>CAWUFW010001024.1:2391094-2991094 GCA_963921515.1 Calotriton arnoldi | reverse complement strand
CTTTAAAAAATCTATTGTATCAAAATGCACACGAATTCAGCTGCAAGCAAAAAAAGAAGTCTCAATTTCCATGGCAAAAAAAAAGTCTTTATGAATAAAAAAACTATGGGGCATATTAGCAAGAAGAGGCGATAATCATCGCTAACCCTGCTTTTTTTATCGCCGGCTATCGCTGGAATATATCGCCACGCTAACGCTGTATTAGCAACGATTAGCGCTATGGCGATGAATATTCCAGCAATAGCGGGGGAAATGGGCCAACATCGCTGAAAAACCAGCGATGTTGCATGGAGAAGGGAGAACACCTTGCTGATACGACCCTGTGGTCGTATCAGCATAATCCACCCCCATGTTAGGTATGGCTAACACCTGCTAATTGCAGGTGTTAAATAAATGGCGATGACCCCGGTTAGCGCGACTTTTCACGTCGCTAACTGGGGCCATGGCCACCTTGCTAATAGGCGATAGGCCTGTAAGCGAGTGTTTCCCAGGTTTGTTCGTCGGGAACGCCCACTTTGCATGTCATTAGCGATAAATATCGCTGACATGCAAAGCGGTAAAAAAACGGGCGCTAATACCCGCAAACTGTCGCTAACTGCTGTTAGAGAGAGTTTGCTGATAGGGCGATATAAATATCGCCGCTTTAGCGGCAAAAAGTGCCGCTAAAGCGGCGATAGTGCCCTTGCTAATATGCCCCTATGTTTTCACTAATCGCCACTTGCTTTCAAAAATACAACCTTCTATTCTCGCTTCTCTATCTCCTACCTCTCTAAAAATGAATACTAATTTGACCCGAAATACACAGATGCTAGTTTAATCATAGAGAGGACGCGAATCACAAACATCTAACTAATTGAAAATGCTCGTTGTAACTGACACTCCTTTTAAGGGGATCCCATCAAGCATTGCGTTCGTAACAGACTAATCTTTGTAAAACAGGGGCGTTCAAGGTGAAACAAAATTATATGCTAACTCTACCTCATTGCAAAGCATTGAAAGGTGCTCCAATTGAAATTTGCCTGACAATTATTCGACACCACAAAGAAGTAATCTAATCGTCGTAACGCATATTATGTTGTTTAAGTTCATTGACCTAACTCCCGACCCCCCCCCGCAATGTTTATTAACACCAGGAAAACGGTATCTTCCACGCCATTTGTATCGGGATCCTCGTGACAGCTGGATGGTTAGATAGGGTTTCAGATCAAAAACGTAGAACAATAGACATCTGTACAGCGTTTTAATTGTGGACAACGCTGTTCAACATATTCGTAGATGCACTGCTTTTAGCACTTCGTAGTTTGTAAGTGTACTCGCAGGATATGGTTGTGTTCCTGTCGAGGGTAGGTGCAGGCGATGGTAAACACAGGGCTGTGTGTTTTCAGTCAGAGGCCCAGGCGCGGGCAGAAGGGTTTCAAGTCATTAATAGGGAGACCAACCGTCCGTAAATTTCACGGACCGTCCGTAATTTGGATCTCACCTCCGTTGTCCGTGAGGATCCCTTTTACTGACGCCATTTGTCCGTAATTTTGGGCATTGGGGAACATCACTGTTCCCCTGCAAGAAGCCTCAGCGCCCTGAAGGGGCTGCCACGCACTCATCCTCTGAGCGCGACACAAGCCCCATCCGCCCATTGTCATTCTGTATGGGGCTGATTGCCACATACAGAATGACAATGGGACAGTCTGTACGCTTAATGCATGTGGTGGGCCTCCTGCAGCCTCGGTCTAGGGCAGGGCAATCAGTCAGGTGGAAGAAATGCACAAAAACGCCAAAGCTGCTACAGGAGAATCCAGTTCACGAAAGGAAGGTGGCGAAACAAGTTAAAAACAAGCATTGGCATAGCCAATAGGTCTCGCTTTTGGGACCTTATAAGTATTTAGTTATGCAGCACAATATCCTTGGTGCAACAACATCAACTGTTGCATGGCTAAACACTTATAAGGTCCCAAAGGCGAGACCTATTGGCTATGCCAATGCTTGTTTATTTTGAGAGGGAGAGTACCGGCACTTCTCAGAAACAAGCAGGTACTCTGTTACTGAGTACCTGCACTTCTATTTTTCCCTTTCAAGCACTGCTCGTGCCTACCAAAAATGCATGAGTAATGTAACTTTTGCTCATGTAAAAAGCTTGGGTCGAGTTTGCGCTGTGTAAAACTGCAAAAAAAAAAATGCATTACAGCGACACATGTTTTGCCGGGTTAAAACAGGCTCTACTGATGTTAAGATCCAGGCTAAGGGGCTAGAGGGAGGGGCTAGAGGGGCTGTGGCCTGCGCAACTATTTGGTTGGGACCTAAAGGAGGGTGCAGAGGCCATTGCGTGCAAGATTTGGACAGTTGTGCAATGTCTAATACGTCCAGAAACTGAGTAAGGCCCATGAGACTAATGGGCCTTTCTCAGGACAGCTGCATGTTATAAAAGGCACGTTTTTCACTCCTCTTGTGATACTACAGCCAACTCATGAGGTCACTTACGGGGTGGAGCTGTCTGAGACGATGAGGTGGGCGGGTGAAAAGCAGGCTCCAGGATTGGGCAAGAGACAAAGCATGCGCTGCGGCACTGGCAGATGTACACAGCTCCCGTTACCCACTCCCAAGTACCCTGCTCTTACCTTGAGGTCCGCTCCCTCGGTGGCTGCAGCCTCCAGGTTTTGTAGCAGGTCGGCCCTCAAGTCCAATAAAAAGTTGACCCCGCCGGGCGCTGCACTGAGGTGCGTGAAGAGCAGCCGGTATCGGGGACATAGGTAATGGCGCAGCCGGTCCTCAGCATGCAGCACGGCGGCAGTCCCGTGGTCCTGAACTTGCAGCACGGCAGCGCACAGTTCGGCCACTCTGCCGTGCTCCCGTCCGTAGTCCGCCGCCAAGGTGCGCAAGAGCCCGGCGCGGTCAGCGGGCTCAAGCTTTCGGTAACGGGACATGAAATCCTGGTTTTGCAGTTCAGGCGGTGGCGGATTCCGCCCCGAGCTTCGTAGAGGGGCAGATGAGGCACACAGCGGCTCAGAAGTTCATCCATGGTCAGGGAGCGACGGTAGGGTAACGTGCCCAAGAGCCGACAAGCTCTGCGGAGCAAGATCAAGTTCATGGCGTACACGGTCTATAGCAGATCAGCTGGGTACCGTGCAACTTCCTGGTCCGCCATTAACGAACTGTCAAAGCCGTTGCTAAGCTTTAGCCAATCAAAAGCAATGTTGTATGCATGTCGAGTACTCATATCCGCCATGTTGACTGTGGCACTCTCATTAGATTTGATATTGACACCTGCTGCTTTTTTTAACGCAGCAACAGAGACGCTGAGCTCCTGCCTCTTACAATATTCAACGCGGCAATGTCAGTCAAGGAATGCACATTCCTTTATATAATATCATAGTTATTTTACAGACTGCCAGTACCTCGGTTAGTAAAGCAATACTAGGTGTTTAAAGGGCAGGGAAACAGTACTCAGAATTTTCTAAGAGTAACTGAATCCATGCTAAAACATGATGAGTAAATACAGGGCACACGTCCTAAACAAGCAAGTAGGATGAAACAATAACAAAGGGAAAAGCCAGAAGAAACAAAAAACAGTCCCTGCACCATATGACTTTCGGCATAGTAGCTCCCCATCCAATTTCACTTACCAAAAAGGAGAGAAGCACAGCTTTTCCTCATGTTGCAGGCTGCTTGCTATACAGCACACACGCTAAAAAAACAAGCATGCGAGTGGTGTGTGCCACGCTAATTAAAAACAGATGGTCGAACAGATGGTGCCCCTGCTCGTAACCGCAAGCCGTAGGCCGTGGGCGGATACATTCCCTGAGAAAGGTGGGACATGCACCCGCCTTTGCCCAATTGCGTGCTGTCTTTCTATAAAGACGCACGCAAAGACCAACTGAAAAAATGCACAAAAAAACACATGCACGAGCGTGTGCAAAGTCCAGAGTGATTCCAAGAGGTCGTTTTCCTAAGGCAGCGCATGCGCGCTGCGCTAGGCTCGACCTAAAAAGGGTTAAGGGTCTTTCACTGTCTCATCATTTTAAAACGGACGCATTTTCAGTGTTATATTCAACAAAGGCATGGTTGCTGCTTTTTCATTTTATGCAACTGACAACCATTGACAAAGCCAATAGTTCTGGCTTGTAGGTGTAACACTACTTGTTGTGTTATATATCTGGATGCAATGAAAGAAGCAGCAAATTACCAGTCGGGCGGCACACTAGGCAAAGCACAGATTTTTAGCTTAGATGTTTTAAGCCACGCCCTTGATTACATCGAACACCCCCTTTGGAGAGACCCCCTAGTTTTTTCATCCCACTTAAAGCCCTGGAAACAACGCCATGTCACAGTGGCACTGTGCTTCATGCATGACTCACGACTTCCACTTTTTCGGATTGCCTATGTACAGGGGCATAGTGAGCCCTCCCCCGCCCCACCCCTTGCTTTAGGAACTACAGCAGGGGTGAAGTCCTTGATGGGCCTCTTCTCTCTGCAACTCAGCAGACAAAGGCTCAGCTCATAATTAATGTGAAAAAGTGAGTAAGTGAAGGGATGGGTGGATGGCTGGATGGATTAGTGAAAGAGTGACTGGATGAATGAAAGGGTGAATGGATGGATACTGAGAGAAAGGATGGACAGATGAGTGAGTGGACGGATGGCTGAGAGAAGGTAAATACATGGATGTATGGGTGGAAGGTTAGATGGACGGGTAAATGGGTGAATGAGTGGATGGATGGATGAGTGAAAGGGTGGATGATAGGCGAGTGAATGGATGGATGGATGAGTGAACTGATGGGAGGATTGATGAATTGATAAGTGAAAGGATGAATGGATGGATGGATGAGTGAAAGGATGGATGTAAGGCTGGATAAGTGAGTGAAAGGGAGGGTAAATGGACGAAAGGGTGGATAGATGAGTGAAGGAGTAAAAGGGTGGATGGATGAGAGAAAGGATGGATGGATGAGTGAAGAAGTGAAAGGGTGGATGGATGAGTGAAAGGATGGATGAGTGATAGGGTCAGTAGATTGATTCATGAGTGGATGAGTAGATGGATGGATGGATGACTAAGTGGAAGGGGGATGGAGAGAGAAAGGGAGAATGTATGGATGGATGACTGAAAGGGTGAATGGGTGGAAGGATGAGTGACTGGGTGGATGAATGAGTAAGTGAAAGGATGGCTGGATGGGTGAAAGGTTAAATGGCTGGATGAATGAGTGAATGGATGGATGAGTGGAAGAGTGGATGGATGAGTGAACGAATGGATAGGGTGAAAGGATGAATGGAGGGATGGATGAGTGAAAGGGTGAATGGAGGGATAGATGAGTGGAATAATGGATGGATGGAAGGATAGATGATGGATAGGTTTGCAAATGGTTGAATATTGATATGGATGGGAAAAAGATGGAAGGACAGAATGTATGGTGTAAGATTGAATGATGGATGAAAGAATGATCACACCTTGTAACCCCCATTATCTTAAGTAACATTTCCTATACATTGACTCTCATATTTATGAGTCATTGTCTCTATATAATATGTGTGTGATGTAACACACTCCGACACCCTGTCCTACTTGCTTGGGATGAGTAGCACTATAAAAGAAATTAAATGCACATGAGAGAAGGTCTTTGTGAAGATGAGGGGCACCATTGGAGGGTGGTTCAAGGCCGGACTGGCCAGACCGGGCATCGGGCGTTTCCCTGGGAGGCTGGAAAGGTGGGGTGGGGGCGGTTTTGTTACCACAAAAAGACCTGCACATTTGCTCAGAGCTGCGCGCATACTGAAAAACTATGAAGTGCACAATTGGCTCAACCTAATATAAACTTGTTTTCACTTGTACTTAAGTGGTTCTCTATTTACTTACTTATATACTATTGCTCGACCTCTTCTGATATGTCTGTAAAACTTACCTTTTGTCCTGAATTTCGACCTCCTGTCCTGAATTTTTGTCCTGAATTTTGACCCTTTGTCCTGAATTTTTACACTCACTGTCCTGAATTTGCACCCATGCCAGTTGGTCACCCTAGTCATTAAGGGGATTTCGTGTAGCGATACAAGGACACATTGAATTCAAAATACCACATAAGTTACTCCACGGGAACCACAAACGTTTTGCAATACTACTATTGATTGAAACATTTAAATTTTGGAAGATCGATACGATACAATGTGAAAGTTGGAAAATGTCTGAACGCGCTTTACAGGCGCGCAACGCCCATTGGGCTCATAGGGCTTCAGCCACCCCCCCCACCCCGTCGTGTGTGTCAGCCCGGGCTGAAACAGCTTCCCGGGCACACACACAGACAGTTTTTGAGCTTATCGCAGCCGCACACGAGTACTTCACAGGTCTTTAAAAGACCATTTACGCGTTAACAAGGCTTTGTTATTTTTTCACCCCTTCATCTCCACTCTGCCTATGGCTGGAAGAATTAGCCCCCCCCCCCCTGAAATTTTTACTAGCCCTCCCTCGAAATTTGGCTTTAGTTGCGCCTCTGACGCTTTGTAGGCCTATGTAAATTACACGCATTTTGTAAGGACACGTCACAGGCATTTCCAGCAAATTCCGTTCTTCTGCCACCAAAAGTTACTGGACCTCGACCCCTTTTACCATCTACCATAAAACGTGAAGTGGCTGTGATTTTGTTTTCATTGATGTTTGTCCTGCACCATGCCTTGAAAAATTGTCACCCACCTGCTCTATTGAATTAAGGCAGTGTAATTCTGCAGCCACATTAACCCGATTCCTCACTCACTGCTTGTGCAAGCGTTGCAGATACCTTTACTTTTAGGGCTTTGTCTCTAACCCGTTTTAATACTGAACCATGGTTTATTTCGCGAGAGTAACAGAGTGAAAAACACACAAAGGTGAATGGAGGAAGAGAAAGATGGAAAAACCATCACAAAGGAAAAACGAAAGAAACCTGCCAGAGTGAGATAAAGGGAGTGGGAGTGTCTGGTAGTATTCTAAACAGGGCTCAGGTGGATTCAGGACTAAGTAGCCTTGGTATTCAGCACACTGACATTCAATAGCTCCGGCCGTGGGGTCCTGAGCAGAGGTTTGGGACCCTGCACTCATTATTTCACAATTAGGCACTGGTTCTATCCCTTGAAAACATGAAAGGGCGGTCCTGATCTCTCCCAAATGCCTCACTACTTGTGTAACAATGTGTTTTTTCATAGCACTTCATACTACAGTTTTGTCAATTATATGCACTTTATCTAACTAGCAAGTGTTACATTTACTGATATTTTTAATAATACTCATTGTATCGAAATTAGAGGGATAAAAGGCAGATTTTCCTCTGCCAGGATTCAAGGTACTATTCATCAGATTTTTTTTACAAAAGTCAGTGGCAAGTGCTTAACTTGTTGAGTTTCCTCTGTTAGTGCCAGATACCCATATTCTCTCATCCACTTGCAAGTCTGATAAAAAAAAAGCAAACATTGACTATTAGTCTGCCAGCCTACCTATTGCAGCCGTGCTAAGCTGCCACTAGAGGTTTTCACTGACTGCATTGCAGTTAACATGACGTATGTCGATCTTTCATTCATTTTTGGAGACCCTAGCTTGTGGTCTGTTTGTCACTAACCTCTAGACATTTAATACCAGCCAAATTACCTAATTCTCTTCAACCATGTTTAGTTGGTGATTTTTCCAAATTAATCTGCCATATGTTTTCTAGATCAGTGTTTTACCCAATCCGATTAGAGACTAAAGAGACTTTTTTTCGGCTACTCTTCATCAGTCACTTTGCAATAACTCATTCCCATTAGATTCCCCACTAGGCCAACTTTTCCCTTTTTTGAGTGTTTGACATTAGACCTACCCAGTGAAAAACAATTTCCTATGATACCTATGTGCTAGACCCGCAGCTCGTCTGTATTAAACTATACTCAACATAATTTTTAGTGCCATTAACACATCTACATATTAGCTTTAAAGTTATTAATTAACTGACTTTTCCTTTGGGGATGTAGTCATCTGTTATGACTCCAGTGGCTTTGCCCGAGGATGTATAACATTAATGGGAACAAATTCTAGCCTTATGTTGACCTGCATGTTACTGTTGCCAGTTCTCATATTCTCCTGTTTCTTATTTGGGAATGCTTTTCTAAAAATTACTTTGATAGGCTGGTCGCTCTAAACCCGTGCTCGTCACCCCTGTTAGTGGAGCAACATTAAAGATTTAGCACATTTTGGTTTTACCCCCAATTCTTCTTAATTATTATTTGGCTTTTAATCACATAAATTATATCCCAACGTCTACAACAGTTGCTCCATTGCTAAAGAGGCTCAATGACGTTTCTACTTTCACCCTGTCTTACAACTTCAATCACTGCTACTTTGTAGGAAGAACAGCTAATTCTTATCTTTAGATCTTCACACAAAATAATATATTTGTTCCATTTCAACTTGACTTTAGCTTACGAATGAGCACATAAACACTATCATCTAAGTTCTGGATGACCTAGAGATGGAATGGATTGACCCATCAAATGCTTTTGAAGCCACTGACAACCCATTCCTCTGGCAACAATGTTTGGATTTAAGTGTAACAGAGTCTGCCCACAAATGGTTTTCCACCTACATTTTTATTTATTTAGAAGTTTTGAGAAGCACAATGGGTTGCCATCAATTATTTTAAAACACCAGAAAAACAGAATATACAGTTAACAAAGACAGAAAGCAGACTAGAGTCCAGTTGAACGGTTGGTTACCCATGACCAGTATTCTTAGATCACAACCCTTCATATACACGAGGTCAGTTAAAAAGCAAGTCTAAAGAAGTAAAGATATTGCTAAATAATTCTTTCAGGATTCAAATATTTTCATCCTGGAATATCTAAATGCAGACTCCCAATGTGATAGTTGATGTTTTTTCTTGACTGTTCCCTAGGTTAGTATTGTTGTTTAAAAAAAAAAACTATCACTTCACATGTTACTCGAAATTGTCCTCTGGCCAGGTTTTCTTCTTGGAATATCAAAACAGGCACATATAGACATTGAAAATTACCCAAAGTACAGTTCTCCGTAAAGTAGTAGATCTGAACAGGCAAGTTCATGCATCAGCTGCTCGTGCATATTTTCAGAGCTTACCACTAGAGGCTGTAAACAGGTCAAGAACCCATGAGCCTGCTATAAAAATGTCCCAGCACTCCACATGTCTGTCTTGAGGACAAGAATAACATGTGCTTCAACATACACCCAGGTCATTCACCTGACATATGACTTCTTTCCCTGTCCCCTTTAAATAAAGGAACATTCTTCCAGACAGCTGGATTGTGAATAGTTACTTGTCTAATTTAAATCATGGCTGTTTATTTTTATCCAATAACTAATAACTCAATATCTTACAGGTAGTTATTTGATCTGTGCAACTACACATGTTTATTTTGAAATGTTTATCCTCCATATGTTACCTCAGTGTGAAGTGGGAAATTGTCTTTAAAGTAGCATTAAATTGTCTTTCGCTCTTTATATCTTAGTTTTAATGTGATTCTTTTAATACTACTCTAGACCAGGATATGTCATGTGTTTTATTTTTTGTGTGAGTTTTTTAAAATGTCCCTACATAGTTTTTAGTGTGGAACAATCATAGATTTTGTTGTTAAAATAATTTTATTTGGAGATGTAAATTTTGATTTATTTTTAAAAGCTAAAAGTAACTGATTTCAGAGTGTTACGTAAATCACTTAAAGATCAGAATTTTTATGGTATCAATCTTGCTTTTTTCATTTTGTTTATTATAATAGATTTATGATTATGAAGCGTGAAAGCACAGATATTTTTTGCAATCTTGTTGTTTTTTAAAATAATAACATTAGAACCCGAATGTTTAAACAAGATTTTCATTTACATTATCGGAGTTACGCTATTCTCTTCAGGTAGCATCAATAAAATAATGCATAACCAATATATTTCTATGGTGAAGTATGGTAGTGTATGTGGTATTAAAGGGTAAGCCTTGGCTTTACTATATTGCCCATGTAGATGTTAATTGTGTTTATGTTTATATTTTAGCAGTAATGAAAGTTAAATTGGCAGATTGATCCCCTAACTGCTTCTGCATTTTCAAATCATTTGTGCCAAAATCATAATTTAAAAGGATCACTTGAAAAACCTTCTTATTGTCACTTTTCATTTGTCTTCATGCTTGCATGATCTCAGATCTCTGCTTCTGCCATTTGTTTTAAAGATACAATATTGTAAATCCCTGCTAAGTTGAATATGCCTTCATTCTTATGCTTCTTTCATAATGTGTTGCCATCTAGCGTTATCTGCCTTAATTTACTATTGCTTTCTGGTATTCTTGTAAGAACATTCGACTGGTACAAGCTACATAGATATTTTACTAAAACACACTGGTCCATACACTACAAAGCTTCTTAGATAGTTACTACAATGATCAATAGAATGTTTAGTCTTTAGTTTTCTTTATTCCTATTTTTCAAATAGAAAATCTAAGCTATGTTTTGAATTATTTGGGAATGTACTCTTAGATTCTGATGTGCAATGGATATTGCTTCATGTGAGTACTTATCTGTATGTTATCTAGGATTGTTATTACATGACAGCATCAACTGATAATATTATAGACAGATGAGCTGATTGTATGATACTTTATGATCATTCTTATAGGTTTGTCACGTTTGTTCTTTTTTTCCTTTTTGATTTTTTAAAGGCACTCTCTTTTAGTATTAATTTTATTCAGCATCTTCTATTGCTGTCAAACTTTATAATCCAGAAGCATCTGATTTTGATTATTTCTTAAAAGGTATAACATTCTGGGGTCGATTCCGATTCGGGCCGGAAATTTCTCCGACCGAGCCGGACCCGGAGAGATTTCCGACCGAATCGGACCCGTGCAGTCCGACCGAACGAGTACGATGCGTCCGTATGTTATCGGACTCGAGTCGGTCGGACTCCCATTGAAGTCAATGGGAGCCGGTCGTACAACGCGTACGCGGGCTCCCATTGACTCAATGGGTGCGAGTCGGACAAGGGCGCCCCTACAGCGGGTACGCGGCAAAGCGATTCGCGCCGTACACGCACAGGTAGGGGGACCCATGGGTCCCCCTGTGTGCGACTTCGCGTGGCCTACGCGTACAGGGGGTCCGACACGGACCCCCAAAGTGCGGCTCCGACAGCTCTTACGAGCCGGAGTGCGCGGCTCGGTCGGACTGCTCGCGGCGCGCATCGTACTTACCCGGCCGGGAACGTCTCCATTGCGCGGTGCGAGTCGAGTCCGAGCGAGTCGGTCGGAGCGGTTCGAGCCGGGAGCGAGTCGGTCGGAGCGGTCGGGACGCCCGGACGAGTCGGTCGGCGATTTCGCATCGTACTCGCTCGGCCGGACCCGCGTACGGTTCGGTCGGGAAACAGGGCTCCGAATCGGATCCGGTAAAGCCGAATCCGATTCGGAGCCCTACCGGCCGAGATCGGAATCGGCCCCTGAGTCTTCTAAGGGCCATGAATTAAGCACATGATATTTTTCACCACATTTTCTCCTCACCTTCCCCTCATTTAAGCTATAATTATTGTTTGGTGAATTATTAAACAATTTATCCAAATTAAAAGAAAAAGCCAAAATCTTTATGAATTTATTCAAAAACATGTTAAAAGGGTGGTAGTGGAACGAAAGTCAATGGAAGTCTTCTCACTTGAAGTCCCTTGACATTATGTATTTCTGAACATAAGGACTTGTATTCAATTTTTCAAAATGGAAATTGCATGAATTTCCTTTACTCATGTTCCACTCTTGATATGTTCTGTCTATCTGAAGGCAATCAAGGCATGTCTGTTATTACTTTCCTCAATTTTGGCCACCATTATTGTGATGGTAAACAAACAAACGTACCCTGACTCCCATGTGTACAGAAGAATTTAACTGAATTTCCACCATTTTCCCACACACTTTGTGGATTTTAAAGCATGTTTTCTTTTTTCTATAAAAATTTGAAAGATATTTTTGTATCATTTCACACATTTTCCACAGGTTTGGATTTGCACAAATGATGAAGAAAAACATTCTAGTTGGTTAGAGCCGAGTATGCACGCATGCATACAGAGGCACTCAAACAACTGCATATCATCTTTATGGGATTATTGTTTAATGGCTTACATTTTAGGTAATCATAATGCCTTCTCTTTTTTCAGTATTTGCATCCAGCACATACTAGACTACCCAAGTTATCAGCAAAATTAATGTTGAAGTATTTTCCTTAATACCAAATCCATCACTACGTTTCAAAACCTAATATAAATCAGTTCTGCAGATTGATCTGCAACATGTTCTTTAAAGGAGTGATTCAATTGTTCATTCAATATTTTGCAGGCCTTGGCAAAGAGGAACATACTGTTGAGGCATTGCGTAATGCATTCCCAGATTAATGCAGTTACTACCAGAGACAGTATGCTATCCTAAGAATGTCTTGCCACTCTCATCCAGTGGTACGCACTCAAATAGGTGTGCTATTCTGATATTATTCACTGCTACACCTAACTTGGTGTATATGAGACAATAGAAGTCCTCATTGGGATGACAGATTGAGGGAGAGTGGAGAAGATTATGGGAAGATACCATTAGGATCACTGGAAACATACACTAAAGTATTCCAGGCACAATACAACAGTAAAAGTGCAATATATCAGTTCTACACAATGACACAAAATGATGTAGATGCAGACTTTAGTGTAATATGTTACATTTATAATAGCAATCCCCAAAGAATCTGTATTTTGGAAAGAGCTTCTTTATGCTATTAAATCTATCCTCAGACACTTTTACACTTAACCACAGAAATGACAAGGATAGGCATGAGACCACCTATCCTGGATAAGATAAGATAGGATTTTATTCTGGCGGGCCTCTCTGTTGCTAAGGTATTTATCCACATTTCCTGGATAAGGGTGATCTTCCTACACTGGTGTAATGACACTGGCATCTGTTGAACAGTCTTATTAAGGAGTGTCTTACTTTCAATTTACATGCGGAAGGGTCCGAATGTGATTACATAAGAAAGCCTGAAATGTAATATATGTTGATCTGGCTCTTTTTTCCTCATGAGAGTAAGAGTGTTGGGTTTATTTAGTAAAGTTGACAAACTTGTATGTGCTAGTGAAGGCCTTACATTATCAATGAAAATCATAACACTAGTGAGAAAAGAGGAGAGTACTTGGCCTGAATAGATGAATGAGAATGTAGGAAGTTTGTAGTGATCTGCCATTTATACCAGAAGAGTAGAGATTTATTTGGTGTTTAAATTGTTTACATTTTATTCTATACACAGGTCAAGTATTGTGATGCAGAGTACTTACTTTTATGAAAATTTAATTCTGCTGTACTATTTTGGCTAGATGCACTCTCAACAATATGAAAACATTGATACAAATTACTCTTTACAAAACAAATCGCCTGAGCAGTGAACAGAAACATAATTTTTATTTGAGAATGTTGTGCATGCGTTCTCTTCTAAAAGAATACATTTTACTATAACACACTTGTTCCTCAAGAGTTATTCACCATTCTCTTTGTCTACCTTGGAAGCTATTTCTTTTAATCAGGATACAACTGCAGGGTTGTGACAGGTCTCGAGAAGAGAAGCATGACCTTTAACAATCTGCTCACATGTATGACCTATGTACATCTATCTTTTCTAAGGTCATTGATATTGTCGATAACCAAATCATTTTCACCATTATTTTCTAACATTATAGTCATACTTGTGTGTGCTTTTTAATATTCTTAACATATCATCAGAAAAATTAAAGCACTATCATGTCTGGAGGCAGATGTGCTCAACAATGAGTTGTATATTTTACAAACGTTAATCAATGTGTAGTAACTCATTCAGTGGCTGTAGATGCTACTCTAGTCTGAAATTGACGTCCAAAAATGTGCTTGCAGCAGAAGTGTTTAATTATGTATATTTTTGTTTCCTTTTTATGCTGAAAAATACCAGATGGTCAAACTGAACATGTTACAAAATTAAAACTGCTCAGAACACCATTAGGTTGTAATGAAGGCATGTGATGCTCTCCACAGCAAATTTTCAGCATCATGAAACGCTCAAAAAATGCTTTATAGAAAATAATGTACTGAATTTAGCTTTATTATTGCTTGCTTTTTTTTGTAAAAACTAATTGCCAGCACTATTTACATCTTCATTTCATACTCCCCCCACGGTGCATGCTTCTCACATACTCAGGGGCCGATTCCGATTTGGGCCGGAAATCTCTCCGACCGAGCCGGACCCGGAGAGATTTCCGACCGAATCGGACCCTAGCAGTCCGACCGAATGAGTACGATGCGCACGTATGCTATCGGACTCGATTCGGTCGGACTCCCATTGAAGTCAATGGGAGCCAGTCGTACGACGCGTACACGGGCTCCCATTGACTCAATGGGCATGACGCGAACAAGGGCGCCCCCTACAGCGTGTGTGCGTCGATGCGGGTCGCACCGTACATGCACGTGTAGGGGGACCCATTTGTCCCCCTGTGTGCGACTCGCACGCCTACGCCTCCAGGGGGTCCGACACGGACCCCCAAAGTGCAGCTCCGACAGCTCCTTGGAGCCGGGCTGCGCGAGTCGGTCGGAGCGGTCGAGGTGCGCATCGTACTTACCCGGCCGGGAAACGTCTCCATTGCGAGGTGCGCGTCGTCCCCGTGCGAGTCGTTCGGAGCGGTCGGGTCCTGCGAACGAGTCGGTCGGAGATTTCGCGAGCGCACGCATCGTACTCGCTCGCCCGGACGCACGTACGACTCGGTCGGGAAATAGGGCTCCGAATCGGATCCGGTTAAGCCGAATCCGATTCGGTGCCTTACCGGCCGAGATCGGATCGGCCCCTCAGTCAATTCCTTTTTGTTAAAATAAATGAATAAAATAAAGTTAACCCTTTGGAAATAGGACGGGCTCAATAAATAAAGGTCAAGCAGGAAGTATGTTGTAATTGGATAATATTTAAGATCAGTCCAAATGATGGTGATCATTTATGTGGACTTTTGGCAGACATAAATTGCTCATGAGTCACAGATTTGATCTTTTGAAACACCTGCCTGTAGGTAGGCTTTTCCCTTCGAAGTGAAAATTGACATTGTAGATTGGTTCACCTCATTCGCTCTACTTGTCTTAAATTCTACCCAGTTTTATAACAGAGCACCCTTATATGTTCGTGGCAACATCATACATTTTATTGTGTATTTTACTAATAAAATGACGTGACTCTTGGCTACTTTTGGCAGGGTTTGATACTCTATGTAGTTTTCCATGCAGTTGTAAAAGTTTTTTTAAATTCATAATTATTGGTGACAATATTGAAAAACAATGATTTTGTGATATATTTGAGATGCAAATGTTGAATGAATATGAGTGTAGTTAAAACAAGTTTAATATGATGTGCAAAAGTGTGTTTATTGATGTAGTTTAGTTATGCCACATTTTTATAAAATCACCCTATTAGTTAACATGGATACTGTTTTCATGCTGCTCGTTTACCTCCTGCTCATCCCACTCCCATCTCGTTACCCTGTAATTTTTTCTCTCCCTACAGGCTCTGCAGAGCAGGAAGCAAGCTGATGTATTTGTATTTTTCCTAACTTACTAGTGTTCTTAACTGTTGCAACTATTCAAGGTTCATCTGTTCTTTCGCTGTTCTGTTGCTGGGCTTAGCACTCTTTGGCTGCTGAACAGCCTATTGTTCCGAAATGTTGCATATTAGTTGAACTTCCTTTGATAACATGATGCTGAATATGCTTGATTCCTTCTTAGAAAATGGGATTGTGCAAAAATATAATGTTATTTACGTGCATTTTTTGATTTGTCAAAAGAAATGATACTTGCAATCCTACTATACTGAATATGGTTTAGCTATTTTTTGGTGCAAGAATTATGTATAAGAACCCTTGATTCTAGGGGCAAGGGCATTTTTGATGGCGTTCCTATTCACTAGAGGTTCTGTCCATTTTTTAAAATTATTTTGTTGTTCATTTGGGATTTAGAATAATTCAGATTGTTGACTATGTATTTTACATTTGCGCGTTCAAGATAATTTATACTTTTTATTCTATAACGCTTGATTCTGAGAATTAGTAATAAAACCCTTTAACTTTTCCCTGATCTAGAATTCAGTTATTGAGTGGCTAGAACTCAGTTATTGTTTAGTCTAAATTAATTAGTTGCAACTCTGATAACTAATGTTGGGTCTGATGAGGGTGTCTTTTAGTGCAAGATCAGTACTCGAGCAAAACTGCCAGAGGTAAATTTTAGGTTATCTGAATTGTTGGGTGACTTAAATGTTGGTGATTGGGGTTCTGCTTCCACACTGTGAAGATATCTTTTAACCGATCAGTGAAAACATATATATGTTCCAGTATCAAATACAGTCTTAGGACTGATTTGAGTTTAAGAAGTATGTTCCAAAATCCTGGATAACATTCACCAGATCACAAATGTGCACTTTTTATCTTTTATTCCCAGCCACCTCGTGCTCAAAAATTGTGATTGTTGATCAATACTTATTTTCAATGGTAGAAGGACAGTAAATAAAATCAACACCAATGATTTACAAACTAAAGTGAACTAGCACTGAGCCCTTAACCTTTCTGTCATGTTACATTCTGTTTCACAGTTGTTAAATTACCATCTCACTGCAGGACTTGTCTAGCAGGTCGGCCCTTCTTAGTCCTTGTTGTACCCATGTGGAAATGTCTTCTATGATCATCTTGATTGTTCACAAGCCATCTGTTAGAAATGGGGTTTCTGGTTGGCTAGGGTATACACCTAAGCCAGGCAGAACCCACCACTCTAGTCAGGGTAAGGGAGTTAGACACCAAAGATAACCCCTGCTCACCCCCTCGGTAGCTTGGCAGAGCAGTCAGGCTTATCCCAGAGGCAATGTGTAAAGCGTTTACGCAACACACACTCACACCAGTGACACACTAGGCACCCCACAAAAGAGACTCCACACAAGGTTATATAAAAATATCCTTTGTATTCATACATAAAACACATTAGACCATAAATCACATCATAGCATGTAAAGCACATTAGACCACATAACATAAATCACTGCGCCACCAGGCGCTTGTCATAAAAATGCACATACAAACACATCAGACAACAATCACATAAAACACTGTGCCACTAGGCACTTATCCTAAGGATGCATAAACCATAAATCATCATCACTTTGCCATAGGGCAATTTGTCATCAGAATACATGTAGTGCACTAAGGTAATACTGGCAACCACTATAACCCTAAAACCTTACGCCATCACATAACCCCTTTACCAATAGGCACTGGCCATAAACACACAAAACACTGTGCCACTAGGCACCTGTCATTACATAAAATATCATAAAGACATTAGTCATATGTTCTTAGAACCCATTAGTTCCCGTTGTGCACGAATCACCCCATCCGTATCAGTAGAATACTGAGCATCTTGGGCACCAGGACTCCTGCGTGCATTTTACCAGAGTTTGTAATTTGGTGGGCCTCATGTGACTCCCGAGGCGCGGTGTACTTACCCGGGGGTTCCTGTAATTTTTATCCTTCCGGCCCGGGGTTAGTGCCTCATGATCATAAGTAATGAAGCAGCTGTGATCAATGCCATGGAACATGTTGAAGACCTTTCTCTGTCTTGTGCGGCTGGATTGGGGCAGGGCTGGGAGTTCGACTCCCCCCTCCCCACCACTCTATTCCGATCTAGGAGGGCAGCTGCCTCGAACATGCGGCACAGCTGCCATTGCAATGAAACTCTGCCCCAACTCACCGGTCGCTGAGGCTGAGTGTGTTTAGTTGCCGCCGCGGTTGGGAAGCCGGCAAAGTGGCATCTCCACGGCTAGCTCCCACAGAGGAGAACACCTTCCCTGTGGCCAACCCGGCAGGGTGGGGTCTCCCTCTGTCCACACTCCTGGACTCCAGGGGGGGAGTCTGAGGTTGCTCCCCGGTGTCTCTAGGGAGTAGGTTGGGACTTCCTTGGCTGCCGCAACAGCCAGCCCCTCCCAACTGGACTTCAGTGTTGCGTAGCACCAAAAAGGACTCCAGACTGCGATTCCTTCCTGTTCGGGTGGCTCCCTCGGCCTCGAGGTGAGCCGCGCGTGTGGCAGTGAGTGTGAGTTGCTGGAATCCTGTGCAGTCCAGGGGCCAAGTAAGCAGAGCCCTCGTTGGGAGTTGAGTTGGACCATGCACTGGCCACCAAGGAGAGGAAGAGCACTTCCTGGTACCTTAGCTCTCCCCTCCCCTTTTTCACCATGAGGCAAGGAAGTGCCACAATCACTGCAGTACAAACTAGAGCGCCCCCTCGCAGCAGGGGAAGCTCTCTCCACCGGCTGTACCGGAAGGCCCCGTGCGTCTCTCGCACTGGGCTGCTACCCTAAGCGCTCCTCTTGAGCTTCCCATGTCTTCCTTCCCACAGAAAGGCACCAGGAGAGTTTAGTTCTATTCCTGCTTTGGAAAGGAGCCACCACTGCAGGCCGTCCTACTCCACCAAAGGTAGGGGCAGCGCTCTCACACTGTTACTCCAGGCAGGACACTTTTTAGGGTTAGTATGGTTCGTTTCTCCTGAAATCTTTTGTATCCCTGAGACTTCCAACAGGAGGCCAGCACACACAAGCCCTTGGAGATTCCCTTCACAAGCAGGGTGCCACAGCAGGGCAAAAAGAGTCAGTCCTTTTCCTCCACCACAGACAGAAGCAGCAACTGCAGGCCAACTGCACACAGCAAAGGGGCAGTACTCCTCCTTACAGCTCTTCAGCTCTTCTTCTTTGTAGGACCCTCTTGTTCCTTAAAGTAATCTAAAGTCTTGGTGTTTTAGGTGTGATACATATACCCCAAAATGTCTTCATTCTCTTTGTGGCAAGGGTCTCTAAACCCATTCCAAACCTGTTCTGCATTCACTGGTGCAGCATGACCACAGGGGGCGGAGACAGCATTGTGCAAATGGAGACACAGCCTATTCAGGTGTAAGCAACACTCCTCCCACCACTCCAAATGCAGACAAGGTCTATTCAGCCCTGCATGAGTCACCCAATCAAGGCAGGGCACACCTCAAACCCCCTCCCAGTGACTTTCTAGAGTGAATGCACATCTCAGCTCCTGTCATTCACACACCAGATGCTGAATACACAAACAGCCAGAGGCACACAGAATGGTAAAGTAAGAAAATGCCCACTTTCTAAAAGTGGCATTTCCAAACACAGGATTTAAAAACCACCTTGACCAAAAGGTGCTTAATAAATTCTGAGTTCAGAGAGTCCAAACTTCATTTTTCTATCTTGTCCCTATTGCAAGTTACAGATGTAAAAATGGTGCAGCCCAGCACCAATGATAAACCTATGGGACAGATAGCCTTCCAACAGTGAAAAATGAATTACACTGTATTTCACTATCAGGACATGTCACACACACTAGTACATGTCCTACCTTTCACATACACTGCACCCTGCCCATGAGGGTACCTTGGGCCTACCATAGGTGTGCCTTACATATAAAGAAAGGGAACGTTTGGACCTGGCAAGTGGGTGCACTTGCTAGGACAACATGGCAGTTCACAACTGTGCACACAGACACTACAGTGGTAGGTCTGAGATACATTTACAAGGCTACTTATGTGGGTGGCACTACCAGTGCTGCAAGCCCACTAGTAGCATTTGATTTACTGGCCCTGGAACACACCGTGCACCTTACTAGGGACTTACCAGTAAATCAAATATACCAATCATGGATAACTACTCATTGTCACAATTTATACAGAGAGCATATGCACTTTAACACTGATCAGCAGTGGTAAAGTGCCCAGAATCCTATAGCCAACAAAAATAGGGTCAGAAAAATAGGAGGCAAAAGGCAAAAAGTTTGGGGGAAAACCTGTCAAAAGGGCCAGGTCTAACAACATCAAGATCAGAATTTTTATCACAGAAATCCATATTTAAATGCTTGTTTTTTGCACCTGATTTGTTTTCTGTCCTTAGCACGAAGAAGACCAGTTAAATGGTAAAGCTGCATTTTACAAATACTTCAGAACATCCTCATTTAATTCAGGCTTTTGTAATGCTAGGATGAACAAAGTTGCAAAGTTCTGTAGTTTTCAGAAATGTTACATCTACAACCCATTCTTCACATGGTTTTCTATATATTTGTTTTCAGGTCTTTACCGCCAATTGGAAGATCTTTCTGTTAAAAACAGTTCTCTGTATCCATATGTAGTATTCCTGTGGAGCGAATCTAGCCAAATGGAAGCAGAGTGCTGTACAGGCTCAGAGCAAGCATAACGTTTGCAAATGATAGGGGAGGTAGTTGGTTTGTCAACTGTTAATTTATTGGGATATTGTGTTCTTTAAATAGGTGTGTCTACAACTCTTTCCTAAATTGGAGCAGTATTGGGTGGTCTTAATGGACACAGAGATGTTGTTTTAGATACAAAAGGTGTGCTGCCTTGTTTTCCAATCCAATTGTGTTCTTGCTGTAGGTGTGCAAGAACCACCAGAGATATTAAGCTTGTCTGCAAGATAAGCGGGGTGTTAGTTGTGATTGCTTTGTAAATGATGCAGCTGATCTCGAAGTTGGAGGAGGCTGAAGTGAGGAACCACTAGAGCCCCATCAGGATAGGGATGATGTGATCATATTTCTTCAGACCCTGTGTGAGACATGCTGCAGTGCCCTGCACCTAAGGGATGCCAATGTGGAGTCTGTGATGCAATGCAACTCGGCATTACCACCATCTTGATGCGAAAGTATGAGTGCTTGAACAGCAGTTCTTAAGCCCCTTTCTGAAAGAAACAGGCACACTTTCATTAGAAGAAAGAGTTTTAACCAGGCCATCTTTGATGTTTTGGTAGCATGTCTTTGAAGGTGAGATTGGCATCCACAGGGAATTCAAGTGAGTTGACATGCGCTGAAAGTTGAGGTTAAAAGCCATCAAGGTTCATTTCATTCAGCCAGGTTTCTACTGCTTTATGTTTGTTGTTCTTGGGGAAATAACTGGATTTCTGTCTTGACTAGGATGAGCTTCATGCAGGCACTGAACATTCAAGATTGGATGATATCCAGGCAGTGTCTGAGGAATTGGATACTTTACAGTAGATTTGTGTATCCTTAGCACACTGGTGTATGTTGATGGTGTTATCTTTGGGTAGAGTACAAAGCAGCTCCACCCATCCTTAAAGCCATGATGAAAATTGTTTTAAAGGTTAGTCTTGAGAAAGAAAAGTACACTGATTTTCAATGTCAACTAGCCTTGTTAGGAAATAGTGCATACTTATGTTTAAAAACTATATGAGGACATAGACATAGGAGAAAAGGGAAATATTGTGAACTGCAGCTGGGAAAATAAGTGGTATTGTGATATCCGTTCAAGCCTTCGCTCAACAATAAAAATGTAACACACCCTGTAAGTTGCGGATATTGAGTAGACCTTAAACTACAAATACTTGCCAATCTCTGGCATAAAACATTAAATAAAGGAACTTGACACTACTGTCATTCCGATTATGCTTATGAGATAGAGAAAAAAATACTGGTGACCAAATAAGATATTTCAGTATAGTGAAGGTCACTGGACTATTACCTTATTTGAAAAAAAAATGTTAAGCGCAGGGAAGCTGATACAAAACACATTACGTTTTGATCTTCTTGTATTCCATGGTTCATTAATGAGTAGTGGGTTAACACTGATTTTGTTGAAAAGACAAGGCTTCTGGTTTATATTCATACACCAGCCTAATTTTCTTTTGTTGGTGTCCCACTACTAACAGAAGTAAAATCAAAGATGGCAAAAATAAAAAAAATTAGTTTGTAGCACAAACGTTACCAGCTCTTATATGAACTGAGCAGGATAAACAAACAATGTCAAACCAATAGATTTGAAATTGTAGATTGTAAAGTGTTAGTGTATTTATTATGACAGTGGTTGTGTATATCAGCCTCTGCTGCAAGCTGCTAAAACAGACATTGGGTTTATTAGTGCATGTTTCTGCCAATCCTACTGCCTGCACCCATTGATCCAGCATAGCAGGATTACATCCAGAAAAGATGTCTTATGACCTGGAGGCAAGGACTAACTAGTGTTCTGATACGTCCAACACTACTTTTGCTTACTTTAACCTTGCTGTTGGCTACAAAAATGAAAGATCAATTGGTTGTGCCATCTGCAATTATATTCTATTACTTTTGGATCTCATACATTTTTTACTGGATGTAATACTTCTGTGCTGGAGCTATATATTGGATCAATAAAAACTCCCTTTCCAGTGGAGCTCATCGAGCTAGATGACAAGTCTATTCTGGATGAGGAGGAAACCCTATCATGAAGCATGTCACCTTTGGTTTATGAGGGTTCTGCGTCCTTTTAGAAAATACCACCTAGGGTTTTATATGTAAATGTCCCAATAGTAAGAGAGGTACACTATGCTTGTTTGTTTCTGAATTAGGTTTGAACTGAAGAGTCTATTGCAAACATTTATCCCTTACTCGCCGCAACTTTTTGTCGTTATAGCAGGTTCAGTCCACCTGGCATACTTTTATTAGTCCAGCAGTGTTCTGAGAAATGTAGGATGGGGATTCAGCTTTGTAGGGTTCACCAGCCTGTGGGTGGGGGACATTGTAAGATACTCATAATCCCTCTCTGACTAATGGAGAAGAACAGCCAGGCTATCACCTACCTACTTTTGCATGAGTTCCTGTTTGCTTTACAGGCAAATGACCCAAAATGCAATGTGTCAGGGCAGATCCAAGCTGGTGAAGGTCTTCAGCCAGACTAAACTTTGGCTCTGAGGCTAGGGGCATAAGTGGGGAGTGTACTATGGTAACCCTATTGTCCTCTCACTTCTAACACTGACACCAGTTTGAAGCAGACACTGTACCCTCAACAGTTCCAGAGACAGAAGTCTAGTAGGACGAAAACAAGGTCCTTCAACAACCAGACAGTGGATCTACATGACTTGTCCTTGCATCCCGGTGTCTCCCTTTTTTTAAGTGCTACAACCGACCTGTCAAGCAGAATTTGACAGTGTAATGTCACAGAATGCCCATGGACCCCACTCTGAATATTCTATAGAGTTAAGATGAGTCCTCCCTGCCCATTCAGGCCAGCCTATTGTTTGCTTTTGCAAGGCATTTCACACCTATTCCTGGGCTTGAGCACAGGCTGTGAGCTGGCAGAGGGTTATGCTAATTAACTTTCTGACAGTTCAGGCAAGTAAAGTGTATCTTTCTAAAATGTACTTTTCCTTAGCATTTATTAAAAATCCTACTTCCCTATTGAATTGAATGTTTAATAACTATTAAAAAATAGTAGTTTAATTATTATTCTAGCTGGTCTGATTTCTGAGATACAATATACAAAGTTTTATCTGTACTGTTTTCTTCATAGGACAGCTAAGCTTGCCATAGTGACAATAGCTTCTAGGGACTTGTCACTGTAGGGACATAATAACATTCATTTTCTAAATGTTCCATTTTTAAATACCATGCACCCTGCCTTTTGGGCTACAAAGCCAACATAGGGGTTGTTGGACTTGACTATTTCTGCAGGGTCATCCCCAAACTTTTTGCCTCAACCCTCTTGTTTTCTGAACCCATTTTTGTTATCTTTTGGGAATCTATGCACGTTACCACTCCTAAACAGTGCTAAAGTGCTTGTGCTCTCTTCTTGAAACAGGGTAGAATTTGCTTATACCCAATTGGCATATTTAATTGACTTGTAAGTCCCCAGTAAAGTGGCACTACCTGTGCCCAGGGCCTGTAAATGAAATGCTTTTAGTGGGCCTGCTGTAATGTTTGTGCCACTCACTTAAAGTAGCACTTTAAACATGTCTCAGCCCTGCCATTGCAGCCTGTGTGTTCAGTTTAAAAATGCCAGTTTGACCTTACAAAATAAACTTTTTGATAGGACCAAACTTTTCTTTTTAATACATATAAGTCACCCCTAGAGTAGGCCCTGGACAGCCCAGAGGGCAGGGTGCAATGTATGTATTTAAAAAGTAGGACATGTGCTTTTAAGATTAACATGTCCTGGTAACAAAAAAACTCTTTCATTTTTCACTACTGCAAGGCCTACCTCTCCTCTAGGAAAACATTGGAATTACCTTATTACATTTAATAAGCTGTACTTTCCAATTGGGACCAGGTAGACAGATCGAGTTTAGTGTCTAAGAAATTGTAATTAGAAGTCCTCTTTAATGGCAAAGTCGGATGTTTAACCACAATTTGGAAAATGGCACTTTTAAAAAATTGACATTTTCTTGTTCTAAACATTTGGTGCCTGCAGCCCGATCCTTGGTCACATGACTAGGTGTAGGTACGAGTTGGTCTTTGTGTATTGCTCCCAGATAGTGAGACAAGGGAAGGTACGTGTTGGCAGGATGGGCCATTTTGAGTTAAAAAATGCGATGAACTGTCACTTTGCACATCACAAAGGCTCTACCTGAGCACTCTCACAAAGGGCCTGTCACTAGTCTATTGGGACCCTAGACAAACTGGGGGCAGGAAAGGTAGGAAGAGGGTGCCTGGCACCTCAGGGAGGTGCAAACCTCCAGAAGTTTCCTGTTATAATCGAGGATGTAGTCTTGTAGGTTACAAAATATGTAGGTTTATTAGGTTTAGATCAGGTTACAGGTAAATCATGTAACACCCCACCAGGAGCAGCATCCTGCTGCTCAGCCCTTCTCAATCCAACTGTCCACTCATCTAAGCACAAAAACTTTCAGCATTCTAACCATCCAATGACCTCACTCACTGGCTGAGCAGCAGGGAACATCAAGACTGTGGGGAGAGTGCATAAGATAGCGAGAGCCCATAACACATCCTCTCCCCTATGAAACAGCAGGAAATTCAGAAGGAAGAAGGATGGCGAAACAAGAGGCCACAACACTTCCCCAACTTCTAAGTAGACACTGGGTATCAATATTGGACCTCAGACGCCACCTCTTCAGTACACTTCTGGACATGTGGATACTCTGCCAGGGAGAAGGACTGATATGCTGCTGAGAGAAATGTCTACTGCCATGCTGTGCTGACCTGCTGTCTGCTGCCCTCCTGCCTCAGTGAGAACAACTGGACCTGCATCTGTTGCATCTAGGACCTCAAACGTGACTTCAAGGGCTAGTTTGCTGGCCTTCTGACTTGAGCCTCAGGGGCAAAATGCTCCAACAACCTTGAACCCAGCTCCGGGACTCTGCCATCTGGGAGTCTACCCTACCAAGTGGTGTCACACCAGTCCTGGACCCTTGGGAGTGGGCCTAAGGTGCTCTGCAGGCCTCTGTGGATCCAGGGGAGCCGATTCATCTCCTCTGCTGTGCTGCACAACCCCAAGCAGAACCAATGCTTCTACACTACTGCATGGGTTGGACTCATCGCCAAGACTATCGTCGCCTCCACAGCCTCTTTAAAACTGCTGTTGCGTGGCGCATCCTCAGCACCGGCCCTCGCATCCCTCATAGATGGCAGCATCGACGATGAGCCAGATTCTGCATTGAAGCCTCACAGCTTCACGAACCTGATGCATGGCACCGCCTGCGCGACACATCCTTAATGCTGGTCTGTGCATCGCAAGCCCACGGTGATGGGATCCTCGGTGACGACACAGGACCGCGCATCGCAGCCTCGCTGCACCTTACTAATGCATCACTTCAGCTGCGTGACGCATGTTCAACGCGGATTCCCGCAAAGCTCTGCAAATCAGGATTTAAGGTACTTTGTCCTGTGGGCCTAACTGGGTCCCTGTAACCGTCCCACCATACCTCACGGTTGGCCTGAAAATGTGACTTTGTCCCAGTCCGGCAAAAGAAGATTTCCACAGTTGGCACTTTGTTCTTTTTGGCGCTATTTTCACAAACATCTTTAAAACTGCATATCTCTGATTTTACTAATTGGATTTTTGTCATTTTGGTCTTGTTTTATTTATTAAAGAAAGCTCTATTTTTCTAAATTGGTGGGTGTTCTTTTTCCTTTTGTGTGGTGTTTTTCACTTCATTGCTGTTTGCACTGTATCACAAATATGTTACACTTGCCTCTAAGTTAAGTCTGACTGCTCTGTGCCATTCTACCAGAGGGTTGAGCACAGGTTAATTTAGGGTTGGCTTGTGTCTCACCCTAAGAAGGATTATGGTTGCTGCTTGCCTAGGGTTCACATCCCTGTCAACCAACACCCTAGTTTTTTACAGGTGTTACTGACTAATATATAAAAAGAACAACGTTTGCCTGTCAAAAAGGTTGTTTTAATGGGCCACACTGCAGGTTTTACACTGCAGCAGTCAGGCTAGACCCGAAGCCTTGTTTCCGTTTGTCACACTAGTGGATGCCTCAATAATGCTGTGGTTCACAAGGTGACATTTATCGTTTTCATGCCATGGGTGTATTTCCACACTATGCACTTATAGAAAAGTTAAATAAGCCAATCATGGATTAGCTAACATAAGGGTGTATTAGGGGTCAAATACAAACACTGTGAAATGGACTACAGTGCCCTAGTTTAGAGTCTAAAAAACAGCAATAAAATATATTTAAAAATGGAGGTGACCAAGCAAAAAGGGGCCATTTTCTCACCAGTAGGTACTACATTGTTCACAGAGCATTGGAAGGCAAAGGACCATCCATGTTGAGGAAGTGGGGCAGGAAACGGCATAAAGTGATTTTACAGAAAGAACTATTTTACACTACTATTGTTTTACAATATAAATTTGCATAGTCGAGGGTAACAATCATGCAAAAATATATACATTAATAGGGAGATCTAGATCTTGTATATCATCATGATTTATGTAGTTCACTGTGAAAACAACTTATTTTCACATATTTTATTAGATTATATTTTCTTGCCGTGGATTTTCGGTCAATGGAAAAAATGCTTTGTTTTTTCAAATATATTTTTAGGCCTCTGTATTTTGCTGCTTTCAATAAGCCTCGTTTTTCTGCTTTAAACGTATTTAGGTTTCTGATAGCAGAAATCACAAACTTTCCCTAATTGACAGTGTAATATGGGTATACATAGCTTAGAAAATTTAAAGGCCATGTACGTTGATATCCAACAAATAGTAAACTTGCTAGAGCAGTTGAACATATGAAAGGTCGCTAAGTATGATAATTTTGTTATGAACATTGATATTTGGCAATTAGACCCTTGTGCTTTTCGAGATAGTAATCTTTCTAAAGCGAAACAGGTCTTTATGAACCATCCATTGAACGACGTCACAATTAATGAAAAAACCCTGACAGACATCATCAAACAAAGCCTCATTACACAATGTTCATTATTCGCGATTGTTAGAGATGTGTCACAGAGAGCAGAGAACTGCGTGATTCTTTTCACTGACAGGCCTCTTTAATACTCATCTAATCCGAATGTGAAGAGGGTAGTACTATAAAAAATGAGTACCACAACCTAGTTAAAATTAACTGAGTTAATACTTTACATTGAAGCCATAATTACTTACATCCAGGAGGTTCATGTATTTTCACATTATGTCCTCTAATGTGGCCGCAATATAAGAAACGCCCAAAATAACTGAATTTATAGCCCATGGAGTCCATCAGGCCCCCAAACTCTCGCCAATAATTCTCAATGTACACATGAATGACCACGTATTCACCATACTAGCAGTCAGGGATTAAGTGGGCCGGGTCTCACGGTGCTGGGCACCAGCAGCCTCGAAACGGGTCTCTATCGGGCTCTGTTTTGTGCCCTGGCACAGGCGATCCGTTTTTTTCCGAACTGCAGTGACAGCAGGCACATGGATGTGCGCATGCTCACACTGCTCACTTCTCACTAGTGGAGAAGTTAGGGCATGACCTCATGCCGGGTGAGCGTTGTAGGGAAAGGGAAATCCTTTAAAGAGAGTCATTTTCTCTCCGGATTTCCCTTCTCTTTCTGAAACTCAGGAGCAGCAACATTGTTGTGGTGTCACCAGGGCTTTAAGTGGAAGCTTTTTCAATATTATATACTAGCCATAGCTGCTGCTTATTTAGCTTATGCAACTAACAACCATTAACAAAGCCAATAGTCCTGACTTGTTGTGGGGATGATACTTGTTGTATCATATATCTGGATGCAATGACAGAAACCGCAAAATACAAGCCGGGCAGCACACTACGCTAAGCACAGATTTTTACCTTAGGTGTTTTTAAGCCACGCCCTTAATTACATTGGCCACGCCCCTTTGAGAGACCCCCCAGTTTTTTCATCCCACTTAAAGCCCTGCTAGCAGTATATTTTCATGTATGTGCTGATCACGGGAACCTTACTTGAAAATATCTAGTAACTAAAGGCAATAAAACAGTGAGCGTGGGGTGAAAGAACAAAGGTGTGACATGCAATCCAGCAAAGAAGGACCAAAGATTATTGCTGTTGCATTGCACATCAATCACTTTTTGAACACCTGAATTTAACCCCCTTCCCCCAAGTTATTGTTCTTGTAGATTCTATCTCCGTACGCCTATACTTTTGTGCGTAGGTGTAGTTGGAATGTTCTGATTTCAAGTGAATGTTCTCCTTTTATAAATACTTGCTTTGCCTCCTCACATACCTGTGCCTTGTCTCACAGCATTGAGAATTGAGTGTAGCATCGCCATTTGTCGAAGGTTTTGGCTGATTTTGGCTTTTTATAGACCGTGTTACTATAGCTGAATTTCAAACCCTGATGTGGTGAACTGTTGGCAAGTAAGATAGTAATGTTTAAGTAATGTCTATACTTCTTTTCAAACGAGGGGAGCTTATTTCTTGGAATCACTTCACTTGAAATAACACATTTTTTGTTCTGCCAATGTCAGGGACCTCAGTCACTCACTGGGGCTGACGTACGATGATCCTTTCTGTGAACTGTTCCTCACAGCACTCTATTGTTGGCACTTGGAGCCCCCCACTCCAGCACTTCCATCAACTGCTGCCTCGTATCAGGAAATTGTGCCATGAAGCATTTTGCCTGGAACAGCCAACTAAGTGTTGAGCCTACTTAAGCTCATTCTGCTATCACTCCACAGATCTTCTCACAGTGACACTGGTGATGGGTCCTCTTCGCAGGGGACACATTCAACTGACCGGAATGTTTTAATTGACATCCAGAGCCCCAAAGCAAAGCTGTGTTTGAATGAAAGGGGCAGATTTCCTCACTTCAAGGAGTCATTTTTGTGACTGCTCTTGCATGAGACGAGACAAGTGTGCGGATAGTCCATAATCAGGGCTGCTGTGCAGCATCCAGCGGACGTCCACAGCTGCTCCCCTCCTCTGGCTCTTCACTTGCGAATGAACCAGGCAGCCATTTTGGGAGACGCTTTCCATGTCCGCCGCTGCTTCATTTGTTGGAGAGAAACATGTTAGAGCCTGTCCTAGTTTTGCTCACATGTGATGAACCCACCTCGTTTGTTGATGCTTGGAAGCTTGCCAGACCGCAAAAACATCTGCAAACCGAATCCTAATATGAAAGATGTCTATCGGTTCCTCGAAGATGCCCTCGTTGTTATTGGAATTTGAAACACATTTTTGGCTCTTTCACTCAATGTGCATGTCTTAATATTTCTTCAGGCTCGTGTTTCTAGTAGTCTGTTGTTCTCGTGTTTGCTATGTTTGTACATTGTTTGGAAACTATGGTTTGCTTCTGTGAGTGGAAGACGTGCTGCCTGTGTTCACACATCATTTGCAGCTGTTTTTGGTCACCAGCTGCAGCCTGAGGAGTCTGATGTCTGTATAAAGCTGGCGGAGTGCTGCTTGATGCCAATGGATACTTAGTGCACTTGTTATGTTATGTTAAAAATATTTATTAAGTGCACGTACACCAAGCGGTTTCATGGCGCTGAGGACAAAGGGGCGGCTGCATCAACGAGATGGTTAACTTAATCATATGCCTGGGAGAACAGCCAGGTCTTAAGCTGTTTCCTGAACTGTGCATAAGAGGGCACAGACCTCAGTTCCACAGGAAGCAAGTTCCAGAATTGCGGAGCCAAGACTGCAAAACTAAGGCCCCCATGCTTTTTGCGTTTGAATGAAGGAATGATCAGCAAGTTCAGATTGGAGGAACGCAGGTCCCGAAAGGGGATATAGCGCTGGATCCTTGAGGAGATGAATGCTGGGCCATTCCCAGCGAGGGCTTTAAAGATGGTACATCCCAGCTTAAAGGCACAGCGTTTAGCCACAGGAAGCCAATGTAGACTCTTCATCAAAGGTCGAAGATGATGCCGTCTAGGTTGATGGAAGATTAACCTGGCCGCTTGGTTCTGCAACAACTGCAAGCGATGTAATTGATATGCTGGGATGCCAACATATAGTGAGTTGGCGTAATCAACGTGGGAAATTAGCAGAGCTAGAATGACCAAGGTCAAAGCCTCAGTAGTCAAGAATCTACTGATCTTCCGGATTCTTCGCAGGTGGAAAAAACAAGCAGAGACCACTGCGCCAATCTGGGCCTTCATGGACAGATCATTGTTGACTTCAGACATTCTAATCTACTGGCCCAAAGCACTGCATGTGGGGGACAGACATACAAGCATTGCTTGGTGGCTGTATGTCACAGTTTGCTAGTTTCTTTTCAAAGTAACAGTTTTGTGCTTCCAAATCATATTTAAGTTAACTTATTACTACTAGCGACTAAGTGCTTCGAGTCAACCCCTTACAGCCCACACTTGCTTTGAGCCAACACTCTACAGCAATTGTTTTGAGGTAGTGTTATTCAGTCAGTCATACATCTTTATTCGGTTCAAGGGAACCATAAAAATAAACAGGATAAATGTTTAAAAAAAAAACGATAAAGTACAGGTCACAGTGCAAAACCATAAAATAAAATTGAATACGTTTGGCAGCATTTCATTACAATAGAATAATAAAATGATTAAGACAAGCCTGAGAAAAACTAAAACTTCTAAATAGTCCATAAAAGGTCACATAAAGGGTCCACTAAGTTACTCGGGATGGAAAAGAGTCAGAGGAATTATCAGTCAGTTTACCCGGGGATGCGTAAAACTGTAATGGCGAAAAACATACCACTTGAGCAAAACGTATTATAATGCTTCCATTTCTAACGATAATGGCATTACTCCTAGTCCTACTCCCTCGCCTTCCTTCAGTACAATTGAGGCCCGCCTCCCACCCAGACCAACCCCCAGCATAAAAACTCTGCCCGCCCCCACCTCCACCTGTATGTAAAGAAGCCGAGCTAGCACTCAGATGAACCGCACCGGGAGGGAGGGTCCTTGAAGGAAGGCGAGGGAGTAGGACTAGGAGTAATGCCATTATCGTTAGAAATGGAAGCATTACCTCCTGTCCCTCCCTCGCCTTCCTTCAGTACAATTGAGGACATAGCAAGCAGAAGAAAACAGAGACGGACAGCTGAGTGAGAAAGAACACCAAAACAGAAACAGTGCCCCAAACACAGCAGATCAGCATCCCAGGAACCCGGCGGCCCAGAACAGCAGCCAAATGTTTCAGACACGCAAACGGACAGCGACAGTCAAACGGAGAGGGAGAAGACCAGGTCGCAGTCCAACAGATCCCACAGAGGAACCCACCCGGCAGGACACCACAACCGGCAGGGACCACAGCAAAGCATGCCGGACATCCAGCAACGCAGCCACCGAAGCCGCCAAACAGCGAGAGGAACACCCCCGAACCCCCACAGGAGGAACCACCCCCAAAAGACGGACAGTCAGCAAGACCGGGGACCAAAGCCAATGACCCAACAGAGCAGAGGAAGGCCAAACAACCTCCGCAACCGGATCAAAGCTAAACGAGAACCCACAGCCGATCCAACACCCCCAAGCGCCGCGCAGAGGGGATGACAACCAAAAAACAAGGCCCAAAAGACAAGAACCGCAACCCGAGACCCCCAAGGGGACCAGGGAGGACAGGAGAGGACAGCCAACACCAGCAGCAAAGACCCCGAAGGGAAGGACCAGACAGGGCGGGGGGGCAACAGACCCCCGCCAACCCGCAAGAACACCAGGAGCATCACGAAGCCGGAGAGCCGCCCACAGCACCCGCAGAGGAGACACCGACAAACCCAGAAGAGCCCCATCCAGAAGGAATCGCCACACCAAAAAGAGGCCAGCCACCGTGGGAACAACACCCAGAGCAGAACACCAGGCCGAAAAGGTCCGCCCATGCCAAGCACAGGACAGTAGAGAGGAGGACCGACGGGAAGGCAGCAAAGCAACCGGCAACGGTCAGGAACCCCCAACCCAGCAAAGCCCAGCCGCACGACCACCAGGCAGCAGGCGAAACCCCCGCACAGAACACAGGGGAAGGGCCGGAAACATCAAAGGGAACAGAACCACCGGAAGGACCCACTCCCGAACGCAACAGAACTCAGACAGGAGAGGAGACCAAGGCGCCCCAGGCCAACGGGGAGCAACCAACAACCCCCGAGCACAGAGCCACCTGACCAGAACCAGAAAGGCCCGGAGTAGAGGAAAAAAGGGGGGGAGGAAGGTGCCCAGAAGACCCCGAGGCACAGGAGAGGGAAAGCCAACGACCCCCCCAAGCCCCGGGACTCCAGCTCAGAGACCAGAACCGGGCCACCAAGGCCCTCCCCGGATCCGCAACAGGACCACCACAGGGAGGCCCCAACGACCCACCAACAGGCCGGCCACACGGGGAAGGAGAGAGAAATCGTGGGAAGAAGGAAGGACCCAGCACAACAGATCCGCCAGCCCAGAGGCCACTCGCCGAAGGGAGAGAGCCGACAGCCCCAGCACCCAGACCGGAGCCCAGAGAAACAGGACGCTGGCAAACAAGGAACAAGGACCAGAACCTGGACCCACCCAGAGGGCGGACAGAGGACCACGCCCCAGGACACCAGACCGAACCAACACCCCAGGGGCCCTGCAGAGAGCCCCGAAAGAGCACCAGGGCAAGCCCCCAACATCCGCCAGCAGGAGGAACTCCAGGAGACCAGCAGGGACCAGCACCCCCGAACCCGAACAGACCCCAGCCAAGCCCGCACCCGGACAGGTCGGCGGCCCAAGCCACCACAAGCGGAGCCGGAGGAGGCAGCAAACAGCCAGCCAGAAAGCGATGGCGGGAGAGCCACCAGGATAGCTCGCCCCCAGACACGAACCGCCATGGGCAGTGGGGACAAAAGACCCCGGAGACCAACCCAACAGGATCCAGACGGTCAGGCGGAGAAGAAGAAAACGAGCCCCGGGAACCAGAAAACACCCCAGAAGCCAGGAGCCCCTGCCCCTGTAGCCACAGGACCGCCGGAGGAGCCCCCGGGACAACAAGACCTGAGCCAGCGAAGGAAGAGAGACCAGGGGCAGGCAGGACAAGGGAACATGGCCACGCAAAGGCCGAAAACAAGCCTCAACGAACACCAAGCCCCGAGAGGGGACCAGAGAAGACACACCCCAGGTCACCAACAAACCCGATCCCCAGAAGAACCACCAAGGTTCCCCCGAACAGACCGAGCAAAAAAGACACTCTGGCCGCACACAGCAAGAGGCCGACTGACAGAGAAGGACGAAGGACGAAGGAAAAACCCCCGCACGAAGGAGAGCCACGAGAGGCACCAGGACCTGCGGGAAGACCCAGGGCGAGGGCCGGAGGCTGAAGGGAAGGACGCAAAACTGAAATGGGCGTCTCCCACGGGAACCGCAGAAAAGAAGCGGCGATTGGGAAGCGGAGAGAGGCGTCCCCGAGACCCACGGCACGCCAAAAGATGCCAGGCAGAACCAGAGGAATGACAGCCGGAAGGGCCAACACATGGAAGGGAAGGGGCCGAACCCAGGAGCAGACCCACAGGAGAGCCAGGACAGGCCAAAGCCGCCGGACACCCCTAACCCCAGAAACAGAACGGAGAGGGCCCCAGGCCCGGGCTCCCCGACAGGAACCCAGCAGACCGACCACATGGCAAGCAAACAGGACACCCCGTCCAGCAGAGACACCCCGCGGGGACCGGAGACAGGCAGTGGAATCATCCGAACCCCTGAATCCGGAGGAACCCGCACCAAGACGACCCCGTACCCATGACCCAAAGTACACAGGACCCAGCCACCAGAAACGGTCCGCCGCCACCGAGGAAGAAAAGGTCGAAGACGACCACCCACCGTCAGGGAACCGTCCAGACAGCAGCAACAGGGACCCAGCCGGGCAGGGTCCTCAGGCGAGGAGGTAGGGAGCCAGGGCGAAAAACAGGCCAAAACCGTTCCCACCGGAAAGGCGGAGGAGACACCCACATCGGGGACAAAGGAGAGGCCCCAGGACAAGGCACCCCAGAAAGGCAGGATGCCCCACACAAGGAAAGGCACGCAGAAGCCCCAAGGCGGCCAGAAGGACAGAGGACCTTCAGCCTACAGCACCGGATACTCCCAGGTAGCTACCGAACCAGGCACGAACCAGGCCCGACCCCGTACCAGGCGCTATGGCCGGAGGCCCTAACAGCCGCCACCAAAGCCACGAAACCCCGCACCAAGGAGGGCGCAGGAGAAGCCGAGAACAGGCCAGCGCCACAGCACCAGCCAAGCAGAACAGCTGACCCGCCAAGCAGTGCGGCCAGGACAGAGTCCAACAGCCCAATGGGAGGAAAGGGGCGAACACCCTCAACAAGCAAAGCTGCCGGAGGAAGCGAGGGACCCGCAGCATCGCAGGAAAAACCCACCGATGCAAAAGAGGGCGTAAAGGAACCCGAAACCAATCAGGACCAACACAGCACAGAAGGAATGCGTAGGGCTGAGGGAAAGAGAGAGCACACAGCAGGTTCCGCAGGCAACCGACAATCAACCGTCAGCCGGGCGGTCCACAGTGGACAAAGTAGCAAGTACAAAGCACACAATAGTGGAAACAGCATGAAATACATCAAGCACGGGCAACGCACGCCACTCCCACAGCACCATTCCCCACACCGGGACCGAAGGGCAAGCTCAACCAGGAGGGCCGTGAACACCAAGGAAAGAATCCCACAGGTCCCGCCCAGCAGGGAAGAGGAAAACCCTGCCGACCAGCACAGGAGCCCAAGCGACCCACCACACCCCCCGGAGCCAAAGGCAACGCCAGAGGCGGGAGAAGGCCCAATACCCCAGGACCCAGATGGAAACCAGCTGCCCACAGGATCCGCCGGATGAGGACGGGACGGACCAGAAGGCATCGGCCGAGCCCGTAAGCACCAGACAGAGCAGCCTCAACCAAGTCCTGCACCATCCACAGACATGAGAGGCACTACACCCCCCGCGGAGCCCAGTCGTCCAGGGCGCCCCAGGAGGACCGGAGACCAAGCAGCAGAGGAAGAGGACACCAGAATGCCCCCAACAACCACATGCGACCCAGGGCAGCAAGCGGAAAAACAGCCCCCAGCAGCCCCAAGACAAGGCAGACAGATGACCACGCCAGTCAAGAGAAACAGCAGAAAAAGGAATAAACAACGGGTCAAAAACCCAGCCTACCAGGCCTACGTGATGTGTGCAGTCCGGGAGCAGAGGCATCCAAGCAGGCCCGACCCGGAAACACAGCCCCAGCCACAGGAGGACCGCCCAACAACGATGCAGCTTCCTGAGCCACCACTCCGCCCCCATACCACGAGGGAGACGAGGAGAGGAGGCACTGCCGGGAGAACGCTGCTGAGGGCACCGCCGTCGCAGAGAACGAACAAGAAGACTCCCCGGCACCGCCACAGGGAGGAACTGAAGGTAGGTCTCACTAGGGAGACAGAAAAAAACAGGTGGAGGTGGGGGCGGGCAGAGTTTTTATGCTGGGGGTGGGTCTGGGTGGGAGGCGGGGCCTCAATTGTACTGAAGGAAGGCGAGGGAGGGACAGGAGGTAATGAGCTACACACATAAAACCAAGGAAAAGGATTCAATTTATAAGGGATACATAATAAAGTTAAAAGGGTCAATAATTAAAATGCAGTTCAAAGTTCATAATGTTAAAAATGCTGCAGTTATGTTGAGTCATTTCTATTTCTGTGAATTTCTGATTTTCAAAGTCCCATAGATAAAACTAGTAATAGAAAAGCAACAATGTTTTGATTCTAGTCGTAAAAGACGGAATAAGCTGGCATTTTAACTTCTAACCCCAAATGATAGCAGAATGGGTTGGGAATAAAACCTGCAGAATAACATAAAATGGACAAGAGATTGTTTTGCTATGTCATTACAGGGACAGAGGGGTAAACTGTGAAACCATGACCCTGTTGGGGGTGAGCTAACAGAAGCGGACTGTGCCTAATCTAAAACGAGTAAGGTATTACCTATGTTCTTTATCAGTGTCCCAAAATGAGATGGCGTTCAACCCCCGCCTCTTGTTTGAAACCTAAATAGCGCAAAATTGAGGCTGAAAAATGTTGGTTGCAAAATCTCAACTGGGTTCTATGATGGTATAAAGCTGTTTTCGTCTTATCTTGCACTTCCAGTAAGTTAGTTTGGGGATAAAAAGAAATAGGGAAAATCTAGTCCCAAAAAAGATTTTCTTACCTAAGACAACCAAGGGTTGGCTTTAACTTGTTCTAATTTTAGGCAGTATTTCAAAATCTCTTTGGTGAAGGAACAAAATGGGGAGGTCGAAACTTTAATCCAGAGGAGCAAAGGGGCAGCTAGGACTGCGTCTTCAAGAAAAGAAAGGCTAGATTCCAGAGTGGGTGATTAACCTGGCAGTGCTCCAGGGGGTAGCCGACAGCCTACAAAGAACCTTATTCTCAATTATTTGTAAAGGACCTGGAAAAGTGTAACCCCATACTCCTGTCCCATAGGTTCCCAGAGGGATGCACTTCACCTTGTACAAGGCAATTAACTTCTGGATTCGTTTATGGCCTAATTTCTTTGAGAAACGGAATAGACCCTCTTTTGCCCCTTCCATCTTACCTACTCTCCCAGTCAGGAGTTTCTCACATGTTAAGTAAATCTAAAAATCTAAATCCGTATTTGTAAAGCGCAAACTACTCACCCTTACGGGTCTCAAGGCGCTGGGGGCCGTCGTGGAAATTAAGTGAGCTATTGCCCAGAGTCACATGGTGCTGAGCTGAGCTGCCGCCGGAGCCGGGGATCAAACCGTGAGCCCTGTGCTCCAAAGTCAGCTGACCTGGCCGGTGCACCACACCTCTCTAAGTCAGAGGAGAACAAGATACCAAGATAATTAAAATTTTGCGCTCTAGTGATGGGAGTCCCAGCAACAGTATGTAAACAAGAAGGCGTCTTTTTGAGGCCACAAATCATGGTACAGGATTTGGCATGCTTGATTTTCAGGTTTAAATCACTCATAAAATCATTAAAAGTATCTAATAAAAGCTGAAGCCCATTTGCAGTATGAGAAAAGAGGACTGCGTCGTCTGCAAAAAGAAGCACAGGGACGACACAGTCCCCAACCCTTGGGAGATCTTTGCCTCTTAAAATCAGTTTTTTCTCTAGGGCGTATATGTAAAAAAGAAAGATAAAAGGCACCAAGATACAGCCCTGTCTAATGCCTTTATTAGAGAAGAAGAAGGGGGCATAATCACCATTGATGTCAAAACGGACCCGTATCTTTGTTCCCGTGTGTAATTTACTCAAAAGGTTGATTTGAGCTGGGTTTACTCTAGCTTTCCTCATCATTGTCCAGAGGTTCTCTCTGTCGACTAGGTTGAAAGCGCTGGACAAATCCATAAAAGCCATGTGAATTGCACCCCCAACTTGGCGTGAAATTTATTTGCTTGAGATGATGAGGAGGTTCAAAGATTGTTCGACGGTACCAACCACAGGGCAGAAACCGAATTGGACCTCCGAAAAAAAATTGTATCACCATCTGTTCCTCAAGAAGGTGGAGGATTACCCTCCCCATGATTTTAGTCAAGTAGCCCAGAAGGAATATGGGCCTATAACAAATGGATGAAATTCTGTGGACTTTTTAAAACATTGGCACTATAGTAGAATCCTTCCAGGAGGTTGAGATCTGAACTAGTATTATGCAGCAGAAGACATTTGTTAAAAGAGGTGCCCAGAATAGAAGGTTTTGCTTAAAAACATCAATGGATACCCCATCTGGCCCAGGAGCTTTACCTGAGGAGGACTTGGAAATGGCTAACGTTGTCATGTTGACATTAATGTTGTTACTCAAAGCTAGGACTTTGTCAGAAGGGCAGACCGCTTGTTGTCTTTGGTTAAACTAGAGTTACCAAAGATTTCCGAGAAGTGATGTGACCAATCAGCAGACATTCAATCACAGGAGAGTTATTGCCACTAAAGTAGGATCTATGAGCAACTTCCCAGAAGGATTTGGAATCGCGAAACGCAGTTGCCCTAAGAAGATCGTCCCAGGCCTGGTCCTCACTTCCTGCAACAGCAACAATTGTTTTATATGCATTCCCGAGGGATTTACTTTGAGCAACATTTTGTGGGGATTCCTTAAGTGCCTCCTTGAGTGATTTTAGGGCTGCTGTACACTTAGGGAAAACCATTTAAAAGGACAACTCTCTTTAGGTTTGGTCTGAATAAAAAATTGGTTTGCGGAATGGTTGCAAAAAATCTCGAAACTCTGGACCATGTCGGTAGGGTTAGCGTCCTCTGCCAGGCAAACCATACTATCTTGGTAACTCTGAGAAATAAGATTGTTCCAAAATTTCTTATGGTCAATTTTGGCCCATTTTTGATGGACTTTCTTATTTCATTGGGGCAATTTGACCCCAATTGTTTAAAGGTTGAACCTGAAAGTACCAAAAAAATGGATTGTGATTGCTCAGAACTGAGGACTTTGTGTAAGAGTCTAGGACATATGGTACTAAGTGTGGGGAAAGGAACATAAAATCAATTATAGAACATATTCCTTTACCCATAAATGTGGGCAGGAAGGCCCCTTGCCCTCTGAAAAATCAGAACTGCAATGAAGGTTGAATTTCATGATACCCTGATTCAGGGTATCTCCGTAAGGGTGTGCAAAAAGTGGGTTAGGTTCTTATTGCCACCATCCACTACACCACAGACCCGCTTGTCCCCTATGGGACAGATTGTGGAATTAAAATCAACCACTCATACAATCGCCTCCCTATCTGGGTGACTCAATAAGTACTCCGAGTCAAATGTGTCTAGCTCCTTAATTAATTTGACAGGATGATTAACAAAATAATTCAAATAGAAATTAATCAAAAGTATATCCAAATGGCCAGAAATTTCGAGGCACAACATTTGGCAACATAGTGAACCCCATAGCTTCTTCGTTTTCAACAGCACATTTTTAAAGAAAACAAAAATCCCCAATCTCCCCGACCTGAGGTAGATGGTACAGCCATAAACAGAAGGATTGAAACCCATCGATAAAAAAGTTCTCCTGGGACAAAGTCTCTTGACAGCAAACCACAACAATATCCTTGATGGTATCTAACCAGTCTGGATTACTCAGTTTCTATTCTTATACCTACAATATACCATGAAATAAAATGAAGTGGAGTTGAGCCAGTTCTGGCCTGTGGGATCATCAACAGGAGAATGTGATTTAAAAGTAGGCATCTTGTGCAGTCAATCAACTTCTGACAAGCCTTCTAAAACAGCAAAACGGTTGGGATGAAGGAGACATGGAGTAGATGTTGGGCTTCCAGATTTCAAGGGCCTTCTGAAGAGAGGCGGGAACGATGTTGGAAGCTGATAAAAGAAGCCAAATGGTAAAGCACAAATGGAACTTGAGATCCTTTTGGAGGATTATTAGTGTTAATCACATTTTGGATCAACTCGGATAAGTATTTTTGTCTCACCGTCGTGCCATTGGCTATTTGAGTGTGCAAAAGAAAGTCCCTTTAAAAATAGAAAATGCGATTTTGTGTTTAATATACCTTTCTCTGACTGCATGTTTAGGGTATTTTGCTTTTTTATCTAGTGACACCTGCTGGAATATAGGTGAAGGGAGCTGCCACAGTATTCCAGTTGTTTTCAAACACATACTTAAATAAAGACATGTGCTTGCTTTACAAATAATAGGTTAACGTATTGTTTGAAGCAGTATACGCTTCTTCCACTGGTTTTGTTTACACACTGTAAGTGCAGTAATATCTACATGTAAAGGCATGTCATATGCTCCATTGGATGGTTTGTTCAGAAGTGCCCTGCCGTGTACCTCAGCATTGCCCTTTGGCATCTAGTCCAACATAGTGATGTACACGGGAGCTGTTAATGTGTAACTCTACCACAAGTAGGATGTACAGCAAGGTTTTTTTTGCAGTTTTACATAATTACCTAACCAATTCAGTAAGCTGCCTTTGGGGACTCCTAATTAGTTTACCCTTCTATTCATGTGATTTCGAGAAGGGGACGTGGGGGTGGTGTACGGTCTTCCTTTTCTCTCTTCCTCTCTCCACTCATCCTCTTCCTTTTTTTTCTATCAATTATTATGTTACCCCAACTGGGACTTTGAAAAGTGAATGATAGAGATATCTTGCGGCTTGATTTATCATGCTGATTACCAATCATATAAATGTTTGAGGCTCAAATAGTGATTGCATTGTGATATGTATTACGGTTGTCCAGCTTGGCCTTGGAGATCTTCATGGACGTCCTTTTGGGGTCACCAGGGGTCTCAGCTGCAATGCTTGGTTTGCCTTCTGAGACCCCCCTGGGACTACCATTGTGACCACTGGCCTCAGAGTTGGCAAGAGCAGAGTCAGAAACAGAAATGAAACAAGCCTTGTTTATTTTCTGTCCCCTCAGCTACATCGTGCATCTGGATGTCTCCTACAGCCCGTGAACATGTGAAGAGAGCACAAAATACAGGAGAATGAGAGAGAGGGAGGTGAAGGGGAAAGACTGGGGTGGGATTAACAAAAGAGCAGGAAGACAAAGGGCTTGATTTAGAGTTTGGCTGACAGGTTACTCCATCACAAACGTGATGAATATGCCGTATTACAAGTGCCAAAGTATATAATGGGCACGTAATACGGCGGACGGGATATTGCCATATTTGTGATGGAGTAACCTGGTCTGCAAAGCTCTAAATCAGGCCCAAAGTCAGGTGTGTGAGAGAGAGAGAATCAGAGAGAGGGATTAAAGAGACATCAGAGAGATGTGACAGGTGTGGGAGATATAGACCTGTGTGAAAGAGAGTGAGGCAGATGAGAGTGATAGGTGAGAGGGAGATCAACAATTGACATAGAGTCAGCTGAGATGCAGGGACAGGAGAGGACTGGTGAAAGGGGATAAGTATATGAGAGGTACAAGTGGTGCTACTTGGTCAGATGGTGTCACTTATGCTATTGTTATTGCAGATGTTTACCAATTGGAGTACGAGTCAGTGACAGCGATCAGTAATTCCCCCGGTTAATTGTGGTCCCCCGGCATCTAAATGGAAAAAATGTAGAAAGCCTAATGCAGTTGTGGCACAGACAGGGCCCATGCCAAGGGCAGTCTTGCACTTTTATCATCCATAAAGGACAATGGTCATAAACCGACTAGTGATGACACTGTTCATATTAATTTTGATGATTTTGCTCCCAAGGTCCAGTTATTGATAAACGCAGCAGTTGGTAAATGTCTTGAGAAGTTGTCATCTATTGAGAGCAGTCTAAATAACCTAATCTTTTTTTGAAAAGCCAGCAATGTGCAATACCAGGTAGAGTTTCTGGTCCCGTGAGCCATGTATCTGGGGGGATAGGGCAGACGGGGTCAAAGATTGTGAGGGAATCTATTCAGGGTTCTACAGGCGCATCTGGTTTACCTAATGATGGAATTCTATTGCTCCCCAAGTTGCCTTCTCCCAGCTTACCTGTATCTGACTGTCGGGCAAACATGCCCACCCAGCCCTCGCAACCCGATGTTTTTGGGCACACAAAGTTGTTGGCCTATTTAGATTTTCTTAGGAGCAACCCAGTAAACCAGTTATTTCAGGAGGAGTCAGATGTTGCAAGTAGCAAAGCCAGTCCAGGACCCTCTTGAGTAGTTCTCAGTCTTCCTCCTGCCTCGAACCTTTATGTTGTGGTACTTACTGTTGTTCCCTCATTAAAACAAGGGGCTAGAGAAGACTATTCCAACCTAAGAAATAAAGTTAGTAATTGGTTTTCCCAACTGGGTGACGAAGGGCGAACTTTGGTCAATTGGCTAATCATGGCCCGGAGGGTGGACTGGGTTGGACTAATTCCCAAAACCATTGATTGGGATTGTATAGTCATTAATCATGACTGTACCAGAGCTATCTCAGTGATTTTAAATCTTGCTAGGCAGCCTGTCTATGCCCCCATTATTCAAGCTTTCCTTGTTATGTTATGTTAATCGAATTTATAAAGCGCACTGTTACCCTAGGGTGTCCTGGGGCTATGCACTGCCTGCTAGAAAGGTGGCCAGAAGGTTTATTGATTAAAAAGCCAGGTCTTGAGCCCCTTCCTGAAAGAGAGGAGGTCTGTAGCGTTCCTCAGTTGGAAAGGAAGCTCATTCCAGGATTTGGACGCGCTGTTAATAAAGCTTCTGCCTCCCCAGCCTGCTTCTTTAAAAACGCTGATTGTGACTTTCTTCGCCCCTGTTGATCGTAACGCTCTCCTTGGAATGTACCACTGTATTTTGCATTGCATGTAATCCGGGCCTTTGCCATTGAGGGCTTTAAAGACTTTAATTGCCCGCTGGCAGTTCAAACTCAATTAGGGATGGAGCCACTAGCACCTGTATTGAGACTATAAGGCCACACAGGGTCAGTAACTTGGTTATACACACCTCTAATAGATTTGAGGTTCTGGGGGTAGAGGCACTCGACTGACTGCAAGGTTTTAACCTTGAGATGCCCCCCACCTCAGATAGCTCTTGGATTGGGATTAATAGGGTGTTGATCCAGATAGCTGAACAAGGGTCCTCGCAGAATGAAGTACTTTGTGATCCAGAAGAGCGTGGCCTTTATATTCTGATTAATAATAACTCTGGTGATCGCCTCAATAAAGGGGACAGTTTTGGTGGCGAGACAGTAAGTTGCTTTAGTAGGGGGAGTTTGTGCTGGGGTACCTTATGCTGGGAATGTTGAGATGCTAAGTGGAGCCAATCAAATGGTGTAAATCTCACCACAGTAGGGAATGATGGCCGTAGGACTACTGTTATCCCAGAAAATGACACAAGTAAGGCAGACACCACTGTTAGGCCCCTCAGGTTAGCCTCCTGGAATGTGGAAGGCATAAATTATAAAATAAATGACCCCGATTAGTTGGTGTTTCTCAGCTCATTCGCCATAGTATGCCTTCAGGAGACGTGGGATGTGGCGGGCTCCTTTTTTTTGGAAGGCTATAAATCATATTTCAATCATACCGCACCTTCACTAACAGTACACCCAAAGAGGGGTTTGTTGACTTTGGTTTCTTTTTCCCTAAACTGTAGGATCAAGCACATGACAGTTCAGTCAATTTGGAAGTATTCGTGCTAACCTCCCCGATTGTGAGTTATCTCTTGTTTTGTTAAAATTTTATAATGCAACTACTGGTCCCTCCTTTTGCAACACATTCTCCACTCTTAGGGATCAATTGTTGAACATGAATACATGTAGCAATGTAAAAGCAGGATTTATTTTAGTGGGAGACTTTAATACTCCTAGATTTTTGTTAGTTAAATTCATACTAAGCACGGTGCACTTAATAGTTGCTTTCCCCTCCTAGGGTATTTATTTCATGAACTTACCTGTTTGTCCATGTTATGATCATTCGCTGCAAAGCACTATGCACTTTATGTTCTTTTGTAGGTTTTATTCGCCTTGAGGAAGCGCTATCTTTTACCCTTTTTAAAACATGCAAATATACAGTACTGTAGAAAAGCTTTTGTTTATTTGCCAATGCTGCCAACTGTGAAAATTTGCTTTCATATCGCTGTTTACATTCAATATGCCATTAAGCAGAGGTCACTGTTGTCATGTAATGATTTTCTTTTCATATTTTTAGTCTCAGAATTTTTAATCCTGATTTTTCTTGCAAGATTTTATGGATTTTATGAAGTCCGAATGACTAACAGCGCTGACTTTTTAATGTAAATAAGGTTTAATGATTAACATGTAATGTGTTTTTATGTCTACGTTTATGGTCTAGCCAGACCGAATAAAGTTATTCTGCCTATTACTTTTAGGAATTTAACTTAGAAAGTGCCAAGACCAAAACATTCTGAAGCACAGATGGTAGTTTTGTCCCTACTTTTAGTGGACGAGGCTCCTACTCCACAATAGATTTTGGGGCATATTATCAAGGAAACGCGATAAGAATCGCATTTCCCGCTTTGCGCGATTCTTGTTAACGCCGCGTATCGCAGGATTTAATCGCCGAGATATCGCGTTATTATCAATGCATATCTCCACGGCGATTAAATCCTGCGATAGCAGCGTGAAACAGAATCGCGCAAAGCGGGAAATGCGATTTATATCGCGTTTCCTTGATAATATGCCCCGTTGCCTCAGCCGTACAATCCACCTGCCATTATAAGTATGGCTTAGTCGGTTTCGAACTAGGCGTTACAAACCCGCGATAACCGCGGTTAGCGCGGTTTATTTTATCGCATCGCGGGTTTGCTGGAAGGTTGCTAATATTGCGCTGCCGTGTCAGCGCCGATTTCCATGGAGAAATGGTAAGGTACGCCCACTTTGCATGTCATTAGCGATATTCATCGCTGACATGCAAAGTGGAGTGGAAAGGGCTGCTAACTCAAGGAAACATGCGTTAGCGTGTCCTTGATAATTGAGCGGAAAAGAAAACGCCGCTTTTCGGCCGAAAACGGCTGCTAAAGCGGCAGAATTCGGCTTGATAATATGCCCCTTTATTTTTACTCCTTCATCTTTGTGGGATTCTTTAGATCATTTTGACATAAGTGATCACTATTGAATCTCTGATAGTGTTGCCAACTTGTTATTTGGAGTTCCGGTCCAGGGTTTTTCAACCATTCAGAGGGTGTGGCCACTGACGAAGACTGAGGTAGTTGAAGATTGTTCCAGGGGATTTTTTTAAAGGCCTTGTGAATGCTAAGTGAAGAGAATTTGATCTGTGTTTGGGGGACTTATGTGAAGATAGCATTTTTCTAAATGCTCATTCAGTGATTGCTGGGCTATCACTCCCCTTTAAACCAGTAGCAAATAGTAATCCTGTTGGTTTGACAAAGATTGCTCGCCAGCTCATACATTGTTAATGTCCACACTCAAAGCTCAGCCCAAAGACCGGTGTCAAATAGCCAGTAGACGCATTGCCCACAAGATGGTGCTAGACTCAAGGAAGAGAGCAACTAAAGAGGAAGCATGGGCCGATCTCACAGAGGCTTCTCTTAGGAATGATAGCAGTAAATTCTGGGAGGTTGTTAATCGCCCTTAATTTAATAACGGGGCCCACACCACTTCCTCACATATCCTTACGGAGAAGTGGATTGTGCATTTTGCGGTTATCTATAACTCTCTGGACAGTGGTGTTCAAGATGAGCTATCTTTGTAAACTAGGCATCAAAGCAATCTTACATTTAGTGCTGATGAGGTCATGGTCACCATTGGACGCATGACTGGTCATAAGGCTCCTGGACCGGACAGGCTCCCTGCTGACTTGTTTAAGGTGTCACCTGGGCTCTGGGACCCGATTTTAACATGTATGTTTAACTTGGCAGTACGTAGAGGCCTCCCACATTCCTGGTCCCAGTCCATCATTATTTCAGCATACAAAAAGGGCTCCAGAGACCAGCCAAGCTGTTACAGGTCCATCTCTCTGATTGATTCGGTAGCCAAGGTGATGGGCAGGGTTATTTTGGAGAGGGCAATGTCATGGGCAGAAGACGGCTCCATTCTTTCAGATCTACAATTTGGGTTACTCCCGGGTTTAGGGACATGTGACCAATGTCCAAACCTTTTTCAATTAATCAACAAGTATGCAGTGGTGAAACCGGGATCACTGTTAATTGTATTTATGAATCTGTCCTCTGGCTTTGACTGGGTAAATGGATCCAAGTTATGGCCCATCTTGTTGGACGATGGGAATGGACATAGATATTTATTTCCTCAGTGAGCTGCACAGGGATATAACAGCAGTCGTCCAATATAATTGAGATGGGTCCTGTACTAGTTCCTTCATCTGAAAGAGTGAGGTAAGACAGGGATGTATATTGGCCCCTTTTTTGTTCACCTTGTATGTAAATGACTTGGGGGCCAGGCTGTCAGGTGGATTGTCCTCGAGAAGTTGCCTGTCAGAACCCCGCACTGTTTTATGCGGACAACACTTTTTTGCTGGTGAGAACTGCTCTGTGTCTTCAAGCACTGCTTGATGGTATTGTCATGTATATTAACAGCCTCGACCTCTTTCCCAACTATAATAAATCTCAGGTGATGGTTGTGGGTCCTAGGGTGACGAAATCAAGATCCCTTTATGTTCAGGGTCGCAAGCTGACCAGGGTTCAGACTTACACATACTTAGGTATGGTTTTTTTAATGGAACCATGCTTGCCTTAACCACACATATGCCTTAGCCACACATATGCATGGTTAAGGCAGTGTGCGGTCTAGATGCTTGGATTGGCAGGAACACTAAGAGGAAGGATCTGGAGAGGGTGCGGTCTGATAAGTGGGGCTGGGGCCGGGATTTTGGTGGGGTGGGGTAGCTTTTAAGGGATGGAAGTAGCTTTTAGGGCTTACAGGGGTCTGGTTGTTTTCAGGGCTCAGGAGGGATCGGGGTTGTTTTCAGGGCTCGGGGTCGGGTTGTTTGTATGGCTCAGTTGTTTCCAGGGCTCAGGGGGGCAGGGGTAGTTTTTAGTGTTCAGGGGGTCTGGGTAGTTTCTAGGGCTCGTGGGAGGTTGGGTAGCTTTTGGGGGTCGGGGTAGCTTTTAGGGCTCAGGGGGTTCAGGGTAGTTTTTAGGACTGGGGTTGTTTTCAGAGCTCAGTGGGTTCGGGTTGTTTTTAGGGCTCGGAGAGGTCGGGTCGTTTTTAGGACTGGGGGGTCGGGTCGCTTTTAGGGTTTGGGGTGTCTGTGTAGTTTTAGGGTGCAGGGGGTCAGGTAGTTTTAGGGCTCAGGGGGGTCGGGGTAGAGTTTAGGGGTGGGGGTACTTTTTAGGACTGGGGGGGGTCTGGGGTAGTGTTTAGGGCTCAGGGTGGGTCAGTTAGTTTTTCGGGCATGGGGGTTTGGGGTAGTTTTTAGGGCTCAGTTCTGGGGCTGGGGTGTGATCTGTACAACGCATAGCCCTTTACCAGTCATGCCTTTACCACAAAATTGAGTGGTACAGACATGCGTGGTAAAGGAAAGTGTTGTTCAGATGCATTTATTGTTCGGGCAGCGTTGTTTAGTCACACGTGGTTTAGCCATACGTGCCTCTGTCATACACACGTATGGCAATGACAGTGAGGACCCCATTTTTATTTTTATTTGCAGATGAACCTATGAATTCAGCAAACCATGGGACACTGAAGGAGGATATATTTGAGGAGGTTGACTTAGATTCCTGAAGTAGTATAAGATCACATCTGAATTTGTAAGTGTATTTGGTAATTTTCCTCCTCTTGGCCGGATGGTTTAGCCCTTTTGTATTTGTTGGAAAACGAGGCAGTATCTGTGTGGCCTGCACAAACAACATGACTACATTTGTCCTTCACTGGGAACCAAACACCCAATTGTAGCGCCTGACTCTCAGAGGGTAGCGTTGCAGAGCAGTCTGAGGCTTTACTCAAGGGAGGTGGTGTGGGCTAGTAATCGCCATTTGCAGGTGCGCAAAAATAACACTCCATAATTGATTGTCCAGTCTGTACTTTGCTTTATAAAAGTAAGAGTACATTTATTGAACACACACACTACTCAATACTATGCACCAATTTACAAATATACATAAGCTGTTGGAATTACTTTGTGACATTGCATAACATCTCCACCCCTCCCGCAGAGGGGTGGGGTCTAGTACCACCACTCCCATGTATGCACATCATCTTGCCCCCTAATGCAGTGTGTTGAGCATAACCTGGAGCGAGGGCCCTGCGCACTGGCACCATCCCAGTGGCGACCCACCCCATTACCTCAACACGCATTAAAAATAGGTTCACCTGCCCTAGTGACACATAACCCTGGCTGAGCATCTTATATTGACCATACAGTATGCACCCCTACATCTTCAGGGCTAACAGTCGGGGTTGTTCCTCACTTAAGCGCAGCAGCAAGAATACATGTTTACGCATTACCTTAGAATGACAGTACTCATCACATTTGTTGGACATTAGAATGCGTTGCAATTACAGCCCCTAAAGGCATCACAGATGAAATCACAGGATTACGCATATACAGCCAGACACCCTAGCAGGAATGTCTGGCAACATAACCCCACTTTGCTTATGACATCACCTTACACAGGTACTTCACATTACATATGTGACCTTCAGTCCCTCTAAAAAAAGAAATAACCGTTAGTAAATGCAATTCTGGTGCAATTACACCTCTTCATCTCCAGGAGATGCCCTTCTCCAGACATCCCAATTCAGCCCTTCACTCCTTGAAGCACTTCTCAAAACACCCTCAGCTGTAGAACAAAAGTTCCAGCCTAGAGAGTGTTAAATGCTGGCTGAGCCCTTGAGGGGTTATTCTTTCAGATGCCCCATGAAACTTAGGGGCGGACTGTTCTTCTTTGTGCTGGGGGAGACTGTGCTGCTCCCCCTGCACCTCTTTTCACACATGAGGGTGACCCCCCCCTCTGGGGGCCACCAAGCACCAAAATGATCGATTTCCCCATGCCTTGCAAGGCATTATGGGGCGCTTCAGGCTCCTTCCTATGCATAACAGATGAGCGGCTCTCCTGCTGTGCCGGGGAGAGCCGCGCCGAGTGGCTGGCGGCTTTGCCGCATCTTCAGGCCTCGTTGGGGGGCCCGGTCCCACCCGGACCCCCAGGTAAGGGTATGCGGCACGGGGAGCCCACTCCCGGCCGCTCTGCTGTTTTCCGGGGCCCGGTCCCGCCCGGGCCCCCTCCACCACTTCTTTTGGGGTCCCGGTCCCACCCGGGACCCCCGCCTGTCTTCATCGTTGGAGGGCAGCCTGAGGAGCCCACCCCCGGCTGCCCCCGTTGGCTCCCCACGCGGCCAGCACCCACGTGTGCTGCCGCGGGAGCCGGCTGGGAACTTCTGGTCTGCCCGCTCCCGCGGGCAGACACGTCCTCGTCCTCCGGTCCGGCTGGACCGCGGGGGAGTGCGGCAGCACTCCCCCGGTTTTCTCTCAGTCTTCGGGGCCCGGGGATGGGGTCCCGGGCATCTTCGGGGGGGGCTGGACGGCGCTCCCCTCCATCCGGTCACTTCGGGGCCCGGAGATGGGGTCCCGGGCCCCTCCTCCTCATCACAGGGAGCGCGACGGCGCTCCCCGGCTGCTTTGCTTCGGTGGGGGCCAAGGTGGGCTCCTGGCCCTCCCTCAGGGGGAATCTTCACGGGGAGCACGACGGCGCTCCCCGACTTGACTTCGGGGCCCGGGGATGGGGCCCCGGGCCCCCTTTGACCACTCTTCGCGGGGGGGCGCGACGACGCTCCCCCGCCTCCCGTCTTCATGCGGGGGCACGATGGCGCTCCCCCCCGCCCCCGTCTTCGGTGGGGCCAGGGTGGGCTCCTGACCCCCAGCTGGGCACCTTCGCGGGGAGCGCGACGGCGCTCCCCGTCTTTACTCCTCTTTGGGTGCAGCCCCCGGGACCTGACCCACCCCGGGGGCATCTTGGAGACTGGCGGCGGAGCCCCACGCGCTTCGTCGTCGGTCCGATTAGGGGTCAAAGGTCGCCTACCTTCCGGGGGCCATATCTCAGCCCCTGGGGGTCCGATCGGCCCCATTTTCTTGTCTTCTTGCTCCTGGCGGCGGCCCCCAGCCACTGGGAGCACTCTCCTTCGAACTCCGGGTCTCCAAGAGGGGGCATTCTGCAGGGAGCGGTCTTCACTGGCTCCCTGCGCCAGACTTTCGCCTGGCTCTCCTCCTGGGCCTCTCTTCTCCCTGCGCAGAGGCCCCTGCTTCTGTGCACCAGTCCTGGGCTCTTCTTCTGGCGCTGTTAGGGGCCTGGGGAGCAGTCAGGGGGTACCTCCTTCCAACTTCCCATTGCCAGGCTCCAGCACCTTCCGCCTCAGCAGACCACACACCCCAGAGAGAGCTTCTCTTCCTGTGCAAGCACTTTTTAAAAGTTGAGTAGGGGGCTGGCAGGAAGTCTCGGTTGGTCCTATCAAACAGCGACACATCACTTCCCTGCCCCTGCTCCCTCCTCCTTGTCCAGCCTCTGGGTTTGTTCAAAATGGCGTCGTCTAGGGTCTCTGGCCACGTGGTCTCTGAAACACGAGCCCTTCCTTCCTCGCTACCTTCCCCCTTGGTGCAGCCTGGTGCCTGGCACCCAATGATGGCTGCTGATGGATGAGCCTGTAGCCCCACCCATCTTCTCTTCGTGGAGGGGAGGCCTTAGCTTGTGGAAGAAAGGTTATCAATCCATCCAGCTGAGGTCAGCCCTCAGCCTGGCCCTGGTTATGACTGACTCAGAGAAATGTGACATTTCTGGATGACCCAAAAGCAGTACAAATATGACTTTGGACTCTGCAGAATACTCCTTTTCACATCCGCTACAGTGGACTTTAGTGCGTGTCTGGAATCTGTAGGCCTTATGAAAGTTAAACTAGCACATGGGCTCCACATCCCCATAGGGGAATAATGAAGAGAAAAACACAGTAAAACACACTGACTTTCCCTGGCATGTTCCTTCCCAGTGTATAAGGCCTATTCCATGTCACCACCCACTTCTGCATAAGTCCTGCCACACCATTCAATTTGTAGCTGCTCCTGGACTGCGCACGCCAGGAATCTCCCCTGCGCAGCCCTTACACGTGTGCACACGCATGTACACAGGTGTCTGCATGTAACCAGCCCGGTGCCCCGTACTCCAGCTGCTGCGCAGCGGCCTAGTCAAGCTAGGGGGACACCAGTAAAATCCACATGCAGTCTCTTTCATCATGAGTTCACTGTGGGTGAGTCCCAACTTATAAGGCTCTCCCACAGTAAAAGCTCAACAAATAGGTGCTCAAAAAGCGAAAAATCCGGGCGGCTCAGTGTCAGAACCACCTTCTAACAGTATTGAATAAAAGGATTGTTATGGAGTCACCCTTTGACATGGGAGGTGTGGTGAGGTGCCTGAGAAACATGAATGTATAAGGTCATCCATTTGTTTTGTGGGGAGGGGAGCTATCCAATGGAAGAGATATGCGGCGTTTACCGACTGAATAAGTTGAGCTTGCTGGGGCTGATGATGCGCTTACTGCAAGTTTAGATTATCTTATGCTTGGAACGAAGGTTAGGCTAGTCACCAGAAAAGGAAAGAAGGACGCTGAGAAGAGAGAGAAAAAATATAGTAGCATAAGCAATTAGAACCCACCCATTCCATACCTCATCACTACCCACCCTACCTCCCCCCACCTGCAATAGGAAAAACATGGGACCAAGAGGAAGAGACTGACCATCTTCCAGGGTGCCATTGTATGAATTTGTATATGCTTAAGTGAGCTGAAACAAAGCCTGGTTGTGACCCAAATCTTGAATCGGTGATAGGACTTCCTAAGTGCCTTCTGAGTATTTTTCTCAACACAGGAATAACACCAGCATATTAGTTAACTTGAGGTTTGCGACGTTCAGTGCATAGGGACAGATGATTGCTTCACTGGTTAAAGTTGTAATGGAGAGGAACGTTTAGTGATTTTTGTGTCTTTAATCAACATGCGTACACAATTGGTGTAGTTTGTTCAATTGGCGCTGATATAGCCGAGATCTTAAACTATCTGTTGGGATTTTAGCAGAATGTTGACAGTAGAGGCACTTGTAGTGGTATACATGGAATAGAAGCAGCACCCATAGCAGTTGGCTTAATTCAGTTGTAATAAGACTGAGTGGCCTGACATTAGCTTTATGTGTCTCTATAATGTTCTGCAGGGCTTTCCTAGCTCATAGGTGCTCTTGAGCTGTCAAAGGTGGGAGCAGGTTGCTTATCTTTTCATGAGGCCATATAGTGCTGTGGTAGATGTCAATATCTTTAAGCAGCCACTTACGTTATTGAATGTGAGCCCTGTGTGTTACTGGGTGATATTAATTGGATCTCTTTGCTGGATATTTATTGAATAATCACTGGTAAATTACTGCAACATTTTATAGGCTATTTCTCCTTCTGTGGCATTGATTCATGTTATGGCAGTGAAATTACATTGTTAGCCATTATTAGATTCATTGCTAAGTCTTGTCCTGAGCACCACTGTTTGTGCCAGCTGGCTGAACAGGTCGCAGCCAGACGCTGTCTGGTGTCGCATTGAGCTGGTGGTGAGAATATCTATTTATCTAGCGTGCACGGATCACACCTCGAACTGTTCTTCCTGTTGGTAATCAGTGGTCTGCAGCCAGCTGAGCTGCAACGGGTGCAGCCGTCCGGTGATGGGCCGAGAGAGAGTCATGTTGTAAGAGGTGCCCGGGAAGCTGCCAGTAGTACTGCACCGTGGAGTGGCGTCCGGCGATGTGCCGAGAGAGAGTCACACTGCAAGAATCGCCAAGGAAGCCACTAGCAGTATTGCACCACAAAGCAATGCCCTTTAAAACTGTGTCACTCCCAACCATCTTGTCTTTACTTAAGAGGGGTGATCATTTTCCTTCTAAGATCTACAAAAAACTTAAACTCACAACTACCTCATTATGTGACACTGCCCAACAGAAATAGAATGGGGATTGTTCTCCGGATGGCTTATCCTATGCATCTGAGATTAACTGGTCTGAATTAAGGGCTTCCACATTCACTAAGAAAATAATCCCAAATCTCGCACAGACCCAACTGCACATCCTTTACAGAAACTTTTATACTCCACACCGGCTCACCAAACTAGGTCTAATAGACAACGGTTCTTGCTGGAGCTGTAGCTCTGCTCACGCGGACCTTCGCCACATGTTATATGGCTGCCCCTTGTTACACAATTTTGATATTTTCCAAACCACTCTTCCCAGGAACTTCTCCATCTCAGTTTGTGGTGCCTTTAACCCCACACACACGGCAGGCTTACAAGGTGAATAATTTCTACTTGTAGACTTATTATTTACCCTTGCTCACAAAACCATCCTGTCTTTTTGGAAATCATTTGGGAATGTCTCCTATAACACGTGGTGGGAATGGTTGAAATATATCAGGGGTGCACATTCTCTTCTCTCCACACAATACCCCTGGATCTTGGTCCACAAGGCCCTATGGACCAACCTTGACCACTACCCAGAGGTAATCAACCCCACCATGAGAAAGGTTGGATACATCTGTCCTGTCCAGCTCATTTACAAATCACCACACTGGTCCCCATCTGTATTCGCTACATCTTACAGCGCTATATCTCCAGCACCATTGGATGTGTGTTGACAGATCCCTTTCCCATCGCCAAGCTATCACTGGGCAATCACCTCTCTAGCCTTTTTTCTTTTTGTCTTTTCTCCCACTATGTTTCCTACTTTCTTTCTATTACTATCACTCCTTTTTAGGTTGAGCATTCGAGACCTCTTGTAAATACTTTAGTATATACTTATATGTGTATGTACTTTGTGGGCTCTGGAGATCAGCCCTAGGACTTGTCTACTTCCGCTTAGGGACTTTTTTTTCTGTTCAACTGCCTCTATTTAACTGTCTTGATAGAAAACGACTAGTAGAGGTCAGTAAAATACCAGAATTGCTTTCTGCTTGTTCAACTGCCTCTATTTAACTGTCTTGATAGAAAACGACCAGTAGAGGTCAGTAAATTACCAGAATTACTTTCTGCTGAGGGACTTTTTTTTTACATTTTTCTGGCAACTGCCTCTATTTAACTTTCTTGATAGAAAACGACCAGCAGAGGTCAGTAAAATACCAGAATCACTTTAGCATTCTCTAGATTCCAGTCCATAGAAATTATCTTCAACAAGCACCCGGAGACAATAATATTTTTTTCAAATCTTGTATTTTCAGTGATATGACCATTGAAGGCCCTGATTTTATATTAAAAACAGAGCTTTGGACTATACCATTTCCTGCTGAAAGGCAATATTTCTCTCCATGTGTTCCCATACCTGGTGTGTCACGCAGTTTGGTGCTTACTTTCCCTCCATGTTAAACAGCAGTAGATGTTTCAGCACCCAGGCTAATGTGCTGCATTGCTAAATACATATAAGGTCCCAAAGGCGAGACCAACTGCATTGCAAATGCTTGTTTGAATGGCTGTGCATCAGAGACAAGAACTCATGGTTGAGCTCTATATTGTCTGTGTAAAATCATCTGCACCTATCAACAGGCATCTTTATGTTTACAGATTATGTACAGAATACTCTCAGCTCACAGTTATCTTCCAACCATCTGTTATGTACTAAACATCCTAATAAAAACATATGAAATCAAAAAACATTACATAACTTAACGTAACATGACATAACTTATTTTCAGAGTGGGCCATGCTTATTCTCCTTGCCCAATACTAACATATCAGCAACAAGAGTAATTTAACAGTAGGGGAAATTAAAATATACTCATTATTATTATTAATACTTTCTTGATATAGCGCATGGCTACCCGTAGGCCTCCCAGCGCTCAGGCCATCACTGTAAATGTTCACTCTTGCTACAAGTGCTGAAATAGCCACGTTTTCAGTTCCTTCCTGAATTGTAGATGATGGGTCAATTTCCTCATTTTAATGGGGAGCGAGTTCCATAAGACCGAAGCATTGAGTGAGAACATCCGGCCTCCTGTTCTAGATCTCTTGATCCTTGGGACTGTGGCTTGCAGTTGGTCCGCTGATCTCAGATCCCGTGAAGGGTGGTAGAGCGACAGCATGCTCTTGAGGATTTTGGGGCCGGTTCCCCTCAGTGATTTATGTGCTATACATAACGCTTTGAATTTTATCCGTTCAGTAATAGGCAGCCAATGAAGCGCCATCAGCGCCGGTTTGGCTGACAGGTTTCTAGGGACATTATATAGAAGCCTAGCAGCGCATTTCTGTACTATTTGCAACTTGTTAATGGTGGTCTTTGGCGCCCCCAAATATAGGGAGGTGCAGTAGTCCAGCCGTGTAAGCACCATAGCTTGTACCAGAGTTCTGCGTGCAGTTTGTGGGAGCAGAGCTAGAATTTTTCGAAGCTGTCTGAGCATGCCATAGCATGTGGCCGCAGCTTGACCTGCTTGATATTCCATATTTAATGCAGAGTCAAGCCAGACTCCCAGGCTTTTGATTCTGTCTTTAGGTTTAGGGGGCGCTCCTAAAAGACTCGGCCATTGTACTGGAGTGGGTGTATTATGTTTATCCCCAAGGATCATTAGCTCCGTTTTCTCTCCATTCAATTTTAAAAAGGATTGATCCATCCAGGCGGCAACCGACTTCAAACATGCCTCTAGGTCGATTACCGTTTTCTTAGGGTGGTTGAGGGCTAGAACAAGCTGCGTATCGTCCGCGTATGTCACAATCTGTACTCCGTAGGGGAGGACTATGTCAGCCAAAGGTTTAATATATATATTAAAAAGGGTCGGGCTCAGCGAGGATCCCTGGGGTACCCCACACGCAAGAGGAATTGAACTTGAGGCGTGTGTGCCATCAAAGACCTGGAAGGTTCTTTCCTCCAAGAAAGATCTGAGCCAAGCCAGGGCTTTACCTGTGACTCCTACCTCCTTGAGTCTATCCAATAGGGTGCTGTGATTTACAATATCGAACGCTGCGCTTAGATCAAGGAGGATAATCGCCACCGTCCCTCCCTGATCCAGCAAGCGCCGTGCCTCCATCCTTACAGCTGTTTTCCGTAAATTGGAACACAATCTCACTAAGAAGTAATTTTGGAATTATTCCCAACTGACCTAAAATATATAATAGCTACATAAAGACCTGCAGTGACCTCAAGGCGCCATCCTGGGTGCTTTAGAAAACAAGTGTTCTAACTCCACTGAACTGTAATGTCTACAATGCATCACAGGCTGCTGTTGCTCTGTTGGCCAGCCACCATGCTGTTTAAGACATGTACTGTGAGTTATACACTAAATAGAATGCTTGACGTAGCATTCTTAACATGTGGCTCCACCTTCAGTTTTTTTCATGTCTCCCTTCTCTCTTTTTCGTCCATTACATTCCGTTAATTTTAGTAGATTTTTATCATCAAGCAGTGTTATGTCAAGTGTGACACCTTCAGCCATTTTTGGCTTTATAGCCAACAGTGCTTCATATATTGGGATTTTGCAACACTTTGTTACAATGTCAAATGATAACGTGCAGTTTGCAGAATGCAACATGCTGTGTGTTAAAATGCTAGGCCTGTTTGTATATGATATATACAGCGCTCCTTGACAACTTTTTTCTGTTTCTACATACAAATATATGAAACAGCAACTCAGTCATTACAACAAAGAAAGCATACACCTAAAACAAACTAGAACTCTCTGTTTTCCAATTAGTAAAACATTAACCCCACCCTTATCCATATCCTAGATGGTGCCATCTGCCTAGCTGTGCTCATCGTACTCCAATCTCTTCTATGTTTCTGAGTATCCAACATGTGTTATCCAAAGTTTTCCTGTGTTAAGATGGAGACATCTAATGTCTGTTAATTCCATGTGCCCAAGTATGGCCTATGATGAGTTTATCGATGTATGTTCGCCGTGTGCCATACAGACAGCAAATGCCTTTCATCTTGTGTAAACCAACACATTTATTTTTATTCCTGTGCTTACTGTTTTCTGCAAACACTCGCTCGATGAATATAATATAGCCTTAGAGCCTGACATAGCGGGCTCTACCGGCCATTAAAGGCCCGCTTCAGCATTAAAAAGGGAGTGGGCCTTGAATGGTCGATACAGCCTGCTACGGAGGCTTCTAAGGCTATTAGAACATTCCGCCCTTAGAGGGCAGAATGTTCTAATTTGTAAAACAAAGGCCTCACGGAGCCCGAGGGGGCTTAAATCCTCTGAGGCTCTGTGAGGCCTTTGTTACACATTGAAATGTTGATGCTCCGGGCTTCTACCGGCCATTAGAAGCGCGGAACACTCCGTTGTTTTCAATGGAGCACTCAACATTCCAATGTTCAAATTTTTATTATATAGTGCATATTTATCCTCCACCGCGTTCCTCTGAATCTCTCCAATGTAAGTCTACGTGATGAGTCTAGGTTTGGTTTATTACATGTGTAGTGCAATAATTCTGGTGACATTGCATTACAAGGCTCACCACACAAAACTACAATAACTACCTAATGTAAATAGATAACAGAAAAGAACAATATCTGCGGTATTGCTTGTTATAAAAAACACAAGTTTCCCCCTCTGTTCCCTTTGCATTGTTTTTCTCATAAACTGACACTAGCGCCAAGACGCCATTTGGTATTCATGCGCTCTAACAACTACTAACATTAACATTAACCTCTAATAATCAACCTCAGAGAATGGCAAGAAGGGGAGTTTGAGGGTGAAGGATCAAGGATCAAGGAGTAAAGCGGGAGGCAGTCAGGCACAGGAAAAAAGAAAGGGAGTGGAGAATTTGTAAATATTTCATTAAGGATTAGGAAATATAGTGGTAGGACCTAAATCCAGGTAGGGAAACCAGGGGAGTAAACGGTGGGAATGAAGGATTTGGAAGAGGGTTTGGGTGTGACCTCTATTTAGAGACCAGCTATAAAGAACATATTATTAGCCAAGTAGGTATACTAGGTGTAGTTTCAATTAGAAAGGGGAAACATCCATTACAATGCAGTCATTACAATGACCTACCTTTACAACACAACTGTTACAACGCAACTGCCTTTACATCGCATGCCATTACAATGCATGGCATTACATGGCATGTCACTACAACGCATGCCATTACAACGCATACCATTACAACGCATGCCTTTACAACGCATTGTAAGTTAAGTAATGGAGACTTTTTCGCATTAGTGTGGGTATGGGTTTTGGGGTACATGGGAATAGTGATTTTTACCCCAACACTATCCAACACTTTCCCTACTGTTGCACTCACTGGAGTGGGAATAGTAATTTTTACCCCTACACTATCCAACACTTACCCTACTGTTGCCCTAAAAGTATTATGCGTTATAATGGTATAAGTTGTAATGGTATGCGTTGTAATGGAATGCGCTGTAATGGTATTTAAAAAAATGCGTTGTAATAGCATGTGTTGTAAAATCATGCAATGTAATGGTAGTTGCGATGTAAAGACTACGTTGTAAAAGCATGCGTTGTAATTGCATGCGTTGTAACGTCAAAAATTCATTATAAAGAAGCAGTGTTAAAGGAATTATTTCCACTCAAGAGATTTAAGAATTGTTTTAGAGGGATTATGCTTCTAGTATCTGGGACACATTGCCACTGATTTTTTGTTTTACCGCTGTACCTGTGAAGCAGAGCATGTGTTCACTTTAACAATCGGGGTGTTTTGCATATTTGGTATAATGTAATTTCTACGTGTGCAAATTAGATTAGCACTTTTCACAGATGTTCCTAACCCTTCCAAGACACGTTTAGTGTCCTCTCCAGACTGAGCTCACTCAGTTTGCCAGTTCCCTTGGATGTTCTTAACGCTCCACCTTTCCATATCGTCTTAAAGGCCAGCTCTCCTGCTCACCTCATCAAACCTCCATTCTGAATGTCAGTGCCCTCTGGCTGACTTGACATAGAAAACAGCCAGGCTGTTAACCTAGAAAATAGGCACTGTCACCTGCTTTCAAATTTAAAGTCTACACTTAACCTCATGCTTTTTATTCTTGCCTAGGGAAAAGACAGCCTTGGTGATATTTTACATTCACTTCAGACAAAACTGAATTAGTCATTCATCACTGCAAAAACTTTCAAATTGTAGTTTTATTTCCCTTCTGAGAAGAATACAATGCTGATCAAATATTATGTGTTGATATAAAAGAACATATTTTCTTTCTATTTCACCCGTTGGGTTGGCTGTTTGAATGTGAATTTAGGCATAGCATCTTGTAGGCCGTGCGTAAAGCGGGGAACGATGTTCGAGGACAATGTTACATTGCTATTTGGAAGTGGGCAGCCTGACACACCAGTACGTGTTTCTATTGCAAGGTCTATATTATCATTAGTATTTTCACAGACCTTTAAGCCAGTTTGTAGGGATATTGTTTTGCACATTTAGCTCAACTGGATTGCTGAAGAAGACAGTTTACATTTATGTATTTATTTCGAGGTTTTGTAGGGCACTGAACTACCCGCAAGGGCATCCTTATACTAGGCAGAACTACACCTCCGCCACTTAGAGGAGAGAGCCCAGACTAGTTCTGCCGAGTTATTTCACCAGCCCCACCAGCATCTTAGCCCCAGGCGGTCTCCCGCTCGTGAGATGCACGCGGGTGGTGCCTGGTGAAAGGGCAGGCCCATCCGTGCCCATTAGAGCCCAGAGGAGGCTGGGCTGTACAACCCCTCTTTCGCCGGACCCCTGCCGATGTTACAGTGCCCACTCCCTCTGTCTCTGCACTGCCTCCTGCCCCTTCCCTGCATCCTGCCCATGACCGTCCCCGCCTCCTGCCCCTTCCCGTCCCTGCCTCCTGCCCCTTCCCTACTCTGCCTCCCGCCCCTTCCCTGCACTGCCTCCTGCCCCATCTCTTCCATCCTGCCTCTTCCCTGTGCTGCCTCCTGCCCCTTCCTTGCGCTGCCTCATGCCCCTTCCCTGCGCTGCCTCCTGCCCCTTCCCTGCGCTGCCTCGTGCCCCTTCCCTGTGCTGCCTCCTGCCCCTTCCCTGCCTCCTGCCCCTTCCCTGCGCTGCCTCCTGCCCCTACCCTGCACTGCCTCCTGCGCCTACCTTGCGATGCCTCCAGCCCCTTTCCTGCCTTGACTTCTTCCGCTTTCCTGTGCTGCCTGCTGCCCCTGCACTGCCTCCTGACCCTGTGCTGCCTTCTGCCCCTGCGCTGCCTGCTGTCTTTGCCCCTGTCCTGCCTGCTGTCCCTGCGCTGCCTGCTGTCCCTGCGCTGCCTGCTGTCCCTGCGCTGCCTTCTGCCCCTGTGCTGCTTCCTGCCCCTGCGCTACCTGCTGTCCCTGCGCTGCCTGCCGTCCCTGTGCTGCCTGCTGCCCTTGCACTGCCGCTCCACCTGTTCCTGCGCTGCCTGCTGTCCCTGTCCCTGCATTGCCTGCTGTCCCTGCCGCTGTGCTGCTTGCTGTCCCTGCCCCTGTGCTGCTTGCTGTCCCGGTCCCTGCACTGCTTGCTGTCCCTCCACTGCCACTCCCCCTGTCCCTGCACTGCCTGTTGTCCCTGCGCTGCCACTCCCCCTGGCCCTGCACTGCTTGCCTCCTGCCCCTTCCCTGTGCTGCCTCCTGCCCCTTCCCTGCGCTGCCTCCTGCACCTTCCCTGCACTGCCTCCTGCCACCTCCCTGCCCTGACGTCTTCCCCTTACCTGTGCTCCCTGCTGCCCCTGTGCTGCCTGCTGCCCCTGCGCTGCCTCCTGCCCCTGCACAGCCTGCTGCCCCTGCGCAGCCTGCTGTCTCTGCCTCTGTCCTGCCTGCTGTCCCTGCGCTGCCTGCTGTCCCTGCGCTGCCTGCTGCCCCTGCGCTGACTGCTGTCCGTGTGCTGCCTGCTGTTCCTGCGCTGCCTGCTGTCCCTGCTGTCCCTGCCCCTGCACTGCCTGCTGTCCCTGCACTGCCGCTCCCCCTGTCCCTGTGCTGCCTGTTGTCCCTGCGCTGCCACTCCCCCTGTCCTTGCACTGCCTGCTGTCCTTGTTCTCACGCTGCCCATCCCAGGTCCTTGCCTGTTGCCCAGGACCACTAGAACCACATTCCAGGACCACTAATGGAGGCTGCAGCATGGCCATGCAGTGGACATGAACAGCGGGCGCGCCTTCCATGTACCGCCGGTTGGACAGTGCCCAGTGCCAGGACCCTGGGCCCTCCCTCCACCCGACGGTACACCGCTAGAAACTCTAAGAAACTCCTGGACCTTGACCTCAGATGTCGAAACAGCTGTGTCTCCTCCTCCCCACGATCCACCAAAGTATCCTTCACCTGCTGGCACTGCCACTTCTCCTGCAACACAACCTACAAAAGATCCCAAACCACTCCTGCCCAAAAGACCAAGAACACCCTGCAATCACTCCATTGTATCCTGCTTAATGCCCACTCACTCCTCCTTGAACCCAGACATCAACACCGCCACTCCCGAAGGCTACATGATGATACACCAATACTGTGCCATCAAACAAGGTGGAAGCATCGCCATCATCTTCAAGGAAACCATCAGATGCACCATCACCAACAGTGACCCCACGCCTCTCATGGAACACCTCAACTTCCTATTCCAAACTGACGTGAAGACCACAATAAGAGGCACCGTCGCCTACAGACCCCCAAGGCCCTGAGCAACATTCTGTGATGCCATCCCCAACCCTAGCAGTTGACTCTCACCACTACGTTCTACTTGATGACCTCAACTTCCACGTCGATGGCCCTGATGAGGGCAACTCCATTGCCCTCCTGGAGAACATGAACAACATTGGCCTCACCCAACTGGTCACCGAACCCATGCACAAAGCGGGACACACACGAGACCCCATTTTCAGCTCCAGCGACAGAATCAAATTTGGCCACACCACAGAACTCACCTGGACTGACCACACCATCGTAAACTTCACCATCACCGACGCCCAGCACAACATCACAAGGCGCCAGATCAACCCTCGCAGCTGGATCAAGGTCACCGAAACTCAGTGGTCACAGGCCCTCAGCACCTTCCAACCGAGGCCCAAACAGACCTCAACCAGGCCATCCAGAACTTCACCTCCTGAATCACCGCCAGAGTTGCACCACTGAAACCTCTAAAATCCAACAAGACCTCCAAGCATGCAAGCTGGTACACCCCAGAACTCAGGACCACCCAGGGCAACTGCAACCAACTGGAGAAACAATGGTGTGCCACTAAGAACCCCCGCCAACAGAGCAGCTCACAAAGCAGCCCAAAGCGACTATCATCAGCACATCAAGGAAGCAGCCATCACCACCTGCATTGGCTCCGCGGCCAACCACACAAAGGAACTCTTCAAAATAGTCAGAGAATTCCCCAACCCTACAGCCATAGAGAACACCTTTTACCCCTCTCAAGAACTCAGCGACATCCTCTCAGACTACTTCCACAGCAAGATCACCAACTTCTACAACAATTTCAACCCCCAACCCACCACCCTCAACCCGAACAACCTCAACCAACCGGCGAACATCAGCCGAACCATTACCATCTGGTCTCCACTCACCACCGCCATCATGTCTTCCATCCACTCCTGGGCTCCCACCAACCCCTTCCCCCCACCTCTACAACCTTGCAACAAACTCTATCAGCGCACAACTCACCAGCATCCTAAAGTCCTCCATCTCTGCTGCAATGTTCCAAGACAGATGGAAACATGCAGACGTCATACACCTCCTAAAGAAAGCCTCTCCTGACCCTAGTGATCTAAAAAATTATCGTGTGATCTCCCTTCTCCCTTACCCAGCCAAAGTACTTGAGAAAGCCATCAACCAGCAGCTCACGAAATTCCTGGAACAAAACCATCTACTGGACGCATCACAATCTGGATTCCGTGCCAACCACAGCACTGAGACCACACTGATTGCTGCCAACACTCCTTGTGGCCCTGATGCTCCTCGACCTCTCTGTGTCATTCAACACCGTCTCCCATGACACCCTCATCAACAGACTCTACAACATAGGCATATAGCAAGTTGACCTCAAGTGAATCGCCTCCTTCCTGACAGGACGCACACAGAACATCCGACTGACTCCCTTCACCTCCGCATCCCTCAGCCCCACCCTGTTCAACATCCACATGACCCCCCTCGCAGATGTCGTCAGATTTCATGGACTCAACATAGTCTCCTACATAGACGACACTCAACTGACCCTCTAGCTCACCGATGGCCCCTCTAATGCCAAAACTAGCTTCTGCAACGCCATGACAAATGTAGCCAAATGGATGAAAGATAACTGCCTCCAACTCAACTCCGACAAAACTGAAGTACTGATCTTCAGGAAGAACACCTCTGCATTGGGCCACAGCTGGTGTCCTGCAGAACGAAGACCCACACCGACCAACCATGCACGCAACCTCAGCATCATCCTCAACAGCCAATTGACCATGAAACAACAAGTCAATGCAGTCCCCTCCTCCTGCTTCCACACACTTCACATGCTCCATAGAATCTTCAGATGGATCCCAACCAACACCAAAAAGACCGTCACTCAGACCCTCATCACCAGCCACCTCAACTATGGCAACGCCCTCTATGCCTGCATCTTTACCCAGCTCCTCAGAAGACTCCAGACTATACAGAACGCTGCAGCCAGACTCATCCTGGAACTTCCCAAATAAACCCATATCGCCCCCCAACTGAAAGACCTCTACTGGCTCCCCATCCAGAAGAGATGCCAGTTCAAGATCCTCACGCATGCCTACAAAGCCCTCCAAGACCAAGGACCTGCCTACATCAACCATCGATTGAACTTCCACCAGCCCTCCAGACACCTTCTCTCCGCTTCACTCGCTTGCGCACACACACACCCCGCATCCATCTCAGCCACAGCAGTGGCTGCTCCTTCTCCTACATTGCTGCCAAGACCTGGAAAAACCTTCCCCTCCAACTCCGTACAGGCTCCTCACTGGCAGACTCCAGAAAGAGACTCAAGACCTGGCTCTTCAGTGGAAAAACAGCTGCAAGACACCCAGGGTGACAGTGCTGCACTTTACAAATGATTGATTGATTGATTGATTAATTGATCGATTGAAATTGGTCTAGAGGTTTGGCTATGAAGGCTCTATATTTTTACTCTGGTTATAGCCACATTTCTATACACCCAAGTAACTACACTTGAATACCTGTTGCCAGTGTAGACAACAGACAGGGAGAGGCAAATGTTTGATGTTGTAGAAGTATGCTAAGGCGTAGGCTCCACACCATTTTGAATCACAAGGAAAGCTGGGGCTAAGAAGACCAAAGAGATTTCATGCTAAACAAATCTGTTTTGCCTGAAATCACACTTTGAAATATGATAAGTTCATCAAAAAGAGTCCCTGAAAATCTATGGTTTCCTTGAAGCTTTGTGGTTGTGCATAAAATAAACAAAGACCAATCCGTCTATATCTCCCGAAGTTAGAAAATGTGTTACCTACAAAACAATTGATTGGCAATGTGACCAAATCATCACAATGACAGTGAAGCTGCAGTGTTATAATTAGGATTACCTGGATCTACAGATCAGTACAAAGTTAGGGTAGTCCCGGAGAACCAGCAGCTGTGAAATGAAGACTAATGAAGAGTTTGGGTGACCAGTGCATGTCAACTAAAATGAAAACCTACATACTACTTAATTTAATTGCAGCAGTAAGTTGCTAAATAACGTTGTGTATCCACTTACCAGAAATAATTGACAAATTTAAATTTACTGGCTTTCTTTTGACTCTCAAGAAATATCATCTGATGAAATGATTTAGGCATATGCTTCATATTTGATGATTCCCCTTAAATGTATACCCATACCCTAGTTCTCTAATGTTTCTCTTTACAAGACTAAACCTTTTAATGTAAATGAAAACGGTGCAAAACATAGATTTAGTACTGTAATGTGCACATAAAAATTTAATTTTATTAAAAGTTGAACTAGTTGATGTGACTTATGCATGGGAACTGAGAGCTTCTGATCAACAATTTGTTACTTTTGAAGAAGGCTAAAGGAAAATGTTGATGTCTTCTGAGCCTCTATTTTTCCTATTGTGTTAGTACTTGGTAGACCTGGCATCCTTAGGGTGGTCTTCCCCCAGACTGTTTGCCTTTTGCCTCCATATTCTGATGATTCTTTGTGTTGTTCTTAGGACTCTGAGCACTTTACCACTGCCAAGCAGTGCCAAAGTTAGGGTAGTCCCGGAGAACCAGCAGCTGTGAAATGAAGACTAATGAAGAGTTTGGGTGACCAGTGCATGTCAACTAAAATGAAAACCTACATACTACTTAATTAAATTGCAGCAGTAAGTTGCTAAATAACGTTGTGTATCCACTTACCAGAAATAATTGACAAATTTAAATTTACTGGCTTTCTTTTGACTCTCAAGAAATATCATCTGATGAAATGATTTAGGCATATGCTTCATATTTGATGATTCCCCTTAAATGTATACCCATACCCTAGTTCTCTAATGTTTCTCTTTACAAGACTAAACCTTTTAATGTAAATGAAAACGGTGCAAAACATAGATTTAGTACTGTAATGTGCACATAAAAATTTAATTTTATTAAAAGTTGAACTAGTTGATGTGACTTATGCATGGGAACTGAGAGCTTCTGATCAACAATTTGTTATTTTTGAAGAAGGCTAAAGGAAAATGTTGATGTCTTCTGAGCCTCTATTTTTCCTATTGTGTTAGTACTTGGTAGACCTGGCATCCTTAGGGTGGTCTTCCCCCAGACTGTTTGCCTTTTGCCTCCATATTCTGATGATTCTTTGTGTTGTTCTTAGGACTCTGAGCACTTTACCACTGCCAAGCAGTGCCAAAGGGCATGTGCTTCTCCCCTAAACATGATGACATTGGTGTATACCTGATTGGCATATTTATTGCACTGGTAAGTCACTTGTAAAATGATATACCATATAACCAGAGCTTGTACTTCAAATGATACTAGTGGGCTGCAGCACTGATTGTGACACCCACAGAAGTAGCCTTTCAACCCTGTCTCAGGCCTGCCACTGCAGTGTCTGTGAGTGCAGTTTACTACCACTCAACTTGCATTTTAAACTACTTGCCAAGCCTTAAACTCCCCTTTTATTACACATATGTCACCCTTAAGGTAGGCCTTAAGCAACCCTAAAGACACAGTGCTATGTAAATAAAAGGTGAGACATGTTCCTTTACGTTTTGAATGTCCTGGTAGAGACATTTTGTTTTACTACTGTGAGGCCTACTCTTCTTATAGGCTAGCATTAGGAATTCCTTAATACACCTGTAAGCTGTAATTCATGATCAGAGAAGAATAACCTTTTCATGTTTCATTTTTTTGGAATGGCAATGATAAATCCTCCTTACTGGTGAAGTCGGATTTCACATTACTGTTTTTAGAAATGCCACTTTAAAAAGTGGACATTTCTCTGCACTTATTGCTCTGTGTGCTCTGTGTCCAATACACATCTGGGGTGGGTGACAGCTAGACTTTGTGCATTCCCTCTAGACAGCCACAACACAGGGAGGATAGATATGTCTTAGTACTCATCTACATACATATGCATTCTGATGGCCTTGCCTTGGCAGGATGGAAGGGAGGGGCAAACATTTCACTTGAATAGCTGATTACTCCCTCCCCCTCAGATAGCTTGGCAGACAGGACTGGGTTGAAAGGAATCCTTGTCTTGTGCACTTCAGAGAGCTGCTTTGAAGTCACCCCCATATCAAAGGCACTTTTGGGTATAAGTACTGGGTCTCTGACCCCCCAAAATCAGACAGTTCTGGATCTTGAACTGAACCTCTGCCAGACTGCTGTGCTGCTTAAAGGACTCATCTGTGGACAGCAGACTTGGAAGGCCTGCTTTTCTCTTGTGTTGCCCTGCTGCCTGATGCCTGCTGCTTCCTGACTCTGCTGAAGGAGAAATGGACTCTGCCTTCCCTCCAACTGTTCTCCAATGGCTTGCTGCCTTGCCTCCTGTTTTCTGAAGTCTCAGGAACACAAAAGACTTCTTGCAATTCTGCTGGTGCTGCTGGACTCTGCCATCTGTGAGTCCTACCCTTGCCTGAGGTTCCCTCTCCATATCTGGGCCTCAGAAGTGCGTTCTGCAACTGTTTTGCCACAAAATCGACGCATCGTCACCACTGAGCTGATCGGAACCGATACAGTGCCCTTCGATGCCGATGCAGTGCCGATCCGGAGACATCCCTGCTCTGCTCAACGATGACGAGGGACGCAATTGGTCGGTTTGACGATGATGCTGTGCCAATCCGAGGTCCTGATCGCGAGGCTCGACTTCGCCACATCAACCTGGTATAGTGTGAATTGGAACCGACACAACACTCGTTGCCTCTCGACTCCTGCGCCCGTCTTCGGAACCAACACATCGCCTTCATTGCATGGAGAAGATCGACGCATTTCATGGCTTGCGACCAGGAAAGGTACTTTGTTCATCGAGGCCTGCGTGGGTCCTGTAGCCAGCCTGTGCTTCCATGAGGTCAGCCTGAAATTTGACTTTGTCCCGGTCCAGTATGACCTAAAGAAACCTTTTTAGCACTACTTGCTTCTAAGCGCTTTACTGCATTTATTCCTTTAAAATTCAATATCTCAACTTCTATAGATTGGAGTTTTGTTGTTTTTGTCTTGTTTTGTTCAGAATATAATATTCAATTTTCTAAACCTGTGTGGTGTCTTTATTGTGGTGTTTTCATTGGGTTACTGCGGGTATGTGTTGCATAAATACTTTGTACCTTGCCTCTACAGATAAGCCTGACTACTCTGTGCCATGCTACTACAGGGTGAGAACAGGTTATCTTTTAGTGTGTATCTAACTTACCCTGACTAGAGTGGCGGTTTCTGCCTCACCTGGGTGCATACCTCAGCCAACCAGGAATCCCATTTCTAACAGTGCTTATCAGGCAAAATGATGTCATCAAGCATCTTCAATGACCTTACACTGACGAAGAGCTTCTGCAACATGGAGTGTTTTTGACTTTGGTTTTCTTCTTCACAGTGAGGATGTAAGCAACTTATCTGACTTCATGAAGCTGTCAGTTGAGGATGCTTAGGCAACTTCTAATGATACACTAGAAAAAGATCATGGGTAAGGGATACTTTAGTCACAAGGTCACACCCACCAACCTCTCTTTGACATTAATGGAAAGTCCCATGGAGACACTGAATCAATTTGTCACTAGTTTTATCTGACAAACATTGAGATCCCTATATGCTTATTTAGGCCTTTGTTCCCTTTGCCTTATAATGAAATGGTTGCACTTCATTTCTCCCTACATTTCCTTTTATTGTTCGGAACTTGTTTTAGAACTTATGTTATTTTTGTTGCTATTTTACTGTTTCATTTGCAGTGTTTCTCCACTCCAAATCATTGCTGAAAGTGGGTCTCAACCACTTCACATGCTATTGAATGGTGAGACATTGATATTTTCAAGGAAACTTTGATTTGACTCCTATGGTGTTACACTAGTCACGTTATCATGACAGCATAAATATATTTGATTACTCGTAATCACCTTTGCAAGGTGCCTTCTTTCATTAATTACCAATATTTGGGATCTGAAGACAGATTTTCTCTCTCCTGCACTTGGAAGTGGAGGATTAATGTTCCAACCGTGGACCAGTATTGCATTTATTTGAAACTGAAGATTTCCGTAAATAAAACATGCCAGTCTTCTTCGAGCTGTAAAAAGAGAGAGGTCTCCTAAACAGCTCCAAACTCCAGGAAAAAGGATCTGGGCATGAGTCTCGGGGTATGTGAGGAATATAGGCATGCCAAGAAAGATCTATGATGGCCTGGAAAAATAAAAAATACAGATGAGGGGGTCCAAGAATACCTTAACGACATCAACTGCCTTCAACACTAAAACACCTCTTCAAAAGCATCTTGGGGACTCCATGCCACAGGATCACTCCAGAAAAGATCATGTAGGAGAAAATGCAATTGATATAAGGAGTTCAAATACTGTAGCACACTAAGGTTTGAAGATGACTGAGATTTTGAGCACAATTTGATGGCAAAAGAGAGACCTATCCAAGTGAAGAAAAATCACAAGAGTAAATCAGCTGCTCTTTAATCACAGACCTGTATTTATTTAGCCAACATTCATATTACTATAAGCGGTAATTCCAGCTTGGCAATGTCTAGGCACACTTGCCTTAAGTTTTTAAAGACTTTTATTGTGAGAAAGGATGACATATCTTGGTTGTCTGCTTTGAAACTTACAAGACAAGGGTGATACAGCAACATTGCCTGGAAAGGGACTGTTGCTAAATATGATTTAGAGAAAGGAAGCCTGAAAACATTCAAACTGAAAAGACTAAGAGGATGAATTAAACAAAATTATCCTCAACGTTATGAATTCTGGTGCAGCAGAATTATTAAAGAGCATAGCTCAAGTCCTTTTTTTGGGAGTTACTCCAGCATTTGTTTGATTTGAAGCTTGAAGTGCCTTGAGTACATGCAATGCTGTTGATGAATATGTCTGTGTCAAGGTAATGAAGCTGTCTGAATAGAAGCAGTAAAAGCCTGAAGGAAGTCCTCAAAATTCTGCCACAAATAAGAAAGAAAATCTAAAGATAGCTATTAGGTCCACAATTCTTTAGAAGAGGGAACCTCCCAGAACCACTCAATTGCAAAGGATGGCGCGGCTAGGTAAGTGTAGAGGCCTAGTTCCCAAAGACCAAAATATAGTAACAGCCCTGTTTAGGCTCCAATCACAAGGTCAGCTGTCAGACACACCACAGAAATAAGTGAATTAATTTGGGCTTCCAACTATTGCTTGTGATGTAGTAGGAACGAAAGGCGAGGGGCAGAAATCTTACTGGTTTGTATCGGCGGGTTACAGGATGATTCTGTCATGCTGAACCCTGTTGATGCTTCGGAGAGAGCTATTTGGCCTTCCAGATCATGAGAGTGAAAAGGCTAAACCAGCAATACCTTAAAGAACATCACTCCTTTGCTAATGAAATAAGACAAGTGAATATGGTTATCTTGGGACAGAAATTACCTTTTCACAGCATGACTGTTGAAATCAAGAACTGTATAGCAGCAGTGAATGCAATCTTATTCGGTGCTTTCTTGGAATGTATTACCTGAGCCCTAGATGTTAGCAGTGGATTCAATGTCTCGAAATCCAGCTGAGGTTTGACAGTTCTAACCCTGTAAAGCAGGTCCAGCGAGAACTCAGAAATAAGATAAAAATTAGGTCATGGTACGCCTCTGTTAAAGAGGCCTAGACCCATGGGCCCTGATTTGCTCAGTGTCTCATTTCTATCCTTGGACATCTTACCTATTCAAGTCAGCCTAAGGCTCCTTCATGGTAGCCCTCTGTTAGGTCAGATGTTGGTTGTAACACCATTAAGGTACGTTATAGGTTGTTGAACTCGCCTAGGGAAATGCTTGTCTCTATTATGAGCCTAATCATTATGTACTTGGGCCCACTAGATGATTAGTGGTGCTGCAATACAACAGAACTTCACAATTGGATTTACCACCTGAGCTTCCATTGGCATGGCATATTAGTTTGTCGCAGACTCGTGATCAGGCTTCACAGACATTTCTACAGGCCTAGGGTTAAGGTAGAGGAAGTCTGCTGTTCCTACCCAATATGCCAAGCTAGTGGGAGATTTGAGGTAGTATCAAGGTATCCTTACATCACTAACAGGGATGGAAACACATTTTGGGAGGGCAATATTGGTTTATTGAATGCCCAGACCCTAAGCCTATCTCAAGCAAATGTTTGCCTGGTCATTTTAGATCATGTAACCTGATACCACGAAGCAGTGCCTTATGAGTTTGTGACAGACATACGATAATATGGGGTCTTTTTTCAGAGTGAATTCTCAAGTACATTGCTTCAAATTTCTAAATGCAGAGACATGGGATTAATTATGCACATTGATGTCTCTGCATCAGATCTTTCAATTCTACTTTAACAGTTAGAAACATGTTGACTAAGGGTGGGCGGCAAATTCCGTTCCGCTCGCGGAACTTGCGAAATTTCGGCATTTTTGCGTTTTGCGCGGAACGCGGAAATGTCGAAACTTCTGCGATCCGCGGCGAAACGGAATTCGGGAGCATGAGGAAGCACTTAACAAGAAATTTGTAAGTTTGTGTGTGGAGGCAGGAATTGGGGCACTGCTTGAGCTGTGTGGCTGACAATGCTGGCTACCTGAGCAGACCCAAAAGAAGACAAGAAGAGCATGGAGCAAAAAACGTTGGTCCTGGAGATCCCGCGGACTGCACATGACCATCCCCCCACTTCCCCTTTTAAACTCGGCCAGCTGCGGACGCAGATTTTCCATAATGCTAATGCTAGATAACGGGGTTACCGGCGAGGACGAGTGGAAGGGAGGGCAAGAAAAGAGGGATAAGTCTGCGATTCTGCGTACTCTGGACACCGGTGTCGAATCCTTACTTGAGCTGTGTATGCAAGTAAATATATATTTTTTTTTACAAAGGGTGTTCCAGTCTGTGTGCGGTGGTGTGCAGGTTTCTTGTACGCCCCGCGGCTAACACCTTAAGGCCCGAAGTACACGGAAGGCCTTGCTGTCAAATACTTGTGCCCACATACAAGACGAGCGAGCAAGCCGCTCGTCACATGCCGGTAGAATTAGAGGCAGACAGCTGGGACTGACCAATATTTCGCATACCAAGAACGCAGTATAGGCAGGTATAACCCCAACCCTACCCCTTTGTTGAGGTCCCCTAATCAATGCTTACTGTGCACAAGAACACCTCAAGTTCAGATGAAGTGCACTCGTCCCATAAATATTAAACCTACATAGGTGACAAACGTCCTGATTTAAGCAGGAGACTACTCTACTATTTAACATGAATAGTCAGTAAAGCATACGAGTTTAAATTTCTCACGCGGAAAACTAGCAGTACAAGCGAATGGGAAAATTCATTTCTTCAGCTTAATTTTTTCAAAAGTGCCTCACCATTGTCAAAGGCTGGCAGGTATCCTCCAGGTACCAAAGAAATTGCATTCTGTATGTGCCCATCCCCACACCATCGAGCATTTGCTAAGCACTGGGGCACAAGTCACTTTCGCTGCTCCGGCACTCGTAACATTACAGAACTACGAATACACTGCGCCGAGTCCAGTCTGCATAGGTGCTAAATGTACATATACATGACAACACTCACGACTAAGGCGGGAACTAACGATTTTATTAAGTCAAACAATGCTTTCTACAGTTGGCTCCCTCATAGAAAAACATCCACGTCAATGGCGAATTAATTTGTCCCCGAATTCCTTTTCTAAACCTCCTGTTTCTTTTTCCCCATAATTGGTGCGTCTGACATATAGAGGGCATGGTGATCACGCATACCTTATCATCTTACACTTTTTAATATGCGTGTTATTAAATTTATCACAAACTACTCGAGGCAGAGGAGAGGACAAAAAATGTCATTGTTATAATGTGGCACTGTCTGTTGGGCGCGAGTTAAACACAAAAAGATACATTTTTAAAATAGAAAAGGAGGTTTGTAGAATCTTGCCCTTATTATTTAAGGGCGGAAGAGATTGGAGCTCGAAAATGGACAAGGGGGATAACACTTTGTCTTGAAGGACTACTAGGCTCGTTTTTATAAACCAACTGGAACGATTACATGCAAGCGCCAAGATACACAGGTTGAAATAAAATGCATGGCACAATTCTGTTGTGCAAAGTCACTACTGCCCCGCCACAGACAAGCACTTCAACCACACAAGAGCACAGTGCACGTTATGAACTAACCTCCGGCCTTGGACAGAGATAGCAAGAGAGACCATATGTGGCTATGAGTGCAATACAGTCATACATTAACTTCCTACCACAAAACATCCTAATCCTGGACTGGCCCCACAGGGACGAAGCCGTCTGCAAGAGCTCATCTTGGTCAATGTTCTACTTTTACCAAAGACCATTCTGAGAAATCCATAACCATCACAAAACAGCCATGCACGGGGAAGTCAAACAGTTTGAAAGTGCATACAATGTTCCGGTGCACGGCCCTGCACTAGTCATTCAGTAATTTCAACACAGGAGGACACATATTTGCTTGGTAATGTTTAAAAAAAACTCGAGCGATGCTTATAAGGTCCCAAAAGCGAGACCTATTGGCAGGGGGTGAACGCGTGTGCATGAGGTGTGTATGAGTGCATGTGTGCATGGGTGCATGGGCACGTAACGGGCGCAACAAGAAATCTCCGCGAGCACGCGAAATTTCGCATGCTCGCGGAGATTTCTTGCCGTTTCGCGGAATTTTGCGAAAGGCAACTTCGCAAATTCCGCCCACCCCTAATGTTGACTCATCTCTGGGTGTTTCTAAACCAAAAGTTTGTAACACCCCGAAACTGAGCCACAGAACATCCTAAAACTATCCAAGATTCAAGAAACACTTAACATTGAATGAAACAGGTAATCAAACAATATATAGAGAGATTTATCCTCTCATCCTAAGGAACTATAACCTCCTTTGATAATTTTTGTTGTGTCGCTCTGTATATCAAAACCCTCCGAAGTTATCATATGAATACACACTGCACTTTACAGCACACCTGAATAAATACATGAAAGAAGTTCTCCATACTCCATACGCCTCCAAATCTAAAGTTTCAGACCTCATAGAGAAACTAGTCCAGGTAGATTGTTAATGCCAAAGAACTGAGTGCGAAAGGGAAAGAGCAACATTTGGCTTTTATCAGCAAGAGACTTCGACAAGGGAAAGGGAATGGGGCACAAATTAAATGGAGTGTGCACAGAAATTTTCTAAATGGTTTAGGTCAATTTATCATACAACTGCTTCATAATTAAGAGTGACCATGTACGGTATAAAGTATCCTCTATCGTACAGTATAAGGATACTGCAAGTCAACAGGGAGTACCACAGTCATCTAGAGGATTGAGGCCAAAGGCAGACTTCCTTTATAAGGTCATGGAACATTAAGGTAACTTGCAATATCCTTATAATGTACCACAGAGGATACTTTATTCCTTATAAAACAAGGTCACACCATAACCCTTCCCACAAAACATTTACATTCTTGTTGTAGTGCTTTTTCAAAGAGATAGGATGCATGTAAGCCAGAAGAATAACATTAGAATATTTAGTACATAAAATCACTTTACAAGTCCGATTTTAAAAACAAAATGCTGTAGCCCAGAATGTGTAGCACATGCAGAATGATTCTATCTTTGCTATAATTACCTAAATGGTGTATAAAATAAACACGTTGCCATAATTATCTCCTTTCTCCTCATCACTGTTCATTTAAAAAAACATTTCAGAAGAAGGAAAGAACAGGTTTTGTTTTTGCTGTTTAAACTGCAGCTTTAATTTACAACCTGCCTTTCTCCTCAGCGGCTGGCTCTGGCAGCAGGCATTGTGACGTCAGAACTCAACTGTAATAACAGTTGAGCGGCTTTGTCATTTCTTTATTACAAGTAACTACATATGTCACAAGTCTTGTGCAGAAATAGATATGCTTCATTATGCCCCTTTTGCATTGGGAAACGACCGTTACAACGCAGGCAGAGGCACTCATGCCGTTTCCGCCGCAAGCGCAACCACTCATACCGTAACCATGCATATGCCTTAACCATGCATATGTGTGGTTAAGGCAGTGTGTGGTCTGGATGGGCGGGGACAGAAAGAGGAAGGGTCAGGAGAGGACGCGGACTGGTAATTGGGTCTGGGGCTGGGTTTTGGGGAGGTGGGGTAGTTTTTTAGGGTTGAGGTAGTTTTTAGGGCATGGGTCAGTAGGGGTAGTTTTTAGGGCTCAAGGGGGTCAGAGTAGTGTTTAGGACTCGGGGGCTTGGGGTAGTGTTCAGGGCTCGGAGGGTCGGGTAGTGTTTAGGGTCAGGGTCAGGGTAGTTTCTAAAGCTCGGGGGTTGTTGTAGTTTTTAGGGCTTGGGGGTTGGGTTAGTGTTTAGGGCTCAGGGGGAGTTTGAGGTAGTGTTTAGGGCTTGGAGGTTCGGGGTAGTGTTTGGGGCTCAGGGGTGGTCGGGTAGTGTTTAGGAGTCAAGGGTGTAGGGTAGTGTTTAGGGCTCAGGGGTGGTTGGGTAGTGTTTAGGGCTTGGGGGGTCATGGTAGTTTTTAGGGCTCGGGGGGTAGGGACGTTTTTAGGGCTTGGGGGGCAGGGTAGTGTTTAGGGCTCACGTAGTTTTTAGGGCTCGGGGGTAATTTTTAGGGCTCAGGGTGGGGGGGATTGGGTGTGATCTTTACCACACATCCCTTTACCAGTCATGCCTTTACCATGAAATTGCGTGGTACAGACATGCATGGTAAAGGAATTTGTTAGTCAGATGCATTCATTGTTGTGGCCTCGCAGTAGAGGCATGCATGGTTTAGCCATGCATGCCTGTGCCATGCAACCTTTTGCATTTTGCGCAATGGAAGTAGAAAAATTGTACATAAACTGTAATTGTGATTGTCACTAAATATTCCAATAAATGCTTTTCATGAGTGATCGGGAGTTTTCCAACTGGCTCTGACTTTACATGCACAGATCACTGACAGGAAGTTGACGCTTCTTATTGGGAAACATGGGTCTTGAGACTCACTGCCCCAAACAGACCTCGCATGATGCTTTCCAAGCATGCCTCAGAGATCTGAATCTGAGGCACCTATATGTGATACCACGTGTGCTGCCTGAACCGTATCGAGTAGCTTTTTGTCCTTTAACTAATCCAGGTTTGCTGGGTGGTGCTTAAATTCTAATAAATCATCATTTGGTTTTACTGATAAAATCACTTTCCACTTGCCTGTGAGTGACATGAAAACACTTTAAAAAGGAGTGAAGCCAGATCTTAAAAGCACCTCTGGAGACGCCAAGTTTGCTTGCATATTTAAGAGAACTTGCTTCCTCTGCTTCGAGGGCGCTGCATAACATACTCAGGTCCTCACCAGTGCACACTGAAGCTTTCGCTTCACCCCTTAGTTATTTACCTCAGAGCCACTGCTGCGGAATGAAGTAAGCCAAGCTGCCTTTAAGTCACCCTCAATCCTCTCCACCCCCAACCAAGTGATGTCCACGTGCGGCGACTTGAAAACTCCCGCAGTCCCTTATCTTACCGCCAGCGCGCTTTATTAGCTGTGTTTGGGAGAGGTCGGAACTCCACAAGATCACCCCCGCACAGACACGCATTTGTTAATAACCTCGGAGTCTGCGGAATATCAATGCAAAGCCAGCCTGAGCCTTATTGCCTCGGCGAGAGGGAGCTTGATGCCGGCGCATCTGCCATGAATCCTTGAAAAGCCTTCCTCAGAGCGGCACGCGCCACCTAAAAGGCACGCGCGGCGCATCTCTTAAAGCAGCTCCCGGACAGCTCCATCATAAATAAAGATGCGGCTTTTCAGCTGGGGATTCGTCTAATTTAAGGAACCTTGTTGAGGACTAGCTGTTAAATGACCCTGCGTAACAGGTCAATGTTGCTCGGCGAGAGTTTTTTTTTTACCCTTCCTAGGAGTGGAGTTTAGAAATGCGCAGTCATTTTACATGCTGAAACATTGAAAGCGATTGACTGCATTGATCTCTGCAGATAAATGTGCACACTCTGTAATCCTGCTCTGGAAGTTTGAGACTTTAAGCATTATTTTATGTAGAATCCAAGTGATTACTTTCTTTCCTTTAATTGGAAGCGCTACATGAGTTGCAAAATACCCTGGCCCCATGTATATATTTCTAGGTCACACCTAGAAGCATAATGAGCACATAAGAAAAGAGGCTATGTCTTATTTACTTTCTGTCTCGATTCAGCATCACTCTGCCCCAGAGCCGAGACACATATCCAGAGGCTGGCAGAGTTGTTGACAGACTGATGAAATTCCACTAGGGCCCGACCATTAGCCACATGGTGAGCGGGCACGGCTGATCTAGATTTGATCAAGGCCTACTTTATTTTCAATAACACTGGCCTCTGAAATTCTCCCAGATCAGAGCATGTGTTTCCTGCCTCCAGTGGGACAGCAGCGTCTTTACAAAAGCTGAGTCTCCACCTTTGCAACACAAGTACTCAACATACTAATATCAGCACTCCTGTAGTGCCTTCCTTCCACAGCGGTGTCTGCCTTGGTTCATGATAATTGAGAAAAATTAACCAAAGTACCAGATTGCAATGGTTTGGAAGATGTAAGTCTAGGATTGGGAACATTGTCTACAGTTGTATTGAAGAACGTGATCAGCCCAGGTGTGTGTGTGGTGTGCGATTGGCATTAATGTCGAAATGCTATCATGCATTACCGGACACTTAGGTTGGGTTTTAATCTTCCTCTTCCAATTTTCCCTTGCCAGATCTCGAAACAGCTGCAGAGTGATATTTTGTCACACTATCCCTTTAATGCTATTTAAAACATTAATAAGTGCTGCAGAGAACAGTCATTTAATGTTCTGGCATACAAGTAGAATGACATGGTCTTGTGCTATGTCTTATGGGGTTAAGAATTGTGGTTTGATTATTAATTTACGAATTTCCATTCAAAATCAGTATCTCTGACTAGTGCCTTCATCGTTTCATACTTTTCCATTGTTAGTGATAAAAATGACATAAATATGGACGTAATGACTAAATCTCACTTTATGCACGTGGAAAGAAGCAGCCATAACTTATTGCAATCATCTTGAGTTTAAATTAAAAGGTTAGCCGTAACCAAAGAGTCTATCTTATAAGTATAAGTATAAGCACATCAACACAAAGCAATAAGACTATAGTCTGGGACCTTGAGAGGATGGTGCCACAATCTCCGAGATTTCTGAGAATATACAATACCCACCTTTACCAGAGCCATGACCTGAAACAGGATTGCTACAGGGCCAGTTTTATCCAACATTTCATGTTTCAGCTGATTTGTTGGGGTTAATCAGATTATCTGGCCTTTGATGTGTTAAGATCACCATTCTTTGCTCTGGCCAGGGAGCTTACCCTCATTTTCCGCTCCAAAGAATACTGAATGCATGTGTTAGGATTCAACAAAGTCTGGCAACTTTAGCCTGATTCCACTTATTTAAGTTTACATGAAAGAGTGCCTGGGGAGGAAGCAATACTGTCACAGCGATAAATAGTAGTAAAGGCTCAAATACACCCTGGCCAGAAATCTGAATCTCTGCTGGACCAAAAATCCTACAAATAAACGTTAGCTAGCCTGTTACTGAAAACCATACATTTGTGCATGAAAAAGAGCCTTTTTTATTTTTATCTGTACAATATTTAGGTGAAGCGTGCTGTGTTAAGTTGACAAGACTCCGGTTACCCAGCATGCTAATGTAGCTTAAAATGCACACTGGGAAATATGTGCGAGATCTTTTCTAATAATAATCATCCATTTGCTTTTGACAAGGAGGCGATTTCATGTCTATCGGGACATTATTTCCTAGAGGGATCTTGGGTTAAGTTTCTAGGTCTCTCGTCTCCAAGTGGGTTAAGGTACAGTGTTGTTAAGATGATAGAGTTATTACGGTGGCTAATGGAGCTTTCGAGCCAGTGAGCGAGATTTCCATATCTGCGTCGCTGTGGAATACAACCACAGCAAAAGCGACCATGGCGTGATCATTGGGTGAATTTTGCATATTACCCTCATAATTGAATCAGAACAAAGGTTACATCAAGAAGCATACACCATTTTTAAAACGTGAATTTTGTGGCTATTTTGTTTATCTCAAAACATAGATTCCTTAAGTGGCTAATGAATAATCAACCTTGAAGGTGATCTCACATGACCAATCACTTCCAGGCAGGGCACAAGTGCTAAACAAGCATTGAAAATGCAATAGGTCTCGCCTTTGATTAAGTTAAAGCCATTTGCTTTGCTAATGGTATTGTATAGCAAAGCAAATGGATTTAACTTAATAAAAGGCGAGACCTATTGCATTTTTAATGCTTGTTTTTACTTGAAACTGTCGTCATCGTTGAGTGTAGAGGCACAGAGCAAAAAGCTAGCCTTCCCGTCCAGATCTGGTCACGAGGCACAAATCAGAAAACGTCATAATCGCCTGATTAGAAGACACGGGCCTCTGAACTCAATCTTGCCCTCGCGAACGGATCTCAAGTAATTGGATGCCAGGTAGTCAACAGTGACGTAGATTCACCAACGTGGCAGAGGTAGCAGAAGTGATGTCACGGACCCTTTGACCCTTTATTTAATCTCCCGCTCCTTAACATATATTTGCTATTGAGGGGCCTGGGTAAGGAGCAGAAACTAGAGAAAGGAAACAGGACTCTGAGACCCCTGCTTACTTTCTGTTTCTATTGCGGCCTTTGTGAGCCCTGGCGTTCTGAAAGCAATGCCAGGGGTACCAAAGCGCTATCCAGGGGTAGCAGCTGCTACCCCTAATTAGCACTTGAACTTGCCAGCAGTTCTTGCAAAAAGCTTAGGGCTCCCCCAACCGTGCACGTGCTTCTGTACTAATGAAACATTTCATCGTGTTACTGTGTATTGTAATTGCATTTATAAAGCGCCTACTACCTTTGACGCGGCGTTGGAGCTATGCTATTACCAAAACGCGCTGCTCATTCATAAAAAATACATGGCCTTGCTTCTCTCCGTGCACGGCCTGACCTTTGACCCCTGAGGCCACAAGCTGGCAGAATGAGGAAGAACTGCGGCCTGGTTTTCACCTGCACATGAGTCACACACATTGTTATTCCGGTTTAAAGCAGCCGTTGCCTCCAGTGCAAACAGTGACCCCAGTTCAGCGTTCAGGGAAATAGAGTTTGACTATGATGAGCCCCTTCTGACGTCAGGAGTCAGGGCGCTTCACACTTTGCGCTTATAGCGGGTGTATTGTTGCATATTTAACCACAATCCTTCTTTTCTCAAAGTCAGCGCCTCACCGAGCATGTGAAAGGTGCGAGGCAGGCCCACTTCTTCTAGTCATGTGAAGACTTGGTGCATCACGGCGCCTCCCTCTGACCCTGGTTCACCCCACCCCACTGCCACCCAGACTCAGCACCAATCCACCCGCCTGACTGTGGAAACTGTAATGCTCCTCAAGCTCTGCTAGTGTAGCGCCTCCAAGCTGCATCACAGTGCCTTTCTTTAACCCTTACCCTCCACAGCCAACTTCCTTGTGTAGCGCCTCCTCGCTGGATCACAGTGCCTTTCTCTAACACCTCACCCCGGTGCGCTAAATTAATTAAATAATTAAACGTAGCGCTGCCGCTAAAGTCAGCGGACCGCGCTGTAAATTAAATAAATAAACAAGCGGCGCAGCTGGCAGAATGAGGAAGAACTGCGGCCTGGTTTTCACCTGCACATGAGTCACACACATTGTTATTACGGTTTAAAGCAGCCGTTGCCTCCAGTGCAAACAGTGACCCCAGTTCAGCGTTCATGGAAATAGAGTTTGACTCTGATGAGCCCCTTCTGAAGTCAGGAGTCAGGGCGCTTCACACTCTGCGCTTATAGCGGGTGTATTATTGCATATTTAACCACAATCCTTCTTTTCTCAAAGTCAGCGCCTCACCGAGCGTGTGAAAGATGCGAGGCAGGCCCACTTCTTCTAGTCATGTGAAGACTTGGTGCATCACTGCGTAGCGCGGCCGCTAAAGTTAGCGGACCGCACTGTAAATTAAATAAATACACAAACGGCGCAGCTAACTGTGCCCTCCGCCTCGGGAAGCCGATTTCAAAATGAAGAGCGCAACTTTGGGAAGTTTGGTTTGGGATGGGGGGAAGGGAGGAGTGGGTAGGATTACCAATGAGCAACAAGCTACCAGCACACCCTCCAAACGACACACAAAACCAAGACGGCGTCGGCCTGTCCACATGGGCCGTCCTAAAAGTGGACAAGGCGGACACCAAAAAGCCCGATTGCCAATCACGCGCCAGCGTTTAACATAAACGCTGACGCAAGCCAATCGAAAAGAAGGGTGTGGCTTAAAGCCCCCTTCTGAAATCGTATCGATTCCAAAAGGCCCTCGCATGGCGAGAGCAGCGCATGTGCGCTGCTAACGCCAGGCGAGACCTAAAAAAGAAGTGGGGGGACTAACCTAGTTAATCAGTATGCAAGTGGCATCGCAGCTCGTGACATCGCGGCGCGTGACATCGCGGCGCGTGACATCGCAGTGCGTGACATTGTGGCGCATGACATCACAGGGCGTGACATCACAGCGATTGACATCACAGGAACTGGCATCACAAGAAGTGACATCAGATCTTCAGCCCTCACATATATGTTTTGCAGGTGTATCATGAGTACATTTGAGCACATTTCGAGCATACTTGCAAACCCTCCTGACTTAGGCAGAAGATTCACACTTTTGTAGCTACACATAAAACAATGTTACCTTTTATCAGCGTTAAGTTTTCTCTAGCCATAGTGCTTTAAAAGAAATAGTGATATTTAAATTATTACAACGCCTCCTCAGGGGTAGTAAGCGCTATATAAATGCTATTTATTTTGTGCAAATGCTGGGAAACATCAACACATCTGAAGTTTTTACAGTGCATGCATATCTCCTAAACAGAGCCTGAACAAAGTTAAAAGCTGCCTCTCTTAAGTAAGTGTGAAGTGCTAACAAGGTGTGAGCCTTTGTTTCCCCTCTGCTGCATTTGCATCAGGTGTGAGGCTCCTGACTGCTCCCAGCCAGGAGACTCCAACAAAAGGAGGCCTGATGACCCCTGAGACTCGGCCTTTGTTATGGGCCCAGCAGGAGTCAGAACTAAGAGAGCCCCTTCCCCGCCTGCACGTTGTTGCAGATAACGTGTAGGCGCTGCAGGATGTGTCCCGGTGTTTGTAAATTACACCGGGACGAATTCAGCATATTTTACAGTGCGGCCACACTTCTTGGCAGGCTGGACGGCATCCACCCTGTGAAAAAATTGGGGGGACGCCGTCCACCCGCGTGTACCCCCGACTCGTGCCCTGCTTCCAGGTTCTCTTTGCAGGAAAGAGACATCCTCTGTCATCTGACGTCAGCTGTGCGTCAATATTCTTCTGTTTTCAATCTAATAAAAACAATAGAAATGGGACTTGAAATGGGATTAGAATTGTTGCCATTCTTTGCAGAAGGACCATTTTACCGCTCCTTCCTTGGTAATGGAGCCATAGTGGATGGTTTGGTGTTTGACCCCAGCTGGTCACGCCATTCTCCAACTTTGTGCTGTAGAAGGCAAAGTTTTCATTGCCTTTGAACCGGCACTGAATATAAATATAACTTCTTTTAAGCCATGCTTGACATTTTTTCTTTGATTTTTTTTTTTAAATGTCTTTCTACTTCACAGCATGCCTGAGGGAGCTTCAAGTGAAACAAGAGCACGAGCCGGCATTCACAGCTGATATTATGGCTGAGTATTTTTTTTAAACCCAGCAGGAAGGTCGACGTAATAAAAAGCAAATGACATGCAAGGGTGTTTGATCATCGCATGAGTACAATGGAGATCGCCTCGTGACGGACATGGCTAAGCAGAAAGCAATTAGCGCGCGCTCTATTGAGAGGCTGTATTACCGGCGCAAGATACGTGATTACCGTTGGGTGACTAATGAGGAGCCGCGGCTTATCCGTACTCCAATTCATTCCCATTCTCTTCAAGCCTGCCTTATCAGCCCTGGGATTAACATCAATAATAGGGCTGTCTGAATATTTACACTGTGTAATTAAGAGCTGGACGAGGAATGAAGGGCGAGCCTCCGGAATAATTATTGGGTGGGAGACAGGAGTCTCCTGAACTCCGTAAACCAAACTGAAACTGTGTAGAGAAATGGGAGCTCTGTCGTGCCCCCAGCGGTGGCCTGCCTAGGATACCACTCTGCAGTCCGCCATGCTTTGGATATCAGCAGCACCAGATTCAGTGGTGCTTGAACTAGCCGGTGCTAAAATGCGCCGTCTTTGACTTTAGTACAAAATTTACTATTTGATCCTGCTGGTAGTAAATGCATACATTACATGCAATAAACAGAATTGTGAGTAATTAGCAGCTGAAAATTACCAAGCATTAACCAAGTACCTGGAGGAGTCAGTGGTAAGTGGCATGCTCTAAAGTGTGTACCACTCATTTATCAGGGTTATTCTCTCACTGTCTTGGTTACTATTGCAATGTTCAAAAGCCCGGGCTGCATACATTTGGGTTCTGACTCTCTTGGGGGAGAGAGGCCCAAAAAATTGAAATTTTATCTTGGCTCTTTTTTTTGCTTTAGGTAATTAGATGTTGTAGGGCCTAATCAAAAACCCTCATTAAAGGTCAATGGCTAGTCAAAGCTTTACTCAATGCCATACCATTAAGTAATGAAAGATGAAATGATGGTTCAGACTGACTAAATTTTGCAGCAAAGCAGATTATGCAGGAAGGAGAGGTAAATTATGAGGAATTTATGCAATTAAAGATAAATTATGCAGTTTATCCTGTGGCCTTTGTATCCAGCTATTTTAATATTTTAGCACAACTTGATCAGAAAAGGAGTGTAAACCTATAGACAAACCAGAGGCTTCTTAAGAAAGAAACCCGCACATGTTCAGCAGACCATACTGAAAACAATTCTCACCAACAATTAATTATGCTGTCCTACCTCCGACCACAGAAACACAGGGGCATATTAGCAAGGAATAGCGATATTTATCGCTAACCGCGCTTAGCGCGACTTTGGTTAACGCCGCCTATCGCTGGAAAATATCGCTAAGATAACACCCTATTAACAAGGTTTATCTCCATAGCGATAAAATTTCCAGCGATAGCGGTAAAATGTGAGAATATCGCTGGAAAAGCAGCGATATTCTCGCATTATCGCTAAGGTGGATTCAGCATTAGAATCCACCTCCCATACCTTAAACAGGTAAGTCATCCTCACTAGCAGGAGATAAAATATAGCGATAAACGCGCTTAGCGCGAATTATTTTATCGCTTCGCCTGCCTTGCTAATAGGGGGTAGTGGAGTTAGCTACTGTTTCCAGTCGCTTTTAGTAGGGAACGCCTTCCTTGCATGTCATTAGCGATAATTATCGCTGACATGCAAGGCGATGGTTAACGCGGCCTCTAACGCCTGAAAGCTGTCGCTAACGCCTGTTAGCGACAGCTTGCTAATAGGGCGATAAAATTATCGCCGCCTGTTAGCGACAAAATGTGCCGCTAAAGCGGCGATAAAGCCCTTGATAATATGCCCCACAATTTTTTGATACCTCCCATAGTAAAATAGTGTGTGCTACAGAAATTACACCTGTCAGTATTTCTTGTAATAAAATGAAACCCTCTCTAGTTCTGCACATACCAATTATGTTTGAAAATTGGTCTTTGCTTTTGGGTTTACTGTCCGTTCGCAGTATATGTCCCCTGTAAGAATCTCTTTCCACTAAGAACCAGACCTGAAGAACAGTAGCATACATTACATATTTATCAGGCTTGTGTCTCACTAGCAGCCACTTCAAGATTAACGACACACTTTCTTTTCTTTTGCCAACTCTCTAATGAGATTTGGGACAAAGGTGAGCTGAATTCAAAGGTTAGGACAAAGCGTAGTTTAACTCCAAATATTCAGAAAATTGAGAAACACATATCTCAAAAGAGGCTTGTAGTGAACAGGAATTTTCGAACTGGTGTCAATACAAAATTCAGCCCAAGGTTATTTGGGCACTGTTCTGTGGGTAGCGACTGGGCCCACTTGAGAATTGGGGGGTGGGTTAATAACGACAACGTCCTGGATACTACTGGAACCAAAGTTATTAAATCCATGGCCACAAAGCCAGCATGTAAGTCCTCAAGGTGAGGCACATGTGTAAGGAGAAAAAGCTGTTGACTTTCAAGTGCAACTATTGTACAAACATGATGTATACTGCTTAATTAAAAACGATTCATGATTAAAATAAACAATTGTATCACTACTTACATTTATTTTGCTCCTTCATTGTTCATTTTTCTGCAGCCAGACCCAAAATATTTACAGATATTTTATCACAATACTTAGTGGTTACTGCTGCTCCATTCTTCTGCAGTTATCTACGGGGTACTGAACCAGTCCCCCTTTAGAAGCAGACGTGTACCACCAAAAGGTTATGCATTTCTAAAAATACAGCAAATTAAAGGAGTACCTATTCCTTAGAGCTCCCCACCTCAGAATGCAACATTTCACATTCCTGTACTACTGAGACTGTAGGTTAACTTTCCAAACGCAAGATTGCAAGAGGAAGGGCCAGAGCTGCCGACTTTAGAGCTGGGGAACCAGGTTCAAGTCTGGCGTACGATCAACATCCTGTGACTCTGGGCAAGTCACTTAATCTCCCCGTCCCAACAAAAATAAATGTGTCCTTTTGTAATGTAACTGGTGCTCATGTACAGCCTGGGCTTTAATTGGGATTAAAAACCTGGGGGGTCTCTCAAAGGGGCGTGGCCAATGTAATTAAGGGTGTGGCTTAAAACACCTAAACTAAAAATCTGTGCTTAGCATAGTGTGCCCCGAGACTTGTATTTTGATGTTTCTGTCATTGCATCCAGATATATGATGCAACATGTAACATCATACCTACAACAAATCAGGACTATTTGCTTTGTCAATGGTTGTTAGTTGCATAAGATAAATAAGCAGCAATTATGGCTTGTATATAATATTGAAAAAGCTTCCACTTAAAGCCCTGGTGACACCACAACAATGTTGCTGCTCCTGAGTTTCAAAAAGAGAAGGGAAATCCAGAGAGAAAATGACTCTCTTTAAATGATTTCCCTTGCCCTACAACGCTCACCTGGCATGACGTCATGCCGTAACTTCTCCACTAGTGAGAAGTGAGCAGTTTGAGCACGTGCACATCGATGTGCCTGCTGTCACTGCAGTCCGGGAAAAAAACAGACCGTCTATGCCAAGTCACAAAACAGAGCCCGATAGAGACCCGCTTCGAGGCCCCCTTTAAAAAACTGCCGGTGCTCAGCACCGGTGAGACCCGGCCCACTTAAAGCCCTGTGTACAGCGCTCCAATACCTTCGGGCAGAGTTTGCGCTATATAAAACTGCAAAAAAAAAATCAAGCATTTGCAATGTGTTATGATGTGAACACACCATCATGTGGTTCCATTCATTTACATATGTTCCATGTGTTGTATTCTATGTTAGATTGTGAGGTTGAAGGAATTCCAAGATCAGGAATTGCTGCCTGCATCTTGAGAAGGACTGACGCCAGATTGTGTTACCAATTAAGCACAATTGGAGAACCCTATCTATTCGATCTGGAGCAGTGCTTTCTTCCCCAGTACATTATGACAACGAGTTGGTTTACTGAGGAACAAGGTACACACAACCTGGGTGGTCTACATGTAGCAATTGCACCAGCATCAATTGGATGATTGAAACAGAGGTCAGTGGATTTTGATGACTGCTCAGCCAGAGGTCGGTGGATTTTGACGACGGTTCGGATTCCTTTCTAAAGTTTACTTTTGATGTGAGGCGTGCTGTGCAGGATTTCCCCATCCAAGGTACTGTGTTATTTATATTTAGAAAACTTACCATCACAAGCCCACGCGCACCTTCACAAGGACATGAAATTCATTGGTACTGCGGGGGGTTGCACGTGAAGAATCCTAAGTTCCTCTCTGTGTCGTCACGAAACGGAGAAGCCTCACGCTGCACGTCATTTAACCACAGCGTACCTACGTTGTGTAAGGCCATCTTGTTTGCCCTCTGAATGACGCAAAACCTGCACGTCATTGAAGCACATTGTAATCACGTTGTCGGTGGCCATATTGGGTCAGCTTGAAGTGCGTCTTGGCCGTTCAAGCACAAACACAGACGCGGGCAGGAATATAGACACCAGCAGGAACTTCTGTAGACGTACAAGCAAACCCAGTGATCTCTGAGGTTTCGGTGATCTGCACTCCCTTTGTGCGTGCAGGCAAGCCCTTAGTGGTTATTTACTTCTGTTGAGTCGATGATCTACACATCAGTTATCCATGCAGGCAAAGTCATTGGTTTTTGAGCTTTCGGTGATCTGCACACATGGTATGCGTGCACACAAAGTCATTGCAGAAGCCATTGTTCTCTGAGGTTTTGGTGGTCTGCACATCTGTTACTGGTTTATGTACCTTATGTAACCTTTCTTCCTAAGTGGTCACATACAGTTTTTATTCTTCAGTCATGGCTGCTCATAGCAATATAATAGCTCCTCCATTTTTTTTTTTAAATGTTCCTGGCACACCTGCAATTCCTTGGGAAGATTGGGTAGAGATGCTCGAAAATTATATAATAGCACAAGATGGTCAAGAATTTTCTGCAGCAAGGAGAAAAGCATTATTACTAAGTGTTCTAGATAACAAAGGACAGAGGGTTTTTAAATACTTGCCTGTAGCTGTGGGACCAAATGGTCAAGCCATTTCAAATGTATATAAAGAAGACATCAAGCATCTGGAAAATAGATTCGCCAAGGAATTGAACCTAGCTATGGTACAGTATAAGTTTTACACCCTTTCCCAAGCGTAGCATGAATCCATTGATGAATTTGTGGCAAGGCTTAGAGAGCTTTCTGTTAAATGTCACTTTGGTGCAATGACTGAAGAACTTATTTGTGACCAGCTTATTGTACAATGTAAAGATAAAAAAATACAGGAAAGACTATGGGCAGCAAAGGATCCCTCTCTCAAGGAGGCGATTGAGATGGCAAAGGTTACTGAGGAGTCTCAAAGGTGTATGAGAGAACTTAGTAGAAAAGAAAAAGCTGGAGAGGTCTTGGTGACAGACAATGATCATGACACTCAGGAGGAAGTCTGTGTCATTAAAAAGAAAGATGGGAAACGAGTGATTACACCCTCAATTAAAGGAAAGGTGAAGGAGTGTGCACGTTGTGGTAGCACATATCATTCCAGTGACTTTAAATGATGTATTGCCATCAACAAATAATGCAGGAGCTGTGGACGTAGGGGACATTATGCAAGGATGTGTAAAGACAATAGTGGGAGCAACAAGGAAGGTAGATTGAGGGTAGAGGTAGTTGGTGAAACGTCGGACAATCAGTATTGTGATAGGATACTTGTGGTTAATGTGGATGCCAAATGTGTGAATGTATGCACTGATACAGGTGGAGAGAGAAGACTAACAAGGCCAGCAGCTAAGTTTGTGGTGTGTGGGAAAGAGGTGGACCTCATAGTTGACTCAGGCTCGATGTACACCATTATTCCCAAAGAGTTGTTTGAGGCACAATGGGGCGATGTGCAATTAAAGCCGAAGGACATTAGTCCTTGTGGATTTAATGGTGAGTCTATTGATATTGAAGGTTACATGGAAGGAACCATTCAATTTAATACACAAAGTCTAAGTGGTAAAGTCTATGTTTCTGTGGGAGGACCACCAATATTGGGGTAGATGCATTGGTTCGATCTCAACATTATCATAAACCCAAGGGCACCCAACCAAGTAATGGTTGTTGACGATGTACATCTCAGTGATGTGCTGGAAGGTGCTGCAAAGGTGTTCAGTAAGTCCCTGGGGTGCTTAAAGGGGTATGTCCACAAAATGTTGTTGAAAGAAAATGCTGTACCTAAACAACACAAATTGAGGAGAGTACCACTTTCTATGAGGGAAGGTGTCAAGGAGCTATTGGAAGACATGTTGAAAGAGGGCGTGATTGAGCCTGTAGAAGCCTCGCAATGGATTTCTCCAGTGGTCATTACCCAGAAATCTGATGGCCGCTTGAGATTCTGTGTGGATCTCAGAGCTCTTACCCAAGAAATAATCACAGACACGTTTCCTTTCCCAAATATTAATGAGTTGTTGATCTTGGTCAAGGGCGGTCTTTGTTTGACAACAAATTAAGATCCATTTTGACAGTTGATGCTAGCGCAACTGGTTTAGGGGTGGTGCTATCCCAAATGCATGGTAAGAAAAAAAGCCTGTTGCTTTTGCATGACGTACCCTTACACAAGCTGAGAGGAATTACTCAGTTAAAGAAAGAGAGGCGTTGGCTGCCACCTGGGGTGCTGAATATTTTTGTGTATACCTGTGGGGAGCAACTTTTACTGTGCGCACCGATCACAAGCCACTTTAAAAATATTGTCTTCGGTGGAGCAGGGAAAGGTTCTGCTAGACTAGCGGCAAGACTTCAAGAGTATTTGTATATGTTGGAATATATGCAAGGCTGGAAAAATGTAAAAGCGGATTGTCTGTCCAGACTACCATTGGATTGGGAAAGTGTTGATGTTGTGACAGTAAGGGAGTCGGAGGCTGAAGGTGCTGTAGCTTCTGTGCAGGTTTCAGTACAATGTGGCTTAGGAGCTTTCACCTTTGTGGAATGGGAGGAAGAGATGAGAGTGGACGGTGTTCTCAGAGATGTTATCAATTTGATTCAGAGGGGAGCGTCAACGGAAAGTACTTTGACGAAGTCTGTACGGCCTTACTTGAAAATCTTGGATGAACTGTCATTGTATGGTCAGTCTATCGTAATGAGGGGAGATCGTTTTGTTCCTTCTGCAGGTCTGTGATGCAGGTTGTTTAACTTAGCTCATGAGTGCCATTTGGGTCAGGGTTTGACCAGCAAAAGGATTAAAGAGGAATTTTGGTGGCCTGGCCTTGATGAGAAGGTTAGAAAATGGGTATAGTCCTGTTGTGTTTGCAAAGAGAGTGAGAAAAGGTTGAGGGCAGGATGTGGAAGTGGAGGTGGGCACATTGAAGATCCAGGTAGGTCTTGGCACAGCATATGTTTGGACTTCATTGAACCCATGGCAGATTTATCAGTGGAGTTAAGAGGATTCGCCAGGGTCGTGGTGGATGTTTGTTCCAGATGGATAATAGAGAGGTTCTTGAGGGATGTCGCCACCAGGAGTACCATTTTGGCGTTAGAAGAAATTTTTGACAATGAAGGGGTTCCTTCGGTCCTTATTACTGACAATGGTACTCAACCAACCTCCCATGAAATGTCATCCTTTCTTAAAATGTCTGATGTACATCACTCTTGCACTTCTTTGTACAACCCGTAGGGAAACTGTATGGTGGAAAGGGTCAACAAATTTGTAAAGGGTACCATACAATTAGCTATTACTAATCGTTGTGATGTAAGAAGAATGGTCAACAACATGGTGTGGGCTTATTGCACCATTGCGCATAGTGTTACAGGTAAAATTCCTTTTCAAGAAATGCATTAGCAGATGCCAGGAACCAAGTTGATACCTGCATGGTTGAAGCATGGATTAAGGCATGGCAGTCAAAGAATGAATAGCCCTGGTGAAAGGAGGGAAAACAGGATAGTTATCGGAGATTGGGTCAAGGTAAAGTCGGGAAGAGTTGCAAGAGGTCTTTCAAAGTTCAGAGGTCCTTTCCGTGTTGACAAGGTGGGAAATTATTTTGTCATTTTGGACAATGGTGAGGGGTGGAATTTCAGAAATGTTGTACTTTATCAGAGAGACGGCGTTTGTGTGAGGGAGGGGGACGAAGGGTGTTTGGGTGTAATATTGATGAAGGATGAGGATGTTGGTGGTGCGCATGGTTCTCGTTCTGATTCGGTTTTCTCAGGAGTAAGTAGTGGTGGTAGTCTCATACCCATGGGAGATGTACCTACTTACGTGGGTTTCTCCTGAGTTCGGAGACCACCTTCTTACCTTAGAGATTTTGTCACATCTTATGATTCTTTTTGCTTATTTCCTGAATGATGTAGTATTTATCTTTTCTTTTTTCTTTTTGCAATCATTGTGTCTTCTCTGCTCTCTCTTTCCTTTTCTCTTTCCTTTAATTTGTTTGTAGTGAAGGGAAGGAGATGTGTTATGATGTGAACACATCATCATGTGGTTACATTATTTACATATGTTCCATGTGTTGTATTCTATGTTAGATTGTGAGGTTGAAGGAATTCCAAGATCAAGAGTTGCTGCCTGGATCTTGAGAAGGACTTACGCCAGATTGTGTTACCAATAAAGTACAATTGGAGAACCCTATTTATTCGGTCTAAAGCAGTGCTTTCTTCCCCAGTACACAATGCAATAGGGCTCGCATTTCTAAAAGTTAGATCTATTGGCGTTGTAAATGCTAATGGTTTTTATTTATGTTTTGTTTGTTTGCCGGGGTGGAAGGAATGGGCTTCCGAGACTCTATGTGTGTACACTGTGTGCCGAGTGAGTGCATGGGATATCGCAGTGTGCTATACAAAGACTTCAGCTCATTGGCGAAGATCTATTTTACAAAATAAACATAGGTAGGGTAAAGCAAGGTATTTGAGTACATGGTGGGAGTTAGGGGAGAGAACGGTGTGCAGTTTGTTCCAAATTACAATACAATAAAGGCTCAACTGCATCAGTGTGATTCAATTTAAAATCAAGTGGCACGAAGAAAGATATTTGGCTTTTTATTTATACATACAACAGTCTCTGCAAACAAACCAAGGAACATCACTGTACAGTAGACCTTTCAGTGTGCACTATATCAGCACTGAAATCATCGGTAAAAAACACAACCGTGCCCATATGAGAGGGGTAACGTCTGGGACAATCGACTGACTGGCACTGCATGCCAGAGATCTTATCTGTGAGCACCTTGTGGTACAAGATTTTTTAAACCCTTGTTCAATGTGAAAAACAGACTTACATAGTTTTAAAGCTTGAAAGCTCTCCATTTGAGTTTGCTATGGACAAATACATCTACGAAAAGACAGCCAATACTTAAAGGGTACTCCACTACACTAGCACAACAAACCTGCAAGTTGCTTTCAGAAATATTACCAAAGCATATGATGGCGGAGAAGTGGCAAAAAAAACAAAACAAGATATACCTCAGAGAATGACATCTATTCTGAAAATTGCTTGTGAAAAGAAAATGTAAAAAAACCTTATAAAAGTGAATGAGTGAAATACACCTGAAGCCACAGAACATACCTAAAGGCTATGACACTATGTAAGTAAATGCTATCGAAATAAAACAAAATATGTAAGTGAAATGCACCCACATCTGTAATCCTGCTTCGTGACAAAAAACAACTTTTGGCAGATCCAACCTGTGTCTACACCATCTTCTCTTGATAACCAATGAAGTGAAAGCACACAATTTACTCAACAATTTCGGATAAACGTAACGTAGTCAGTCAGTTGCTGAAATGGAATTAGTTCAAAACAAACGTGACATGCGCTTTTAAAAGGTGCTGGTTAGTCAATCAAAAACACGTGATTTGCCCACCATATGTGATGAAAATAAACAAAACATTTCGGTTACGTTATACATGGTACGACACAAATATTAGCAAAGCCTAAATACACCATATGTTGTAAAGGATGCATGCAACAAATAATTAGGTTTTTAAAAATAACGCACAGGAATTAAATATGAATACAACAATAAATACAATGACAAAAACAATGCCGCACAGACCTGGTTATTGCCCCTGGTCTGGCTAGTTACGCACCTTGGACTCTGACACCACGTAAGCGGTGCGATATACGGGGCAACTGACTGCATATGGCAGCCAGGAGAGTAAGGCACTGGAGTGGACTACACGCACTTCAGCCGGAGGCTACGTAGCGCCCCTGAGGGAATGAGAACAGCAGCACTGTCAGGGGAGGCACTTCCAAATGTAGGCTAAGGGTCTGCCGGGTGCATGGGGCTGCACTGAGGCGGGCAGTGGCCATGGCAGGTAAGTTCACCTGCTGCCTTGTACAGCGAGTATTAATACACGGCTAGTGAGCTCTGCAGTGTTAGTTATTCCATGTGTCGTCCTCTGAGCTCCTGGCTAAGCAGCTCTACTGTTTACACTGGCTGAAAGTTTCGGAGTTGGCAATATGTTCCACGTTAGTGTCAGGCAAACTGTTCGTGGATCCCAGGATGTCAGAGCCAGAGCTGGGAGGACGTCGGGCCGAGTCTGCACTGCATGCCCAGCAGCTGTGGTGCTGGTGGGGTTCTGAGGCAGCGGCGGCTGCCAGGGAGTAGAGTGGGGTGTGGCAATAGAAACACGTTATAGGCACTTACACGCATACAAATATAAAAAGTACGCTGGTCGAATCTATGTGCATGGCGGCCCATTAATTGGGCACCATGGTAATAAAACAAAAAACATAAAAGTAGGTGCAGGGGTAAATATAAAGCATGGCACACCTAAACCTTTTATGCATGTGTAAAGGAAGATGAGAGGGGCGCCGTGCTAAAACATGATGCACGGCGCCCATGTAGATGGTAACATTGGCACCAATTTTAAACAAGTAGTCCCCAACAGGAACACATAAACAACTACAGTGTAAGGAAACTGTAGTTGGCCGGTGCTCCTGAACTAAAAAACGGAAGTGTAGTATCTGGAGCCCAACAATAAGGAGCCAGGAAATGCAAGCAACGCAGGAGTGAACCAATTGAAGCAGGGACCGGGATTATACGCCGTATGGAGTGATTACAGCAGGTCTTGCAGACAGCGCATGTGCTCTGATGCTCAACCTAAAAATAAAAGCATCCAGAAGAGAGGGACAGCACGGGTGGTGGCTCACCCAGAAGACAGCCTCTGCAAGGGGCTTCTCAGCTGGTCTGTGTCCTCAGTGGTAGTGTTCTTGCTTCTGGCCGCACTGGGCAGGCGACCATTTGGTCTTTGGTGGGCTTTTTCTCCCATGCAGGGCCTCACAGAAAGTCTCTGTCATGTTGGTTTGTGATGGCGGAAGAGTAAGCAGGCTTTCTGACAAATTGTTATACGTTAGTTTCCGGTGTGAAATTCGTGCTACACTTAATGTCATATTCTTCTTTGCCTAGGTTTAACTTAATTACAAAACTTGCTCTTCAATTTGAAAAGTAGGGTCTCTCTTTTCTCATAAGAACTTTTGTTTTGTGTGTAGCCCTATATATTATCCTTTGTCTTTCATAATCTACTTCTGTAATTTTTCCTACAGTACATATCCATTGGCCTTCTTTTCTCGAAGTATACTTTTCTTTTTCTCATATTTGTGTTTATATATGAGACTTGCCTGTTGGCCTCAGGTATGTCTCACACATTCAAGTGCAGATTATCTTGGCTCACTGCAGTAAGTCATTTAATATTATTACAAATATTAATAGAAATTAGGATGATCTTCAGGAGGAGCTCATTTTAGTTCTTCGGTACTCTGCCTTAGCCACTCAAAACACCACGTTTGGAGAGGAAATGGACGCAATCAGTAATATTTTTATGTGTCCATAAAATCATAGTTTTAACTATTCATTTATTATGGTTAAACGTCCATTCTCTTCTGTCTTTGTATACATAAACATTATTTACTGTGTGATAGAAGCTTCATCGCATTCAAAACCGCATGCCCATTACCTTAGGAGTAAACAGGCGGTATCCCTAGAAGTGACATAAAAGATTCATAAATAAATCTTGAATGACACTGTTATTCTCATGCTGTTGGACAGATGGCACTCGCTTGTAATTACTTTTAGACAGCAAATATTTCAACACACTGCTCCATCTATCTGCATTAATTTATATTAATTAGCATCAGAAGTATTGGAAAAAATAATGCTCCCAAACGGAATATAAAACTGCTTCTCTAGGGCGTTTTATTTAGAATAGAATGGCTTTGTACCCTGGTTGGTACATTGAGGGGTGCTTGTCAGATACAACTGGTCGAAAGAAGATGTTGACTAGTGGCATTTGCAGCAATCTTTGGTCCAAACCTGCGCATTATTGATAGGGTGTTCCCTGGATGAATCACTGATGACTGCCAAAGAACCCCTCTGTACACAAACAGGGTATCTTGTCTGAAGAACAGGCACTGAGATAAATTGCTTGTAGTGTTCCCAACATATAACACTTCATGTACTTAGGTTGTACTGGGTAGAATTGCATACTTTTTAAAATGACACCTGCATGAAATCACAGCTCAGACTTTTTGGGTTCGATGTTGGGAAGGGGAGAAAGGGACTGAACACTTTCTGTGACAAATTTATGTTTTTGAAAATATCAATAAACATGTTTGTACATAACCACAGTGATGCAGTGGCGGCTGGTGATCTTTGAAAGTCGTGAGGCGTAATAGCTGCCAGGAGTTCACCCCATTTGTTTAAACAGTTGCCTCACCAGTACTCACTCTCACATTTACTCTCTTCTGCCTCACTCACTCTAACTCACATTATTTCATTTATTCATTCTCACTCATATTTACTCCCACTCACTGTCAAACACACAAACGTACTCATACTCACTGCTTCTCATTGTAACTTGCAAACACACTTACACACACTCAACCACTCTGGCCCTTGTTGCTACTGTGCCTGCTGCATCAATAATAACTACACACCTGACTCACTTTAACTCCCTCTCACAAGCTCCAATCCCTCCCTCCTTGTAAAGCGCTCACACCCTCTCTCCTTCGTACTAACTTTCACTTATTCAAACACACTCAAACTCAGATTCTCACTCACTTCCACTATTATTGACACTCACACACACGCGCACACACACTTTCACTCAATCCCATTCACTTCCAATCACTCATAAACACACTCACAAACACATATATACATGAACAGTGAGACAACATGTTTTTAGGTCTCGCCTACGCAGCGCGCAGCGCTGCATAGGAGGGACCTCTAGGAATCGCTCAGGACTTTTTGGGAAACTCGTGCATGTACTGCACTGTTCCCAATGAGCCCTCGTGCATGTGTGGCGTTTACCTTGCGGGAGCGAGCAGCGACGCCATCTGTTTGTAATTATTGCGCCTGCCGCTGCTCGCTCCCGCAAGGTAAAGGCTGCGCGTCGCTTTAACTTTCGCGGCCGCGGGGCCGGGCTTGTCTTTCAGCTTGTTATCATTGCGGCCGCACATCGTGCTCCGTTGCTTGCTGCCCCCCTTTACCGCCCCTCACCCCTGCCGCCATGTTACTTTAGCACTGCCTCAGACCTTGTCTTGTGATGTGTGCCATAAAGGCTTCACGTAAACACTACTTTGTTCCCAGCCGTCACGCTTCATCGTTCATCACTGCGGCCGCAGCTACCGCTCGGTTGCTTGTTTTAGTTGCTTTCAGACCAGCCCATGTTTTGTTCGCGTGCTTACTTACATGCAAACTGAAAAACTTAATCTCTGAAATGCTCCAGATCTTCACAGGTTTAAATGCCCAGTTCTTTATTTTCATTTAACATGCAACTTGAAAAGCCCAGGCTGTGAAATGATGCGAATGCCTGCTGGGTCAAGCGATCGCCCAGGTCTGGTGAGAAAAGAGATTTTTTAGGAACTTTCTTTCACCGCACCTGTGGGAATGCATTTGGTTCAAGTGCTGAGTCTACACGCAAGGACATGGTGCAGGCAAACAGCACTCACGCCAGTGATCCCTACGGGGGCCGCCTGGCAGCGGTGCAAGGGCAGCAGTACTGCTAAGGCTGCTGTGAAGGCAGCCTGCAGAGCCGTGCCTAGACATGGTTCCGCCGCGGCTGCATCAAGAGGAGACCTGCCACCCGCACAGGGCACAGCCGTTCTCTGTGGAACATATAAATGCGACAGGTAAGGTCACCCCCTCCTCCTCGCCGTTATGTGAATATTTTCTCCTGCAGTGTCAAAGATGCAGGTGAGACAGCGATAACCTTTAACCCACAGTACCTGCCATGAATGCACCCTGTATGAACCTCTGTCCATGGCAGCGCTCAGCTTGCATTCTCCTTTGCTGAGGAGAAGGCTTGTGTGGTCAGGAGACATACACCACTTGATCGTCACCTCTTGAGCTAAGCCTGGCACAGCATCCTCTGCAGGAGAACTAGCTGCCCCCGGGAAGTTGGTCTGTAGGTCCCTTTGTTTGCACGATCTCCATGCACAGTCCTGCTGTAGCCTTCCCGTGCTTAACGAGCACCCTGCAGAGCATAGGTACTGTAGGCACCGTCGCCCACCGCGGTGACAGCTTCCTCACGGACACCTCTTATTGCTTGCAACATTGCTGCATTCAAGCCGAGGCATACAATGCTACTGTGTGACATTTGTCACATACCTCTGCTGCAGGCGTGCAACGCCCATTGGGATCAAAGGGCTTCAGCCCCTCTCCCCCCCCCCCCCGTCGTGTGTGACAGCCCGGGCTGAGACAGCTTCCAGGGCACACACACAGCCGCACCCCAGTACTTCACAGGACTTTAAAAGACCATTCGCTTGTGAATGAGGCTTTGTTGTTTTTTCACCCCTTCTAGAACCCCTGCATCTCCACTCTAACTATTGCTGGAAGAGTCAGCCCCGCCCCCCCCGAAATTTTTTCTTAGCCCCCCTCGAAATTTGGCTCTAGTTGCGTCCCTGCTCTGCTGCCACCTGGCATCACCAAGCTGATGGTTAAAAACGAATTGCTTAGTAGGGGTTTGTCCTTCTCGCTTTCATAGCCAGTACTCGTACTCTAAGTACCAGATGGATATGGCATTGTCGTTCTCTTTCTCTTTAACCAGTGAGTGTATTTTTCTAATCCCCCAATGTGCCTTTTTTGTGACTATCAGAAAATCTTCCCCGAATATTTGGGTCATTATTATACCTGCAACACACTGAGTCCACTTCAGTAAAGATAACTTGAAGAGCAACCTTTCCAGATTGCTTAACAGACAAGCAACATCTCATTAAAAGCCCATCCCTGCGTTAGAAGGTTTAAAAATCCTCAAAACCAGCCACATGCTTTCTGATAATGCAATGTTTGGCAATAAAGGCATTGGAAGCGATCAGCCGGCTGAGGGTGGGATATGAGCGGCCTCGAAAAGGGCAGTGACAATTTATGGCTGAAAGACGGGCGATAAATTATATTTAGCTCACTGTCAATTCATTTGGTTGTCACGTGGCCCCGCCATAATGTGCCCCATCAACCTGACAGCGCATCACACCATTGTGTGCTGTGTTTTGCATTAACGTTAAAGGGTGTAGCTATCAAAAAAGACCAAGCGAGTGAGGTTATTGGGAAAATAACTTTGTATTGCTCTGAGAGTACCCCATCCCCCTTACAAATAACATGCTTACATCTGTACCTATATTACTGGTAGGCACAGCACAGCTGAAGCTTACCTCTGGAGAGTTTTACGGCTAAAAGTAATTCCAGTCGGCGTGCCAGCCGCCGCCAGCCTTCCGAGTATACAACCCGAGGCGCAAGGATGCTGGGTGACCGCTCTCTTATGTATACGGAAGCGCCAAACTGCTCTTCCCCACAAACAGACCTGTGACGAACCCTTTATGTTTTACTTACGCATTAAAATTCTCCGTTTTGGCCGTTTTTGTAGACGGGTCACTTACTTTTATTTTCTATACCAATTACATTTTCTTTTCTTCCCATTATCACTTTACAGAACCACCCTCGTGCAATTTCAATTCGTGTTTTTTTTTTTTGGCTTCCAGCAATCAGATGCGCACTCCTGCCCTAAGATTAAAGGGGCTGTAAAATGCGAAAATTCCTCAGCTTCAGAAGAGACTCTGTGGGCTCTCCTGGGCCAATTACTACCTCCAGGAGAGACGCTGGGTTGTCATGCGCAATGGTCCTTCTTAATTAAAGGCCATTTAAGGAGTAAACATGGATGCGGTTTCGCTGCGGGTAAAGACGGTCTGCAGAGGGCAGGCCCAACAAGCCTCTGGGCTCACCGTTTAGCATACTGGCGTGATCAATAAAAATATATTCTAAACCTGGATGGAGCATAGTGCATATTTCTAAAGTACACCCCCCCCCCCCCCCAGGAACTGCACGCAGCAAGTGGGATTGTGTTCCTTAAAATATTCCCCCGTCCCCAATGACAAAGGTCATAAAAACGCTCGATATCACTTTATAGAAAATTTACTTTTTATTGCAATATAACACCATTTTAAACTTCTATATAAAGCCTTTAAGGAAGCAGTACAATGTAGAATTACACACCTCTGCTATAAAGGTACATTTCTTTCTAACAACTCGTATAGTTAACTAAAAATCACTTCCTTATGAACAAAATATGCCTCAGGCAGGCAAGATATTCACCTTAAAAACATGTTCAAAAGTCTGCACTTCAGAAAGGCTTAAAGGACAAGGCACTATTGTTAAACAAGCATTTGCAATGCAATAGGTCTCGCATTTACGCGAGTTTAAGCTATTGGCATTGTAAATGACAATGTCTTTTATTTACATTTTAAAAACGAAAACATAAATAAAAGTCATTGTCATTTACAATGCCAATAGGAAAAACTCACGTAAATGCGAGACCTATTGCATTGCAAATGCTTGTTTTACTTACCTTGCTTCTATTGCATCAGAGCTGGAATCTGGTGCTGGACACTGGAACCTGCAAGTCACGATTCCCAAGGAGAAGCTAGCCAGAGCAGCAAGGGTACATTTAAAAAGGGAAAGACCCACCTCTTTCCCTCTCCCAGCTTCGTGATGGGACTAGAAGCACAGCCCTATAAGAAGCTGCTGTTCTTGCTGCTCTGTGTGGCTTCTCATTTGCCTTGGGGATGCACTGACATGTGCCCTTACAACCACATTTTAGCAGATGTACTGTGCTGCCTGAGGCATGAGCAGTATGTCTGCTAAGAAATGGATTATGCCTGTGTGTGAGGACCATAGCTGAACTACGACCCTCAGACATGCGCAATCCAGACATCCACCTGCAGAGGGTTGTGCTCTAACAGAACTCGGTAGCTGGATGGTGTCTCAGCGCTCTCAGCCCCCTCCTCCTCCTGTCATTAGGAGCCTAGAGAGGAGGCAGAGAGGGATGACCTGCACACTGGCAGTCTTCATGAAAACATGAAGGAGGTGTTTTCATGAACACTGCTACACTAAATAATGCACAGTGTTATGATTTGGAGAGGCAAGGTGCAGAATGTGGGGCCTCACAGGAGACGTGCTGCGACCTGGAGCCCTATTTACAATTTTGTCTTTATTACCTAACATTTTTTGTTCGTTAAACGTAAACATATACTTCTGCATTCTAGTTGGTTTTAAAGATATCATTGAATATTTAATTTGAAAAAGACTCTTTCAATTTTTCTTCCTTGTACTAATCTTGTGAGGCAAGAATACATCAGAAGCCACTCTTGCAATGCACCATTCCCTGTAATGGAATACAAATGTTTATATCAAGGATTGTATTCTAACTACCATGGACTATACAAGTGCATTCACTTTCCGAAATGTCTGTCCTGTTTAAGAATCAAGATTAAGGAGCTCAGTGTCTCTTACTCTAAGCACCAGATGATGAACACTAAAATACCTACATTGTTCTCATAGCTGGAGCCGTCTTTCTGCAAAGGTAGGGTGCTATAGTGACCCAGGGACCAGCCCTTCCCACATGCAGAAGAACATTGTTATGCCCCCCAAAATAAGCATCCATTTTTTTATTTTTTTTATTTTGATCTGTCAGCAATGAAACAACAGCCAATCTCATTGCCCTCTCAAGTCATTGGGAACAATGGATCCTAGACATTTTTCTAGGCGCCTATATTTAAATAGCTTTAATCGATGACCAAGGGAATGGTTGAAGGCTTTGTAAGGGGCTCTTTGGTCACAATCCTGAGAGATGCCTGCTTACTTCTTTCTTAGATCCTTAAAGCCTATCACCCATGCACGCAAAGCTGACCAGCCTACCCCCTCCTCCTGGCATTGTTAATATTGATAATATGGTCAATCATCTTTATTTCACAAATGATGTAATAATCATTATGTGCGCTGTTGATGCTGCTGTAATTATGTATAACAATCACATAACTATAAAAGGATCACATCAAGAATAATATTAGCATGTAGTCTTACCTTGAAAGAAAAGAATATTTCTAATGTTCAATTTTTGATGCACATCAACTAGACAAATATGGTTTTCTAGCAATACATAACTTTTTTATGACTCTTGATCTATTTAGGCAGGTTTTTACCATGTTGTTATCAATGATGTACCTCAAAAGTATTCTTTACAGTGACCCAAATTTTTGGAACTCCCTCGATCAGGTTATTAGACTAACTTGAATCAATAATACGAATTATATTATGATGTATTTTTCATTGGTTTAATGCAGATTTAAGATGTGAAACGCAGTGCAGCAATATAAGTATACAATGCTGTGACTCCACATAATTTGCAAGATGAACAGTCCCAGTGTTGGCAAAGAAGGCAATGCAAAATGAGTTAGAGCATGGCGCCCTCATGAATATTAATGAGGCATGTCTGTGCCAAGAAACTTCTTGTACACAACTTCAAAGCAGAGCCAAAGCCCAGCGTGGAAAATCAGCCAACAGGTTTTCATTGTAATTTGGCTACTATTACAATTCTGTTTCAGGATCGGATTCTCAAAGCCTCTATTGTGCTGTATTTTGACCCTAAGCTCCGAAAGCTTCTACATAAAAATGGTAATGAGCAGAAATAGACCATTTTTATTTGTGCACTGTTTTTTCTCTGTTTTAGGCAGATAGCTTGTTGACGAATGCATAAAGAGTCACAGGCCGTTTGCACAGAGGGGTCAGGGCACATCGGTAATGGGGTGCAGTAGTTGGCAAATTACCTTGCTGTGCATCGAAAAGGCTTATGCAATTTACAAAAACGGCTTTGTGGATAATGAATCATGTCGGTGATGATAGAAACCTTTAGCACTTTTTTCCTTCTTTGTAAACTTTCTTATTCACATTTATCGCACAAAGGGCTAAGTTTTATTTAATCAAACCTAACAGTCATTTCCATTTCTGCAAAGCAGCAAGGCTGTGATGAAGCAACTGGCTCCCAAAAGAGCCTCTTCTGTTCTCCAGCTCCTCCATATACAATATCACCATGTTTCCAAGGATTTATCTCAGCACGCTGCCAGAATCTGACGAGATAATCATTTTTGACAATCAGACTGTCTGACCCTACCGATCATCTTTGGAAGCTAACATTTGCTTTCGTTTTTGTGAAAACTGGAGCGGTGGGAAGATTTGGAAGACACTGAAAATGATCTGGCATTTTACCACATCAGCTTCCTGACGTGCTTTAGACGAAGTGATAAGTAGGTGTTCTGTTGGCCATCAGTCCTAAAGTTTTACTAACTTCTCATACATATGTGGCACGTAAAAGAGGAATGTGTTACTCAGCGAAGTAAAGTGCCCCTTAAAATGAGGTTTTTGGATATGGTTGCCCAACCCGTGGTATCACACTCATTACTCTCTTGCCATTCTATCGTATGCTGGACCATTATACAAAAACGATTAACTGGAATGCAGCCAAGAGTCATCACCAGTGGCTGGGAATCATCCAAACATTCCTTCCATCACCTTGTTGCTGGTTGCAGTAGTCAGACTAAGTGCGACGTATATGACCAGAAGTGGTTCTGTGTTCACTGTGTCACAAGTTTCAAGCTTCACCCCACTGATGAGTTGTAAATAAACTGAAACTATTCTGGGGCTGTTAGTGTTAACATCTGGAGGGAACCTGCCCTGACAGTATGGGCTGGACTCTTTATATTCGAGCAGGACCACAACAGCTTTGGATATGGCAGGTCTGACATAATGGGTGAAAAAATGATGGACTGAAATGTGGCTTGAGCAATTTCCAGAGGCTGACATTAATTCAAGCATTCCTTCCAGCACCTTGTTGTTTGCTACAATAGATGCCCAAAGTGTGATGGGTATGCCCATACATGAATGCCCTGCTCATTGTGCCATAAGGCTCAAGCAATAGTCCACTGAGAAGACCTAAATGGACCAGGAATGGTTTTTGGTTGCTTGCACTCCCATCTGGAGTGGCCTGGCAGCTCAGACTGGAGTGTATCCATTAGGGCCGGATTCATTGGCTTATGGCAGGGTTCTGTCTGGGGTGGTATAGTGGGTAGAAAAAAACACTCCAGACTGGAATGTGGCTCGAATGATGGCCTGTGGATGAGATTAATTCAAACATTTCTTCCATTACCTTGATGTTGGTTGCTGTCCCTTAATCTCTAACACTGGTCACTCAAATCCATGAGTCAAGCGTATTAGGAACAAAGGCTTTTTCTTGCTCCTGCAATGCAAACTGTGGTTTAAGCAGCTCCTGAAATTACATGTGTGACCTTGAAATGGCTACAGCTGCTGAAAACTCTCACACAAGGGGGTGACCTTAAGATAGTAGCTGCACTAAAATATGGTGGCCCAAATGCTCCACAGTCCCATTCTGTTGCTCTTGGAGCACCTCAAATATTGATCCAATCGGCCCCTACCGCAGTGGCGGCTGCTCCGCTAAGGCGCGTTACCCCACTGCGTTTTTGCAGTGAAATAAAGGGAAAATAAATTGATAATACCTTGTGTTATCATTTTATTTTCTCCTACATACTCAGCTTTGCGTGAGGGGTCAGGGAAGGAGTGGTAGGCAGCACCCTCATAAGTGTGCAATGAGTGCTTGGCCGGCCCTTTTGGGCCACCCAAAACAGTCTTGCGTACTTTGCATGTTCTCCAAGCAGGCTGCATCTCAGCCTATGTGGAGAACATGCCCAGGCCTCCAGTCAGTGTCTGAGCGCTGAAATACATTACTCAGAAAAATCACAACACTGCTAAGGCAGCGTTGTGATTGGCTGACTTGGAGCCTGGGTGTGCTTCCTGTGGCCAAGCGAGGGAGGACTATGGAGGAGAGACGCAGCGAGGTGTCCCCCCACCCACCCCCACCCCCTTACCTCTGATCCATGCCGGCCCCCGCTTCCCTACCGTTGCCTAGTGGCTGAGAGAGCTATAGTATACTCGATTTGAAACTTCTGACCTTTCCTGTGTGCCTCAGGGCCTGCTTACGAGTTTGGTAGTGCGGGAGCAGGACCACCACACCGGTGCCCCACACCGCCAAACCTGTGTGTGCACTGCCCACCAGATTACTGCGGTGCCTATGAAATAGGCACCGCAATGGGAACATCAAAGGAAGTACCTGCACAGCAGGGACTGGTGTAGTCCCTGCAGTTTAGGTACTGGGGTACATGCACTTAGGGAGGCATAACATGTGGTTCCCTGCATGCATACAACCCATAGCTCTGAGGAAACAGGGGGCCCTGTAGGACCACCTTTGTTTCCTTTCTCCCTAACTGAGCATCAGGGTGGGGCCGGTGCCACTGCTGAGTGACAGCAGCAGGGAGGAGGGTGGGCTGGCTATGCACCTTTCAAAGTGCGCATGTCCCTTTGGCCAGCCATCTTGCGATGGCCAGCCAGACAAGCGCAATTTGAAACCTCTTACCCAGCTGTCCGATGTGGAGTGCCAAGTGAGGCTGCTCCCTCCAATCAGGGCGCTGCTTTCACAGCATAAGAGCAGCGACAGGATTGGTTGAGGGAGGTGCAGCATCCAGTTCCTGTGAACGTCAGCAAAAGAAGAGCTCCAGAGCCGAGGACATTCTTCAGTAAATCTTTCAAATAAAATTTTGCACGCATCCGCCTGAACCCCATCCCGGTAGATGCCAGCCGCCACTGTCAACTGTAGGAAGGTGGAATCTGACTATATGGTTGCCCCCACTTTTTTTATGGTGTTTTGCTGGTTTATGACTTAGTTGGACTGGGATCCTGCTATTCAGGGCCCCAGTCTATCTGCTTTCTCTGTAAAAAGGTTTCCATGTGCCTTAGGCACATCACTGATTGGGATCTGGAGTGCCCTTATAAGTCCCTAGTATATGGTATACTATGTACCAAGGGCATAGGTACCTCAGAGGCCTGCCAGGGGCTGCAGCATGTATTATACCACCCCTGGAAGGCCATCCAAGCTGACACCACAGGTCTGCTACAGCAGCCTGGGTAAGGTGGTGCATGCACCCCTTACTGGGATATAGGTTACCTATATCACTAAATACATACACACATATAAACCTATAAGTCACTCCTAAGGCAGGCCTTATCAATCCTAAAGGCAGAGTGCATGGTTCCTATGTGAGAGGGTGCCCCTGCATGAGCAGGGCCCCTCTGCAGCGTTCGGAGACCATCTCTGATGCTGTTTGTAGTGCAGCCTGACCATATACTCTTAAGTGCATTATATCCTCGCGGTAAAATGCTAACTTTGGAATGGCTGCACCTAAACATGTCGTGTTTGGTGTCAAACATCTTGGAATACTACCCCCCCGCCAATACTGGCGGCGGGGGTAGCATTCCACCCTTCTAGAGGGAAAGACATGTTAACTCTGACTAGTCCAATAACTTCTTTCCAGAGCCCTGGCATCACAAAATGGATGCTGCTGCCACAGACACGAGTCTGGCCTCCTGCTGCTGGACGAAACTCCGGCAGGGGAGGCCTGGACAATAGGTTTCCTGTCCCAGGGAGGTGGGACCACCTCCCCAGACAGGATAATGTGTATTGGGGCTGGGCGGGAGCACTTTCGGGTGCTTTGAAGTCCTGCACTGGGGGCACATTTGGTGTCCCTGTGCATACCCCAGTTCAAACCGGATCAGGGGCTTGCAGCCCCTGCTTTGGCGCGAACTGGACAAAGGGAAAGGGTGTAGCCACCCCTCTGCCCTGACCCACCCATAGGTGGGGCCACAGAGTAGTCCAACCCCTATCTTTAGTATAAAGGTAGGAACCCAGTCCTTAGGACTTTAGATTATCCCTGGACGAAACTCTGAAACTGAATCCTGGACCTTCGACGCTCTACTCACGATTAGAGGACTGAAGAATCTCCCTTGGGGTCAAGGAGTGACTCCCCTGCTTGGCAGGCACCAAAGAAGCATCTGTCCGGTTCGCATTTCTGAAGCTCCCGTCAGACGCCGAAGTCATCGCATCACCAGAGGTAGATTCTCAGACTTCCCCGAGGCTACCCTGAGTCCCCAGCAAAGCTGAGGCCCGTGGCTATCGTGGGTGACTTGAGATCGTGACCCCTGGACACCGAGCACATTTGCAAGTGCATCCTTTTCTGGGTCTCCCAAGAAGTCGTGCTTTGGGCTCCGAGTAGCCCTAGCCTCCAGCACCAACTGCTCCGAAGATCACTGGCCTCCACTCCACAAGTGTCCTGTAAGCCAGATCCACGTGCGGCGTCACGAGGCTCCTTCGCGTTCGCTAGCCCATTGGCTAGTAGCCCTTAACGAAGGCCAATCCTTTTCTTACTTGGCATCCTGGTTGCTCCAGGCCTGCCCTTACTTACCTTTGCTGGGTGAGTTCCACAGACCTTGCTGGTCTGCACCATCGACAATCTACATCTTCACCGAGACTTGCCGTTGCCAAGGCTTGTTGGGTCCAATCCGGTCGCCGACACCTCAGCACTCGACAGACATCGTGTACCAGCCCGAATCCTGCTCCTGGTTGCCGACAACGCCTCCTGGACCTCGTGGCTGAAGAGTCAAGACGACTGTCAACGCACCTGAAGCACTCGACATCGGTGGGCATCTGTCCATCGCCTTCCTGGTCACTGGCTAGTGACCCAGACTCTGTCCCCTCTGCTTTCAGGTTCTTCAGAACTCCGATCCACTCTTAGATCCACCCGGACACTTTTCTCTTGGCCGCCAGCAGCACTTTGCAGCAGATCGCCATTCGAATCGACGACGAAACCCGACCCCGAAAGGCACCTATGCACCCGGCTTTCCTGGGTGAGGTAACTCGAGTACTCCGGTGCTCCCGTGGGTAGAGACTCTTCAAAGTCCTAGATCTCAAAGGGTTTTGTCCTAGTCCTCTTTTAAGTGTCCCTTTTCTCTATTTTCCCGATCCCGACTTTCTCCATAGAAGTCAACGGCGTATCGCGGTTGTGTATTTACACTGCACGCGTCTCCCGTAGGTCCCCTGTGTCACTACCTTGGGTGGTTCCTTGTGGTCCAAGCACTTCTAGAGGCTCTAGGCCTAGTGTCTAGTTCAGTCGTGGTTCGCATACCACTTTATTGGTATATGGTTTGGTACGCCCCTAGGGCCCAAACGTGTATTTGTGCTATTACTGTGATTTAATAACTTATAACTTATGTACTTCGAACTCTAGCCTCATAAAGAGACTAGAGGGGTGTGTTTAGCAATAAATACATATATTTTGAATATATACCTGGTGTGGTGCTCTTTCATTTGATCACTCAAGAGATTATAGACTGGTAAAACAAGCTGCTTTACATTCCTTCAAGACTTAGCCTGAAGGCTGCTCTCCATAGCTACCACTAGGATAGCTTTCAATAAGGTTGTCTTTAACCTATCTCCAATAAGGGGTTGTTTGGACTGGTGCAAGGTGCCCACTATAATTAGTGGACAGCATATGCCAGGCCAACTTCTCACATTGGTGTGCAGCGTGTGGGATTCCAGCTTGCTATTGTTTTACCAGATAATCTCAATTGAATTGATCAACTGAAAACCACTAAAGGTACCTAAGGTACATATAATTTAAGCTTAGAATACAGTAAGTTCTACTGAACTTAGAGTTGTGTGTTAAGGGATAGCACAACCCTTTCTAAAACTCAAGAGAGTTTAGTAGGCCACACTAGAGTAGGTAGTGCATACACCACACCACACTAGTAATGTCTTTAAGGGTAGGATCTAAAGAATCCTTGCAGGAAGCCATTGAGCTTCCACCCTCCAAGTATGATACACTCCCATTCTTGGAATTGAGAGCTTTATGCAACTTGAGAAAACTATGGACAGGCCAAAGCCCCACCACCCAACACCTCAAGGAGTTGTTGGTGGCTTATGACCTTAGTAAGCCCTTGGGGACTGAAGGGGTAGGAGCTGAGGGTGGGGCAGAGGAAGAGGAAGAGGCCAGGGGTACCAATACCCCCAGCCCCCTCTGAAACTGGCCAGGAGGGTGACAATGACCCTGACCTGGATAACCCAATCCCTCCTGTGGAAGATGATGAGGATGATCTGGATGATCCCCACTTTGTCCCCCCAGGAAGGATTAAGAGTGTGCCCAGAAAGTCTAGATCTCCTTCTCAGGAGTCTAACCACTCTGGCACCTCCATAGGGAGCTCTATCTCCTCTCACAGGAGGGAATCCTCTCATGAGAGGAGAGCCAGACTGGTCCAGTATGAGGAAACTCAGCTGGAAATCAGAAAAAAGCAATTGGCTTTAGATAGGGAATCCCTAGATCTCCTTAGAGAGAGAAGAAAGTTGGGACTAGAGTCCCATGGTGGCAGCCATGTCCCTAGAGACAGGGAAAGGTCATATGACCATAGGAACCTGAGCAAGATTGTCCCTCCCTACCAGAGTGGGGATGATATCCACAAATGGATAACTGCATTAGAGAGGGCCTGTAAGGTACAGAAGGTCCCTCAGGAGCAGTGGGCAGCAATCTTGTGGCTCTCCTTTGCTGACAAAGGTAGAGATAAGCTCCTCACTGTTAGAGAGGAGGATGCTGATAATTACAAGGTCTTGAAGAGTGCTCTTATTGATGGGTTTGGCCTAACCACTGAACAGTACAGGTTGAAGTTCAGAGACACCCAAAAGCACAGACTCAAGACTGGGTTGATTTTGTAGATTGTGCTACAAAGGCTCTGGAAGGTTGGATACATGGCAACAAAGTGCATGACTTTTTAGGATTGTACAATTTGATTATGAGGGAGCAGATCCTTAATAATTGTCAAAACCAGCTTTTGCACCAGTATCTGGTGGACTCTGATCTGACCTCTCCCCAAGAATTGGGAAAGAAGGCAGACAAATGGGTCAGAACCAGAGTAAAAACTAGAAATCAGGGTGGTGACCAGAAGAAAGATTCTAACAAGTCCCAAGAGAAAGGTGGGGATACATCTAAGGATAAGTCCCCTACAGGGCCCCAAAATTCCTCTTCTGGGGGTGGGTCCCAAACTCCTTCCTCTCCTGAAAAGAAACCATATTGCCATGTCTGTAAAAAGCCTGGGCACTGGAAAACTGATCCCAGTTGCCCCAGGATTGGCAATAAAGAAAATGTTCCTCCCACAACTACTACCACCCCTCCTGGTACTACCAGTAGTAATCCTCCAGTTGGGAGCAGTGCACCCAAAAAGTTGGGTGCTTTTGCAAGAGGAACAGAGGTGAGCCCTAGTTTAGACAGGGACCCCTCAACAGACTCCTCTGACTCTGATGGTGGTATAGGATTTGCCACCTTTACCATGGGTCCCACAGCCTTGGGCAGGTACAGATTGGAGCCAATAATTAATGGTCAGAAAGCTGTGGCATTTAGGGACACAGGGGCTAGTGTCACCATGGTGGCAGGGAAACTAGTCCCCCCTCACCAGTTTTTACCTTAGTTTAAGTACCAGGTGACCAACATTGATGGTGTCAGAACAGATCACCCCATGGCCATAGTCAATCTCAGCTGGGAGGGGGTCACAGGCCCAAAGAGAGTGGCAGTGTCCCCCACCTTACCTGTAGATTGCCTGATGGGCAATGATTTGGAAATTTCAGCCTGGGCTGAAGTTGAACACCAAACCCATCTTAGGATGTTGGGCGTCCCTGTAAAGGTTAATGGGGCTGTGATGGTCACAGCCCCAGCCCAAGAATTTGGAGAGGTGGAGCCTGAAAGAATGGCCCACTCTCCCCCAAAAGAGAGCACAAGGGTTGAAGAAAAGTCTTCTTCCCCCCAGACAGTAGGTAAGGGTCAGCCTCCTCAGGGAACTGACCCTACCCCTAGTGAAGGAACTGCCACAGAGGTAGTCAGGCCTGGCCTGGCCACACCCCTGATGGCAGAGGACCCTTCCAAGGTGGTACCCAGTCTGGAGCGGGTAACCTGCCCCTCTCTGCCCTGCCTCAGTCAGCCCAGGGCTGCAGAGGTCAGGGAGGTCATTGGACCCCCCAGGGCCCCCTGTCCAGAGGAAGCCCCCATCAGCAGATTAGGGGCACCCAGTCTAGTAGCCCTAGCCAGGTGAAAATTCCTCTACACACTGAGGGATCCCCCATACCTTTATGTAGGGACCTCCCCCAGAAGGACTCTGGTAGGCAAGGGCAAACCTGGGACCAGAAGGTTCCAAACCTGCCATGTCCCTCCAGTAGTCCATCCAAAGGGACCCAACCCCCAGCTGTAGGCAGCCAAAGGTTGACCCTTAGAGCAAAGTGCAACTCAGTCATGGAAAGACAGGCATACATGGTGACCAGTGATCTGAGGAAGCTGAGGCCAACATTCCTAGGGCCTCACTTCCCTACTCAGACACCTCACCAGCCTTGTACTTTACCTAAGCACACCACAGGTAGTGATTCCCCATGGTGGAGACCCTCTCATACCCTTAGGGTGAGGGATTGCTTAGTGGACCATAAGACAGGGGGCAACCATGCTAGTGCAGGTGCTTCCTTATATGACCACTTAGTCAATGAAGGCTCAACTGGCCAAGGTTAGCCTTATCTCCTTTCGTTTGGGGGGGTTATGTAGGAAGGTGGAATCTGACTATATGGTTGCCCCCACTTTTTTTATGGTGTTTTGCTGGTTTATGACTTAGTTGGACTGGGATCCTGCTATTAAGGGCCCCAGTCTATCTGCTTTCTCTGTAAAAGGTTTCCATGTGCCTTAGGCACATCACTGATTGGGATCTGGAGTGCCCTTATAAGTCCCTAGTATATGGTATACTATGTACCAAGGGCATAGGTACCTCAGAGGCCTGCCAGGGGCTGCAGCATGTATTATGCCACCCCTGGAAGGCCATCCAAACTGACACCACAGGTCTGCTACTGCAGCCTGGGTAAGGTGGTGCATGCACTCCTTACTGGGATATAGGTTACCTATATCACTAAATACATACACACATATAAACCTATAAGTCACTCCTAAGGCAGGCCTTATCAATCCTAAAGGCAGAGTGCATGGTTCCTATGTGAGAGGGTGCCCCTGCATGAGCAGGGCCCCTCTGCAGCGTTCGGAGACCATCTCTGATGCTGTTTGTAGTGCAGCCTGACCATATACTCTTAAGCGCATTATATCCTCGCGGTAAAATGCTAACTTTGGAATGGCTGCACCTAAACATGTCGTGTTTGGTGTCAAACATCTTGGAATACTACCCCCGCCAATCCTGGCGGCGGGGTAGCATTCCACCCTTCTAGAGGGAAAGACATGTTAACTCTGACTAGTCCGGTAACTTCTTTCCAGAGCCCTGGCATCACAAAATGGATGCTGCTGCCACAGACACGAGTCTGGCCTCCTGCTGCTGGACGAAACTCCGGCAGGGAGGCCTGGACAATAGGTTTCCTGTCCCAGGGAGGTGGGACCACCTCCCCAGACAGGATAATGTGTATTGGGGCTGGGCGGGAGCACTTTCGGGTGCTTTGAAGTCCTGCACTGGGGGCACATTTGGTGTCCCTGTGCATACCCCAGTTCAAACCGGATCAGGGGCTTGCAGCCCCTGCTTTGGCGCGAACTGGACAAAGGGAAAGGGGTGTAGCCACCCCTCTGCCCTGACCCACCCATAGGTGGGGCCACAGAGTAATCCAACCCTATCTTTAGTATAAAGGTAGGAACCCAGTCCTTAGGACTTTAGATTATCCCTGGACGAAACTCTGAAACTGAATCCTGGACCTTCGACGCTCTACTCACGATTAGAGGACTGAAGAATCTCCCTTGGGGTCAAGGAGTGACTCCCCTGCTTGGCAGGCACCAAAGAAGCATCTGTCCGGTTCGCATTTCTGAAGCTCCCGTCGGACGCCGAAGTCATCGCATCACCAGAGGTGGATTCTCAGACTTCCCGAGGCTACCCTGAGTCCCCAGCAAAGCTGAGGCCCGTGGCTATCGTGGGTGACTTGAGACCGTGACCCTGGACACCGAGCACATTTGCAAGTGCATCCTCTTCTGGGTCTTCCAAGAAGTCGTGCTTTGGGCTCCGAGTAGCCCTAGCCTCCAGCACCAACTGCACCGAAGATCACTGGCCCCCACTGCACGAGTGTCCTGTAAGCCAGATCCACGTGCGGCGTCACGAGGCTCCTTCGCGGTCGCTAGCCTGTTGGCTAGTAGCCCTTAACGAAGGCCAATCCTTTTCTTACTTGGCATCCTGGTTGCTCCAGGCCTGCCCTCACTTACCCTCGCTGGGTGAGTTCCACAGTCCTTGCTGGTCTGCACCTTCGACGATCTACATCTTCACCGAGACTTGCCGTTGCCAAGGCTTGTTGGGTCCAATCCGGTCGCCGACACCTCAGCACTCGACAGACATCGTGTACCAGCCCGAATCCTGCTCCTGGTCGCCGACAACCCCTCCTGGACCTCGTGGCTGAAGAGTCAAGACGACCATCAACGCACCTGAAGCACTCGACATCGGTGGGCATCTGTCCATCGCCTTCCTGGTCACTGGCTAGTGACCCAGACTCTGTCCCCTCTGCTTTCAGGTTCTTCAGAACTCCGATCCACTCTTGGATCCACCCGGACACTTTTCTCTTGGCCGCCAGCAGCACTTTGCAGCAGATCGCCATTCGAATCGACGACGAAACCCGACCCCGAAAGGCACCTATGCACCCGGCTTCCCTGGGTGAGGTAACACGAGTACTCCGGTGCTCCCGTGGGTAGAGACTATTCAAAGTCCTAGATCTCAAAGGGTTTTGTCCTAGTCCTCTTTTAAGTGTCCCTTTTCTCTATTTTCCCGATCCCGACTTTCTCCATAGAAGTCAACGGCGTATCGCGGTTGTGTATTTACACTGCACGCGTCTCCCGTAGGTCCCCTGTGTCATTACCTTGGGTGGTTCCTTGTGGTCCAAGCACTTCTAGAGGCTCTAGGCCTAGTGTCTAGTTCAGTCGTGGTTCGCATACCACTTTATTGGTATATGGTTTGGTACGCCCCTAGGGCCCAAACGTGTATTTGTGCTATTACTGTGATTTAATAACTTATAACTTATGTACTTCGAACTCTAGCCTCATAAAGAGACTAGAGGGGTGTGTTTAGCAATAAATACATATATTTTGAATATATACCTGGTGTGGTGCTCTTTCATTTGATCACTCAAGAGATTATAGACTGGTAAAACAAGCTGCTTTACATTCCTTCAAGACTTAGCCTGAAGGCTGCTCTCCATAGCTACCACTAGGATAGCTTTCAATAAGGTTGTCTTTAACCTATCTCCAATAAGGGGTTGTTTGGACTGGTGCAAGGTGCCCACTATAATTAGTGGACAGCATATGCCAGGCCAACTTCTCACATCAACCACTGAATTCTACTCCGTATTTTAAGATTTCTTTAGAAATTGGAGGATTTTCAATTCCCTCTAAACTCTACAAGAGACACATATTTTTCAATTTCATGTGTGCAGTCATGTTCATAACCAGGCCCAGTGTCTGTATTCGGTTGAACAGCGGATTAAGAAGCATGTCACTGTGTGCTCTTACACAGACCCAAGCACCTGTAAAGCAGGATTCCATGCCTGACTGTTTACATGCTGCAGCCCTTGCAGTGGGATGGAAGGTGTGATATTTTACACATTGTAATGAAACTGTCAGTGGCAAATTGAGGCATGTAACTGCGTGCTTTCCACCTCAATTTATCAGTGATGTTCCTGCGCATCAATCCATTTCTATCTGTGCTGGCATTGAGGTAGTTTCTTATTCATAATAAATCTGAAGACTCAACCAAGAACTGTTGTAGCACAAATCACCGATCAATGCTTGTGCTATTAACAACAAGCGTACAAGGTATCTATTATTACTGCTCATGGGGAGAACTGCATGCCAGACCTGGGTTATACTATTTCTTTTGGGTCTGTGCTGCTCTTCCCCGTGGTGCTTTTTAGCACCATACTGGATAAGTAAATAGTGGGCTCCACTTCCTTTTGCTGAGGCAACAAAAGTCAGTGCTCGAAAATCAAGGCACTGACCACTGCAAAAATAAAGGGAGGGAAGCACTTAAATATAGTGGCGGCAGCCGCTCTGTAGTTTTATTTAGGATGACCAGAGTTAGGGATTTAAAAAATGTTTTGTCCATTAACAACTTTACTCCCGTTTGACGAATGTCCTTGAAACTTTGCAGACCTGCTGCTACTGTTTCAATCTCGGAGTAGTGTTTCATCAAGAGGGTGCACAGAAAAAAGGGGGGGCAAAATGGGTGTAAAATGCAAAGCATTTTACATAGACTTTTGAATTTCACATAGCGCAAAAACCATCAGTCGGATTTTGACGAAACTTGGAAGGATTATATATGATGGTACGCAGATGATTCTTTGGGGTACTGAAAGTAAGGAGGGTAAGTATTTTATATGTTTTAAGTTTTTTTAGCTATATCTGTGCCAGGGCTATACCGAGGTACTCCCGAGGTACATAGCAAATACCAGTCATTAGCTGATTGGCTAATGACTGCCTTTACAAAAGTTAAAGGCCGCCATCTTGTTTTCACCTCAAGTTTCACTGTGTTCCGCACTACGCCTTGTAATGTAGGTAAGTATTAGGTTTGTTATTTTTCCAATACCCATTACCACTTTATCAAATTGGTAATAGGTAGGGAAAAATATTTATAAGTTTATATATATATTTTTTCAAATTGATGGAGTACGCCACTAATTAATCAGACAAGGTCTCTCCAATGCCCACGGAGAGAAATGAGATGCATTCACTGCAGGCTTCTAGTTGCATTTATTCCATTGGGTCTGTTTGAATGCTACGTGAACAATGGAATACATATTTGAAGTTTGAGGGGACAATGAATTTGAGACTTACCACCATAGCCATAATGCATCAGAAAAGATCATGTTGCTGTAAGAATGATTTAATTGGCTCTCATCGGCAGGCACAAGATGATCGTCATTTGACCCCATGAGGAAGGTTGAAGAACCGAAACACGTTGGGGGAGGCACACTTTGTTCATGTTTCAAATGGAATAAATGCAACTAGAAGACTGCAGTGAGTGCGTCTCATTTCTCTCCATGAGCATTGGAGAGATCTTGTTCCATATATATATATATATATATATAGATATAGATATAGATATATATTTATAGATACATACATATATAAGTATTTTTTCCATGTTCACTATGCCAATGCATTTTTTTCAAAACCATCACGTGCTAAGCACTGTCACTTTAAATATATGAGAGCACTCCACATGCGCGTCATGTGATCAAGGGCACTGTGTTGCTCGAAACGCGTCATGGCGGTGGTGCAGGGCGTCCACTAATAAAGAAATATTTGCACCAGTATCGGGTCTGCTTCGTCATCTTTCCGGCAGAAAGCAGTTTATGGCGAAGCAAGCTATATAATTTACCGAGTCAGCTTCCTCGGTATTTGCAGACCCCTCCTTCACTTTGGGCCGGCCGGCAAGAAGCTATTTCCAGGTTCTGTTCCGGGTTTTCTCTACAGCCCTCCTGCAAGGAGAAGCCGCGGTAGCCCCCAGACAGCACAACTATCCTGCTTGAGAAGCAAAGGACGAAGTCCGTGTCGGAGGACACGTACAACGCCGGGATCTTCTATCAAGGTAGGACACGCTGAATGCCTGGAGAAGGAGTGTGCCCAATTCAAGCACCGTTATTTTAACAACAGCTTGACAGTTACTTATTTAATACGCCCACACGTTTGCACCATGTCAGCCGACGCGCTAAGGAGTCGCGAGGCAGCGGCCACAGACATGTTCAATGACCTTCCCAGTGGGGAGACAATGACAGTAACTTACTCGAACTCAGTACCTTTAACCAATCCTAGTGTTAAGGATCTTTTCAAGAAATTAGAAAAGCTCATGAAATCCGAACAAAACAAATGGTGGGAACACAAATCGCTCACACGCTATCTAGAAGTCGGACGGATCCCGAGAGGGTTAAGAATAATGTTGGCACCAAGTTATGAAAACCCGGACCCGCAAATGTTAGCAGAATGGGCTGAATCCAATCTAGACTCGTCGCGACGCCTTGTTCAAATTTTGGTTAAGTACGCTGAAAGCGATCGGATAGCGTTACAAATAAAGATTGATGAGATTAATGATGAAATTACCAAATTGGAGCAAACAGCAATAATTTCTAAATATCGGGAAGAAATGCATGCACGACTACAGCGGGAAGAAGACAAGATAAAAAAACGCAAGACTTTTAAATTCCAGCGGGACAAATGCGATTATGAGCAGGGTCGTGTGTTCACCTTCGCAAAGAAATTTGACAATGTAAAAGCAATCAACACCAATGTCTCTATTGCCAATACACAGTCCAATGTCAGTGGCAATGCTCCAATGCTTTCATCTGCATCTGATCTCAGCTCGGCTATGGACAGTGACTCTGAAACTGACCAAGCAAGATCTTCACGAGCGGTGGGGTTTCCAAAACCGTCCCTGGCCCAGGAAGTCGATTACCTGCGCCAGGACAGACGTCAGACTCTCAGATCAAGTGCGCAAAATGTAAACACGCCAAAGACAGGAATCAAAAACGCAGAGCAAGGCGCCGATGCTCCATCAAACGTCAAACCAAACAACAACAAAAAACAGACAAACAAAAGATGGCGACGCAGATAGAGGCTGAGGATATTAAGTCCAATACAATAATCAACTTAACTGAAATGACATTAAGCGATGAAGAAGTTACAACACTATCGCTGGGATTATCTTTTAGCCCACAGGCTAATTTTGACTATGCTAATACGAGAATTGATTTATATAAATTTGTGCGCAAATTGAAGCTGCGCAAATACCACTTGTTACAAGGGACCTCCAAAGTAAAGCCAGCTTACATTCAAACGTCAGTAATTGATAATACAGACCGGTTATCAACACAAGATGTGGATTTGCTTAGGGATTTGGAAGAACTGCATGCTGAGAGCACAATGAATTTACAAACACCAAATTATGATGAACCTGTGATACAAACACCAGTGCGCACTCCATTCAAGCCAACATCCACCTTTTGCCCAATCATGTTAAGAGACAATTTAGATCTTTTTAATGATAAAGTCACATTGGAGTTAAAAACACTCTATTCCAAAGTAACACACTCAATGAGAAAGTATAACAAACAGAACGTCATTTACAACAAACTGGTGAAAAAACTCCAAGCACAGAAAAAGATAATTGTTCGGCAATCTGACAAAGGGGGCAATATTGTGCTGTGGCCACATGAAATGTATATGGAAGAAGCATTGAATCAATTGAACGATAGGGACTGTTATAAGAGAAACGATATGCAAACAGTAACTGCAGCACGCTACGAATTTTATAACAAACTAGTGGCATGGAAATCAGCGGGTTTGATCTCTAATGAGGAATTCAAATTTTTAAAAAATGACCATCCAAAAATTCCATCCATATACTTTATCCCTAAAGTTCATAAATGCAAATTGAAACCACCTGGTAGGCCCATCATATCTGCTTGTGGTAGTCTATTGGAGAATACATCACGCTATGTGGACTTCTTCTTGCAAAACCATGTAAAAAAACTCCCCTCTTTTATCCAGGACACAGGAGACTTTCTGAGGAAACTGAGTGGTGTGAGGTGGGAAGAAAACTGTATTTTGATATCCTTGGACGTCACAACATTATACACGAGCATCAACCATCGAGATGGCGTCAAAGCTGTAGAACATTACTTAAATACCAGACCTACTGTCATGTACCAGCATAACAAAATGTTAATGAGTATGATTTTGATTTGTCTTGAAAATAATTTCTTTTTGTTTAACAATCAGATTTTTAATCAGATCAGAGGTGTAGCCATGGGGGCCTGTTTCTCTCCCAGTTATGCCTGTCTGCATATGGGGTTCTGGGAGGAACAGGTCCTAAGGATCTCTTATCAAGATATGTTATTGAATCAGGTTTTATGCTGGTACAGATATATTGACGACATATTTATGGTCTGGAGAGGTTCTGATGACAGCGCTCAGAAATTTGTGGAGGACATTAACTGTAACAACTTGAATCTAAACTTCTCAGCACAGATGAGTAGAACCAACATGTGTTTTCTTGATGTAGAAGTTTGTATTGCCAACAATAAGATGGAAACAAGACTACATAGAAAGGTAACAGCGGGGAACACAGTCCTGCATGCTACTAGCCACCATCCTGCCCATCTGATTAACAGCATCCCATATGGGGAGATGCTGCGCATCCGTAGAGTGTGTAGTACGGATATTGACTGCAGACGGGCACAGTTACAGAGTAAGGATAGGTTTCTGGACAGGGGCTATTCTGAAAAAATGCTTAACAGGGCTATGAATAGAACTGCCCATTTAGATCAATTCCAAGCACTCACTAAAATCAATAAATATGATTCTGGTGACAAATGTACAGAGTCCCCCACCAGATTGATCCTTACCTATAATTTACAACACAAAGCCCTACGCAAAATTATAAATATGAACTGGGCTTTGGTAAGAAGTGACCATGTCTTGAGTAGTCAGATCACCAAATCCCCATGTATTACTTTTAGGAAGGCTCGCTCTATGAGCAATTCCTTAGTAAAGAGTAGCCCGGAGGTAGTGGTATCTCAAACATGGCTCAGTCCTAGGAATGGTTTTACACGTTGCACTAATTGCAAGGCATGTAAATATGGGGTTAATAGAACCAGCTACACAACACCTTTTAAACCCAATCCTGTACCTATTACCAAGAGTGTCAACTGCAAAACTGAATACGCTGTTTACGTGCTGGAGTGCCCGTGTAACCTGCAATATGTAGGAAGCACTAAGTTGCAGGTGCACAAACGAGTGCTCCAGCACTTGAGGGCCATCACCAATAATGATGTTACCTACCCGGTTGCCCGTCATTTTAAGGAGTATCACAACAGCAAATTAGATAATTTGAAATACTTTGTCTTAGATACTATCCTTCCTCAAAAACGGGGTGGCAACCGGGAGGCTATGCTTAGGAGACTTGAGACTAGGTACATTTTAGAACTGGATAGCAAAATACCCCAGGGCTTGAATTCGAGTGAGGATTTTTATACATGCCTGTGATTGATTATAATTGCTTTTTAATGAGGATTTAAGTATGTTCTTATACCCATTAAGCTGCTGCCTGCATTACAATTGTTTTTAGCTTTCATTTTATTTTTGCACATTGCACTTTAGTAAGTCACTGCTGTGACTTTTATAGGTGAATTTTGGTACTGTTCGCACATGCACTTTAGGCAATCTGTGACATAGAAACTTCTGCAACTAAGGCCCACTTGGGCAGGACAAGGCTTAATTCATTGCATTATAACCTTTTTGGGCACATTGGTATTGACAGACCAGATTTAACATTCGTATACGGTCTGTAGATCATTTGGTAATATCTAGTGATTGTTTTACATGTTTTAGATATTTTGATATATTTTGGATATTTTAAAACATTTTACTAAATTGTGTCTTTTTTAATGCGTATATTTATGATGATAATAATATGTTTGTCAGTATTTATATACATGCATTTAGGTACCTTGCAGTGTTATTTTAAGCTATTTATACATATATTTATATATAAGTATTTTTTCCATGTTCACTATGCCAATGCATTTTTTTCAAAACCATCACGTGCTAAGCACTGTCACTTTAAATATATGAGAGCACTCCACATGCGCGTCATGTGATCAAGGGCACTGTGTTGCTCGAAACGCGTCATGGCGGTGGTGCAGGGCGTCCACTAATAAAGAAATATTTGCACCAGTATCGGGTCTGCATCGTCATCTTTCCGGCAGAAAGCAGTTTATGGCAAAGCAAGCTATATATATATATATATATATATATATATATACATATATATATATATATATATATATATACAGATACATATATATATCTTAAATCTCCTCCATTTCTCCTTGCTTTTAAACATATTGAATTTGTTCATTCTTAAATAATGTACTTTACAGAAATAGAATGTTCATTTCTCATTGGATATGTTTTTAATATGTACTTAATGGTGTCCCTATATGTTTTTATCCCTTTATCTGATGAATTTCCCCGCCCGTCTTTGTATTCCCCTTGTTATACTCTCTGTCTGCTCCTTTATTACCTCTTTCCCTGATGCAGTTGTTTATATTTGTTTTTTTTTGGTTAGAATTTTTTTTTTAAAGCTAAGGTACTTTACCATGACTGCTGTAATTTGTATACTAGAGAGAAAATGGCAATAGCTAACAGCCAATGTGAATACCTATAAACAGGGGTTAACAGTCTAGTCTATTTTTAATGGAAATAAACAAGGGATTCATGCACAATGTCACTTTAAATAGACAGTTTAGACGGCAGGACTCTATGGTCCAGTTGAAGGCATTCGCCGAAACGCGTTGACCGTCCTTTTGCACGTTTGCACGAATGGTGTGGATAAGAAAATAAATAAAATATCTTTAAAAACCTGATTGTGGATTCCTCTGTGCCGTGGAGACCTTGGTTCGTATATTCGGGACCGTGTTGGGGTTTTGTTGCCAATACATATATATATGTATATATATATATTTAATTTACAAAAACACTATAAGACACTATACTTTGTAAATATAGTGTGCTATAGTGTATTTTCCAATTTTAACATATTTTATTATGAAGAAAAGGGTACAAAGTAGAGTGTTAATTACTCAAAATAACAGCTCTACTTAAATGAAAACATCGTTCCCCGTTGAGAGCTACAAAAATGTAGAGAAATTTAGAAATTCCAATGGAAATCTTAAAAAAGAATTTTGCTGTACTGCGGTATTAAAGCGCAACTCTCCATTTAAACAAAAAATATAAAGAAAACCATATATATTTTCCAAAACCTATCACCATTTCAGTAAATTGTTAATAGGTAGGGAAAAAATATCAAACCAATTACTTACCTATATCCCAAGGCGTAACACAGAACATGGGAAAAGTGTACATAAAAACAACATGCCTGCCTTGAACTTTTGTAAAGGCAGTCATTAGCCAATCAGCTAATGATTTGGCATCACTTTGTACCATGGTAGTACAGCGAAATACACCCATATTTTGCAAATATACTGTGCAAACTGATGTCAAAAACTTTAAATACATTAAAAGTTCTAAAAAGTTACACTACTTACCTGCACTACCCAAAATAAGCATCTGAGTACCATAATATGTAATCCAGCCAAGTTTAAACCAAATCTGAATGACAGATTTCGCAATACACACTTGAAATAAATTAAGCAACATGCATTGAATTTAACCACCTTTTGGGACCCATCCAACATTTGCATATTAAAGTATATATTTTGATGAAAAAACATTTCCATCTTTGGACACACTTTAACGCTTTGTTTTAATTTACACCCTCCACTTTACATCACTCCACCCTCTAACGGTTTAGTTTACACCACTCCACTATATGAAATTTACAGTATGCAACTCCACTTTACAACACTGCAGTATACGCCACTACATTCTACTCTAATCCACTGTACCTTACTCCATTTTATTCAACCCAACTGGACTGCACACCATTACAATCTACACCACTATACTCTACGCTATTACACTGTTCCCTACTGTATTCTATTACTCTTTCATTAATGCCAGTTCACTGGACGCCCCTTCAGTGTACTGATCACAACTCAACGCTATTCCACTGTGCCCTACTACAATTTACGCTGTTCCACTACATGCAATTCCATTATGGGCCTCTTGATGGTTCACTAGTGGAGTGTACACTATTCCAGTCTCCCCTATTACCCTCAACACCACTGCATTGTGCTGTAGTGCACTATACACGTCTGCACTGTACCACAATCAAGGGCATGCTATTTTGCTTTACAAGAATACAATCTGCACTACTGTATGCTACTTCACTATATAGCACTCCACTGTATGTCTAAACAGTTAACGCCACTAAACTCACCTTTATTGCTCTAAACACTACTAAATTCTAGGTACTCCACTCTAACAGACTATAGTTTATGCTATTCCACTATATGCTATTGCACTGTACTGTATTATACTGTATCCCACTGTAGTCTACAGTTTACAGCTCGGCTCGACTGCACTCTAAGGCACTCCAATATATGCCACTCTATCTTATGCAATTTTACTTTCCAACACTACACTGTACCACACTGCACTTTACGTGAGCCCACCACACTGCACTTTACGTTAGCCCACTATACACCACTCTACTCTATTGCTCCAGTATGCCCCACTCCAGTATATGCTATTTCAGTTTATGCCACTCCAGTGTATCACACTCCATTGTACTCTATTTCAGTACACGGAATTCTGATAATCCAATACAGGCTCCTAAAGTGTACAATGCTCCAGTGTATAGTACTACATGCTACGTCACTACAGTGCAAGCGAATATACTCTACAATATTTACAGGACGTCAATATTCTTTACCACACTGCAATGTATGCTATCCCACTGCATATCAGTGCACTGTACACAACACACTCTATGCCACTCCAAAAATGCCACTCTATTGTATCTGAGTTCACTGTACGCCATTTCACTCTACTTCGTTGTGTGGCATTCCACTATACACTACTCCACTATAACTCATTCCACTTTACTCCACTTCACTATGCCACAATATACTGTCCTAGTGTACACTTTACAACACTATCCGCCACTATATAGTTCCACACTCCACTCAATAACACTCCACTCCAATAAACTAAACTAGATGAACATTGCAAAATTGTTACCAACATAAAAACCATTCAAATCACACAAAAACAAGGTTACATATCAGTTGTAGTTAGGAAAACTTTATTTAGGTTTGGTATACAAATCAAATTAAGCGCCACAAGCCTTAGAAATTCTACAGTTATAGTTATCGCTTAATATAAGGATTTATGCACCACTTGCACACTTACTTCCTTCTTATTTGTGCCAAACACATGTTAAACTACACAAGCATAAAACATTTATAATTTAAAGTTATCTTTTGAAATTATCATTTACGCACCACTTTCATATTACTATAAGTCATACTTATAAGTCACATTTATACTTACGCACCACCTTTCAATTAATATCACTCCCACGCTTCCGTAAACAGTCTTGTCACCGCACTCACCACAGCACATTAAATATAACTAGCAACTTTACCATGCACTGTGTTCTGGCTAATAATATAATTTCTGATGTCATAAGTGTTTTTTTTACTGCAATAATTCACATGCTATTACTTAGGTCATATCCAAGGGTATACTTAGTGCATGGACCCAGGATCGAAGGAGACTCCTACTTGCACAAGAAGACCTCCAAACCAAGTAGAAGGCCTCTTCACTTTGAATGTGTGAGTGAAAATGTTTTTCTACTTCATTTTGTATCACAGGTCTTATGAAATTCCAAAGTGCTTCCCGACTGAACTGTTTTGAGCCAATGACATACAATGTGCAGTTTGATCACTTTTTAAACTAAACTTTGAGCATACAAAATATTCAATCAACTTAAAATAGTACTCCATGCCTCTCTCTAGCCCTTGCTAATGCCAGGCAGCTTTTTCTGAGGACCTCTATATGTTTTATATCATGGACTATCTAGCAGAGGAAAGAGTTACCAAACAAGAAAGCTCTTTCAGTGCTGCTCCTTTGGAGCAGTGTTATGTATCTAAGGCTACAAGGAACAACAGGCAGAAAGTAATCAATGTATGGGGCATTAGTCAGAATCCTGATGATATTCCAGAACCTTTGGATACAACGTGTTGTGAAAGGTCAAAGTCTACTTCACTGCAAGGCTCAGCCTGAGGACTGATCTCAGTTTTATCACTGAACAAATGAACTCTTCAGAAGTATGACCAAAAAAACATGACCATGGCTTGCTACCCAGCCCTCATCAATATGGGGCAAGCTATGTAGAGCACACACTACAACTATGGAAACGTTCACACTATGATGAACCAACACTGCTGCCGGCAGTGGGAGTACTGATGGGTTTACCATGGGGCTCCAGTATTGTTACTGATCGACGTCAGTGAACTGTTATTGGTGGAGGGATATTAACTGTAATATGGAACATGTAGGTTGAGCATGAAAACTTGCAGAAGTAGGAGATGGTGGCTTTAAGAGCAGATTGTAGTGCCCACAATAATAGCAACTCCAAAAGACACCCTCTTATTTATAAAAGTAATTCCTATTGGGTGAATTTTCAGTCTTACATCACCCACCCATCAAGATTGCTGCTCTTTCTTTAGCAGCTCAAGTTGGGCGAACCTTACCTCTTGCTATTTCCTAGGTATATATTTGAGCAGCGATCTGCAGTGCTCTATGTAAATTCAAAGTAAAAAAATAGTAAAATAAATAAACTAAGGGAGAATTTAAAAGGAAATTGTAATTTCTACTGTAACAGTTGCACTTGTTTTGTGCACCCTCATTTTAGTCATTGTATCACACAATATCTCTCCTCCCCTTGGAAATGTACTAAAACAAAGCAATTGCAATACATCTTTAAGTCCAAATTGACCAACAGCTACTATACATTATGTAGTGATCAAGACCACGCTTGTAGGATGAGGTTCAAGTAGGTTTATTCAGGTAAGTAAACAGGTAGCATAAATCCTCATCATCAGGTGTATAAGTGCTGTAGGGCAGCCCCACCAGGAGCAGCCTGCTAGCTGCTCAGCCCCATCCACCAACTGTCCTCACTCATCCAGTCACCCAAACATTCCACTCATGGCGCATTCACCAACATTCCATTCAGAGCACACACACACAGGCTGAGCAGCTAGGACAAGGTAATATATAGGGCATGAATCATAACACCAGAATACTACACATTAATCATCAATTTTGCAGATGGCCACCATTTAATAAGTAATGGCGTCCTGAGGATCAAAGACAATGAGGACATTTGTATGCTAATCTCAAACAGATTTTCAGAAACTGTCATTAGCTTTCAACACTATCGACCAACAAGCTTTCCTCCATACAATCTCATTCCACATTGTGTTTAACTACACATTCTAATAGTGGTCCTTCTGTTTCCTGTCTACACATAAACTGTTACAGGAGGATGTTTGATTGTTACGCACTATGGCAGACGATTGTAAATTAAATGCATCTCCCTGGGTCAAGTTCCATTCTTTCCTATATATAGAGACCAGCATCAGGTGTAGAGAGCCACAATGCTCACATCTGTCTGAAGCCATGTTTTATGTGTGTCCAGCTCAGCTTGCTAAAATCTTGTATGGAGCTAGTGTAAGCTGCTGCATGTTTGCCAAATGACTATGAGATCCAAATCAGGCATGTTGAGTTGCCAAATTCTACTGCTGGATGACCCACTAGAGTTTTTGTCTCAACACCTCCAAGATGAAAATCCTAATAATCTATGTAAGAAACAATACTGCATTGATATTAAGCTGACAAATCATTGGAAACCATCTATAGTCATATAGAATGATCTACTCTAGAGAGTCGTATTCAACATCAATCCCAAATTAGTCCCTCAAGTGAATGCAGTGTCAAAAAGTATATTCTATCACCACTGCATCCTATGATGAATACTTCCTTTGCTGCTCCTGTTACAATAGATTATCGCAATTCTTTCATTGGTAATGTTATGCCCAGAGAACTGCTTCATGAGCAAATCTAAGCTCTCTGCTTAAATATGTCAGCCAATAGAATTGTAACTTCTGATGCAGTACATTGCTACGACCTAAAATGCCAAAACCAAGCCAACTCTTACTGCGCATTGTAATTAAATCAAGTGAAAAAATAAAAAAATGCAGAAAGACTCAACAACATGTATGGTTCCAAACAGATATATGGACTGGTGACTCCCTAATTACTATGTGCTAATGGTTGGTTCTGTCGCGAAGGGTAGAATTGCTTCAGAACTTTTTTCATTTGTCCTGACCACTAGGAAAACCAATCAATGGTATACAGTCAACATTGAATACCATACAAACACAAGAAATAATAAGACTGATGTTATAGACTCAAAATGTGATCGATATATTAAAAGTCATATATCGTATAGAACACTACATATACAAATATGTAAAAACACAAGACAGTTCAACAACATATACCATTACATATATAAATATGTGCCATATAATTACATAGAACACAATCCAAACGTTTAACATTCACATAGAAGTAAACACTTAGGGCGAGATGCACAACCCCTTTTTGCGGCTGCATATGGGAGATCGGCCCATTTGCAACTGCAAAAAAGGTTCCAGGCATGTACAAATGCTATTTTGCGAGTCACTGACTCGCAAAATAGAATTTGCGACTCTCGCTATTAGGAATGTGCATTTGCGGCTGCAAAACACTCTAAATTTACCACCTACTTCACGTAGGTGGTAAACCATTCACAAATGGGAAGGGGTCCCGAGGGGACCCCTTCCCCTTTGTGAATGGGTGCGTAAATATTTTTTGGGAGCAGGCAGTGGTCCCAAGGACCACTGCCTGCCCTTAAAAAATTAAACTGAAAAGTTTCATTTTTCTTTTTTTTAAAGCATCCCTTTTTCCTTTAAGGAAAACTGGCTGCATTTAAAATAAAAACTGCTTTATTTAAAAGCAGTCACAGACATGGTGGTCTGCTGACCCCAGCAGGCCACCATCCCTGTGAGTGCTAGCCATTCCTAATGGGGTAGCAAATTGCGCCTGCCTCATTAATATTAATGAGGCATGCAATTTGCGACCCCATTAGGAATCACAAACAGTGTCTAAGACACTGTTGTATATCCCAATTTGCGAGTCACAAATTGCGAGTCGCAAATGGGACGTAATTTGCGAGTTGCAAATTGGTGGGTCGTACATCTGGCCCTTAATTCTGCATCTGAATAGATTAGCATGTATATTAACACGCAGAGCCTTATTATTTAGCACCGATATGTGGAATACCAGCTCGGAATGCCTGATCTGTATGTCGATGTTTTGACCCCTATTCACAGAGTGCAATTGTAAAACATCACCCAGGGTCTTCTTCAGGTCTATGAATATATTTCAGAGTAGCCTGTATGGTAAAGAAACGAAGTATCAATACAGAGTATCAAAACGGTAGACCTAGTTTTAACATGGTGAAAAAGGAGGGGTCACCTCTGTGAGATATTGGGCTACCTTATTAATCTTTAATGGGTCCCTAATTACTATGTCACAGCATTCCCTTCGGATGAACAGGCATATCGGACTATTGCATTAGCACTAGAATTTGGGTGACTAGGCTACCAAACTCTCTTTTACTGACCACTGAAAACCACCTTTATCCAAGCACTAAATGGTCTCAAAATCTAGATTTGTTCTGATGGTGTGTAAAAATTGTTCATACTTTACATGACATTTAAACACACTATGAGAATGATAATAGGCATATAAACCGAACGTGCACCTTGCACACTGTTTTTAAAAATATCAATGATTATGAGAAATTGAAGTTCAAGCACCGTAAAAATGTGCATAAGTTGTAGAATTAGTGGAAATCATGTACTATAATCATAGATGATGCTAAAAACCTGGCTGTTTTAGACTGTGCTCTCCTTGTTATGATCAGCACAGCGCCGAGATACTCCTCCGGGAGTGAGTCGTGCGCTATACCAAGACACCGAAATAAATACTGTGTGTCTAATTGGTCTTACATATTGATTCATATAGTTATAAACCATTCCTAATTATGAAATAATTAATAAGAAACATGAATATTAAAGTTATAATAAAAATGTGTTTAAATAACATTTGAAAATAATTAACAGTACGTGAAAGTATATTTGCAATACATATTGAGCTTATTTGCCACTAAACTAAGTCAGATGCTACATCAGTATGATGGATAACATTGCTAATGCCTTGAAACTGTCTTAGTAATCACATTGTAATGCACCGTTGAGTAATGAAAATATGGTGCAAAACTGTCACCATAACAGTTAGAAAGCTGAACATTTGTAGAATTATTCTCTTAATGTAGAGTGTCTTAGATTTCCTAAAACTATATTGCTTCATTAATGTATGGATTCAGATTACACATATAGATGTTCTCAAAATGTAGTAATGAGTCATACCTATCATTGAACATTAACATGCAATAATTCCTGATATTAACTGCTCTGAAAAATGCACAAATTACGTTACACCTGCTCATGTAACCATTATGTGCCTGAGTTAGGCCCCTGTAGCAATGCTGTACATGTTCTTACATTGCCCTATTTCCGCACAATAAAATTTTACGATGACCTTTTTCACATATTCGAGTGCGTGACAATTTGTGATTTGTTTCTTTAAAACTGCTTTGCTTACACATCTTGCTTCGCACAACATTATCATGATACCTCAATCACTGAGTACAAGGCCTTTGCACACGTGGTAAAAATGTCGTTCTATCTTCATCCACGGGGCGACAGGGCTTTCTGCATACCCATAACAACACTAATCTGCATATATATTGCAAGGATGCTTTTTTATTATAAGTAAATAAGCATTTCCAGGGGTTAGAAGAGGGGACAAATCAGCTGCCATTGAGAGGTCCCTGCATGCTGAGGCTCTGCCAAACAGCTGCCTAACATCTCTGTGAAGGGTGTACTGTTTGTGACCAAGACGTGGGTCCTACATTCTGCCCCACCAGGTGGTAGGGTTGGATCATCCTGTCGGGGGATTCTTGGCTACACACTCACACACACCCTAGACACACATAGTGTAGGGATTACATAATTGGAGTACACCTGATTACTACCTTCTTTTATATGCCTTCATATATACACTGTCATTAGCACCATGGAAGAACCATACTTGCTATTTAATATGTTGGTGCTCGTAATCACTTTCCTATGCTTCTGTCTACTGATTAACACAGCACATATATTATATACAAGAATAACGGTTAAATAAATATATAAGAAACATCCCATTTTGTATTCTCTGTATACTTCTCTGAGAACAAGAGCACACGAGTGACCGTTCGAAAGGGTTCTAGATCTGTTACCATGATCTCTGAGGGGTCAGGGTTGTGATGTTCAGTGGTTGCCAGAAAACATTTGCTCCGTGTTTGGGTTAGGGGGGCTTGTGGTGGCACTGTGAGCTATCTGGCCTCTAGGCCAACATATACTACGTGGTGCATGGAATCAGTCTATACACCTCACCCAAAGTTTATGTTGTCCACAAACATGCAGGACCTACTGATTAGTGGGAACTACACAACATAACTGTATATTGGTTTATTAATCATGTCAAAATATTTTAAATGGATTTACTTGACATTAATTCTAGGCCTGTTTTTCCATACAATGGAATTTCTTTGCAGACTTCTTCGCGCAACTGTCTTGTACCTTCCTATGAGAACCTAAAGGAAGTGGAAAGATCTTGTATCTGACTTATTGATACTTGCTTGAGGACTAAATTGTTGCAGCGGCTGGTATTGAAAGTTTCAGTAATGAAAGTTTTTTGTAAATTAACCTGTGTGACCAGGACGGACAATCCATTCTCATGATTTACATGGAAAGATATTGCAATGTTTCTTTCTGAAGACTTTGTGAGCAGAAATTACCATATGAACATCGTACAATGATAACATGACGATGGTGTGACACAGTGGGTGTTACATCTGGGCTTATGAACTATATTATTGAAATGCACTGAGGAGAGAGAGAGAGAGCATCTCTGTGCCTTTGCCCCTTAGCCATATGCTTTTTGCCTTTGCCTCTTTCCTGACCAACTGGCTGGCTCTCTGCTCCCATTTGCCCTTTGCAGATTTTGAGCTAGTTGGCTTGCTGGCTGACTGGCTTGAGACTGCTGAGAACTGATGGATTTTTTATGCCCCTGAAAAGGCAGGATTCTTCTGCCTTGTAGACTTCTTTTGGACTACTGACCTAACCATATCCTAATAATGCCCTTTTATCCCGAATTCCTTTTTTCATTTGTCGATTTAGAGACTCTTGCTTATCTATCTATGACTAGGGACTTCGAGAACTTTACCTTTATTTATGTATTAATGTGCAATATTATACTACACCTGTAATTGATTTATTCGAATTCATCAACTAATTTCCTAATGATTGTTTAATGTATAGATGAGATTTATTAAAATTATAAATTTTAATTGAAAATCTTTAAATGTCTGAGTCTCTTGAGTTTCCTAACTGTTCTTTCCACAGGGATTGTGGTACAGATACGTTTCTAAATGTATAGCAGAGATGGTCGTGAATAGTTCATAGAACATCAAATTCTATTATTATTGTTCTGTATTGCAGCAGCATAGCTTTTAGTACTTTTGATCTTGGCTCGTTCAAATTTCTTTAGGAGATTTGGACTTCCTGTCACCATCCTCCTGTATATTTACAGTATGGTACTAACAGTAATCTATTTGAAACTGATTACAAATTTGTAAGTTGGTTATTAATTCCTGGTCCTCGTAAGGTAACCAACATTGACACCTTAAAATCCTTCACCCCTCAATGCGATGAGCAAGATTCATCGGAGGACTAAAAGTAAAGAGAAATAGAGGTTTTTATTGGGCCCGGTGCAAAAATAAGGAAAAAACGTTGGAACAGTTCCAAAGCAACACATAGAAACAAATCTTCTCTTGGTAGGCTCTGGAAGACGCCACCTCTGTCTCTCAGACTGGCTCACTCCATTCAGTAATTCAAGAAAAAGTTGAAAATCTGTGTCTTTGCTCGATCTCTACCTCAGCCCAACTGAAGTTATTGGAAACACACAGGTGCCCCACTACAATAATGTTTCCAGACCCCCATTAAATTCTCCCGGTTTACTGTTAATGTATGAAATTCTATATGAAGGTTTCTCATGCTATGGATTCATTCACTAATGCAATGTACTTCGGAGTGCTGCCACACCAGGGCGGGCCATGCCATAAAACATTTAATTGGAACCTCCAATACTAGTGTCTAGTTCTCTAGGGCAGCTCCTATACTCCCAACATCACTTGAATATTTTACATTAATGGTCAAAGTCCTTCCATAATCCCTTTTTTCCCCCTCACCCTTCAGTTCCCCTTTGCTATGGCTTAGCAACTATGTGGTGCAATTTGCCCTTTCTTTGCCACTTCCCATTTATATATTGACCACCTGCTCGGTTCTTCTTATTCGGTTAGCCCTGCACCTTTTTTCCTTTCCTGCCATGTATTCCTGTGTCTTATTCCGACTTCCCCCACCGCAGTTTTCTCATTTAAACTCTGCAAACATGGAACAATAAAAATCTAAAATGAACAATTTATCATCTAAGAAAAAGTGTCTTAAATCTCCACAGCATATTCAATTGCAAGATGCGATATCAATCGTAAACAAAGTCCTTGTTACTCTTATTATTTCAGGCAATAAAACACTGCTATTATACTGCCAATGGCCCAAGCTGAAGCAGCTTTAGTGATGGGTATTAATATTATACTGTCACTCTTAAGTACCCTGAGCCCATTACACTGCGCCCCAGCTCAATACTTGACAAGTCGAAGACAATGAATTATAAGCGCTCTTCGCTCTATCAGGTCAGAGATGAAGTGCACCATTGATTACTTACTCATTAATGTTTTGCAAGTAGGTATCATGTGATTTTTGCTCTTTGGGTGTCTAACAAGATAATATGCATATTTAGGTTGTGTGTTATTGAAACCTTTTGGCCACCAAATTGCGTTTTCACAGTTTCTGATTGGGGTTGTAATGATGGCTTCAGGCCTTTGACTCTGATTACTTAGTAGAGGTGACACCAGGGCAGGGTTCATGTTACTTGATAATTTGTCTTCAGGTCAGAGGACACTATCTATCACTGGTAGGAATTGCATCTGATGATGCAGGATTTTAAAAATCATAATACACAACACATTTACTGATTAAAGACATGAAAAGCTGAAAGTGCACTTTGCACATGTTTGACACAGTGACACATGAAACTGATGTAGCGGAAGCATCATAAAAGCATCCTTTAAAATGCAAGATGAAGAAAACATACATACAAAGTAATACTAATACATATAAATGAGTTGCACTAATGAGAATTTCTTATGACCATATTGTTTATTTGCATTTATTGATGAAAGTTTGTTTATTAATAAAGTGACCTAGTGTTTCTAATGCCTTCTGTTAGAATGCACCATTTATAAAAGTTGGTGCAAAAATGTGTAGAACCTAGGTACGATCTTGAAATTTTGCATTACAATACTAGAGTTTCTATAGTTTATGGAAAGTGAAAAATTAATTTTGTGGTGTGAATTTAGAAAAGTATATACTTATATGAATATTAAGAAAGATTTTGGTAGTAGTGTATTTCTACATTTAGCTATTTCCATGTAATAATCTCTGGTAAAAGTTCTACATATCCCCTATTTGAAATGATTTATTGTATTATATTTAGGGCTCTTGGTTTTATGGTATTTATTTTTTTGCCATTTCCGTCTGTATTTATCCATATTTATTTTTTGCTAATTTTATCTGTATTTATCCATATTTATTTTGGGTTTTGTGGAAAAATTAAGCTGAAATTAGTATATTTCCACATTTATTTAAACGATAAATATGCACTCATACTTGAATGTCTGCCAGGTTTCAGAGCTGTGAACACCCACAGAAGATAAATCAGTGCACTTATATGAAGATATGCACATTTCAGTATCAACCTTGTGCATATGCACTGCTCTTAAAGACTGTTTACTAAAATTCCTTTCTTTTTAACCCCCTTACCTATCAATCCACACATCTATTGGCCTGGCAGTCATGGCAGACAGTATTTAGAATTACTCAAAAGCAACTCAATTTCCGTTTTTATCCACATTTAAAAATAAATACAGACAAGAAAATGAATGTTTTCTGTCTGTATTTATCTGTAAAAATCTGTAAAAACGGAAAACAGGGAGCTTTAATTATATTTGATATTGATTTAAAGTTTATTTCATTTAAAATGTGTAATGCTAATGTAATTGCTTTTTCCAAAATGCTTTTTCTCTAATGCTATTTCCCCTGACCTAAAACAATGGTCCATTTACAACTAGTGAAATATTGCTTCATTTGTTCTGTACATGTATAATGTTTCACACCACTATAGTACAATCATCAACTGCTCACAAGGTATCACACCAACTCAGGATGTCAAGGCACTTATAAAAATATTTAATAAAAATTCTCATAATAATAAAAACATACACTTTGACAGTAGCCTTTAAATCTGACGGGATGTTCACGGCCTGGTCCTTCCTTCACTTTACGTCTCAGCGTTACAGAAACGCGTTGACGTTGGAAACTCTGTTAAATTTTCTCAAAACAGTAAAGACTCAAAGACGGAAAATTGATTCCTCTATGTTGTACTGTATATGATTGCAAGTTAACATCCAAATGACAAATTTGAATGTCTTATGATATTCCTTTCCAGGGGGTTATTAATTTTTTTTTAAAGTATATTATATTTTGTGCTGTGGATACATTGAATGTACTTTCTCAAAGTGTATGTTTTTATTATTGAGAGAATTTTTATTAAATATTTTTATAAGTGCCTTGACATCCTGAGTTGGTGTGATACCTGTTTGAGCAGTTGATGATTGTACTATAGTGGTGTGGATATCTATTTTCATACGTAAGATTGGAAGTATCTTAAAAGGGAAAATTGTTATTTGACTTTTGTCTGTTGGTGCTCTGTCCCTTTTAAGTAGGGGAGCCCCTCTCCTTGTTTTTCAAGGACATGTATAATTTTTGACATTCCTAAATGTTTCTTCAACGTTCACAGTGAAATATTCCTATGGGAACAGGATTTCAGCTGTTGTTATAGATGGATACTTTGGGGCGATTACAGTGTTGGTCGGAAAGCCTCCGACCACTAGTCGGAAGCTTTCCAACTGCGGTCAGAGGCTTTCCGACCGACACGGTTGGTTTGCGGTCCGACATGGTTCGGACCAGCTCTTGGAGTCTTCCGGCCAGTCGGAACTGCACCGTAATCCCCTATGGACGCCATTTCGTCCATCTGGATTACGATGTCGGTCTCCCACAGCCTTTCCTTGCTGGCCTTTCTGACACAGAAAGGCTGTGGGAAAGTGGCTTTGCGGGGCCCTAGCAGGGCCCCCTTCCCTCAGCAGCCTACGGTAGGTGGCCGAGGGGGTACTTATGGTGCCCCCTGTAAATCCCTGCACTGTGTGGCAGGCACCATGGGGTGCCTGCCACAGGGTGCAGGGTTTTACACACATACCCATTTCTTTATGGGAGCCTCTAATATGGCCGGTTTATGGCTTTAACAAAAGGTCCCATAGAGAAATGTGAGTATCTGACCAAACAGCGTTTGATCACATCTTAATCAGGCGGTCTTAACTGCCGACCGAAGGTCAGTCGGTCCCGGAGGAAACTCCAACTGACATCGTAATAAGCCCCTTTGTATTTCTTTTTCATCCAATGTTAGGCCAATGTGCACTTTTGAATCTATTGTTTCTCATGACTAGCATGAGAAAGCATCTTACTGTTGTGAGCGTCCTAGTTGACATCATGTGAATCTGAGCATATGACAGTCTTTCAATGGTGGTGTGATGCTACATCACTCAGGCCCTGTTAGAGACTTTATAAAAGAAGAAACCCTAAAGGAGGGATGTCGCCATACTTTTTCTTTTCCCTTGCCAGAGGACGCTATTCTGATCAATTTTTTATGTTTATTAAGAACTATACTCCTACTTTTGGACTACTTTGCTGATGCTACAGTCGGTAACTGATGGACAGAAACCTTCTTTCCTGAACCATTTCATTTTTCTTTATTTCTTTTGTGCTATGCTAATTGACTTGCCCTTAATGGACTTTAAATCTGAACCCTTTCCCCTTCTTCGTAGGATTTGAGCTGTTAGACAAATGAATTATCCTTCTGCCTTTAATGGCAGTGGGACTCTGTAACTCTGTAAACAGATTTTTATAATAACCATCTAATAAAGCCTTGACTAAATATTTGGCCCTTTAATGTAAGCTGTGAAATTCTTAATAGAAATTCTCAAAATATTGCTTATTGCTATGAATTTTGAATCTTTAATACAAAAACCAATTTAATCTAATACCTGCCTGAGTCTACTATTGAGTCTTGTTGGTTCTTCCATTGAAACTGTGCTGTTTTACTGATGCCTTAAATGTGTTGTAGGGAGAATCAACAAGCTTTGTTAGAACATCAAATATTACTTCTTTTGTTCTGTGTTGCTGTTGTAGAGCTTTTGTTCTGGATAATTCTAGTCCTTGAGAGTGGTGCGTCTAAATCTGATCTCATATTTGTGAATTAGCTGTCAATTAATGGTCCTCATTGGACAGCTAATGTGGTGTTTTGGCCACCCTAACTTCCACCACTCCTATCGGCGGAGAAAGATTAATCAGAGGATCATTTCCTCTGTGGTAAATGGAAATGCTGAGGATTGTCTAATGGTAAGGGGCCCAGTATGGTTATAGCAGTAAGGAGAGTAAGGGTATAATAAAATGTTACCACGCTTGCACTGCAACACATGCAAGTATCCTCACAAAAGACCTGTGTTTTGTTCTGGAACTAAGTCAACATAAGGAGCCATCTCTCACTCTCCTTTGCTCCAGGCAAATGATATGTGCAGTGGCGCGCTCTCATTGAAAGCATATGGGCAGCCTCTACCAAACATGCACATCACCTAAACATTTCCCACATAGGCCAGCCACATTGCATTTTTGTTTTTTCTTTCCATCATGCATTAACGTGTTAAAACCTAAACATCTTATCGCATAAGACTTTCAAAACATTGCACACCAGGACAAAACATCAAAGACATGATAAACTCAAAGCTCTGGTCCTGTGACAGGCACACACTCTTCCATCCAAGCAGTCCTACAGTGTAGTGTCCCACCGGTCTACAAATATAATTCAACACCTCACTCAGAAGTGCTACAACATGCAACTACAATAACATAGAGCTTACATTCAGACGCTTGCTTTCAGACCCTTTCCTTCATAGCTTTAAATTGTTTGTGTCGGATGGAAATCGAGAGAGGAACACTGAGAAATATTTCTTCCTGGATTTCTCCTTGTTGACATCTTGTTGAACCCAGATTTCTCTACCGGATGATCTCTTTTAATATAATTCTTTTTTTTTAGTGAAACAGGTAAAAGGATTCTGGGTCAGTCATTCACATCATAAAAAGCCTCTCTCTCTTCATTACACATAAGGACAGCAGGACAGAAAGAAATCAGCACTCCAAGTCCCATTTTTCATGCTCCACCATCTTCCCATCCCCACACCCAATACTAAGGTAAGAAAAATGGAAGTAGGAATAAGTAGCGGAAGCAAGTGGGTTCAGACATACTCACTATATAGGGTAGTGTGGAAAGATATGATGTAGCAGCATTCCAGTAACATTCTGATCCCCTAGGCCTGTCCTGAACTAGGTAAATGTACAAGAATTAGTCCCTAGAATGGAAGACTGGGCCTGATATGTAAAGGGGTTTCACCCAATGGACCACAACTGCAAAATTACACCGGTGAGACATAAAGAATGGATCCAAGAATGCGTAAATGAACAAATAAGCTATTTGTTATGCGTGGTTCTCATAGAGGTTGAGATCAGGTTTATACTATTGACATTTTTAACTGGACCTAACAAGCTAGTGAACTTATTACTAGTGGGGTACTACCTTCTACCACAAGTAATAATTCACTTTCTCTCAGGGGGCAATACATAACATAAAATTACAGATGGGTAAAATGGGTAAATTAGGTGGATGTATTTAACCTCGGTTCTGAGTGACATCATAGACAATTCAAGATTTACTTTCATGGTATGTTTGAAGTCAATTAGAATCCCTCAATGAAAAACATACCTGTAATTCACTGTTACAGATCTATAATTCTATATGTTAATCATCCTCAAATATAAATGAAGTTTCTGACTATTTGAATATTAACATTTTTAAATAGTGCATCATAGCACTGTGCATTTTCTCACAAGTGTAAATAAAAGATGCAGCTGCTATGAAACTTAATTATACTCAGTTTATCAACCTCGCAATAGTGAACTGTTGAGTAGGAATTATCAGGTTTCATATTTGCAACCAGCATGCCACACTGAACATGAGTGGTTTGAATTGGAAAGTCAGACTGGAATTATTGCGATGAGGGAGAAGTAGTAGCAGAGTAACACAAGAGAAGCTGTGAACCATTGACTGAACGATGATGCATTTATAAGCAGGTATGTTTCTGGAGCTTTGCAGACTTCACCTGATCTCAAATGAGCACTGTTCCCATGCCTGTCTCTCCCCAATCTGGGAACACTGGACCTGGTTTTCCAGCTGCTAAAATCTGCTTATAAAATCAACTAAGGCTTTGGCTAAAGATCAGTGTTAGAAATGGGATTTTTGGTAGGCTAGGGCATGTGCCAAAGCCAGGCAGAAACCACCACTCTAGTCAGGATAAGGGAGTTACACTCCTAAAATAACCCCTGCTCACCCCCTTGGTAGCTTGGCACGAGCAGTCAGGCTTATCTTAGAGGCAGTGTGTAAAGCATTTGCACATAACCAACAGTAATACAGTGTAAGCACTACAAAAGGACACCACACCAGTTTAGAAAAATATCCAATATTTTTATATACTTGAGACAAGACCAAAACGCAAAAATCCACAATACAGTACTTAAAAATCTTCAGTTATCAAAATATGCTTTAAAAACAGTTCCTTGATGTCGATAGCTCCGTCCGGGGCTATCACGGCGTCGTGAGCAAACAAATCCAAACAGTTCTGGCTGACTGCGGCGTCGCGGGCCAGCTACGGTGTCGGGAAGACCCGCAAACAGTACCTTTTAGAAATGCAGGGCGTCGGCGACCTCTCGTTGAGCTTCCCAAAGCACGGCGTCCACAGGCGTCGGTTCCGGAGGTCGGTGCAGGAGTCGTCGGGGCCCTCGAAGTCCCACGCGTTGCAGATCGATCTCCTCTCTGTTGAAGTCAGGAGCGCTGGTGTCGGTAGGCATCGTGTGCTGTGGTGCGAAGTGCAGCGGTGCGGCGTATGGTGCCCTCAGGTCGCGGTGCGAGTAGCGGCTTGGTGGCGGCGTTGGATGGCGTCGTCGGTGAGACCAGGGTCGTGGTGCGAGATGAAGGTGGTGCTCGTCACGGTGCTGGCAGGTCACGGTGCAAGCAGCGGCGTCGTCGTTGCTGAAGCGCTGTCGTCGGCTGACGAACTGGAGTCGATGGCACCGGCGTCGGTAGGCCAAGGCTGCGGTGCGGGATGAGGGCGGTGCGTCGTGTAACTTTAAGAGCGGTGCCCTCGAACCACGGTGCAATCAACGGCATAGATTTCGGCGTGGAGTGGCGTCGCCTGGGATACCAGGGCGTCGTCATGAAGCGAGGCGGTGCAGAGTGCGGTGCCCACAGGTCACGGTGCGAGCAGCGGCTCGGTGGCGGCTTCAGCAGGTGTCGTCGGTGAGACCAGGGTCGCGGTGCGGCGTTGCGGCAGTGCCCTCTGCTGTGCCAAGGCGTCGTCGTGCAGCAAGGCGGTGCGGAGTGTGGTGCCCACGGGTCGCGGTGCGAGCAGCGGCTCGGTGGCGGTGTCAGCAGGTGTCGTTGGTGAGACCAGGGTCGCAGTGCGGCATTGCGGCGGTGCCCTCTGTGGTGCCTTCAGGACACGGAGTCGGCAGCGGCGTCATAGACGTCGTCGGGTTGCGTTTCTTCTGTTGCAGCACAAAACACACAGTCCCCAGTGCTGAGGGCAGAAGAACTTGAAGTCTTTGCTGTTCCTGAGACTTCTTGAACAGGGGGCAAGCTCTACCTCAAGCCCTTGGAGAAACTCACAAAAGTAGATTGCAGAAAGTCCAGTCCAGGCCTTTCACTGACCAAGACAGAAGCAGCCACTGCAGGCCAACACAGCAAAGTGGTAGTTCCTCCTCATAGCTTCTCCAGCTCTTCTTCTTGGCAGTCTTCTTGATCCAAAAGAGTTCTAAAGTTCAGGGGTCTGGGCCCCAATATTTATATCCCAAAATCCTTTGATCTCTATGGCAGAGAGTGTCTGTGCCCAGCCAGAACCAGTTCTGCCTTCTCTGGTGTTACTTCCTGGCAGGAGGTGGAGACGGCATTGTCAGAGGCAGACCAGGCCCTTTGAGGTGCAAGGAAATCTCCTCCCCCTTCCCCAGTTGCAGCCCAGGTCTAATCATCCCTTTCCTGACCCACCTAGACTATCTGGAGCCACTCCTGCTCCCCAGCCTTCTGTCATCCAAAACCCAGACAGGCAATCCACATTCCAGCAGAGGCACACGGGATGACTGAGCAAGAAAATACCCACTTTCTAAAAGTGGTATTTTCAAACGCAGAATGTAAAAATCACCTTCACTAAAAGATGCATCTTTAGATTCTGAGTTCAGGCATACTAAACTTTATTTTCCTACCTAGTTCCCAGGGCCAGTTATGTATATAAGATGTTATAAACAAACTTCCCATTCTGTCCTATGGGGAACAGGTAGCCTTGCAATAGTGAAAAATGAAATTGGACCGCGTTCACTTCCGGTGGAAAACAAATAAATTCTGGCGTTTGCCAATGGGCTATGATTAGCCTGGGGGTCTTCGCCGCCCGTGTTGTCTCTTTGTTGGACAGCACAGACCCAGATGCGTATTCGTACATGGATGATATATATCTGACAGACGACGAACTATGGCCGCATCTTTCCCGAGTAGACCACATTATTCTCGAGTTCGCGGTCTTAGGTACAAATTAAATTTTGCCAAATCTCACATCGCAGAATACACTGTGTTGTTTTTGGGCTATGAGCTCAACAATGAAGGTAGGGGCTTAGCTCCCCACTTCCTGGAGAAGTGCACACTTTTGCGCCCTCCAACGACCCTGAAAAAACTTCAGTCTTTGCTGGGAGTTTTGAACTTCGGGCGTTCTTACATTCCCGAATATGCCCAGCGTATCAAGCCTCTCTAAGCCTTGATACAACCTACCTTTTCCAAGTCATGCTGGCTTCCGGAACATTCGCTTATTCTGCAATCTTTGCAGTCTGATCTACTTGAATCTAAGTTCTTGTTGACTCGTGATAACCACACGAACCTGGTGATTAGAATTGTGCCAGGGGCAGTGGGTTTCACGTACTTGACGTTTAACGAAGGTGACACAGTACCTATTGCCTACAAGTCGATCTTTACACTTCTGCTGAGTTGCGCTTTTCAACTATGGAGAAAGTTTTGACTGCTGTGCAAATGGCGATTCTTAAAGAACGCGCACTGGCACAGGGAAAACGCATCTTGGTTGTCACACCCTATCCTGCCCTAGAGGCAGTGACAAAGGCAAGTGTACTAAACTCTAAGGCTTTGCACCCCCGTTGGATACAATGGGCTACTTCTTTGACGTCTAAGGATGTCAACTTTATCTTTGATTCCTCTCTTCAGACACAGGAGTTCTTGTAATATGAATTTGTTCATCCTCCTCCTCTGTCTTTGCTGCCCCTTGAGGAGTACAAATGTATAATTTACACCGATGGTTCGGCACAACCGGCCACGGGTTCTAAGCATGCATACTCAGCAGCATGTGCTATTGTGGCAGGTACCATGGTGAACGGTGAGTTCAAATCGAGTGTTGTGCACACGCAGGCACTGGGAGACAGTACCGCCCAATTGGCCGAGCTTCGTGCTTTGGTGCTCAAACTTGAGTTTGCAGACCCGGATGTGACTACACTTATTGTATGCGATTCTTACTACTATGTTCAGTCTTTTAATGACAACTTATACTTTTGGTCTCAGAACGACTTTAGAGATTCTAAAGGCAGCGCAATTAAGCATAAAATGCTTTGGGTTCAAGTAGCAGATCTTAAACAACGTCTGCCTCTCCCACAGGTGATTCACACTCTTGGCCACCAGCGTGTGGGCGCACACACGGTCGGTAACAGTTTGGCGGACGAAGCTGCCAAATCAGCAGTAGCCACGTGCTCAGTAGCAGCCGTTACAAGATCCATGACAAAAATAGATAATTCGATTTTGGCAGCTATTGCTGTAACTAAGGAAGGTTCTAATTACCCACAGGGTTTCCCTTCCAAGTACTCTTATCACTTAAGTCCCGAACAAGTTCCTTATGTAAGATTTTCGGACATTGGTGATCGGCTGATTCCCAACGCGGACCGCAGAAATTCGTTGATAACAGCCACACACGAAGGCTTGGCTTCGGCCCATGCTGGCATGTCTGCAACTGTTTCACTCTTGCAGCAGCATTATTGGTGGCGTGGTTTATACAAACAGACCCGTAATTATGTCCTTTCCTGTGACATCTGTCAGCAAATTAAGCCCTCTACGGTTACACGTCCGCCACAAACACAGCTCTGCATTTCTAATAAACCTTTTGGTTGTGTATACCTTGATCACTGCGGTCCATTTTCTTCTGATACTGCATATAAATATATCTTAGTTGCAGTTGATTCATGCACACGTTTCATCTGGGTTTGGCCACAACGCAGTGCTGACGCTCGAAATGTCATCAGGGATTTGCGTGTCTTTGTGGGAATTTTTGCCTGTGGCACCTTCCATTCCGACCAAGGTCCAGCTTTCGCCTCTAAGGCGTACAAGGACGCGATGAGGTCTATGGGGGTGCTAGTGCAATTTTCGTCTCCATACAGGCCTGAGGGCAACTCAATTGTGGAGCGAATGAACCATGACTTAAAGCAATCCTTGACAGCTAAAGTCTTAGGTACTGGCAGGAACTGGCTGGCCCACTTGTATGGCATGCAACGTGCACTTAATAATCTCCCTAGAAGATCTCTGGGTGGGCGGACCCCATACAAAATGCTCTTTGGCATACAGATGTTTGTAAGCTGAAGGGGTGGTGAGATGCACACCTTGTAATCCCATTTAGTCCATACTTAAACTAATTCAGAACTTTATAAGCGTGCATGCTTGCTCCGCGCTTCGCCCCATTGCGCTGAAAGATTACAAACCACGAAAGGAACCTGCTTTTGGTTCCATCAAGCTGCACAGCCGCATGACTGAATGAATCAAATGAATTAAATTCAAATAGTTTAATCTTCTGCTTTATCCATATTTTTTCTCTGATACTTTTCATCCTTCTTGTTCATTCAATTCGTTTTATTCATATCAACACTTTACGCAGATGTTCACACAAGTTCAGGAGCAGAGGTAGGTTCCACATGTCATGATTTTATTAAAAAAGGGCCCAATGCATTTCGGGATGAATCCCTTCGTCGGGGGCATCTAAAATACAAAAACATCTATTTACCCATCGCTATCAGCCTTATAGTTGTACTCACACTTGAATTGACAAACAGAATACATCTATTTTACCCCAAAATTATTTAAGCATTAAATATAACACTGCAAATTCATGTGGCCAGCTCCGTAAGAATTACGCTGAATAATTCAAGATTATAACACCGATCCCGACAGAAAACACCCATGCTGTGGTCAACTATTTCATATAGCAGGTAAACCCTGTGGTAAATCCAACCCCCTTTTTTTAACTTTAAATCATATCATCTAAAGGTTAGCACTGGTACTGCTATGATTGTTTCCACGCTTACCGTGACATGTGGTAAATAACGTTCCTTCTTACAAACAGTTTCTGAAATGCCAACTTCTTTTAAAACATGCCAAGTTCTATCGCATTGCGTTCCTATTTCATAGCGTGCCGAAGCGCGCGTGTCCCTTTCAGTGCAAACTGAATCAATCAATGAAAGCTTGTTCGATGTTTATCAACCCTCATTAATTACCCACAGGTGGTTGATCACGTGTGCCTGTGCCTAAACTCTAAACCAAACTAGACGACGGACTGTGTATACAGCGCACTCATGCTCCTTTCCCCTTATTTGTGTCTATGCTGCAACTACACGTCCCAGAATCCATTATAGCACATCCCTTTCAGCGTGGTGTTTTCCATAACCCCCAATACTCAATCCGATGTTTGAATGTCACACAGTGATTCAGCAGTAAAAACAAAACAACTTAAACCTCCCGCATCAACGTCCATAATGGCCTTATACTCGATTTAAACAGTTCATCTTCATAACGATGGAAATTGTTTCTCCTTGTTTGAAATGCCTGTGAACTTCACATCTAATCGTGATCCGTCATGACCGGAAACCCTACTCCTGTGCCAGTCATCATTAATGCCATTCAATATTATCCCATTTCTTCTTTGTGCTCGCTTTTACCATATTCTTCATTCCTTTTTATTCATGGGTGCAATCTCCAATTTGGGACGAAAAAATGCAATAAGCTGAAGGGGTGGTGAGATGCACACCTTGTAATCCCATTTAGTCCATACTTAAACTAATTCAGAACTTTATCAGCGTGCATGCTTGCTCCGCGCTTCGCCCCATTGCGCTGCAATATTACAAACCACGAAAGGAACCTGCTTTTGGTTCCATCAAGCTGCACAGCCGCATGTCTGAATGAATCAAATGAATTAAATTCAAATAGTTTAATCTTCTGCTTTATCCATATTTTTTCTCTGATACTTTTCATCCTTCTTGTTCATTCAATTCGTTTTATTCATATAAACACTTTACGCAGATGTTCACACAAGTTCAGGAGCAGAGGTAGGTTCCACATGTCATGATTTTATTAAAAAAGGGCCCAATGCATTTCGGGATGAATCCCTTCGTCGGGGGCATCTAAAATACAAAAACATTTATTTACCCATCGCTATCAGCCTTATAGTTGTACTCACACTTGAATTGACAAACAGAATACATCTATTTTACCCAAAAACTATTTAAGCATTAAATATAACACTGCAAATTCATGTGGCCAGCTCCGTAAGAATTACGCTGAATAATTCAAGATTATAACACCGTTCCCGATAGAAAACACCCATGCTGTGGTCAACTATTTCATATAGCAGGTAAACCCTGTGGTAAATCCAACCCCCTTTTTTTTACTTTAAATCATATCATCTAAAGGTTAGCACTGGTACTGCTATGATTGTTTCCATGCTTACCGTGACATGTGGTAAATAACTTTCCTTCTTACAAACAGTAAGGGTTGATAAACATCGATAAACATCGAACAAGCTTTCATTGATTGATTCAGTTTGCACTGAAAGGGACACGCGCGCTTCGGCACGCTATGAAATAGGAACGCAATGCGATAGAACTTGGCATGTTGTTTTAAAAGAAGTTGGCATTTCAGAAACTGTTTGTAAGAAGGAACGTTATTTACCACATGTCACGGTAAGCGTGGAAACAATCATAGCAGTACCAGTGCTAACCTTTAGATGATATGATTTAAAGTAAAAAAAAGGGGGTTGGATTTACCACAGGGTTTACCTGCTATATGAAATAGTTGACCACAGCATGGTGTTTTCTGTCGGGATCGGTGTTATAATCTTGAATTATTCAGCGTAATTCTTACGGAGCTGGCCACATGAATTTGCAGTGTTATATTTAATGCTTAAATAATTTTGGGGTAAAATAGATGTATTCTGTTTGTCAATTCAAGTGTGAGTACAACTATAAGGCTGATAGCGATGGGTAAATAGATGTTTTTGTATTTTAGATGCCCCCGACGAAGGGATTCATCCCGAAAGGCATTGGACCCTTTTAATATAATCATGACATGTGGAACCTACCTCTGCTCCTGAACTTGTGTGAACATCTGCGTAAAGTGTTGATATGAATAAAACGAATTGAATGAACAAGAAGGATGAAAAGTATCAGAGAAAAAATATGGATAAAGCAGAAGATTAAACTATTTGAATTTAATTCATTTGATTCATTCAGTCATGCGGCTGTGCAGCTTGATGGAACCAAAAGCAGGTTCCTTTCGTGGTTTATACAGATGTTTGTGCCAGACCTTGATGGTCCAGACATGGTGGCGACTGCCGCAATCTTTGATGTAGATAATCATTCTACTATGTTACAGGACTTACAAGAGACCCATGACAGACTTGCAAGCGAACACTTACCCTCAGCCATAGACGCAGCGCTGCAGATTCCAGTTGCCGGCTGGCTTCCAAAGATTGGAGATCTGGTCCGAGAGAAGGTGGAGAACAAAAAAGAATTTGGTCCCTCTTATCGTGCACCGGTTCCAGTTCTTGGCTTGTAGGGTACTCGTACAGTCATCTTACCACCGCTTCCTGGTCGCAAAGACAACAGATACATCTCAGTGGACAATGTCAAGCTACAACATCTGGCTGATTCTGAATAGTGTAACACTTGCGGTATCATGTCCAGCAATTTCAAGAAATCTTGTCCAGCAATTTCAAGAAATCCTGTTCGTGGCCCTCCAGTCTCCACATGTGCCGATGTTACCATGGTCGCTTTGCCAGATCGCCTGCTCAACCTCCCGGCTTCCTCCTGCAATGAGGAAACTGAGTATACTTACCCCGCAAGTGAGTCAGTGGCTCATTTGCCTACAACACCACTGAACCTGTCTCATTTTTTCTTTGATTCGTCTTCCACCTCATCATTTGTCTCAACCAAATTCAGTATTTTTGTATCCTGGTTCAGAGACAATTTTTTGGTCCCTCCGTGGACATACATCTGGTTGGTGCTATTTCTGATTTTCCTGTTCATGTCCATTGGCTTTGTGACAGTTTTTTTCTTGCTCATCAATGGTCACTACTTGCCAGAACGCTCTGCGGTGAACTCTGTGGCTGGAACTTTGGCTCTGCATTCTTCTTCACACATCATGAAGCGTGACCACACATTTGTGAACATTTCCACCTTTCCAGTTGCAGATGGCATCGTATGGGATGCAGTGAATTTCCAAATTCATGGACCGACAGAAATTATTAATGTCCCAAATGTGCTTCGTGTTTCCATGGGTGATGTGGTAAAAAGGAATATTCATTCAGATGATTGGGACGTGCATGCAATTGAATCGTTATTTTCTGATTTGAAATATTATGCTGCTTTTAATGCTGAGGATTTGTACTTAAATTCTGCTAATTATGCCGATTTGTATTGTTACCAGCATTACGGTAACCATTTTCTGCATAAACCAAGTACACTTCGAGGTAGTTTCAATTTTACCCAGTGGGAACATTGCCCGACCCCTCTGCAAGGTAGCTCCCAAACACTGATAAATAAATTTACTTACTTTACAGACTTTGACAGATCAAACCCAGGGTCCTATTATTTTAAATTGAACATTTCTTCAAATCCAAAGGTGATGTTGACCCACACCAAATTGCTATATTCCAGTTCCTTTTTGGACGCATTAGCTGTTGGTGGCTATGAGCACTGGAAAATCACCATTGACTTGAAATCTATTTGGGGCACTAAATCTTGGCAGGTACGCGGTACAGAAGCCTTACACCGTGCTTGCCTTATCCCACCCAAATATTATTTTTAAATAGTACTATATATCAAACAACTTGTTTTGGTTTGGCGACTTCTAAACAATTAAATGCACCTTCCACTCCTGCGTTGTCTTCCTGGCCGAACAGGAGCTTGCATTTAAATTTTTCCCTTGATAGATTGCAAGCTTTGTTTCAAAATAACTCATTTAATGTCTCTACACTAGATCGCTCAGCCTGGTTGGTGTGGCCCATAGCTTCTAATGCCTGCCAACTGCGTTTTCATAACTCTGCTCCTGGTTACAAACAGGATAGACCAGATCCACATTTTTCTGATTCACGTTCAATTACAACATATTCGGTTGGTAAATTATGTAAACAGTGGTTGCAGCACTCTACCTTAGATTCCGTAAAACAACATTTATCCCTGCTCTCCAGCAACATCGACCTGGCCGACTTTGTTCTAGGACCTATTGGTCCAAGACCTAAAAGATTTGTTTATGCGACTTACAATGAAATCTGGAAGCTTTCACAAATAGAAGCTGCTTCCCGTTTACGGGAAATACATCAAGCGAATCTAGAAAAAGTGCTTGCTGTTGTCAACAATAGTGTCAACAGTCAACACCCTGTCTTCCCGCATTTACACATTAGAGAATATTGTTTCATCTGTTGTTGATATTGTACAGGATGACATGTCTGTGTTATATCATGGTCAGAATCAATTGCGTTCAGTAATGCAGTTTGCATGGACTTTGCAGACACTGAAAATGGGGAAGGTTCCATGGCATTACTTAAGCACATCTGCATTGTTCTTGGCGTTTAATTTAACTGAGAAACAGCTGTTCATGTCCATGAAAGATGCAACATACACTCTTCTACATATCAAAAAAATAGATCCTTTACCATTCTCTGTGGCGGAGACTGACTCTGCAGTGTGGCTAGTACACGGGGTTATCACGTTGCCTTTTACTTTATTTGAATTCAGTTCATGCATGAAACATTATCCTGTTGGCCGTTTTGAGCCTTTGGGCAGTGCCTTTTTGCATGAACTTTGGTCCCTACCTTTCTCATACAGATGCCTTAGGGATGACAAGGAGGCATTTCGCACAAGAGAGTCTTGCGATTCTACAGTGGGTCATTCCCTTGTTTGTAAAAACATTAAATTGCACGGGGCGTGTAATCTTTCTGCCCCGAATCTTGCATGTGTTTTAAAGGGCATTCCTGTTCCGGTTATATCACCTACTTTCACTATGCTTGCTAATGGTAGCTCTCTTGCTTTTAAATAATCAAGATTGCTGTGGGTTGCAGGCTGGCATACCCTACATTGTAACAGTTTCGCAACGCGTAGTGTGCTGCAAAAATGTGCTTTTTCCACCCCCGCGTGGGAAGTTAGATAGTTCCATTTGGCCTTACATACAGACTTTGAAGGCAGATTTCAATAAATTGAGCAGAATAAAGGCGCTATTATTAAACCAGGAGGTTATGCTAACTTCCGCACGGGAGACCTTCGTCCTCCAGGTGGCCAGCACCCACAGTGAAATACAGGCCCTTTTAAACACTAACCTCCCCCAACATTTCGGTGAACTGATTCACCGTATATTTAATGCATCTAATACCAACGGCCTTGTAAACTTTTTTAAAGTTGTGGGCTCTGACCTTTTGATGTCCTTTCAGACTATATTTGGTGTAATACCGGCTTTTATTAATTCTATTTTTTCCAGTGTCTTTGGTGGCTTCCCATTGATCCTAGCCTTAGCTGCTGGAATATTGCTTTTACTTTATCTGTTGCACAATGGCTGCACCTCTTGTGGGCCTACACAACCCAGGGCGACTGCGGATGCTCCGCGACCGCATGATTGACAGATTCAGCGTCCTGCCGCTGGCGACACTCAGCGTGGCTTATGGACTATCTTTTCGCTTTGCGTATTTCACTTGCGTGCAACCTGTAATGTCCTGCTTACGATGTCCGTTCTCTTGGTCCTTGGATGTTTGCCTCTCCAATACGTCTTGTACTGGCCCATGAACGGGAATGTTCCGGTGACGGATTAATGGCGCGTGCGGCTGCACTTGGAGTCTTGGCACAATGGGATATCTGGGCGGCTGCTCAGGATCTCCTACAACAAAGTTAAATTGAATATCACGCAAGTTGTCCCGCAATGCTAATCGCTGCTCCCTATTGTGAGGAACATGAATGCAGTTTCGATTTGTTGAACTGGATGGCATCTCTTTTTTCAGACGATGTCAATGATGTCTTTTTGGAAGGTGTTGCGGTCTTTTGCGCATACACTCTGATGGATTAGTTTTGTTGACTCTCAATAAACTGCAGATCAGGATTTTTTTATCCTCTTTGAGTGACCATTTTTTTTTCTTCCCAATTTCGACTTTTTTTCTTCCAACAAACTTGTCCCATGCACAGACGTTTGCATTCTGGTCCATCTCTTTGAACTCTGCTTTCATCCTATGTCTTGTCCTATGGACTGACCAGGGAGGGTGTAGTGTGGATTGTGGCCTCATGGTCGACATTGCTAAGTTAGTTTAGGCCTAGCTGCCATGATGCCTCCTTTGCACACGTTACTCCGTGACTTTGTTTTTCCAGACTCTGCTTGTGACCGTTCACATTAGAACTGTCTGCATTTCTGCCTTTCACCTTTTCTGATGTTCTCTGTGGTTTTCGTCTGCCCACAATGTACAAGGTCGAAAAACAACGACCCTTGTTGTTGCTGTTCTGGTCAGCCCCTCGCACTTAGACATAACATGAAATACAGCGGCACTGGAGAAATTTGTGTGCTTTTAATATTGTGATCTCCCTGTTGGAGGCACTTGGAGAAAAACCTTTCCAGGGAGAAGAGCTGTGCTTGTCCGATGATGTAAACCTTGCATCTAGTTCTTGAGGTACGGGGGTCCCCCTGACAAAGCCCAGAGGTCTTCTATTTTCATAATAAACTAGTTACTAGCACGGGGAGGGTGGCAAGGCATTATAGTCCTCTATCCACTGTCTTTATAAAATGCTGTCCCCGCTTGTATTCTATGGAATTGTAACAATGCTTACTGTTTTGTCTTTATGCATTATGCTGCTAGTACTGGCGCGTGTACTGTGTCTTAGAGCACGATAGTTGAAATAAACATTTTAAACTATACTGTGTCTCTTAATACGCACGTTGGCTACAAGTATGAGTGAGTAACGAAAGAGTGTTCTTGCTCCCGCGATTCCTGAAAGAGTCCGTGTTCTGGGATGTCTACTCATTGGTAGCTTCGCTGTAGTACGGAGAACGAATGAAACACTATAGCTAGTCGGATTGGGATTTTGGGCACTAAGGTGGATGGTTGATACACCACTATACACCGAGGTCCTGTTTTCCTGCGCATAGTTCTGTATATGTGCAGAATCCCCGCAACTTATTTACAAGCCCCTTGCGCCGCCGGTACGTCAAGTTGCGTGGCTTTACGTGTGCTTGTATATATCGCCCCTTCTCATGCAACACTTTGCATGTAAGGGGCGTGATATGGGTGATATGGGTGTTGCTGTGGGTTTTTCCATGCAGCACCCTTGTATTCTGATGCATTTCCAGATTTACGAGAAATCGTAAACATGGAAATGCGTCAGACGGCTACACCACCCCAGGGGTGGCATAGCAAGGCACAACAAGGAGAAATGTTTACATTCCTACTCGTTTTTTTCCTCTTTCAATGCGTGCTGCATTCTACAGAACGCATGGAAAGAGGAAATCACCTCAATTGATTGTTTTTGTGCAGGAAGGTGTACCTTCCTGCACAAAAACAAACACCCCATGACCCAATCATCCTTGCACCATGGTGCAAGGGTGCCTGTGCCAGTGCAAGCACAGGGATGCAACATATTGTTGTAAATATGTCGCATCCCTGTGCTTTGAAAATGTCTCAGTGAGGCTCAGCCAAATGGCTTGCGGCACCCAGAGTCACTTTCATTGTAAATATGGCCCATAATATGTAGCTGGTATGTTACTTTCTGATCTATCTAAGCCTAAAATGTTGGTCTTCTTCCTCATTGCAGGTCAGTCATAAAATCTAAAATCTGGAAGTGTCCACTCTACATTAAGGAGTAAATCTTATTGCATGCCTAGCTTGCTGATAGGCCTATATGAACCTACCTGTGGCAGAATCTAGCCTGTGAAAAAACATTTAGAGAATAAAATCTTATAGACTGAAACAGAAGAAGAAACTTGGGAAGTATTTTCATCTTGACTATATCTGATCAACCTACTAAACTAAAAGGTTGTCAATGCCAATTGAGCATCTTAGGTATACATTGCTTAAGAAGGGCTTCATAATTAACCTTAACTACCTTTCTGACAACACTGGTAGTTTCGATACCTAAATAAATGACTTCTTTAACAATGTGGACATTGTGTATTTGTAGAAGCCCTTATCTTATGGCCTGATAGTTTCCCAAAATATTCAACCTCATCTTTGATAGCTACAACAGCCTCTTTGACTACTGTACAACTGTAGATTTGAAATATCATTAACATAGACAGATAGTTTTGTCTCAAATCCATTTCATTCTCAAGACCTTATATTCTTTCCATTGGAGTGTGTCAAAGATTTGCCTTTCAGTAGTTTATTAACAGTTGTGATGGTATGGAGCACCCCTGATGGATGTCCCTGGGGATCTGATTTGAGTGGAATACTATCTCAATCATCATCACCACAATCAAGCAGTTTGTGAATCCTTGCTGAAATTTTATCTCTTTGTTTAACTATCCACAAACATTGCCAAAAGGCAAAGGACTTTTCCGGAGCAACAGAGATTATACCAATGTAATTTCTTTATTTAAAACATAAGCATTGTGAAATAGTGGCATAGTCATTAGGCTTCACTGAAATGTAAGTTAGGCTGGTGTAATTTCTAGAATTTTGCATTATGTTCGTTACGAGAAATTCCTGAAATTATGCCAATATGTCACTTCTCATAATTATGAGCCATTCAGGGTGAACATTTACTGCAAATGTGCAATGTGCAGTAAAAAATGTGTTCCAAATGCAAGGAAACGGTACACACAAAGCGAGCGGCTGTTGCTTGCAGTGCTTATTTCAATGTGTATTCATGCAAAAAATTGACACAAGAGCACATTTCATGCTAAACCATATTGACAAGATTCCAAGATAACGACATTCCACACCCACTGTTCGCCCCCTTATATATTTTATTGTTATTGAAATCAGAACATCAAAAACAGTTTTATAAAATATTAAAGTAATGGTGTTTTCACCTATCACCTTCCCACCAGGGAGTGTATTGATGACTAATAGGACTTCCTGAAAAGGACTTTGCTCCGCTAGTTCATCAGCCTGTTCGGATGTCAGCGACTCCATAGGAATTTATCTCATGTAAGCCACTAAATCTTGAAGGGTATGAATAGTATCTTCAGTATACATTCACTGGTTAAAAAAAACTGCAGTTGGTCTACAGTTCTAACAGGTTGGGAGACTAGACAAGCATTATAACTTTTTATGTATTTTGTCTTACCTATGTTTTGATCATCCCTATTTGTATAAGCCAGTATATGTCCTGTTATTTCACCATATTCATTCATTTTCCCTTTTTGGAATAAGTATGTTGCTGCCGCCTTTTTCCTAAAATATATTAAATGAGTGTGCTCTATATGTTAGCATCTGAAGATAAATCCATGTTCGTTTTACGTTTTCAAACAGATATGTTTAGTGTGATCCTTTCAAAGTGATCTAAGTAGCTTCTTATGTCTGAGCTCCACGACCATGACATTCTTATTTTTAAACAGCCAAAATTTCTTAGTGACTCCACAGATAAAAGCTATTATGCAATCCCACAGCTAGTGTTGGATTGCCAGCTGAACCAGCTTAAAAGGGCCAGCATGTGAGCTTTTTCTTTTGGTCTTGTGGACGTTAACAGGAACAAAACCACCAGCCCAAATATTGCCCTTTTCAAGCTGGCCCATATGGCAGTGCCAGAGTGTCTGACAGGCACCCAGGATTCACCCACAGCATAGCAAAAGAAGCTAGGTCCAAACTGAATAACAAAATATCCTTAATTTTTTTTGACTAAAACTTTCTTATAGCCTCATCTATGAGAAGGGCTAATTCAAACAACCACCTATGTGTTCTCTTATGACCAGATTAATATTTAATTTTGATTAGCAATGTGTTATGATCAGAGGTAGTATGAGGGTGCATCCCGTCAAGGGCATCCTGCAAAATTTCTTAAGATACAAAAAGTATATAGATGCAAGAGTATTGTTTATGTGAACTGGAGAAATATATCAATCTTGGCTCATTGCCCCATAATGGCATCTATATAGCTTCAACCACATGAATTTGTACAAGTCTTCTAATAGACAGTTCTTGCATTCACAATATGAAGACAAAGCCTAGAATTGGTATTGTCTCTGCTCCGATCTAATATTGTCAACAGAACACTATCTGACCCTCCCATTCACTGACCTCAAAAGCTAGAGTGGCAAATATCATTGGGTCATTTATATTTGAACCATAAATTGTACCCATTACATATTGATTATTATCATAGATTATCAGAGCTATTGCCAAGTGACTACAAGAATCAGCTGATGTCCTGGTTACCTTAACCATTCCACTATAAGCCAAAATTGCAGCCCCTCCAATTGATGTTTGTTATATTTTACAAAAAAAGCACTTCATACCCTCATTGTTGAAACAAGGCTAGATCTTTAAAAGCAATGTTGATCTCAAGCAAGCAATCCATGCCCATCGTAAAATTGGTATAGTTCCTCTTTGACCAATGTAAATTTATTCAGAATTTGGAAATCTCTTACATGCCCGCTTAAAGGTTTCAGATTTGCCATGACTGAGGCTCTTCATTCCCATGAATTCTGATTTTGATCAGATCCCTTCTTAATGTTTGGATCTGAAATTATATTTGACCAACTCACCGTTGCTTTGTTCCTTCCTGCTCATCCGTCCCTGCTGTCCCACTGCCACACCGTTTAGGGAAAGTCATCCAGGTTGTGGCTAGTAAAGATCGACTGATGCGAGACTACCAACTCTACCACCACCACCACCAATATTTTCCAGTTTACACACATTTGTATACTATTAAATTAATTTTTCTATTTTTGTGGGCAGCTACTAACTCTAGATATGCTCCAGTAATCAATGCCTAATGACTTCAAATTATTCCAATCCAAACTACCAATTGAGTTTCCTATTGAAATATTTGACAACATTCCCAAATCAAATTCATCATACACAAAACAGAGTTACTTTATGGTCTATGCATGTCAGTTTTTTCATCAGAATAAAATTAAGTTGTCATCAGCTGGTGCATTATCTGAAGACCATATATAATGCTTGCCTGTGGCTACTTTATTGATAGAGCTAAAACTATCTATCTAAAAATATCTATTACCTCATCAGCATCACTAGTTTTGTTATTGTTGCTGCGGTCCTTTGCAGTGCTCGCCCCCCTCCACCTTTCCAGCAGTCCCTTCGCTTTGATTTCAAAAGTTCCAAAATAGATTCAACCTTTCCTCAGGATCTTATATTTAACTGGTTCTTGTGGAAATTCCTGAACACCAGTCTCCTAATGGGAACTCACTCAGGCAGCAGGGAGCAGTCCTTCTTGCAGCACAGCGGTCCTTCTGAGTCTTGCACAGATTTTGAGGTGCACAGAAGAACTGGGTATGACGGGTCCAATATTTATACTTGGTGCCCATTTTGAAGTAGGAGAAGGTTCTGGAGGTGTCCGCCCCAAGAGGGGTTTGGAATTTACTGCCTCCCTGCCCTGACCCCAGTTTGTCTGGAGTAATAATAGACTATTAGAACATTGGAATGGGGAGCACTCCATTGAATACAATGGAGTGCTCCAGGCTTCTACGGCTGGTAGAAGCCCGCAGAGCAACATTCCAATGTTGTTTTTGTTCACTACAATCAATCAATCAATCAGGGGCTTGTATAGCGCGCTACTCACCCGTGAGGGTCTCAAGGCGCTGAAAATCAACTCAAGGCGCTGCTGCTGTGAACTAAGGCCTTTTGGAGCCCGAGGGGATTTAAACCCCCTCGGGCTCCGAGAGGCCTTTGTTTTTAGTAATTAGAACATTCTGCTCTCTAGGGGTGGAACGTTCTAATAGCCTTAGAGCCCTCCTAGCAGGCTCTACTGGCCATTAAAGGCCCGCTGCCTTGTTAAATGCTGGAGCGGGCCTTTAATGGCCGGTTGAGCCTGTTAGGTCGGGCTCTAAGGCTATGGTGGCAAATCCTTTGTGAGTGGGATCAAGCAGAGCCTTTGTGATGTACAAGTGCGGTAGGTGACAGCTTCTCCCCCAGTGAGAGATGCCCATCCTGCCAACACCTATGCTCATTTGTCTTACTGAATGGTAGCAATATACAAAGACCAACTGCCAGCTGCACCTAGTCATGTGACCAAGGAAAAAGGCTGCAGGCACCAAATGCTTGGGACAGGAAAATGCCAACTTTCTAAAAGGCTTTACCATTAAAGAGGATTTTAGATTACAATTCTTTATACACCAAACTCGACATTCCTACCTGATCCCAATTGAAAGCTATCTCTTATTAAATGGAATAAATTAACCCAATGTTATCTTATGAGAGGGGTAGGCCTTGCAGTAGTGTAAAACAAATTCAAGAGTTTTTCACTACCTGGTACCTGAAAAACTTAAAAGTACATGTCCAACTTTTATAAATACACTGCACCCCACCTTCTAGGCTGTTTAGGGCCTACCCTGAGTTTCACCTACTTGTACTGAAAAGTTAAGCTAGGGCCTAGCTAAAGGTTTATTTTGCCAGGTCGAAGTGGCAGTTTAAAACTGCCAACACAGACTGCAATGGCAGGTCTCAGACATGTTTAAAAGACTGCTTAAGTGGGGGACACAATTGGTGCTGCAGACCCACTAGTAGCATTTAATTTACAGGACCTGAGTACATGTAGCACCACTTTACATGTGAAGTTACAAGTAAATTAATTATGCCAATTGGCATAATCCAATTTCATCATGTTTAAAGGAGAGAGCACACAAAATGTATCACTCATTAGAAGTGGTAAAGTGAACAGAGTCCTAGGGCCAACAAATACGAGATCAGCAAAAATGAAGCAGTAAGGCAAAATGTTTGGGGGATAAACTACTCTAAGGCTGACAGGACTAACAGTGATGTAATCATCAGTGTTTCAAAGTGTAATTTGCCATTTAAATGTATGTGCTTGAAATGCATTCTCATTTTGACTTTTCATTTGTGGTGTATATTTGTTAGACACATCGGAGTGCACGACCTGCTGCATTGAATCAAGAGTTCAGAGTTTGGATGTGTTATCCATGTGTTCAAATAATTATACGTGAATGTATAAATGCACGCTTGATGCATGTTCACAGTCAGGACTGGACAGGCCTTTTATTCCACTGGGTATTTCCACGGTGGGCTGGAGTCATTTGGGGGCCAATTTGGAAAGCGCTCCTAGTGCCTCTTCCCCTTTACTCCAACTTCCTGAGGTAAACTGCACCAGGCACCTGGAGTCTTCAAGTGAAAGAGAGGGAGGGAGGAGGAAGGTAGAGAGAAAGTGAACAGAGAGAAAGGAGAGGAGAGAGAGGATGGATGGAAAGACAGTGATTGTGCAAGGAGACAAAGGGACGATGGCTGGCTTGAGCATTTTTGCTAGGGCTGCTTTTGGTTCCCCAGTCCAGCCCTGTTATAATTATTACTCCTCTTAAAGACAGTTTAATGAAATGCATAGATGGGGCACATGACTTGCATTGCATCCTAAACATCAGATGTTTGACGTCTTATTTCCATCACCATCAAAGTCATCACCAAGGAAAATATATTATATAGGAGGATTGTGCTCCTTTTAAAATATTTTGACACCAATATGCGCTACTACAGTATATCACACAAAGAAGTGAGGAAGTATTTACATTATATGCGCAGACTATTGTAACAAGAAAGAGATTTAATTTTTTTGCTTTATACTGGTCATGGTTGAGTAATAAACTGGGACACAGGGGAAATCAGCAAAATGTTCTAAAACGAAATAGTTCAATGTTAATTAAGTGTTACCTGCACAAGTTAACGAGACAAACATTTGACAAATATCCTCAAAAAGAGAGTGAGACCAAAAGAGTTAAGTGTTTAGCAGAATATAAAATGCTATCCAATATGAAAGAATTATAGCAAGTATGACATGAAACGCTAACACACCCGTAGGATTTGTGGCCATCTATTTGTTAGATCACTGTAGCAAAGATCCGAAGAAATTGCTAAAGAAAAGGCGAGGAAATTGAAGCCGACATTTATGACACTTTGGAGCCTAGAGAAAGTCTCTAATCACACAAAATAAGTGGTTATTTTTTATAACACATGTGAAAAGAACTTTTTGGAAGGAAATAAATATCATAGTGAAATGACATGTTGAGTATCTGCCTTTAAATGGATATACTTCTTTGAGTGATGAACACAACATTTGGGTCACTCTCCCCACTCTTAGGAATGTATCCGAGCTATGCCTGTGGCAGATTCTGGTTGTCTGGACAGTAGTAGCTAGGACCTAAAGTGGTCTGAATTGATACTAAGAATAAAAGTAGACCATGTCTCCCTGTCAGGTAATCTCTCACAACTTAATTAGCACAATTACAGAGGTCTCAGTGGTAATGTTGATTTCATGTTCAAAGAATAAGAATATTATTTCTTCAGTTTGTGCAGGTACGTGATTGGTTTTAACCTCACATAACCATCCACCTCTCTGAAGATTGAAGTTAGTAAAATATATCTAAACCATAATCAGCCTCAAGTCATGGAAGTAAAATAATAAATGAGTCTCACAGCACTTAATATAACCTTATAGCCCGCTGTAGCGGGCTCTGTTGGCCATTAAAAGCCCCTCCACTGTTAAAGGCCAGAGCTGAAATCGAGGGCCTATAACAAGGGAGCAGGCCTTTAATGGCTGGTATAGCCCAGCTATGGTGGGCTATAAGACCATTAGAACATTTCACCCATCAAAGCAGAATGTTCTAATTAGCAAACCAAAGGCCTCATGGAGCCTGAGGGCGTTGAAATACCCTCAGGGGCCGTGAGGCATTTGTTTGCAACTGTTGCTGTGACAGACAAACATTAGAATGTTGTAGTTCCGGGCTTTAACGAGCCATTAGAAACCCAGAGTTCAATTCAATTCAATATGTTTATTAAAATTTGGATCTCCAATGAGGTCCACATATTATATACACACAATTATTACACAATAAGAATATTAAAATGGTAGTTCAATTCTCTGCCACAATAAATGGAATAGAAATACATAGGCAGTTAATATACTAAAATTTCAATAAAATCACTCCGATCCATTTAAAAGTTCATTATGAAACAAAAATTATAACAATATAGCAGCAGCAGTTCATATATCAATTAATCCATCAAAGGCAATATCGAGATTCATTCAGAGCCTGTTCTAGGTTTTCCCTAAACCAGCGAAAACTTATGTGCAGAGGTAGATGGATGGCAGGCAAGGACACAGCATGAACAGAAATGAGTAAGACTAATCGCCATTATGACGGAAAAAGCAAATTACAATACTGTAGTCAAATTGAGTTAGGTACATATGGAATTTGTTAGTGTTAAATTAATATACAAAAGCAACTTCATAATTCATCCAATTTTAGATAAAAAGCTTCATGTAGCATTATAGACCAAGCGAAATTTTAAGGAAAAATTGAACGCATATACATCAACATTTCCTATTCCCATAACAGCAATGGATTAAAAAGCAAAAATATATCCCAATTTTGTGCAAAAGGCAACTAAGTAGCAGCAATAACAAGTGCAAGAATTAAAACGTAGAATTAAGAACTCTGTTAGCCTTAAGAAGTACAAAAGGCCTGGAACTTAAAAACATAGCCATGAGATCAGATGCCTAATCATAAAAAATACCATAAAGCCCAAGAGATGACGGGAATCTGGCTAAGTTCTCGTAACTCATGCCACTAATCCTCCTCTTTGTTCATAAAAATAAATAAAGTATGTTCTGCTAAGGAAGGACCTAGTTATGTATAGTATAATAAAAACTAAAATATATTCATAAACTCCTTAAAAAAATTAAATAATTTTGTAAACACTATTTCATTCTTTGGATAGAGGAGAAATTCACGGGCTGATGACGCGCTTTTAATGTTGTTTTGTATAAACATTGGTCGAAGCCATTGATGACAAAATGGTAACAAAACTGGGCAAACAAATAGAATGTGATCAAGATTCTGAATGCCCTGGTTACATATGTTACAGTTTTTTCCAATTTTCAAAAGATTCATGTGGCATAGAGATAGCCAACGACGAATACCATGGTCTAAATTCCAAGATAGGTATTTCTGGGCAACTCTTGGGGTACTTGAGATGGCTATTATCTTCAGTCTTTTCTTTAAACTGCAATACTTGACATCTCTCTGACAACTAACCATACAACTTGTGTTTTTTAAAAAGGATTTAAGTTCTAAAAGAGGGAGCGAAATCACAGACTCCTCCTGAGCACCAAAATAATTCAGTGCCAAGGTGAAGTCACGGAAGAAGCCCAGAGCTATTCCATTGTCTTCAATGGAGCGTTCAACATTCCAATGTTCTAATTCTTCAAAGACGAAATCTTCTGCGGTTGCCTCACTGCAAAGACCCCCTTTGTGTGCTTTGTGATGAAAAGCTAGATACCACTGTGCTTATTTCAACAATACATTCTTTTCTACTCTCCACTTTGTGTCCTCTATCTAGCTCTTTACAGCTCCTCTCAAAACGATGTGATAAATATGGCTACTGTCAGGGCCACTGCAATTAAGCGGCAGAGTTCACTATTTCATCACTTTTTAGACATGTTAAGGCAAGGGATAGATCTCATTAATGTCAGTTTGACAACTAAATACTGCAATCAGCCAATGAAAGTTGACCTGCCCTGAATGGCAAAATGTCTACCACTGCATAGCAACATGTGTGGTAGCGTTTTGGGGACTTTTGATTCATTTGAGCTAGAAAAATTTTGGGGGTAAAAATCTGAATTTATGTAGAAGATGATGTATTATGTGGTGGGTGTGGCCAATCCAAAATTATGCAGAAAACGCTGCAGGCACAGAATCACATAATTCCAGTGGCTTTGGTTATAATATTAGTGTAGTTTGACTTACATGCTTCCCCCTTGAAGGAGGTGAGTGAGCTTCACATATAACTTTAACAGATCTGTCATGGAGCAGGGTCAAAGGTAGTTTTGTATGTGCGTGGGGGCAGAGGTACGCACTAGTAGATTGCAGTAGATGTGTGGATGGGTGTAGTATTACGGTACCTTATTTAGGAGAAACATAGACCTCCTTTTGTGTCTGTAAAGTATTACATATTCTCTGTGTATTCTTTTGGATAGTCCAGCTGTTTTAGCATTTCCCTGATAGCTGTGGCTTACTGAGTGCAATAATTTTTGCTCTATTGCATTCCCATAAAATTTTAATAAATATTATTTGAAAACCTAACCTTTGTTTGTTATGGGTATAGACTAGCAACCCTTGACAAAATAGAAAAAAGTTTACTGTGGTTGACCTGTTAAAATCCTGCTTTATCTACTTAATAAATGTATTATTGATACAAAGCATTACGTATACTCTTTCACTAACCTAAACTTCTAAGTATCTATCCTGTGTATCATTGACAGTGTTGCAGTTTATGTTATGTTATAAGTTTTATAGAGTGCACAGCTGCCCCAGCAAAGGGGAGTCCCAGCGCTAATCGCAAACTGACATAGGGCAGACAGACATAGGGCAGACAAAGTGACGCACAGAAGAGCAGATTGTGTAGGAAAAAGATGGGTTTTTCTGGCTTTACGGAATGTCACGTGATTTTGAATACTTCTGATACTCACAGGGAGAGAATTGCAGAGTTTAGGAGCGAGAGCATGGAAGGAGCGCCCTCCTGCCCGTGCTCTCTTGAACCGAAAACGACCGCCAGGTACTGACTGATAGAACGCAGCTGTCTGGTGGGTATATAGGGCGTAAGAAGATTAGCTAAAATGTCGGGAGATCGGAGATTCATGATTCTATGGGAAATAAAGAGACCTTTGAACTGAATATGTTTCTCCACCTGAAGCCAATGTAGTCTGGAATCGGAGGTAGAGCAGGTTCTCGGCAGACCGAGGAGCATCCAGACAGCAGCATTTTGTGCCCTTTGTAGGCGATGAATCTCTGCTCTGTTTGCCCCTAGGTACAGGGCACTAGCATAATCCAGCCAGGATAGTACAGTGGCCTGAATGATCACCTGACGGATGGTAGGGTCAAAGAAACCCAGCAGGGGTTTGAGACTGCGTAGAAGCCCAAAGGAGACACCGGCTACCACTTTTGTTTGTTCCTGAAAGCTCAAGGTAGTGTCGACCCATAATCCAAGATTTTTAACTGTCTGCTTCGGGGCAGGTGGAAGGCCCAGAGTGGATGGCCACCAATGCTCACTCCAGAGATGAGTATCTTTAGCCACTAGCAAGATCTCAGATTTACTGGCATTCAGTTGAAGACAGTTAGAGGTCATCCAATCTGCGATAGCTGTTAAATCGTCTTTGAATTTGAGCACATCCTGTGCAGAGTTGTCAGTTAATGAAAACACCAGCTGTGTGTCATCCATATAAGATAACACAGTTAGTCCTCTGTTCCTGGCTACTGCTACCAGGGGTTGAATGTAGATGTTAAATAGAGTACCCCTTGATACACAGCATGCACCTGAGAGCAAAAGGGGGGGACAGACACTTGGAAGGATCTCTCAGATAAAAAAGGAGGTGAACCAGCCCAGGGCCAAGCCGTCAATACCAATATTTTCCAAGCACTGTCCTTTGGCATATGAAGTAAATATAGAAAAATCACTGTAAATTCTTTGCCAATTGAATGATAGGCTTCTTTTCTTCTACAATGCAAGAAAATGCACATTTCCTTAAAATCATATAGTTGAATTAACATTATGGTTTTAAACCAAATCCTAGCTATCAATTCACCAGTAGTGATTAGTAGGGGTGGGTGGAAGGTTTTATTCACTCTTGAAACACGAGTTCAGGCCAAATTCCTACAGTTGCCAAGTGGCGTAATTGTTTCCTGCAAGGCTTCAGAAATTTGAGCCTGAGAAAGATTTGGCAACCCTTAGTGCCATTTTGTAATGCGGGCAGTCACGAGCAGTCGAGTAGATTTGTTGCCACTCCAGTCGATTTTCTACTCGAACAGCAGTAAAATCAAAATGAATGGGCGCGCTCTTGCAAACCGCATGGTGCAATTTGCCCTGATTTTTCAGCACTACTGCGGCTAAATTGCAGCACATGCACAATCTCACTGAGTTTTTATTTAACTCTGCAGGATTCCGTGGAGATCTGCCAAAGGTCAGTAAACTCTGCAAGGTCCACCTACCCCTAATGATTAGCTACCTATGCATAGCCCTCTCACACAAAACATTATATATACCTTCACCATGCCTAAAGAAATAGAGATTATATCAACCTGATCACTAAAATGTAAATGTGTCGCAATATGGAATTCTGTCCTGATTGCTTGTGACTTATTCACTCCACTTTGTATATTATGAGAGAATATTTGACAAATGAAACAATATTGCATAAAACAGTACCCTACATTTTCATAGGAAAAACAAAATAAATATTAGGGCCTGATTATGAGTTCAGGGGTCCCACTGCCGTTTCAGCAGTTCAAAGAAGACCGCCATGGCAGCTGTCTCCTACCCTCCATATTATGATGTTCTCGCTGGCCCTGGGACAGTTGTTCTGAAGACGGTGTATATTTATTCATATATGTCGATGCTGGTGTGTATATTTTTGACTGCAGTGTACACATATGCATGACACCTGTGAAGAAATACTTACTACCAGTACATTCCGATTGCTGAAGTCTGGACCATATGTGTCCAGTCCAGTCAATGGGCAAATACTGCAAAACAGACTTACCTGAATTTTGACACCAAAAAGGTTGTTTTCCTCGGGGTCAAGATGCTGCTGTGAAGAGGGGACCTGGAGGAAGGGATCCACATGGGAGATTGAATGGAAGAAAAGGAAACGGATGAGTATGCACCCCCAATCCTTTGTTTCCACCAACTCGAAACAGGCGGTTACCACCACCGCGGTCAACTCATTGGAAAGCCAACTCATAATTCAGATGGTGGTAAAACTTCTCTGTACCACGCTATGACAGCTGCTTTTCCCCGACCGCCATTGAGGCAGTCTGCGCATGGCTGTCGCCGGTGCTCTAGTGGATGTCTTTCATTCTGAAAACTGACAACATCGTAATATGGCGGGTGGACCCGCCTAGTCGACGTCGGTGAACCCGACGTGACAGCAGCGGTGGGACTGCCGAACTCGTAATCAGGTCCTAAAGCTGTTAGCACCATTTATACTGATATCTTTTTCAAACATGCAATTACAATATAGTGCTTAATGTTTCACAAATCTGTTTTCTTATGACCACGTTCATTTGCTGATTTAGCCATTTGTGAAATTAAAGCAAATACCACCAAGCAAATTAAGCATCAGCTACTGATATCTGTGTGATCTAAAGATCACAACAATGAGTCCCAGAAAGGTCTACTCATGCTTTCAACCGTTTGTGGTTGCTACATAAAGTACCCTTAAAATATGTAATTGCAAGACATAGAAAAAAGCAAAAACAGGAATGTTTACTGCTTTCAGAAATTCAAGTTATTGTATTGTCTGAATTCTTGTTTTTGTCTGTAATGAGTACAGTATAGATCCCGTATGACTAAATATCTGAACATAGAGCTAAATGTGCAATTCCCTTAAGTACAGCTTCTCTTAAGGCTAAAGTAGAAACTATTTTAGATGGGACTTTGCATGGTTAGTGATTTAAACAAATTTTTTTTTTTTGCAAGACTGGAGGCTAGCATTACCTATTAACACTTGTTGATGGCTGTACAACAACACATAACTTTAAATAACTCAGAACACAAAATCAGAATGTTCATCCTTTATTATCTACTCAACTGTCCGTCATCTTTGTCTTTTGATTAAGCCCCTTTGAAAGGTATGCTAGTTTTCATTAGTGGAGTGAGATTAGTTCCCCTTAAAATTCAATGAATACTAAGTAAAATCTTTAGATCAATTTCATTTTAGAATATTACATTAGCTTTAATATTGTATCAATATACATTTTACAGAAGATCGATTGTGTTTTTGGTAAGCACATAATGGATTATGCATTATTTTCTATTTCATTTTGTATTTTGTGTTTTGTATGTACCAGAGGAGCTCGACAATTTTGTATTATTAGTTTTGTGTCAAAAATATATTTTATTAGTTTATAATAGGGTTTGCTGCATAATGAGATAGCCAAATCGATTAGACCAAGACACTGCTCTTTTTTCTTTTTTGGCATTAAAAATGATTTACTTAATGATAATTTTAGACATGTTCTGTTTGCAGTGTAAACACAAGAAGCTGAAAGGGGTGACAGCATTCTCTATGCATACACTATAAAATGATAGCTTCAAAGCTTATCATTGCAATGATTCCAGTTTAAATATTTGCTTACTCAAAATCCCTGATAGCCAACTCATTTGCATTGAAGAGAAAATCCTAAATAATCTTGTAGTAATTACAAGTGTCCTTCCCAGAAGAAATGGAGCTAGTTTTACTTCTAATCACAGTAAGGTCATCCACACTCATGCCACAGTAAAGTCTAGTTTTTCAAAATGTAAATGAAAACCTTTGTAAATTAAAAGAATTGAACAATCTGCCGTACGACTGCATAATTATAATAAAATATTGAATCATATGTTGGCTCACAAGGGAGAGCAGAGATAAAATCCATTCTATAAATAGAGGATCATATGAAAAAAGAGAACAAGGCTGTTGTTAGAAGGATGTTATGAGTAGCATCTTTTATCCCCGTCTTTCTTCTTGCTCTGCCATCGGACGGGTTTTCAACCATTGAGATTAAACAAACTTTACTACTAAAAATGTAAAAGACAGCGTTGGTTTGATTTTTTTTTAATAGTCAGATGTATGCCTTTGTTAGCTCACTGTATATTGTCATACAGTTTGATTTTATTTTCAGTGACCGTACTTAAAATAAGCATTGACAAATCCAATATTTGATATGTGAAATTGCTTCTTCATGGATCTGAAGTTTGTGTTTGCTTAAGTGAAAGAATTAGTTCATGTAACAATGTATAAAAACTTGTTTGGATGAATGGGTGCATGGAAGAATAGATGAGTGATTGAATAATAGGAAGGAGTGCATTGGTGGATGGTTGAATTAGTGAGTACAGAATGTTGCAGTTCAACACACCATGTTATTTCACCAAGCTCCTTAACCACCCTTGTGGAAAAATAAAATTCAGGAGAAAGTGCACTTTAAACCCAGTGGCATAACAAAACTTAAACGCCCCCCCCTCCTGCAGAGTATATAGAGGGGGCCTCCACACTTCGGAACCAGTCAGGAGAACTCAGGCCAGTGGCCCGCTTCCCATGCACAGTGGCGGAGGGGGCCCTCTCGAGCTCGGAGGCAATTGTTATGCCACAGTCTAAACCCGGAAGGTCTGCGATCCAAAATCATACAAGCACAGCACTTTGGTGTTGCCACTCTTTTTTCACTGCATGATGCGGCCTCAAATGTTCCTCAATGACACAAAGCATTGTTGAAAGTTCTGCAAGCGCTATATTCATTGTCCCGGTCCGGTGCAACCAGAGATCCACAGTTGACGCTTTGTGCTTTTTGGCGATATTTTTACTGAAATCTTTAAACCTGCATATCTCCAGTTTTACTGATTGGATTTTTGTCATTATGATCTTGTTTTCAATCAATCAATCAATCAATCAAAGGCATTTGTACAGCACGTAGCTACCTCAGCTGAGGTGTCCTGGTGCTCTATTTTTTTTCTTTAAAAAAAATACTTTAGTTTACTGTTTGAAGTATTGCACAAATACTTTACACACTGCCTCTAACTTAAGCCCGACTTCTCTGCACCAAGCTACCTGTAGGTTGAGCACAGGTTAATTTAGGGTTACTTGTGACACTGAGGAGAATTGTGGTTGCTACTTGAGAAGGGTTTCATCCCCCTCAACCAGTAACCCAATTTCTTACAGTGGCATATGAATTATTATTTACCATTGAATATTGCAAATCTTAAGAAGAAGATTCGTAGCATAATCTGCATATTGAATGTAACTGATTATGTTGCAACAATGGCAACATGGAAATCGAATACAAGTATGCTTTCAAAATGAGAAACAGCTTATTTAGCCTTCTGAGGTGGATTTTGTTTGTATTTTTACACATTAAAATCATATAACCTTGTGGAATATTATCATATAAAATACCATAATGGTTGCCTGGTAAAATACAATCTTTATTTTTAATATATAACGTGGCATACATAGAAGCAAAAAAGACAATTACAATAAATCAACACATTTGATAAAAACATAACAGTAATGAATAAATTCATTGCATGCTTCTCCAGTCCACTGATTGCGATTTAAAGTGATTTTCATCGAGTGACTGCAGTAATAGATGGTGAGTAACACACACTAATCTTAACTTTTGAAACTATTTTCAGTGAAGTAAAATATACTCAATTATCTGAAACATACAGAGCAAAGTCTGCAGCCCCTATCACTCAGCTAGAGCATACCGTGCCCCAGCTGTCTCCAACAGGGGATGCTGTCCCAATCTGATTTTCAGTATTTTTGGAACACAAATAATATCCCAATTTTTCATAAACATAGAGATAGAGAACACAAATAAGGTACATAAAGTAAGTAGAGAGCCCTTTAGGTGGCGATGCATTGAAGATCTGTTAAGTTAGTTACATTCTACGTTACTCTTCAAGTTATCAGTTTTAATGATGTTCATTTAGAACGATAGAATAATGCCAGTAGTTGCCCTGAACTGAACAGAACTGGTTAACTCTAGCAGTATAGGAAAGGAGGAGACATGGACTGACATGGTTTCAGTTAATAGTGGTATGAAAGAAACATTTCATGAAAGTCATGCACATTTTGGTGATGGCTCACATGCATTGTCGCGCCAAGGAGTATAAGTACAAGATGACAATTTTACTGTGGTTTTTTATATGTAAATACAGAGTTGTGTCTTTCAAATTATGTGGGTACTGAAATTTCTTGGAATTTCATTAGTGCTGTACCGATCTTTGCAGACACGCATGATAGAAGCCGGACTATGAAGTGGTTGACATGTGGTTCTGGGACATTGTAATTTTAAGGTCATGTCAGAAGCATATGATATTTCTAGTTTCTCAGTGTCAGATTAAGTCAACACTTCCTGTGGATAGTGAGAGGCCTACTCCATTTCATACTCATAGGTTCAAGTGGGCAATAGTCATGCTAGCAACAACTGTCTAAACGCCAGATAATGTTGGCAGTGAATTCGAGTTTTGGACGTTTTGACAGAGAAGGATGTTCCATAGACAGTTTTCTTCTTATATGGTGGGATAATTAGGTATACAGTGAATATGAAGTGTGGCATCCTCTTCTGGAATTATTTTTATCTGTAAAAAAAATATGGCTGATTCCAATTTATTACCTTGTGTGCTATACTTAGTAGTTTGAAAGTAGATCTTCTGGCACCAAGTAGTTAGTGTAGAGCCTTCACAGCTGGTAAGATGTGACTATAAATGTTAAGATGCAGTAATTGTTGTGCCATGGTATTGTCTATTGCCATAATCCAGTCATTATAAGATGAGTGAAGTGGATTCATAATTATTCTATAGGAATCCAGGGGGAAGGAAGTATAGTTGGAATGTCCTCATGGTGTAGAATGTGTTTTTTTTATTTCGTTGACTCGTGAGATCATGGTGAGTGATGACTCCATGATAATTCCTAAGTTCCAATCAATGGAGGTGATTGTTGGTGGCATTCCTAGTTCCTCATGCCATTTTGTTGTAGTTACGCATTAGTGTCAGTGTTAGGATGTCTAATTTTGACACGCAGAATTTGAAATGACTCTCTGTCATCCATGTTTCAGAGCTCTGAGCCAGTCATCTAATTTTGTGAGTGCAAGGTCATTTGCTTTATCCTGTTTGAGATGATCTGCGTATTGACAGTGTAGTTGTAGAATGTGAAGATGAAAGAATTGATTTGTGAAAGGATTGGTTTGATGTAGACATTGAAGAAAAGCAGACCCCCATGATTTCAAGTGCTTATACCAACAATGGGCAGTATTCAGGCGATGTCCCCCTTAATGATTAAAGGCAGTTTGTAAATTTAGGTAAATCATGAGGATTATGTTTTTTGATTGTTTAAACCTTAACAAGTTTTGTTCAATCCAGTTGCATCAATAATAAAAATGTTTTCTGACATAAATATTGTGTCCTGAATATTGTTTACAAACATATTGTTTCACTAAGTGTAGAATTTTTGTTATTAACTCTAAAGAAGTGAAGTTTTGATAAACAATATTTAGAACACAATAATTTTGTCCAAAGATATTTAGGCCTCAATAGTTTGATAACATACCATTCAGTTAATTTGCTCATTGTCAGTAGATATTTTGCAAGTTTAGTGGTGTCTTAGTTGTTCAGAAATGTGACCTGTATATGATCTGTACCTCGTGTGTGTAATTAAAACAAAATTCCTGAATGATCTGGTCAATTTTGTCAACCGTGAATGGTAGTCCAATTCATCATTACAAATAGTGGTGAAAGGATCGAGAATTGCATGTTAAATTTAATCAGCACCAATAAATCTAATGTCAAGAAAACAATAGAAAACAAATTCCAATTTCAGGCCAACCATGATGGAACATAGATCACATTTACAAAGCTGGTTGCCCAGGTTGACATTTTTATCTTCTGACTTAGTATACCTTTTGAAAGTCAAGTTCTTCAGCAGATAAAGGTCCAAGGCTAAAACTGTTGAGGTTCCCTCTAATGAAATTGAATAAGCTAAAAGCTCACAGTAGGACAGCCAGGGGTTTTGTAGCCAACAAGGTTGCTTTGCAGCTCAGATATATTTTCCACCTCACCTCGCTTCAGGGTTTTACCTTAGGACTTAGTCATTATTTTGCTCTCAAAATCCTACAGTGTGGCAAGGCTGGAAGCTGTAGTGAGGCAGAGCTCCATGAGGCTAGATAAATTTACTGTGAATTCCAGTTAAACAGGATTTCATCATGGCAAAAACTTTAGATACAAACAAACCTAAACTTTCTGTTTACTAAGCTGTCTGTGGAAGCGTCAGCATCTTTTCCCATCTCTCAAGATGTGGAGAGATGACTAAGTTCCACTTTTGCTCAACTGCTGAAAAAGTTTGTTTTAGTCATGGTCCTTGGCTCTCAGTCCTACGACGCAGAATTCAAGACATCAGGTCTCTCTCCAGGTAGGACTCCTTCATGTTTTCTCAGATCCAAAAATGTTCAGGGGAGGTCATGTGAGGTGCCAATCATTTTCTGTGCACTAGCCAGTAACTAGAGAATTTCTCCCACCCAATAATTTCTATTTTCTCACCCTATGCCCACCTTCTTTTTGAACACTTCCCCATTACTGTAAAAATTCCCAGAAGAACTGAGTCCAAAATGTATTTACCTTACTTCCATCAGAAGAGCTCTGGCTCTTCCAAATCCACTTTTTCTAATTAAATGAGGTTTCATCTATCTGTCAAGGTCAAGAATTAGGACTAGAGGGAAATGCGAATTAATAGGAGCAGATCCTGTCAGCCCCATTTAGTATCTCCAAGTCAAAAGAGGTAGGATGAAGCTAGTTGTTTGTTCATGTCTGCTTCGAAGGTAGCTTATCCTTGTTAAGTGGCCAGTGGTTGATGCCACCCATGCCTTCCTGAGCCCAGAGATCAGGCTACTGTAATCTGGAGAGCATGATCATTAACTCCAACCAAGAATGCATTTGGGCCACTGGAGGAAAATAACTTTGAAATATTTGCTAGCATTTTCCCAAATGAAGATATAAATGAAGGTTTTAATGGTACCTAGGTTTGTTCAATCAAGCTTTTTATGTTATGTTAAGCAGTTTTAAAGCACTCGATTACCCAGGGGTGTCTTCGCACTGGCAGAAAGAACACAACTGAATTCACCCTACGTTAAATTTAGTTATTAAAAATCCAGGTTTTACTTGCTTTCTAAAAGCAAGCAGTTTAGTAGCAGCCTTAATATGGAGTGGAAGCAAGTACCAGCATCTGGTAGTTCGAAGGATGAAGGATGCTTCCACCCCACTTTAACTTCTTAAAACTAACACATTTTTTACTCCCTGAGATTGTAGGATTCTGCTGCCCTGATACCACTTGAAGGATTGTCTTAGGAACCGAGGGCCTGTGTCATGATGTGCTTTGTAGACCTGACAGGGTGCCTTAAGTTTTATGCGGTTTCTAACTTTTAACCAGTGAGGATCTTTAATAGCCTGATAAATGGATTGAAACTTGGGAATGGCCAGGAGAAGCCTAGGGGAAACAGCCATCACATTGCATGCGTTACAACGCACGTGATTACAAAGCTGTCGTTACAATGACTGCGTTGTTACATCGCAGTACCATTACAATGCAAGTCGTTACAACGACTTGCTCTAGGGGGCGCTCTAAACTAAGGAATAGTATAATTTACTATTCCAACACCTCCCCTACTGTTGCACACACTGGAGTTGGAATAGTAAATTATACTATTCCTAAGTCCAGCACGCCCCCTAGAGCAAGTCGTTGTAATGACTTGCGTTGTAATGGTACTGCGATGTAACTACGCTGTGGTTGTAACAACCGCGTTGTAATCGCATGCGTTGTAAACGCATGCGATGTAAAGGCCTATATTCGAAGCCTGGCAGCCTCATTCTGCAAATTCTGTAATTTATTCAAGTATTGCTCTTGCAAACTCAGATACAGACCGTTGCAATAATCAATTTTTGAAAACATTAAGGTAGCAATGACTGATTTTTTTGCACTAATGGGAATGAAAGGCAGTATTTTATTGATCAATTTTAAAGTGTTGAAAGAATATGAAATGACTGAATTTACTGGGCTGAAGTAATTTAATTTGTCATCAATTAGACAAGATAAACTTATTAAAAAAACATATTATCAATCACATAGCAAAACCTAATGCATTTACCAATGTATAATTAGGTTTTGCATAAACGGCGCTTACATTGTGCTTTTTTTGTTTTTTATTCACCCTTTACCTAATATGCCCATGCCTGCACTCGCTTCAATCATACTTAGCAGGTACATTCTTTGAAACTTTAACCTCCACCCTTTAGACAATATCCCCGCTTTATAATACCAACAGTAACAGAACAATATATTGACCTTCTCAAATACCAACTCCCAATACTTTACCAAGCTTTCAGTAAGTAACATTGTGCAACTAATCACAAAACTACAAATTACAACAACAAAAAAGTATTAAAAGTCACATAGGTGAAACCTAATGTATTTACCAATGCTTGGTTAACTTGAAGCTCTGCATTCCATGCAACAGAATTATGGGAATTATGACTCCCAGATTTTTTGCCTTTTTGACTGGATCTGGGAGCGCACCCATCTCCTGTGTCCAGCAGGAAGGTGTCCAAAACAGGGGATTGTTCCCAAATAAAATGACCTCTGTCTTACCCGAGTTCAGTTAAGCAGTGACTGCTCATCCAACAGTTGATTGCATGTAAGCAATCTTGAAAGTTGGCTCCGATAATATGGGTGTTATTAAACGTTGATAACACAATTTGTATGTCATCAGCATAAGATGTGAGGGAAAATCCGAAGGACATGGTCGAAGATGCTAGTTCTGTTACATTAAGATTGAATAGAGTAGGACTGAGCGAGGACCTTTTTGGGACCCCACAGGGAAGAGTGAAAGATTTTGATACAAAGGAATCAATGATCACCATTTGTTCTCTTCCTTCAAGAAATGATTTAAATATGGCCAATGCCTTATTCCGTACACCAATAGTCTCCAGCAAGCCAATCAAAACAGAGTGGTCGACCATATCAAATGCAGCCGACAAATTGAGGAGCACGAGAGCCGCATTTCCTCCACTTTCCAGCGCAGCCATTATCTCCCCGGTGGACTTGATTAATTCAGTCTCGGTACTATGACTTGGTCTGAACCCAAATTGTGTTGTGTCCAGAAGATGGTTATTTTGAATAAATGACATCATTTGTTGGCTCATAATTTTTTCTATTAGTTTTTTCTATTAGTTTTGCCAGAAACGGCTTTTGAGATATGGGTCTGTAGTTTTGCTGGGTCCTCAGGGTTGAGACTGGGCTTTTTTAGGAGGGGAAGGATTGAGGCCTTCTTTCACTGTGATGGGAAATGACCAGTTCTGAACATGGAGTTAAAAATACCAGTAAGATTGCTAGCAATAAATTCAGGGATCTCATTTTAACACTGATGGTGGACAGGGATCTGTAGGTGATCCAGAGTTAGTAATCCGAATTAACTCTGCTACCTGATCAGATGTCACTGAGACAAACACCAAAGGAGTTAACTGTTGGTGGTCTGTTAGAAGATTTCTTTCCTTAGCGTTATATGCGCTTGTAATATTAAACCTAGAGTTTAGATTATTGCTAATAACTAACTCTGTGTATATTACATCAACTTTATCACTGAAATAGTGCGCCAGTGAGTCACAGAAAGCTTGGCTACTGCTAGCTCCTTTCTTGTCAGGGAGTGTAGTAAGCTTAGTAATCACCTGGAACAGTTCTTCACTGACCTGCAACAGTGAAAACCACTTTTGCATCATTAGCTACTGTGAGAGCCCACTATTTCCAACATGCGAGAATACTACTTTTGACTTATTAATATTCAAAAATAGTTTTCCTACATGAAAATGGATCTTTTTTACCTTGTTTCAATGCATATTTTTAAATTGAGGCCCAGCCATAGCATGGTGGTTCTCCTTGAAGCCATACAGTTTTGTCATATATGGGGGTGGCATAAATAAACACTGCAGCCAATAAATGACATTTAACTGGTCCAGCGTTTGTGCCATCTACCATGCCATCTAGGAAAGCCAAATAGACCAAATAGGTGAAGCTAGATCCTGAGAAAGGCAAACAAATCTAGGGTGCCCAAACAGAAAAAATTAGATTTCCTACACCTTTGCTATGTTTCTGTTGGTGCTCTTGTGTCTTGACTACAGTGTCTAAATAGTTGTTTTACAATGCTAATTGAGTGGACTATCCTGGGGGTACTTTTATCTCTATATATTTTGTTCTACAATGATATGTTAACATTTCTGCTGGAGCAACAACATTACCAAACACTTCTCCTGTGCTACTGAGGATTGATACCAGTGAGCTTGTCTTTGGTCTGCTGCTGGACAGAAGTAGCCATTGACCTACCTTTGACCTGCCCCTGTGATAAAAAATGCCAATCTCTCACAAAGCCCATGATGGCTAGAAAGAAATGTCTCTTTCATTTTTCTGCTCAGTATATTGCAGTTGAATTCGAAGAAAACTTTACATCTGCTCTAACTAGAGGCTTCTCAATAAATTTTAATTACTATTATTAAATTAATAAAATAGTCCCACAACTTACATGAATGCGAAGCAACTGATAGAGAAACAAGAAAGATGCACTGGTTCTAGCATTCAGTAGGCAATTCTTACGCTCACCCCTTAGCAACTAACCTCAAGATAAAGTTAGAACAGTATCTCAGGAGGCACCATAGGGGGTGGGGTCAGCAAGGTATGAGACATCAATTTCCTGTTCTCACCCTTTAGCCACTAAATCTATGATGAAGTAAAGACAGTATCTTAGGAATCACCACAGTGGGAAGGGGTGGCAATTTGATATGACACATTAATGATAAGTCAGTAAATGTATTAGGTCACGTGTAATACTAAACAAGTCATCCTTATCTATAAATTTACGCCAATCAAAAGAATTGTGTTAACACAGCTAGACATTCAAAGGTACATCCTACAGTTTTCTTTCTACCAGTCTCAAAGACCCAGTCTGTATGGTAATGTCCAAAAACACACAAAACTGTACTCTTTACAAGACTGCTTACCTCCAACAGCAAAGTGCATTAGGGCAAACAAACAATAATATATTATACATTTTATATTGCATGTTCTCCATTGCCTATATCCACAGAGCAATAATTCAGAATGCAAATTGTTGCATTAATAAAGCCTTTGAATCAATAAAAATATTTAACAAATAACTTTCCTCTAGACTAGAAACTGCGTGCAAGTAATCGGTATGCACACTCTAGTAATGTTGCATAAAATATGATCATTTGCATCACTTATTACTAGTATCAGAAACTAACTCTGGATTGTATATCGATGTCTGTTTGCAAAGAGTTTCAATGTCTCATCAAAGGTAGTAAGCACTATATAAATCTATAATACAGTATTTAAGCCGAGAAATATTTATTTTTCCATAAATCGCTCAGATTGCAAAAACTGTGTTTCCTCACCTCTGCATCATCAGGAGCATTTTCCCACTTCTGGTTTACCACAACTCAAATCAGGCAGTGATAATCTCTGTGTTCTCAAAGGTATTTTATGACATGACTTTATACCTACTGTGAAATGTGTTTGTCACAGCAAAAACTGCAGAAATTGGAAACGTATGCTGTACCAAGCATTGGGTGTGTCCCCGGGAGGCTGGAAGAGTGGGGGCCGATTGTGTTAGTGGGGGCCGGCTTTGTAGCAGTGCAGCAGTCTCAAAAGCACTGCAAAGTTCCTTGTATAACCAGCAGTTTTAAGGCAACAATAAAAGTGTCAAGATAACTCTGGTGATTTATGAACCTGCTGGGGAGAGATGGGAGTTTGTCTAGTGGCAGTTTTGACTCATCTAAGGAAGCGCAGAGGGTTAATATGCCTGCTGCAAGAATGTGTACCATGCAGATTACAGAACAGTATGTTTTGTGCATAGCTCAGTGGGTTACTGCTTTTGTCACAGAGATTATTTTATTACTGTGCGATTCATAAGTTACAATCGTAATCTAACACTGTGAGCTATGAACTGCCATTTAAAGAGCTGCATGCACACTGTAAGGTACAGGTTAGAAACTTGTTTCCAAGTCTTTCATTATCCTGATGTTGCTAAAAAAAGATGTATTTATGTAGAAATAATTAATTATTATTAAGGGCACCCTAACCACTGTGTTATGTTCAGAATGCAGAGTTTGTGCTTCTCCAGACACTTAAAAAATGCCTACCAGTATAGATGGCATGTGAATTCTACACCTTGTAGTCCCCGTTGCCTTATGTAACATTTTCTACACACTGATTTACACACGTATGACCATGGCCACTGGAATTATGCAATTGTATGGCTGCAGCATTTTTTGCATGATTATAGATTTGCTGCATTTGCCACATAATCCATCATCTGCTGCAAAATCGGCAGATTTTAACCCAGAAAAAAAATGTTTCTAGCTCAAACAGTTCAAAAGTTAAGACTGAAGCTGCACGTGCTTCCTTGCAGAGGAAGGCTCTTTGCCAATATTAACTGTTCATCTTTCTGTTTCTTACACCTATATATATTTAATTCTAAAACTGGTACTAATGAGGTTCATCCAATGCCCAAACAGTGTTAACAAGTGTAAAAGTGACAACATATTGCATAAATACTTTAAAAAAATGTTCTGCAATATGCAGCATAATTATCCTTTTCTTGCCTTCTTAATTTATTCACACTGCCCCATAATTCAGCCCTCCCCTGACGCATAATTCCACTGGCCCTGCGTATCATTCATTCTCTCTGTATGTGTGACGTAAAGTGCTCCTACACCCTGCACTGATATGAGAGGTGCTATAAAACAAATAAAATACATGTGAGAGAGGGGCTTTCGAGAGATGAGAGGCACTGTTGGAGCGTGATAGTGAGGGAATCATTGAAGAGCGTCCACAAAGATTGTCGGATCTTGTTGCACAGTAAGGTCATCATTTGCTATGCTTTAAAAGTTAATACAATTGAATATATAATAACAAATGTATTGTAGAAGGCCCCATTTTTTCCAAACTTTTATTGTGGAGAGAACCCTTCAAAACCCCCCTTTGTAGTGGTCGGGCTCACTCGCTGCTTTAGCTATGCACCGTACGGGGGCTGGTCCGACAATATGTTCCAGAGCTGCTTTGGGTTCCCAGTCCAGCCCTGCTTATGACCCCACCAACACATGGGCTACTGGAGTAACCATCTAGACCACAGGTTTCCAGTAGAGAACAGAGTGAAGTTAAGTGTTATGTTTCAGGCTAACCCGTACCAATGGTAATTTCAACATTACACCCCAAGAAATCCTTAAGTCTCTTCAAAAGATCTAGTCTTCCAGACACCCTCGTTCTGTAAAGCCTGAATGTTTAACAGTGTCTTCTCAGTCTAGACTTGCACCTCTACCTTTCCCATCCAGTGGCGCACCACTAGTGGGCAGAGGCACTGGGGATCCCTGTGATCTCATTGGATCAGGGCTGGAGGGACTGGCGTAAGCAGCAGCCCAGGTGCTCACTTACATATGTAATTACAAGAACACACCCTGCCCCCACTTCCTTTGAGCCTGGTAGGCTACATGCCGATGAAAGAACAGAGGCAAACTCAGCATCATCATAAACAGCTAAAGACATGACTGTTATTTCAGTAGGTACCCGCTACTGACACCCCAAGCATCCGCCTAGCACCAAGAGGTGATAATATTGTGAGCTGTCTAACAGTAATAGTAGGATAACGAAATCAAATAAATGCTTGCAGGTAATTTATTTGTCATAAAAAAACAAGGATGACCCAAAGAACAAAGAGAGTGGAGCTGAGAAATATAAACATGCAAAGTAAAATGTATTTGAGCAAGCGCCAGTACTGACGGGGTTGCAAATGACCATGAAGCATACTATATTCTCATGAAACAAATAGAACTCATTGTGTTCTTTCGACTTTTCTATGACAATAACAATATAAAGCCATTAATTCTGCTTTATTTTGCAATGCTCTTGGTGACCATAAGGTACATCACTGCTTATTCAATGCATCTATAACTGTGAGTTCATTCTCTCTCCAGTCCCTTGTCCCACTCCTACCATTGTCATATTTGTTCCCCATACCATGTTCACATATTCCCACCACAATTTGGGTCGTCCACTTTCCTTCCTTGACTGAGAACATTCACACCTATTTCTCCACTATGGGTTGGTTCTTCACTGAATAATTTTTCTAAATATATCTTTGTTTTGCACCGTAAGCTCTCTAACTTCTCTGATTTATTCAGGAATGACAAGATCTATAACACATCTGACCTTTAAAAGACATTGTTTCGTGATCACATCTGATAGAAAAAAATATAGGCATTCTTTGCATTGGTATTGTTGCTTCACTTCTGCAAAGTAAACATAAACCTTTCACAAGTGCAAAGTAAACAAAAACCATTCATGGACTGAAGCAAACTACATGACTACAAGTTAATACTGAGGAAGATCTGACATGAGCTTCTGAAAAGAGCAGTCAGATTGAAAGAAGAAATATCTAACATGTTCAACGCTGGAAAGATACATTTCGTTAAACTCAGTCTCCATATCCCTATCGTTCACGAACCTGTCAATCAAGATGACGGACAGCTATTGTGCTACAGCAGCATGCGCTTCAATTTTTTCACTTGACATCACACAGCACGCTTAACCCTGGCTGTGCGGAGAAACCTCAGAAGAGTAAAGATATTGGGGTTTTCTTTGATAGATGTACAATGCTTTTACCAACCAACATTCTTCATTCCCCTTTGGTGCATTCTGTATAGGTCACTTGCAGAATGACTCCTTTCCACTGAGGCGTCATAGAGGCTCGTTATTGGCTACTGACTCAGCAGCTACATTGCGCTCTCCACTTTCTTTAATGTCTTCATCTTGATCTTGCCCCTTCCCTCCTCCAAGTTTCTATTGCATGGAATGCAGAGCTTCAAGTTAAACAAGCATTGGTAAATGCATTAGGTTTCACCTATGTGATTCTTAATAAATTTTTGTGTGCAATTTGTAGTTTTGTGATTAGTTGCCCAATGTAAGGTACTGACAGTGCGGTAAAGTATTGAGAGTTGGTTTTTGAAAAGGTCAATATATTGTGCTGTTACTGGTGGTATTATAGAGCAGGGATATTATCTAAAGGGTGGAGGTTAAAGTTTAAAAAAATGTACCTGCTAAGTACGGTTGAAGAGAGTGCAGGCATGGTTTATCAGGTAAAAGGTGGATAAAACAAAAAAGCACAATGTAAGCGCTGTTTATGCAAAACCTAATTATACATTGGTAAATGCATTAGGTTTTGCCTATGTGATTAATAATATGTTTTTTTCATAAGTTTTATCTTGTTGAGCGGTTGTGCAATATAAGTTAAAGAAACTCTGTAAAAGTATTATGACTTCTTTACTTAGTAAGGCAATATATTGTGCAGTAACTGGTGGTAATATAAAGGGGGTGGGTAAAACAAAGAGCAGGAAGGAGTACGTGGTGTGCTAACAGCTCGGCGAGGGTTGGTGGGTTGATTTTGCCGTCCCTGTAACTTAAAGATGCCTGTAAAGTAAAAAACAAGCGACCTCCAAAAGAAAGAAAACCAAGCAAGGGAGGGACCAGAGGAGGTAATCCAAGACCCCCAGGTAAGAACGCGGCGTCCCAGCACCTGAAGTAATGCCATAGCATACAAAGGTTCAATGACTACATAAAGGCCTTGAGCACCCAGCCTCACAAGTGCTTAGAAACCCCAGCGATGCATTGTAAGTGGCCGGGGTCAAGTCTGGCCGTAACACAGTGAAACACCAAGTGGTAGAATCAGTGCAAGGCAATGTTCCACTGACAAGAAAGAGCATGCTGAGGCCAGACGGTTAACGCTCAACGTGCTCACACGCTATAATGTTCAGGGAACCTCGCGCAGTTGGAGGGTGAATAAACCAGCACCCATTCAAAACGAGGTGCCTTTGCAGCCACTCTACGAAAGTACATTATGCAAATGCAGCATACGTGGAGCCCCTGCTCACACACTCTAATGTTCAGGGGACATCGTGCAGTGTAAGGGTGAATAAAGCAGCACCCTTCAAAAGGCGGCGCCTTTGCAGCCACTTCACGAAAGTACATTAAGCTCTGCAGTGGGTGCTGTAGAAGTCCACATACTACACCATGCAGGGGAGACGGAGCGTAGAACCAGTCCACGACCTCAAATAATTGTGTTGGGACTCGATCTAAAAAAAAAACCTGATAGTTAAAAGCTGTAGTGTGAAATGAAGTGGCACTGCAATTACACTGAAGCATGGCAGTGCCTATGGTTAATAAGTGGCGGATTACCATACACAATGGCATTGTACAGCACATTAGAATGGAAAAAAGTATCCCCCCACTCGATGTACCTTCAAAGTCACTCCAGGCAACCACTATGGCATGCCCGGCGAGAGTACGAAGTGAAGCCGGTGACGTCATGTATACACTACCACCAATCAGTGCAAAGCGAAAGAGGACGAAGGAGAGGGTTAGCTTGGGATATGTAGTCCCGAGACGTGTCCAGCCCAGGAATAGGTTGATTAAAAAGTCTCAATTTACTTAACCTCCCGGGCCTACCAAAAACAAATGTGTCCTTGTATAATGTAACTCGTGCTCATGTAAAGCACTCCAATACCTTCCGGTCGAGTTCACGCTACATATACTGCAAAACAACAGCGTGGTGAGAGCTAATGATTCTATGTCCTGAGAGGCGGCCATATTAAAGTCAGGCTATTCGAGCACAATGAAGATAATTTATTATAAAATTGACCAGGCACATGCAGTTCGTTTGAGAGGGGGGCCGCGTTGAGAGCTGTCAGATAGGCATGCAAGCCCGGTGCAGGCAAATCATCAAAAAAGAAGCTCTGCTTCAAATGCGGATGAAAACAGTAATTGGGCCTCGGGCAACTGATAAGAGCAAACACAGGAGGAACACAGAAAATAGCATGCTACAGCCAAAAGAAATGGAGGAAAAGTAAGTGATAAGCACAGGAACCAAGGAAAAGCAAGGGCGCGGAATGGAAGCTCCTTTTAAGATATATATTAACACTAGATTTCACAAGCACAGCACAAGAGCTGTGCAGGCGAAACCTAAAAACATACAGAAATGACTCCTGGTGTTCAAACCAGTTAACTAATGCCCTTTCTCCTCAGAGGAAAGACATGTACACGTTTAGCATTGGGCTGCTTTGTGGCTCCCTGAGCCCAAGTGTTGCTGCTGTCCTAAAAGGCTAATTTTAGCATTAATCAACTACCACAAAATATTTCAACCAACATCTCCCTTTTTAGAGGACAACAACATATTTCTGCCCTTAGCGTGTCCTGGCACTGCAGTCTTTCAATCCTCCGGGAGTCAGTGTAAGGCTCCATTGTTCTTTCGTAACTGTTAATAGACACACCACTAGCACTCTCAAAGACCGTGTGCCTCCTGCTATGGGGCAAGGCTTCTGGTGCAATAAAAAGAGACAAGATAATGACAAACGCCTTTTATGAGCCATGCACATTCCAGAATGAAACATATGTGTCACATATTCAGATAATGTGATGTTCAGGCAATTACTGATGTACATGTTTATACTATCATGGTCTCCTCAATGTAGATGTAACACTGCAGCAACAGAAACAAGTTTGATGCCAGTCAATGGCAAGTAATGTACAAAAATCACATCTTAAGCTCTGGGCTTGAGCAGGAATTGGAATACTTGGTTGAGCAGGAAGTGGAATACTTGGTTGAGCAGGAAGTGGAATACTGGGTTGGGCCTCAGGGGAATACTGGTCAGCTGAAGAGAGAAACTAGTTTCAATGTCTCTTAAAAAGGTAGTAAGCACTATAAATATCTACAATACATTATTTCAGCCCAGAAATATTTCATGCTTTCCTACCTGCCTGATGCACAACAGGTTCTAGCCATCAATGCAACAATTTTTGGAGAGGACCAGTGAGATGCAGGGCTCTGACAACAACACAGCACAGTCTGAACTACTTCCGCTCTGTAATCATATGCTTGTCTATCTCACCTTTTCAACTACTCCCTAGTAAGCTCAACAATTCGTTTGCCTTTTTAGAATGAGTCACAGCTAATCAATCAGTACAGAATATTTTAATAATGGATTATAGACTTTAAATTGTCAAATAGTAAAAATTAAACATTTCAGTTGATACTTGGTACTAGTCATAAGTAACATTCCTATGGTTGCTACCTTCCCCACTCACTCTCTTCCTTTACTTTAGGTAACCCATTGATGCACGGGGATCGATCAGTCCTAAGACTGTCATGCATTGCTCTTAGTTAGAGCTTCTTGGCTATACTTTGACTATTGAGACTATTGAGATATTTACTAGGTTATCGTGTTCCATTTTATCTAAGTGTAGAATTGTGGCTAGATGTTGTGTTATGCACCCCATTAATGCACTATACCTCCTGGAAAGTCACTGAAGGTCAGTCTGAGAGCAAGTATATCCATTGGCGTGATTTGGGATCTCCTTTAGTTTTCTGACACTTATCACTTCACTAATTAGATTTGTCCTAGTCCCCCTTTAGCCAATACCCTGTGGGAGACCTTTGACTTTATTCCAGCGTGGCATTTTGTTAATTCTTTCCACATTCATTGCCAGTATGATTATTTTGTTTGAGGTTGCTTTCCTAGGGGAAAAGCCAGCAGGATTATTCAATCAATCAATCAATCAGGTCACTTATAAAGCGCACTACATACCCGCGAGGGTCTCAAGGCGCTGGGGGAAGAGGAGGGGGGGTGCAGCTACTGATCAAAGAGCCAGGTCTTGAGGAGTCTTCTGAAGGCCAGTAGGTCTTGGGTCTGCCGAAGGTTGGTGGGGAGGGTGTTCCAGGTCTTGGCGGCGAGGTGGGAGAAGGATCTGCCGCCGCCGGTCATTTTCCGGATGCGGGGGACTGTGGCGAGGGCGAGGCTGGTGGAGCGGAGCTGGCGGGTGGGGGTGTAGAAGCTGAGTCGTCTGTTGAGGTAGGCTGGTCCGGAGTTGTGGAGTGCTTTGTGTGCGTGGGTGAGGAGCTTGAAGGTTATCCTCTTGTTGACAGGGAGCCAGTGCAGGTCTCTCAGGTGGGGTGTGATGTGGCTGCGGCGGGGGATGTCGAGGATAAGACGTGCAGAGGCGTTCTGGATGTGTTGCAGCCGTCTCAGGAGCTTAGCCGTCGTTCCTGCGTAGAGGGTGCATCCTTGGTCACAACTCTGGTTTCATAATTTGGCATCCATTTGTCCCATACAGCTTGAAAGGATCTTTTGTACCCAATCTTCACGAAAGGGGATAGTGCATATATATGGCAGAAATTATAGACTCATGGCGTTACAAGATTCAGTTAGAAATTTATTTTATAAATTGATTATAAAAGACCTTCACGTTTGGGTGGAAAAGGAGAACACTCTGCCATTAGTGTAAACAGATCTTCAGCAAGGACACAAAAAACTTTTGCTAAACGTCTTGTTGCTGATGTTAATGGAAAATACAGTTTAGTCCACGAGATTACCCATAATTCTTTGATGGCATACATAGGAACAAACTAACAAAAACAACTCACCACTTAGGCATGGGTGCAGGTACTCCGGGCAATTGTCACACCACAAATTTACTGAAGTCATGGCCCTAAACATTGTTGCATACTTAACCATAAACTACTATCCATTTATTTGGTAGACCTAAGACAAATTCCCAAAGACTGTTCTTCTCTTCCACAAAGGTTAGGAGGCCCCCATGTTAAATGCTTGAAAGCTATGACGCCACAGGATTGGACAATACACCAACTGGTATTTAAAAGCCTCTTAATCTTGATCAATGTCCCTTTAATTAATGTCCCTTTAATTAATAGGTTTTTAGCGTCTGTATTTCTCATTTTGGAAGTGTAAAGATTTTCTTATTTAATCTTCTATGATCGCTATCTTTTATTATGTGCTGTTTTTCATAATCGTAGTGGTTTTAAAGAGCGAAATAAACACTAATTAGTGTACATTTTGGTATTGCATTCACCATTGTTTGCTGGATCAGCAGAGTAAGACAGAGTACTTCCTCCAAGAAACACAGGAACGCCTTTGTATTTAAACAAAACACTTGTTGTAACATTTACCTTGCATCATTTATCTCTGTGCCTGAGGACAATACCCCAGCCATGGACACAGTTTCAGCTACGTAGATGGATTTGCAAGAGCATTTTATGTTTGTACAAAACATACATGGTTAAAATGTCTTTTATTTTATAGGAACTTCAATCAGGCTTCATTACAGTATTCCTCGACATGACTCACTTGCGCACCATAGTTCTTCAGCCGTGCTGTCCTATATAGGTCTTTGATCTCTGATGCTTTTATTTAATAGTCAGTAATCATTACAGATAATGATCTAGGTATCTGTTTTGGCTATATTCAGTGTCACTTTCCCTTCAATTATACCTCCTTCTGCGTGATAAGTGGTGCAACTATAGGCATTGGAACCATAGTCTATTTCTTGAATTGATACTAAATTCCATTTGTATCTACAATTGTGTCTGTCTCATACGAATTCTTCTGCACACACATCTAACCTGCTCAATTTGAATACATGGGTGGGGAGGGGGGTTTCTACTATTGTGGGGAGAAATAGCTTTATGACTCTGGTCAAATGAGACGGATGCTTATATTGAGCATGGGAACCATTCAGTGGCAATGAAAAATATTCAAAGAAAACAGAAGTTAAACAGGGTATATTGTGTCTGGAAAGATTCATTTCGAGATTCAATGACAAATTATTGAGGTCTGTGACTTAATAAATCAATGTAAGTTCCCAGACTCTAAACTATTCTTAATTAACTTAATGAGCAATTTAGAAGGCCTGCCAGTGTTTTTCTAAGCATTTTCTTAAACCAAAGGCAAAGAAACATAGAAGTATTAATGATTTGTTCGATAATGCCTGCATAAAATGTAAGATTGAGTTATTCAAGAATAACAAGGTAGAGGTTTTGTTGTCAACCCCATGGAATGACGGAAATATAATGTGTTGATAAGGAAGAAAGCAGAACATCCCCCTCACAAAATGTGGAGACTTTCAGGAATTGTAAAATCTTTCGGATAGGGTAGTATGAGTCTCCACAATGGATGCTCTTGCAACACAAGGAGGGAAATATTCAGTTTATCCTACTAATTTGTGCAGTGTGCAAAATCCATGCTGTGCCCCCCCAGTACGATCAAATGAGACACACTGCAAGCCAGCAGGGCTCCTCCACTAAGGCAGAGAAGAGTCTCCCCACTGCTCTCTGAGCAGTTGAAAAAGGAACAATAAAATGATAATAACACAATGTTATCATCATTTTATTGTTCTGTAACGGCTTAGGTGGGGGGGTGGGGTGGGAGGTGGGGCGGGGCTGGCCAGAGCAGGGGGAGGAGTGGTGGGCATAATGTAAGTGTGCATGACGGTTTGGCTGGCCGTCTTGGGCTGGCCATTCATGCGCACTGTGCATGTTCTCCACCAGACTGTATTGCACAGCCTAGGTGGAGAACATGCACAGTATCCCAGCCCCTGTCTGAGAGCCGAACCACCGCACTCAGACCAATCACGATGCTGCTGTCATGCTGGTGATAGCAGCATCATGATTGACATGGGGAGTCTGGGATCCTGTGTGCTTCCTGCTTCGTGGGCGGAGGACAGAGGATGGTGGAGAGATTGTGGCAGTACCCAGGTAAGTGGGTTTTTTTCATTTCACTTCCCCCTCACATCCCCACCCCCAATCGTTAGCAGCCGCCACTTCTGCAAGCGCTAAACATGCAAATGATTGGCAAACCAACAGAACCACATTGAGTACAGAAATTAATTTGGGCTAATTTTAAAGAGATAATTTTAACATAGCTCAATGAAAGATCATATCACCCACGCACTTTGCAAAGTTTGGCTCAACCTCCAGAAAGGGGTGCATGGTAAAGCTAAATGCCTATTGTCTGTACATTTTCTATTGATAGTTAAAAAGAAAGTCAGCTTTCAAAATACAGTTATATCAATATATATTACTTATATATCCCCAATATATATCACGTTTCCAAACATTTACAGAAATAGTCTACACTAACAAAATTGTAAGACAGTGCAGATTAAAGTAAGTAAGTAAACAATACACAACACCTCCAGGGAAGACCATCACAGGTAGGTAAGAAAATTACCCCTCTTGTGCCAAAGATAGCAAGGAAACAAACCTCCTGGGTACAAGATAGTAAATAAGTGACACCATTACCAATCTTGCACTGAAAACATACAGTAAAAATGCCATATTCTCCTCTTGGAAGATGATAGTAAGTAAGCAAACAGCACCACAGAGAAATGAATATAAGGCCTGCTTGCTTAGCATTAACTACTGGTTAAATGATCACAATTTGAAAACAAGTAAACCTGTTCACTGAGCAAGGTAAAATGATACAATACATGCAAACAAAACTTGTTACCACTCCTGAATAACAAATCAATTCACACATCAAACAGTAAACAGGTTATAGTGATGAGGTCCGCAGCCAGAGTGTAGTTTCTGGTGGATTTATTGAGACCAGTTACAAGTAGATGAGTTGTAGAGTAACAGCCCCACCAGGAGCAGTCTTCCTGCTGCTCAGCCCATACTCCAACTGACACACTCAAGCATCCAGGCACCCAAACATTCCATTCAAGACTCTCACACCAACATTCCATGCATCACATTCATACTGGCTGAGCAGCTAGGGAGTAAGTAACCAGATACATACAACACAGGTTACTACACAGATCAATGCCATAACTTTGTTGATGTGATTCTGTCTTCCACACACTAACCCATCTGATGAAGATGCACACAGTAGTAATAGAGAAATAAGGGTAAGAGAATAGTCTTTCCGATCAGTACAAAAACATAAGGAACAATGGAAGCACTGTATGATAATCCCCTGAACATTAATACTTACATAGTCTCAGTGAGCATGTCTGGGCCATACACAATAGGGAGAGCATTCTTCCATGTACATCAACAGGACACAGAATCACCGGATGGGTGGAACGTATATAAAAATCACTCCACAACATTCACTGCCAAGGCACTCCTGTACAGATAACACACATAGTAGAATGCACACAAAAGGCCACAAATATAAATGTTGGCTCACACATTCAGACTACCATCTCTCGAATACATCTGTATATAAATACTGGTTATACTACCTTAATTTATGTAAGAGTTCCGGCAAGCCCTAAGATTCAACATGAACAGTGATTTTCCTCTGAAGTCCGCAGTAAACGCCAGACCTTCAGAGGACTCTGCAGTGTACCTTGGTGTATTTGTGAACTCTACTTTGTAGCAGACCTGCATTTATCTCAATACCAGTCATTGCTCACTGCCTGTTTCTATAAAGATAATCAAACAGCCCAAAGAAGGGTAAAGGTGGCATGCAGCAGGTAATAGGTAAATACTTTGCCGAGTGCACTCCAAAGGCAAATAGTAGATGCTAGGACAGTTGGTTGTGTATGCCAATGTCAAATTGCAAAGTGTATTTAAATCAGCATGTTTACATTGAGCGATGGAGGTCTGGGGGTAGGTTTAGGGTAGGGAGTTGTGGTTAGGATCAAGATTTTTGACTAAAGTTTGAAATTGAGGTACCAATAAGTAAGGGCAATAAGAAGGTTATGCAGTCAATGAGGTCGCAAAATAGATTTAAAATATATATTGAGGCGGTAGTGATATGAAACCCCATCTATGGATATTTTTAGAGGAGCAGCCTAAAGGGAAGTATGTGGCAACATTTTCTAAAGGTGGGGTCAAATGAGGAACATGACATTTCTCAAAGATAGCCCAGTTGACCTGTCCTTACCAAGCCCAAACAAGTGGTAAGAATACTTCATGTTGCTGGTAAATGGCTGGCCAGCAAAGCAATATATTTCACTCAGTAATCAATTTCTTGGGGCCCGCCATAAAACTGAGATTTCTTCTGAAGCTAAAAGAGGTGGCACAGAGCAGTTGCATTGATTGTATAGAATATTGGTGGAGTGTTAATAAAAAGGAGTCCAACATCCAAAGGTATTTATAACCTCACCAGCAGTATCTTGACATGGATACTGATTAGATTCACAAAGAAAACATAGGTGTTTTGCTCACCTATTTTAATCAGCTTCCCTTCTCTGGCAGCAATGCTCCTGTATGCATTAGGGGGTAAAATTGCATTCAGGAATTTGAGCTCCATGTTAGAAATTCCTTAAGAAGGGAAACAGGGGTCTTGACTAGCTCTTGAACAAATTTACAATCTTATGCAGTACAAGGAAACATCTAATGAGTGTGGACCATAATACTCCATCATAAAATTAGTCAGGCATTCATAAATCTTAATACATTCACCAGTACAAATCTTAATTCAACTTACCAGTCCCAGTGCTGGGAGGTTGAAATATGAAGCGCACAACTGATTTCAATTCAGAATACACTCATCAGGTAGCTTTAAATATTGCATATTCACAGTAAATCGTTGTTAGATGGCTTAATTAGACCATCTTGGTAATTTCATAAATTTCAAATCACAAGACTTTCTTTGGTAGATAAAAGTGACATACTGGAGCTCCAGAGGCATAGAACAAATAGGGTATCACAGAAATGTATTATATATATATATATATATATATATATATATATATATATATATCCAAGGAACTCCGTTGCTAAAACTTTTCTAAGTAAGAACGGATACGGACCACCGAATTTGTGCAGCAATATTTATTGTAGGTGCATGGTTATCGCCATGACGCGTTTCAGCCCCTTCACGGGCCTTGATCACTGACCATGTCATGAGTGATGTAATATGTGACGTCATCAGCAGTGCATTGCGGGGGCGCGAGTTATAGTTAGCTGAACTAACTATAACGGGTGAATTTCACGGGTTTTGTATGAGTGCAATGTCCAACTAACTATAACTGTCCCTAAAACCTATGGTTTTTTCAGTGAATTTCTAAGGTTTTTTAAATGCTAATTTCTAACTATAACGTGCCTGAAACCTAGGGTTTTTCAGTGAATTTCAAAGGTTTTTAAATGCTAATTCCTAACTATAACATGTCTGAAACCTATGGTTTTTTCCAGTGAATTTCAAAGGTTTTGTAAATGACAATTTTTAAATGTATTAATTGTTATATTTATTTTTTTGATACTGATTTACTACATTTTTTAAACTATTTATTTTTAGATATTTTATTTTTTAAATTACATTGTAATTACATTATACATTACATTACAAAATATACTTTCTCAGAATGAATTACTTTAGTTTAAATACTTTGCAAATAGGCAATAGACTTTTAAGTACAGTAGTTACAGTTGTTGCAATGGGCAACACAATTTCAAACACAATGCAACATTGAGCTCAATGTGAATTTCTAGTTAAATGCAATTAGTTACTTTATGGATTACTTTTCTAACCACAGGACTGGATCCTAGATTCAGTCCTGGGACATCTCCTGTAAACAGTTGAGTAAAAGCGTTTTGGTTACAGTAGTGATTTTTAAGGAATATTATTGTATTTTAAAAGTTGACACTTAGAAACTTTTTCACATAGAATCACCAATGTTATCCTATGGGAGGAAATTCACTTAGCAGGTAAGTAGTGTTATCGTTACTTTTTCTTACTCAGTGGTGGATCCTGGATCCAGCACTGGTGCATCTCCTGTAAACAGTTGAAAGAATGCGTTTAAGTCATACAGGCGATTTTTAAGGAATATTTGTAGTTTGTGAAAATCGACACAAACTTTTCTGCTGAAAACCAGACAATGGATTCCTATGGAAGGAAATACAAGTTACTGGTAAGTACGGTTAGAATTACTTTTCAGGGTCAGTGCTGGGCTAAAAGATGCAGCACTGGGTTCTCTCCTGATAACAGGTGAGTAAATCGGAATTCGTAGTTCGGCTGATTTTAGAGGAATATTATAAAGTTCCAAAACGCCACACTTAGAAGAATTTCCAAGTGAAACCAGTCAATGTTAGCCTATGGAAGGAAATTCAAGTTACTGGTAAGTACGGTTTAAATTACTTTTCAGGATCAGTACTGGGCTCAAAGATGCAGCACTGAGGTCTCTCCTGATAACAGGTGAGAAAATTGGAATTCGTAGTTCAGCTGATTTTAGAGAAATATTATAAAGTTCCAAAACTCCACACTTAGAAGAATTTCCAAGTGAAACCAGTCAATGTAAGCCTATGGAAGGAAATTCAAGTTACTGGTAAGTACGGTTTAAATTACTTTTCAGGATCAGTACTGGGCTCAAAGATGCAGCACTGAGGTCTCTCCTGATAACAGGTGAGTAAATCGGAATTCGTAGTTCTGCTGATTTTAGAGAAATATTTGTATGTTTCAAAAATCGACACTTGCAAACTTTTTCAGCAAAAAGCAGGCAATGATATCCTATGGAAGGAAATTCAAGTTACTGGTAAGTACGGTTAAAAAAAAATTTCAGGCTCAGTACTGGGCTCAAAGATGCAGCACTGAGGTCTCTCCTGATAACAGGTGAGTAAATCGGAATACGTAGTTCGGCTGATTTTAGAGGAATATTATAAAGTTCCAAAACTCCACACTTAGAAGAATTTCCAAGTGAAACCAGTCAATGTTAGCCTATGGAAGGAAATTCAAGTTACTGGTAAGTACGGTTAGAATTACTTTTCAGGATCAGTACTAGGCTCAAAGATGCAGCACTGAGGTCTCTCCTGATAACAGGTGAGTAAATTGGAATTCGTAGTTCGGCTGATTTTAGAGGAATATTTGCACAATGGTGAAGGAAGGGGGTGGGGCCTGAGGTGACATGTCTGCAAACACGCCCTGTGGCGCGTTTTAAGTTGGAGAAATCATTCCTCCTCAATCCCGAGGGTCCCTAGGGGCCAACTAGCCCACCAGATACCTCCAGTACGCACCAGAGAGCTGCGTTGCAGAGAGGTGTTCAGAGGCCACACCCCTTTTTGCACCTCTCTGCAACGCAGCTCTGTGGCGCTTTCTGGACGTACCTGGTGGGCTAGTTGGCCCCCAGGGACCCTCAGGATTGAAGGGGATTTAATTCCCCATCTTAAAACTCGCCACGGGGCCTGTTTGCACACATGTCACCTTTAGCCCCGCCCCTCCCTTCACCACTGTGCAAACGCGCCCGTGGTGCGTTTTAAGTTGGGGAATAAGTCCCTTGAATCCTGAGGGTCCCTGGAGTCCAACTATCCCACCAGGTACCTCCAGTAAGCGCCACAGAGCTGCGTTGCATAGAGGTGTAAAAGGGGCGTGGCCTCTGTACACCTCTCTGCAACGCAGCCTCTGGCGCATACTGGAGGTTCCTGGTGGGCTAGTTGGCCCCCAGGGACCCCCAGTATTCAAGGGGAATTCGTTCCTCTTCTGCAAACGCGCCAGGGGGCGCGTTTGCAGACTGCTGCAGGGAGGGGGCGGGGCCTCCGGCACGATGCCGGTCTTTTTTTTCTTCTTTCTATGGGAGGGGGCCTGCGTGGCCCCCCTTCCCACGGCCACTTTTGGCCCCGGGGACCCCATCCCCCGGGGCCTGAGGATTTACTTTTTTTTTTTTTAAACGGGAATGGGGCCGCGTGGCCCCCCTTCCCTTGGCCTCGATTGGCCCCGGGGACCCCATCCCCCGGGGCATGCCCACTGTTTGTTTTAAATAAAATATTCGGAGGGGGGATGCGTGGCCCCACTCCTCAGGCCATTTAAGGCCCCGGGGACCCCATCCCCCGGGGCCGGCCTTTACGTTATTTTTTTTGTAATTCCTTTTTTGGGGAGGGGGGCTGCGTGGCCCCCCTCCTGGGCCACTAATGGCCCCGGGGACCCCATCTCCCGGGGCTTGGCCACTGGTTGGAGACCTTGGGGGGTCCCCAATCCCCGCACGGTCCCGCCGGCTCCCGCGTCCTGCGGGAGCCGGCATTGCTTTTCCATAAGGGAGCTGCTGACATGCAGCTCCCCTTATGGAAAAGCAATTCTGCTTTGCTTCATTGAAGCGAGAGCAGGTTTCCTGCTCTCGCTTCAATGAAGCAAGCAGTTTGTAATCACAGGACAGGAGCCGCGAGGCTCCCGTCCTGCCATTGCAAACAGCAGTGTCCCGGGGTAGGCACCCCGGGACACTGCAGGAGCCGGCCCTGGGGGTGGCGGTCCCCAGGGCCACCACAGGCTCCAGGAGGGGGCCGCCGGCCCCCTCCCATCCTGTGCACAGCCCCGGGAGGTGGTGGTCCCCGGGCTCGGGGTCCTAAACGGACCCCCACATTTTATTATTTAGTGCCCCGGGAGGTGGTGGTCTCGGGCGTGTGGAGGGCTAAAGCCCCCACACAGGTTATTTAAAAATAAAAATAGAAGCCCTGGGGGTGGCGGTCCTCGGGGCTGCGGGGGCCGTGTGCCCCCGCCAGCATTATTTTTATAAAGCCCCGGGGGTGGCGGTCCCCGGGCTTGGGGGCCCTAGAGGCCCCCATGTTATTATTTGATAAACCCCGCATGCCCTCGGGACTTGGCCCACCCGGGGGCCAATTAACCACGAAGCGCGGAGCTCGCGCTTCGTTTTTTTTATCGGCAGGATCCGCGCACCCAGCGCGTTTTTTGCCGATTTAAAAAAAAAAAATCCTTGTAGGACCCCCTGATTAGGCCTAGGGGGTCAGGGTGTTTCTACCCTGCCCCCTTTTTGCGATTTGCACAATTTTTTTTACTGTTTTCTTGTGACTCGGTTCTACCGAGTCACAAGATGGCTGCCAACACTTCCTGGTTTGGAGTGTTGACAGCCAATTAGCATACAGCTCGTCATCGGGAGGGTGCGCGGATCCTCCGCGGCCATAGATATATATGTGTTTTTACTTTTGATTTTCTCAGCAACTACTGAACGGATTTACACCATTTAACAAAACGGGTTCTTTCTGAACCAAGAACTACCTCTTTGCCAAATTTGGTGTAATTCCGTTCAGCAGTTCGGGCTGTAGCCGTGGCTAAAGTTTCCTATGGGAAAATGAATGGGGAAAACACGTTTTGGGACCTCCCTTTTTTCTCGGCCCTCGCTTGACGAATCACGCCAAGACTTTCAGGATAGGAGCAGACCGGAGCGGGCCACAAAGTTTGAAAATTTCGCGAAGATTCGTCAACCGACGCAAGAGTTATTTCAAATAGAATGTTGCGGATATATATATATATATATATATATATATATATATATATATATAATCTACTGGCGGTCGCCAGTAGATAGTTATAGTTAGGACCTATTTTCCATAGGAAATCCGCAACATTCTATTTGAAATAACGTTGGCGCCGGTTGACGAATCTTCGCGAAAGATTCCAACTTGTTGGGGCGCTCCGGTCCGCTCCTATCCTGAAAGTCTCGGGGTGATTCGTCAAGTAGGGGCCGAGAAAAAAGGGGGGTCCCAAAACGTGTTCTCCCCATTCATTTTTCCATAGGAACCTTTAGTCGCAGCTACAGCCCGAACTGCTGAACGGAATTACACCAAATTTGGCAAAGAGGTAGCCCTTGGTTCAGTGTCGGGCCTTTTGCTTAAATGGTGTAAATCCGTTCAGTAGTTCTTGAGAAAATCAAAAGTAAAATCACATATATATCTGGGCGGAGCCTAACCACACATGTCATCGTGAGATCTGATTGGCTGTCAGCACTTCATCCTGGAATTGCTGGCAGCCATCTTGGGACCAATATAAATGATAGTACCCCATTGAAATGCATTGTAGTGAATCAAAGAATTTGAGGGTTACCAAAAGGAGAACTATAAAGGGTGATAACAGACTTTAGTTACATTAGAATTCATTTGTTGATGGTACCATACTAATTTCAGGAATTGTGGTGTGTTCTAAGGTGATTTTACCCTGTGAAAAACCTTCTGCTGGGATATCATGAATCATGTTTGAGAGAAAACTATTTTCACATGCTTGTCCCATACAGTTTTGAAAGGTGCTCCAGAAGCTAAAATGAGAGCATATTTTCTGTAAATTCACATTATCTTTCTCAGTCATGTGAGAATGAAGTCTGACATTCTCAGTAAAACATGTACATCCAACAAGGGCAGAGACTGTCAGTTGATTCCTTTGTGTTCTACTGCAGCTTCCCAGAGTGTTCTAAAGAACAACTAGAGTGCTAACAGCCTTACTTATGACAAAAGTATGGCACACCTGAAGCCATCTTGATTGGAATAAACTGGTAACACTTAAAACATTTAATTTAAAAAGGAACAAAATGATGGGGTTCATTTTGTCATAGAAATTATGGTTAGTGCTGTAGAAAGAAAAATTAGGACATGTTTCAAGTGTGATCTCAAATATCTTCCTGTTATATTTCAACAGGAGCAGCCTGCCAGTTGATGCCTTTGTGTTCTACTGCAGCTTCCCAGAGTGTTCTAAAGAACAACTAGAGCGCTAACAGCCTTACTTATGACAAAAGTATGGCACACCTGAAGCCATCTTGATTGGAATAAACTGGTAACACTTAAAACATTTAATTTAAAAAGGAACAAAATGAGGGGGTTCTTTTGAAATAGAAATTATGGTTAGTGCTGCAGAAAGAAAAATTAGGGCATGTTTTAAGTGAGATCTCAAATCCTCTTCTATTTCATTAGAAAATTCTGACATGCAGACTGAAACAATCACTTTCAATACCAGCAGCAGACTTCCAGTTAACTCCCTGGTGAGCAGTAGCTTTACTACAGTGATCTAATGAGCAACTAGAGTGCTAACATTCTGAATTTATGGCAAATGTGAGACACATCTGAATGCCTTCTTGATGGAATCAAAGTAAAAACTGAAAGCATTTCCTACTGAGGAGACTGCAGTAAATGAGGAAATTAGGAAACTTCATAACAAAGAAGTCTTCCAAGATGGCCACCAGTAAAAAAGAGCCCAAATGTAGCACAAATATTACCCAGATGTAGCCCACATATAGCCCAATGACAAAAGTGTGCAAAACACTTTTTATTTTTAGTTTTTTTGCAGTTTTATGTAGTGCAGACTGGTCAGGTATTGGAGCATTGCATCTTAAAACATGACCCCCTACACTACAAAAACACCACTGCACTACCCTAAACCCTAAAACACTATCCCCAGCACGACCCCCTACACTACACAAGCACCACTGCACTATCCTAAACCCTAAAACACTACCCCCAGCATGACCCCTTACACTACACAAACACCACTGCACTACCCTAAACCCTAAAACACTACCCCCAGCACGACCCCCTACACTACCCAAACACCACTGCACTAACCTAAATCCTAAAACACTACCCCCAGCATGACCCCCTACACTACCCAAACACCACTGCACTACCCTAAAACATGACCCCCTACACTACACAAACACCACTGCACTGCCCTAAACCCTAAAACACTACCCCCAGCACGATCCCCTACACTACACAAACACCACTGCACTACCCTAAACCCTAAAACAATACCCCCAGCACGACCCCCTACAATACCCAAACACCACTGCACTAACCTAAATCCTAAAACACTACCCCCAGCACGACCCCCTACACTACCCAAACACCCCTGCACTACCCTAAAACATGACCCCCTACACTAAACAAACAGCACTGCACTACCCTAAACCCTAAAACACTACCCCCAGCATGACCCCCTACACTACACAAGCACCACTGCACTACCCTAAACCCTAAAACACTACCCCCAGCACGACCCCCTACACTGCCCGAACACCACTGCACTGCCCTAAACCCTGAAACACCAGCCCCTGCACGACCCCCTACACTGCCCGAACACCACTGCACTGCCCTAAACCCTGAAACACCACCCCTAGCACGACCCCCTACACTGCCCGAACACCACTGCACTGCCCTAAACACTGAAACACCACCCCTTCACGACCCCCTACACTGCCCGAACACCACTGCACTGCCCTAAACCCTGAAACACCACCCCCAGCACGACCCCCTACACTGCCCGAACACCACTGCACTGCCCTAAACCCTGAAACACTACCCCCAGCAAGACCCCCTACACTGCCCGAACACCACTGCACTGCCCTAAACCCTGAAACATCACCCCCAGCAAGACCCCCAACACTGCCCGAACACCACTGCCCTAAACCCTGAAACACCACCCCCAGCACGACCCCCTACACTGCCCGAACACCACTGCACTGCCCTAAACCCTGAAACACCACCCCCAGCATGACCCCCTACACTGCCCGAACACCACTGCACTGCCCTAAACCTTGAAACACAAGCCCCAGCACGACCCCCTACACTGCCCGAACACCACCTCACTGCCCTAAACCCTGAAACACCACCCCCAGCACGACCCCCTACACTGCCCGAGCACCACTGCACTGCCCTAAACCCTGAAACACCAGCCCCAGCACGACCGCCTACACTGCCCGAACACCACTGCACTGCCCTAAACCCTGAAACACCACCCCCAGCACCACCCCCTACACTGCCCGAACACCACTGCACTGCCCTAAACCCTGAAACACCACACCCTGCATGACCCCCTACACTGCCCGAACACCACTGCACTGCCCTAAACCCTGAAACACCACCCCCAGCATGACCCCCTACACTGCACAAACACCACTGCACTGCCCTAAACCCTGAAACACTACCCCCAGCAAGACCCCCTACACTGCCCGAACACCACTGCACTGCCCTAAACCCTGAAACATCACCCCCAGCAAGACCCCCTACACTGCCCGAACACCACTGCCCTAAACCCTGAAACACCACCCCCAGCAAGACCCCCTACACTGCCCGAACACCACTGCACTGCCCTAAACCCTGAAACACCACCCCAGCACGACCCCCTACACTGCCCGAACACCACTGCTCTGCCCAAAACCCTGAAACACCAGCCCCAGCACGACCCCCTACACTGCCTGAACACCATTGCTCTGCCCTAAACCCTGAAACACCAGCCCCAGCACGACCCCCTACACTGCCCGAACACCACTGCACTACCCTAAACCCTGAAACACCACCCCCAGCACGACCCCTACACTGCCCGAACACCACTGCACTGCCCTAAACCCTGAAACACCAGCCCCAGCACGACCGCCTACACTGCCTGAAAACTACTGCACTGCCCTAAACCCTGAAACACCAGCCCCAGCACGACCCCCTACACTGCCCGAACACCACTGCACTGCCCTAAACCCTCAAACACCAGCCCCAGCACGACCCCCTACACTGCCCGAACACCACTGCACTGCCCTAAACCCTGAAACACCAGCCCCAGCAAGACCCCCTACACTGCCCGAACACCACTGCACTGCCCTAAACCCTGAAACACCACCCCAGCAAGACCCCCTACACTGCCCGAACACCACTGCATTAAACCCTGAAACACCACCCCCAGCAAGACCACCTACACTGGCCGAACACCACTGCACTGCCCTAAACCCTGAAACACCACCCCCTGCATGACCCCCTATGCTGCCCAAACACCACTGCACTGCCCTAAACGCTGAAACACCACCCCTGCATGACCCCCTACACTGCCCGAATACCACTGCACTGCCCTAAACCCTGAAACACCACCCCTCAGCACGACACCCTACACTGCCCGAACACCACAGCACTGCCCTAAACCCTGAAACACCACCCCCAGCACGACCCCCTACACTGCCCAAACACCACTGCACTGCCCTAAACCCTGAAACACCACCCCCTGCACGACCCCCTACACTGCTGGAACACCACTGCACTGCCCTAAACCCTGAAACACCACCCCCAGCACGACCCCCTACACTGCCCGAACACCACTGCACTAAACCCTGAAACACCACCCCCAGCAAGACCACCTACACTGGCCGAACACCACTGCACTGCCCTAAACCCTGAAACACCACCCCCTGCACGACCCCTACACTGCCCAAACACCACTGCACTGCCCTAAACCCTGAAACACCACCCCTCAGCACGACACCCTACACTGCCCGAACACCACTGCACTGCCCTAAACCCTGAAACACCACCCCCAGCACGACCCCCTACACTGCCCAAACACCACTGCACTGCCCTAAACCCTGAAACACCACCCCCTGCACCACCCCCTACACTGCCCGAACACCACTGCACTGCCCTAAACCCTGAAACACCACCTCCAGCACAACCCCCTACACTGCCTGAACACCATTGCTCTGCCCTAAACCCTGAAACACTAGCCCCAGAACGACCCCCTACACTGCCCGAACACCACTGCACTGCCCTAAACCCTGAAACACCACCCCCAGCACGATCCCCTACACTGCCCGAACACCACTGCACTGCCCTAAACCCTGAAACACCAGCCCCAGCAAGACCCCTACACTGCCCGAACACCACTGCACTGCCCTAAACCCTGAAACACCAGCCCCAGCATGACCCCTACACTGCCCGAACACCACTGCACTGCCCTAAACCCTGAAACACCAGCCCCAGCACCATCACCTACACTGCCCGAACACCACTGCACTGCCCTAAACCCTGAAACACCAGCCCCAGCACAACCCCCTACACTGCCCGAACACCACTGCACTGCCCTAAACCCTGAAACACCAGCCCCAGCACGACCCCCTACACTGCCCGAACACCACTGTACTGCCCTAAACCCTGAAACACCAGCCCCAGCAGGACCCCCTACACTGCCCGAACACCACTGCACTGCCCTAAACCCTGAAACACCACCCCCTGCACGACCCCCTACACTGCCCGAACACCACTGCACTACCCTACACCCTGAAACACCACCCCCTGCACGACCCCCTACACTGCCCGAACACCACTGCACTGCCCTAAACCCTGAAACACCACCCCTGCACGACCCCCTACACTGCCCGAACACCACTGCACTGCCCTAAACCCTGAAACACCACTTCCTGCACCACCCCTACACTGCCCGAATACCACTGCACTGCCCTAAACCCTGAAACACCACCCCTGCACTGCCCCCTACACTGCCCGAACACCACTGCACTGCCCTAAACCCTGAAACACCACCCCCAGCACGACCCCTTTACTGCTCGAACACCACTGCACTGCCCCAAACCCTGAAACACCACCCCCAGCACGACCCCCTACACTGCCCGAACACCACTGCCCTAAACCCTGAAACACCACCCCTGCACGACCCCCTACACTGCCCGAACACCACAGCACTGCCCTAAACCCTAAAACACCACCCCCTGCACGACCCCCTACACTGCCCGAACACCACTGCACTGCCCTAAATCCTGAAACACCACCCCCAGCATGACCCCCTACACTACCCGAACACGACTGCACTGCCCTAAACCCTCAAACACTCCCCCCAGCACGACCCCCTACACTGCCCGAACACCACTGCACTGCCCTAAACCTTGAAACACAAGCCCCAGCACGACCCCCTACACTGCCCGAACACCACCTCACTGCCCTAAACCCTGAAACACCACCCCCAGCACGACCCCCTACACTGCCCGAGCACCACTGCACTGCCCTAAACCCTGAAACACCAGCCCCAGCACGACCGCCTACACTGCCCGAACACCACTGCACTGCCCTAAACCCTGAAACACCACCCCCAGCACCACCCCTACACTGCCCGAACACCACTGCACTGCCCTAAACCCTGAAACACCACACCCTGCATGACCCCCTACACTGCCCGAACACCACTGCACTGCCCTAAACCCTGAAACACCACCCCCAGCATGACCCCCTACACTGCACAAACACCACTGCACTGCCCTAAACCCTGAAACACTACCCCCAGCAAGACCCCTACACTGCCCGAACACCACTGCACTGCCCTAAACCCTGAAACATCACCCCCAGCAAGACCCCTACACTGCCCGAACACCACTGCCCTAAACCCTGAAACACCACCCCCAGCAAGACCCCCTACACTGCCCGAACACCACTGCACTGCCCTAAACCCTGAAACACCACCCCAGCACGACCCCCTACACTGCCCGAACACCACTGCTCTGCCCAAAACCCTGAAACACCAGCCCCAGCACGACCCCCTACACTGCCCGAACACCATTGCACTGCCCTAAACCCTGAAACACCAGCCCCAGCACGACCCCCTACACTGCCCGAACACCACTGCACTGCCCTAAACCCTGAAACACCACCCCCAGCACGACCCCCTACACTGCCCGAACACCACTGCACTGCCCTAAACCCTGAAACACCAGCCCCAGCACAACCTCCGTACACTGCCCGAACACCACTGCACTGCCCTAAACCCTGAAACACCAGCCCCAGCACGACCGCCTACACTGCCTGAAAACCACTGCACTGCCCTAAACCCTGAAACACCAGCCCCAGCACGACCCCCTACACTGCCCGAACACCACTGCACTGCCCTAAACCCTCAAACACCAGCCCCAGCACGACCCCCTACACTGCCCGAACACCACTGCACTGCCCTAAACCCTGAAACACCAGCCCCAGCAAGACCCCCTACACTGCCCGAACACCACTGCACTGCCCTAAACCCTGAAACACCACCCCAGCAAGACCCCCTACACTGCCCGAACACCACTGCATTAAACCCTGAAACACCACCCCCAGCAAGACCACCTACACTGGCCAAACACCACTGCACTGCCCTAAACCCTGAAACACCACCCCCTGCATGACCCCCTATGCTGCCCAAACACCACTGCACTGCCCTAAACGCTGAAACACCACCCCCTGCATGACCCCCTACACTGCCCGAATACCACTGCACTGCCCTAAACCCTGAAACACCACCCTCAGCACGACACCCTACACTGCCCGAACACCACAGCACTGCCCTAAACCCTGAAACACCACCCCCAGCACGACCCCCTACACTGCCCAAACACCACTGCACTGCCCTAAACCCTGAAACACCACCCCCTGCAACACCCCCTGCACGACCCCCTACACTGCTGGAACACCACTGCACTGCCCTAAACCCTGAAACACCACCCCCAGCACGACCCCCTACACTGCCCGAACACCACTGCACTAAACCCTGAAACACCACCCCCAGCAAGACCACCTACACTGGCCGAACACCACTGCACTGCCCTAAACCCTGAAACACCACCCCCTGCACGACCCCCTACACTGCCCAAACACCACTGCACTGCCCTAAACCCTGAAACACCACCCCTCAGCACGACACCCTACACTGCCCGAACACCACTGCACTGCCCTAAACCCTGAAACACCACCCCCAGCACGACCCCCTACACTGCCCAAACACCACTGCACTGCCCTAAACCCTGAAACACCACCCCCTGCACCACCCCCTACACTGCCCGAACACCACTGCACTGCCCTAAACCCTGAAACACCACCTCCAGCACAACCCCTACACTGCCTGAACACCATTGCTCTGCCCTAAACCCTGAAACACTAGCCCCAGCACGACCCCCTACACTGCCCGAACACCACTGCACTGCCCTAAACCCTGAAACACCACCCCCAGCACGATCCCCTACACTGCCCGAACACCACTGCACTGCCCTAAACCCTGAAACACCAGCCCCAGCAAGACCCCCTACACTGCCCGAACACCACTGCACTGCCCTAAACCCTGAAACACCAGCCCCAGCATGACCCCCTACACTGCCCGAACACCACTGCACTGCCCTAAACCCTGAAACACCAGCCCCAGCACCACCACCTACACTGCCCGAACACCACTGCACTGCCCTAAACCCTGAAACACCAGCCCCAGCACAACCCCCTACACTGCCCGAACACCACTGCACTGCCCTAAACCCTGAAACATCAGCCCCAGCACGACCCCCTACACTGCCCGAACACCACTGTACTGCCTTAAACCCTGAAACACCAGCCCCAGCAGGATCCCCTACACTGCCCGAACACCACTGCACTGCCCTAAACCCTGAAACACCACCCCCTGCACGACCCCCTACACTGCCCGAACACCACTGCACTACCCTACACCCTGAAACACCACCCCTGCACGACCCCCTACACTGCCCGAACACCACTGCACTGCCCTAAACCCTGAAACACCACCCCTGCACGACCCCCTACACTGCCCGAACACCACTGCACTGCCCTAAACCCTGAAACACCACTTCCTGCACCACCCCCTACACTGCCCGAATACCACTGCACTGCCCTAAACCCTGAAACACCACCCCTGCACCGCCCCCTACACTGCCCGAACACCACTGCACTGCCCTAAACCCTGAAACACCACCCCCAGCACGACCCCCTTTACTGCTCGAACACCACTGCACTGCCCCAAACCCTGAAACACCACCCCCAGCACGACCCCCTACACTGCCCGAACACCACTGCCCTAAACCCTGAAACACCACCCCCTGCACGACCCCTACACTGCCCGAACACCACAGCACTGCCCTAAACCCTAAAACACCACCCCTGCACGACCCCTACACTGCCCGAACACCACTGCACTGCCCTAAATCCTGAAACACCACCCCCAGCATGACCCCCTACACTACCCGAACACGACTGCACTGCCCTAAACCCTCAAACACTCCCCCAGCACGACCCCCTACACTACCCGAACACCACTGCACTGCCCTAAACCCTAAAACACTCCCCCAGCACGACCCTCTACACTACCTGAACACCACTGCACTGCCCTAAACCCTAAAACACTCCCCCCGCATGACCCCTACACTAACCAAACACCAAAGCACTACCCTAATCCCTAAATCACTACCCCCCGCACGACCCCTACACTACCCAAAGACCACTGCACTACCCTAAACCCTAAAACACTACCCCGCCCGACTCCCTACACTACCTAAAGACCACTGCACTACCCTAAACCCTAAAACACGACCTCCTACACTACACAAACACCACTGCACTACCCTAAACCCTAAAACACTACCCCCTACACTACACAAACACCACTGCACTACCCTAAACCCTAAAAGCTACCCCCAGCACGAACCCCTACACTACCCAAACACCACTGCACTACCCTAAACCCTAAAACACTACCCCCAGCAGTACCCCCTACACTACCCAAACACCATTGCACTACCCTAAACCCTAAAACACTACCCCCAGCAGTACCCCTACACTACCCAAACACCACTGCACTACCCTAAATCACTACCCCCATCACGACCCCCTACACTACCCAAACACCACTGCACTACCCTAAACCCTAAAACACTACCCCCAGCATGACCCCCTACACTACCCAAACACCACTGCACTACCCTATACCCTAAAACACTCCCCCAGCACGACTCCCTACACTACCCAAACACCACTGCACTACCCTAAACCCTAAATCTACCCCCAGCATGACCCCCTACACTACACAAACACCACTGCACTACCCTAAACCCTAAAACACTAACCCCAGCACGACCCTCTTCACTACCTAAACACAACTGCACAATTTGTTACAGGCGTTGCAACGCAGGCCTGTGGTGCTTACTGGAAGTACCTGGTGGGCTAGTTGGGCCCCAGGGACCCTCAGGATTCAAGGTGACCTAATCCCCCAACTTAAAACACTCCACGGGGCGCGTTTGCAAAGTGGTGAAGGGAGGGGGCGGGGCCTCTGGTGACATGTGCGCAAACACGCCCTGTGGTGCGTTTTAAGTTGGGGAATTAATTCCCTTTGAATCCTGAGGGACCCTGGGGCCAACTAGCCCACCAGGTACCTTCAGGAAGCACAACAGAGTTGCGTTGCAGAGAGGTGAAAAAGGTGCGTGGCCTCGGAACGCCTCTCTGCAACTCAGCTCTGTGGTCCTAACTGTAGGTACCTGGGGGCTAGTTGGGCCCCAGGGACCCTCAGGATTCAAGGGGACTTAATCCTGCAACTTAAAATGCGCCACGGGGCGTGTTTGCACACATGTCACCTCAGGCCCCCTCCCTTCACCACTGTGCAAACGCGCCCTGTAGCGCGTTTTAAGAGGTAGTTTTAATCCCCTGCCCTATTATGTACTAGGGACTTGCAGAGGAGGTCATGCTAATCACAGGGGTACCCCAACGCATAGTGTTCCCTAGTGTATGTAGGTGTTTTCACTGTATTCTAAATGTCTTTTAGCATAGCACTGGCTCTGGTTAGTCAGAGTCAGTTACCACCAGTACCCGTCTGAAAAAGTTGTGGGCACAGGATGATTTTGCAACAAGGCCTCTTTCTGCTCCTCTGTTGGTTCTTTCTGCACATCTTTTGCTTCTTTCTGTGCGTTTTTTCTTCTTTATTCACATGTCCTACCTCTGTAGGCATAGTTAGAAACTAGCATTTAAAAACCTTTGAAATTCACTTAAAAAATCATAGGTTTCAGGCACATTATAGTTAGAAATTAGCATTTGAAAAACCTTTGAAATTCACTGAAAAAACCATAGGTTTCAGACACGTTATAGTTAGAAATTAGCATTTAAAAAACCTTTGAAATTCACTGGAAAAACCATAGGTTTTAGGGACAGTTATAGTTATTTTGACATTTCACTCGTACAAAACCATAGAAATTCCCCGTTATAGTTAGTTCAGCTAACTATAACTCGCGCCCCGCAATGCACTGCTGATGACATCACATATTACATCACTCATGACATGGTCAGTGACATCACTGATGACATCACTGATGACATCTCAAATGACATCACTGATGACATCATCCATGTGATAATTTCATGCATCTTCTCACACCCTAATATAACTTTTGATACACCCACTCTAAATTACAGACTGCCATTCTCAAAACCATAGACACTCCAACACCAAAAACTACATACCCACTCACTGATTCTTAGGTCTACACACACATCCACTCACTCACCCGTAAAGTCACTCATACTTACAGTCACTCAGTACAGGACTATCATATGCACTCATACACCTATATAAACACTCACACACCGCCACTCATCCATAGAGGTACTCACACACCTAGTCAGTCATGCAAAAATTAATCACACACCCATTTACTCACCTATACAGTTATACACACACCAGCTCACTTACTCATACAAATACTAGCACATTCTTACGCTCTTATACAATAACTGATACAAGCACACACGCATCCATACAGCCACTCTCACTATCACATACTCTCACTTATAGCCATTTAAATACTCTAACACACATATATACTGCCTTTTACATATGTAGTTACTCGCACATGTACCACTGAGATATACATTCACTCACTAACACACCCATACACACACTCACCCACCCAAGCAGTCCATCACAGATGCACTCTTGAAATCATGCACCCAGTGAATCACCCACTCACACATCTATGTACAGAGTCACACACACCCCACCCACACAAACACTCAGGCAGCCATACAGATACTCAGAGAACCAATCAATAACCCATATAGACACTCATGTAGCTATTCGCAAATCCATGCATCCACTTACACACCAACAAACAGACGGATACAGACATTCACACAGTTTAGTCACAAACCCATGCATTCAGTAAGATACGTTTAATCACTCACTTGTAGAGTCAGTCACTCACGTACTAAATCATCCATTCAGACACTTATACACCCACTCATTCTTCAATACGCCTTTCCCTATATATATTAAACATATTTAAACTTTACAGAAACACACAGTCACTGGATGATGTCATCAGTGATGTCATTTGAGATGTCATCAGTGATGTCATCAGTGATGTCACTGACCATGTCATGAGTGATGTAATATGTGACGTCATCAGCAGTGCATTGCGGGCGTGAATTATAGTTAGCTGAACTAACTATAACGGGGGAATTTCTATGGTTTTGTACGAGTGAAATGTCCAACTAACTATAACTGTCCCTAAAACCTATGGTTTTTTCAGTGAATTTCAAAGGTTTTTTAAATGCTAATTTCTAACTATAACGTGTCTGAAACCTATGGTTTTTTCAGTGAATATATATATATATATATCCAAAAGCATGCAATGCTAGGGACGCCCAGCCTGTTGGGCTCGTCAATCACCAACATATTCCATAAGAAAGCACGTACTCCTCCTCCCAACCAGACGTGCATTAGTGATGATTCTTTATTTTGTCAGGTCTAGCAGCATCACGAGTTTCGACTCTTGCGAGTCTTAATCATCTGCAGTTAATGAAAGTGAACACACGTTTGGTCTTTTTAACGTGGTTACATGACAATGAAAAAGGACAAGGAATCCAAGCATTATAATCGGTATTTAAAGTGGCAGAGTGTCAGTTATTGAGATATTTGGGCACAAATTTCTGCGTGGAAACAGTGTCTACTCTTGAAAGTTAAAGCAATTATAAATCCATTTGAAATATAGTATTTCACACTTATCACTTTTCATCACTGAGTTCCCTTCGCTTCCTTAGTTAGTATTTTCAGGACCACACCAACTACAATGTATTGCAGCTGTCTCTATGCACGGTCCCAGTACTTCAATGTCTTATATTTGATTGGCTAATTCCATCTTCGTTTGAACAGGATAGGAGCTAATATAGATCCATGTGGAGGGGTAAATTTTGAGGTTTAGCGGAAAAGATTCACTTTTTTTAACATCCATGAAAGGCAGCATTCTAGCTGGGCCAACTTCCCTTCCTCACTGCACATGATCGGAGCCTGAAACATTGATTCATACTTGCTGTTTATTCTTTCAAAGCAATGTCATCCTCCTCCTTTGTCTAGGTATGGACATTTGTGCCCAGATCACCTTCTTTCTCTCAAGCTGTTGAAATTCTGACTATTTGGAGTTACGCTAATGCTCGTTTGCAGCTCTTTAATGTTGCCTTGAACCTTTTTTTCTAGTATCTGTAAGGATTTGCATTGCCTGTTCTAATTCAGACACTCTACTTTTGAGTCCTACCATGATCCCCTTCAGTGCATCAAATTCGGCTTTAGTGAACTTATTCTTATGACCATTGCTATTTTTGTTCATGGTTTCTTAACATAGAAAAGTTCGTTATTTCACATCTTTACTTTGTCTTTTTGAAAAATTAGTCATTGCAAATAATTTGTACTGAATATAAATATAATAGAAGGCTGAACCTACTAATCAAATCTCGGACTGGGAATCGGGGTACCAGCAGGGATGACATTTTTCAAAGTGATTTGTAACCTATCCAAACCTTCATGAGGCTTTAATATGGGAATATTGATAAAGTATGCTTCTTGGCACTATATATATGATCTGATAATTAAATTATGTTTCTTAGGTAGTTTTCTAAAAACAATTAGAATGTGAAATATATGAATTGATAAATTCTAATCAGAATGCTCACACTGAGCGCTCTGAATGGTATTTAAGGCAAGCCTTTCCCAACTCTGAAAGATGTGATGTAATGAATATTGCTTAGGGTAATATCATTGAGATAATTGCCCTTCATCCACAATATGTACGCATTCGCTCAGGACTCATAACCTGGGAGACAGGCAATTATCTAACGATAATGCCTTCAAGAAGGTCCATTCAGGCGCGAGGTACACGATGTAATCAGTGAAGTACTAACAGTCACTCTCCGTCCGGAGGCTCGTAGATGCCTCCTAAACATCTGGGAGCCCACAGACCTAAATAATCATCAAACGCAATGGGTCACTCTTGGGCTTATAGTAGCCAAAAGAAATATAGCGCAGCTCTGGGGAGCAGCACATGCACCCACGATTGTAGACTGGAAAAAAGACCTCGATTGGTGCATGTACAGGGAAAAGACAGTCTACATAGCTCGAGGATGCCCCCAAAAATGGTCCAAAATTTGGGACACATTGAATTCTTATCGGGGGAACATATGTAGCCCACCCCATAGCATCGACTACGATGATACCCCTACTCCGTAGCATCCAATGGAAAGTAATGTTTTATTTGTGATCACTGTCTGTCTCCATTGTATACACAAATGCCAAATCCTTTGTACTGTATGTTTATGTCGATGACTGTTAAAAAAAAGAATTATAAAAAAAAAAAGAATGTCCATTCATTCTATCATGATAACAGCAGCGGCCCGTGAAGGCAAGAGCGGTGGTGCCGGGTGGAGGGGGATTTAGAGAGATGACGAAGAGGGTAAATTATTTATTTATTTAATTTTCCCTCATGGTCGTCTGTCGAATTCCCCCCAACCCGGCCCCACTGCCCCACCGATCTTACTTGCACGGGCCGCTGCTGCATGTTAAGCACGCTAAGACAGTTCAAACCTCTGATACTTTTTTATTGAACACTAGAAGCCATACTCAACATCGCTGCTTACATCTTTCCCTGTAGTCAAAGCCTTCAAAGAGCGATAATACATCTGTGAGCACCACCACTTAGGATGGGTCACTCTCAGCGAGCACCTCAAATTTTTCTTCCACATTTCAGGGCAGTGTTGATGTACTTTGAGTGCTTAATCATAAGCATCTGCGTCAGTCATGAATGTATCACAACTGTGAGTGCGGCCAATAGTGGTCGAAGTGGGGGGGGGGATCTGAGGGGCATGACGTTCCCATGCTTTTTTAATTTGAGAATAAAAGTTCCCCTACTTTGGGGCCGATTCTGATGCGGGTTGGAAAAGCTTCCCGACCGAGGGCCTGATTCTGATGCGGTTAGGAAGGCCTCCTAACGGCATTTGCTCCTTCCAAATCGGATCGGGAACGTGTCTTCCCGACCGAGGGCCCAATTCTGATGCGGTTAGGAACAAATGTTCCCATTGAAGTCAATGGGAGTTCAACCAAATTGTATCTGGAAGCATCCGGATGCATCCTACTCCGCCGGTCGGACTTTCCCGATCCGAGTGGGTCGGACACCATTTCCCAACCGATTCGGTCGGGAAGCTTTTCCAACCCGCATCAGAATCGGCCCCTTTGTGTCAAAAGACAACCACCCCAGGACGATTAATTCAGAGATTTGAAAGGCTTCAGCTGAAGAATACGACAGGGAGTCTCATGTGCTGTGAAACTAAGGGCGGGGCAGGCAGCTAAACAAGCCTTCTTGCCAGGGTGCCAGCTCACTGAAAGAAGTGCAAATGTGCACAACTGGTCAATCTACAAATGTAAAGGGTACCTGGAAGCCGGTATTGGCTTTACTGATGGAATCACTTGAAGTTTCCCGATGACAAACATTTATTCTTTTTGAGGGGTATTGTAAGGGAGTTACCATCTAAGCTCTGAAGTGTGCACTTTTTAAAATACAGTTATAAAACAAACTGCACTATGTACAGTCTGCAAATAAATCAATATTTTGGAAACACTTTTTATCTTAAACCTTTTTGTGCATTATGTAGCAGGCCTATCTTATACTACGTGTAATGCAAGTTTAAAATAATGACTTATATGTTCACAGTGCTTCCTGTCCCAGACTAGGACCTTGTAGAACTAAATTTACACAAGTCACTATTCTCCACTGCACCAACCAGGTTTCAATTCTGTGGCTCTCTGGTCACAAACGCAGATCTCTGCAGTGTATTAACTAATAGAGGTTTCATAATGTACGATAGTGCATTTCCTACTGATTAACATAACTTGTATTTAATTTTCATTTATGCTGTACATTATTTTATATGTAGTTACCGGAAGATAAAACACCAAAAAAAGTTACAGAATATTTAGTTTTTTAGCCACTCCCACACGCTCACTCACCCCTCCCCCTTGCACGTATCATCACGTTTCCCATACTTTTTAAATGCACTTCGACCAGTGGCTGCCGCAGAGCAGAACTATGTCCCTTTTTTAAGACATTTCAATGTCTGAAGTGTATACCTTTAACTTGGAAATGTTCAGAGGTAGTGAAAGAGTGGCAGAAAGTCCAACTGGAAAACAAGGAACTGTGGTTGCCCAGTCCAATGACTTTTCGACAAGATGGATGGCAGGGCACACGTTCATGATGCGGCCTCAAATGATTCTCAATGACACAAAGCATTGTTGAAAGTTCTGCAAGCGCTATATTTATTGACAATTCCGAAGAAGTGTAACCTGTAAACTGACAAAGGCGCATCGCAGCAGATAAATGAGGTCAGGGCTTTAAGTGGGATGAAAAAACTGGGGGGGGGGTCTCTCAAAGGGGCGTGGCCGATGCAGTTAGAGACGTGGCTTAAAATGCGTAAGCTAAAAATCTGTGCTTTGCATAGTGTGCTGCCCGGCTGGTATTTTGCTGCTTCTGTCATTGAATCCAGGTATATAATACAAAAAGTAAGATTATCTACAACAAGCTAGGGCTATTGGCTTTGTCAATGGCTGTTAGTTGCATACCATACATAAGCAACAACTATGGCTTTGTTGCATATAATATTGAAAATACTTCCGTTCTGAAATAATGAGACAGTGAAATAACTATAAAGCGTCGCTCTGAAGTTACCTCAAAGGCAGTAAAGGGTGATATTGCTGCAGAGTTAAGATTTATTTTTTCACCCAGAGTCTCGAGCAATGTTTAATCGCCACAGTTCTAGTACAGCTGATGCGGGACTTCGTGTGAGTGATTGAAGCCTCTCTTGCAGTTTTCGCACCTTGAGCCACAACAGGCGCGCTTCTCATTAAGCATTTACCGAAAGTTCCCGTTTGTCGTGCCTTTGAAGAGTCTCAAAGACAGGTAATCATGCAGCATCATTTTGTACTTAGTGTAGAGTGGCTCCGAATGAAGTGGTTGTCGGCGCTGTTGATGTGGCGGTGCTGGACTCTGCAGCTGGAGTGTCTGGAAGCAGCCTGCCAGCTTTAACCTCGGGGCTTCTTTTAATAAGTAGGTTTCTACAGTAGGACTGGGGATCGAGGCCGAAGCTTTAAACAGGGATGTACACATGGACATACTTAGGCAAAATAGCGTGTGAAACTGGAGACCATTCAAGGTCTGGGGGTCTGGTGGAGCACAGACATTGACAGACTGGAGGGTCTGCAGTGCATACAGGAGTCCCATTAGAAAACACAAAATCGGTGCAGTGCAGTAGTGTAAATAGATTTGCACCAACTTACTTGGACCAAAACATCCCTTTTGCCGAGTTTTCGGTCAAAACGTTGTTTTTGCACCAGGTGATTGGGGCAGTTTTCACTTTTGCATTTGCTGTTTGATGCAAATGTTGGTGCACAGTTACATTGCCCAACTTTTGCTCCATTTACTCAGGCCAACATTTCCCATGCAGATATTATATAACATGTTGTATTTGTGCGAAGAGACCGAGAAAATCCACTTTGCACAATTGTTACTGCTCACGTGGAAATGAATGGAACAAACAGGTTTCGCTCCAAGTTGAACTTGGGCCATGTTGCATAATGTTCTAAAAAGGCCAAAAAAGGATCTAACAGATTTCCCGATTTTTTTTTTGCTATGTTGAAATAATAAGGAATGGGGAAATACATGTACTTCTGTTGTTCATATGTGAAACATGGGTCCAAGGATGTAGGCAAAATCTCTTAAATTTCTGTTACGAAGTCAAAAATACAGACTGTCCGTCATCGGATTTATGCTTTGTTTTGTACAGCATTTTCTTTATTGGAAGTTACTGTGCACAAATAAAATGAGTCAGAAGCAAGCAAGGCATCTTATATTTCATGCACTGCTTGACACTTTGTTTCTCTTGTTTTTAATTCTTAGTGCTAAACTGTTTGTGTGATATGGGTTGTAGCAAAGTCTGTGTAATCCCTCGTAAATGAGAAACAGTAAAAATAGTGCAATAATTTATTACATAGTTTGCACCAATACACTATGAGTAACATGGTCCAATGTAACTTTTATTTTTACATTAATCTACTTTATTTTTTACAGTAGTGTACCAGCTGATTTGCTAAAATTGATTTTGGAACATTTTTATAAATCCTAACTATATACTCACTCTGACCAAATCTTCAGGTAAATGATTGCATTTTCACCAAGTATTTGCCTTCTAAAACGAGACTTAACCCTTTTTAGCCTACTCCCTTAGGATCAAAAAAATTGTAGCGCAAAGAAAGTCTGCCACCATCTAGTAGTACTCACGAACCAAGCTTATAGGTGGACATGCTTAACTTAAAAATCTTTCTGTGCCTCAGTTTTTATATGCAGCCAGTACAATTACAGACTACCTTGTCTCTTCGGGAAGCAGGGGTGGAGGATTACATAACAAAGGCCTAAAAGAAAACTGACATATAAGTAAAGAACTTTTAATGAGTCAGGAGTGTCATTGGCATGGCTGGCATTAAGGTATTTGATCCCTTATTGGTAGCTTTTGTGGCCCAGCAGTGTAGAAAGCGTTAGGAGGCCCCGTACGTTTCCATCAGCTCACTAAGTCGTTCATGCAGTACCATTATGTCGAAATGATGTGCACCGTTGGTGTGGTATGCACGTTTGCACCCAATGAAGGAATAGCTATCAGTGTAATATTAGTGAAGTTTATTAGTTGGCAACTCCTCATGTTAGATATAGGGGATGGCCCCGTATGCTGTTGTGAAATTCACCACCCTATATTCGCTTCAGCCAGGCATTGGTCAAAATCATTCCTTTTGTTAAATTGAAATGAAATTCATAGTAGAGCATTTTTCCAAAAGTATACTGAGTTCTGTTGCATTGAGTTAAACGGCACAATGGCACATGACAATGGTGTGTAGTGGCATTGTTGCAAACTCCCCTTTCTCAAGGTAGGAATACAGGAAGATAGACTCCACATCACAAAAAGACACACAAAAAGAGAGTCCAAGGCTGGGAAGTATCTTGATTCTGGGGGGCCCTTGGGTCCCTGTATGGCTTATGATCTGGATAGGACCAAGATACTTGAGAAAAATCATTAAGGTTTGTGAAAAATTTAAAATAAATTTCAGGAATGGCCTCCCTCCCCACCAAGTTTCATGCTTCATCATTGGCCATCCTTGCTCGCCAAAGAATCCTCTAATGGAGGGCAGGCTTCCCATGTTCACAGGAAGCACTTATGGATGGAGAGAGAGGATTGGGATCCAGATAATGCAGAACAAACATATTTGGTTGTCTCCCCATAGGGACTACCTTTTTATCCACTGAGAAAGCAGCGAGATGGTAAAAATCTGAGGGGATACAGAGGAGGGATTATTACTCATGGATCTAGCAAGTCAATATGTTTTAACCTGTGACCTCGTCTGGGTTCTGTGGCTTTCGTCAGGCTCAGGGATCCCTTTTATGCTAAACTGTTAGCACAAACACAATCAATACACTGCAGACATACACACAACACAATTGTCTCTTCATGCTGAACACTGGGATGCTTCTTCAGCACATATTATATGGTCCCTAAACTTACCTTGGGAAAACCTCATGGGGGAGTACGACGAGAGTGGCCTTGTAGTCACACATTCGTCAATGACTGCACCCTGCCTGATCACCATGTCATGTGTCTGTCTCCTTCTGGTGGTCTAGTCAGGGATGGGTTGTACTCTCACCAACTATTCTTGTGCCAGAAACACTGATCTGAATACATTTCAAACATAGGTATGTTTGAATTGTGTATTCATGATACTGTACCCCCAAAACATTGACTACTTTGACTTGAGAATTGTCTCAAGTTTGCCATTACTTGTATGTCACTCTTTGTCCAATTTTGCGTGCCCTTGAGTTAAAATAGTAACCCTACTCAGCTAAACTACAGACTAGATCTAAATTAACATCAGGTAGAAGCAGGGAGGTGTAGAGCTACATGCAATTATACATTGTGAGATAGTGTATTGACCATTAATTCCATTTTGAATGTACAACTTCATTTTGTGCTCTTGCATGGTTTGATTTTGTGCCTTCTTGCAGCTTCAGAGTGGGATGTTTTCTAAACAGCATTGCTTGAAACAGAATGTGTGGGATGTGTGTTTAAAAGCGTGAGAGAGGAATGTACTTCTCTGTTTCAGGCCAAGCATTGTGGCCTGGCCAGCTTTGGTGATTTGACTAAACACAGACGGGTACGGTCAGCCATGGTTTTGCAATAGATGAAGGGAGGGGGAATGTCTAGAAGTCTCTATCCATGTTAGTAAAAGGTATTAAAGGTGGGAGATCTTGGTGCTTAGACTGAAGCTCGCCTGTGGAGTGGACTCACTGTCACAGGGAAAAACTTCGGTGGTTCCCGATCGAGACTTCTGCCTGACTGTTAAGAGCTTCCCGTCGTGCTGGCCAGAATGTTGAAAAATTCTTGTTCGGTGATGTATTGCCTTTATTTACTTTGTATATATATTTCATGAGTTTCTCTGCTCTGTGTATATATTTCATATGTTTTCATGTTGTGTATACATGCTCTTTATGTTTGATTCTTGCATTTGACAGTGCTTTTTTCTTGCATTGGTTGTCCATTATTACTTGCATGTGTTTTATTTTTATTATCTGCTTATGTTTTATCCCTTGCACTTGACAGTTGGATTACTTGTTAGTGTTTTATTATTACTTGCATGTGTTTTACTATTATTATCTGCTTGTGTTTTATCCCATGCATTTGACAGTTGGATTACTTGTGTTTTATTTTTACTTGCTTGTGCACACACACACACACATATATATATATATTATCTACTGGCGGTCGCCAGTAGATAGTTATAGTTAGGACCTATTTTCCATAGGAAATCCGCAACATTCTATTTGAAATAACGTTGGCGCCGGTTGACGAATCTTCGCGAAAGATTCCAACTTGTTGGGGCGCTCCGGTCCGCTCTTATCCTGAAAGTCTCGGGGTGATTCGTCAAGCGGGGGCCGAGAAAAAAGGGGGGTCCCAAAACGTGTTCTCCCCATTCATTTTTCCATAGGAACCTTTAGTCGCAGCTACAGCCCGAACTGCTGAACGGAATTACACCAAATTTGGCAAAGAGGTAGCCCTTGGTTCAGTGTCGTGCCTTTTGCTTAAATGGTGTAAATCCGTTCAGTAGTTCCTGAGAAAATCAAAAGTAAAATCACATATATATCTGGGCGCAGCCTAACCACACATGTCATCGTGAGATCTGATTGGCTGTCAGCACTTCATCCTGGAATTGCTGGCAGCCATCTTGGGACCAATATAAATGATAGTACCCCATTGAAATGCATTGTAGTGAATCAAAGATTTTGAGGGTTACCAAAAGGAGAACTATAAAGGGTGATAACAGACTTTAGTTACATTAGAATTCATTTGTTGATGGTACCATACTAATTTCAGGAATTGTGGTGTGTTCTAAGATGATTTTACCCTGTGAAAAACCTTCTGCTGGGATATCATGAATCATGTTTGAGAGAAAACTATTTTCACATGCTTGTCCCATACAGTTTTGAAAGGTGCTCCAGAAGCTAAAATGAGAGCATATTTTCTGTAAATTCACATTATCTTTCTCAGTCATGTGAGAATGAAGTCTGACATTCTCAGTAAAACATGTACATCCAACAAGGGCAGAGACTGTCAGTTGATTCCTTTGTGTTCTACTGTAGCTTCCCAGAGTGTTCTAAAGAACAACTAGAGTGCTAACAGCCTTACTTATGACAAAAGTATGGCACACCTGAAGCCATCTTGATTGGAATAAACTGGTAACATTTAAAACATTTAATTTAAAAAGGAACAAAATGATGGGGTTCATTTTGTCATAGAAATTATGGTTAGTGCTGTAGAAAGACAAATTAGGACATGTTTCAAGTGTGATCTCAAATATCTTCCTGTTATATTTCAACAGGAGCAGCCTGCCAGTTGATGCCTTTGTGTTCTACTGCAGCTTCCCAGAGTGTTCTAAAGAACAACTAGAGCGCTAACAGCCTTACTTATGACAAAAGTATGGCACACCTGAAGCCATCTTGATTGGAATAAACTGGTAACACTTAAAACATTTAATTTAAAAAGGAACAAAATGAGGGGGTTCATTTTGCCATAGAAATTATGGTTAGTGCTGCAGAAAGAAAATGTAGGGCATGTTTTAAGTGAGATCTCAAATCCTCTTCTATTTCATTAGAAAATTCTGACATGCAGACTGAAACAATCACTTTCAATACCAGCAGCAGACTTCCAGTTAACTCCCTGGTGAGCAGTAGCTTTACTACAGTGATCTAATGAGCAACTAGAGTGCTAACATTCTGAATTTATGGCAAATGTGAGACACATCTGAATGCCTTCTTGATGGAATCAAAGTAAAAAACTGAAAGCATTTCCTACTGAGGAGACTGCAGTAAATGAGGAAATTAGGAAACTTCATAACAAAGAAGTCTTCCAAGATGGCCACCAGTAAAAAAGAGCCCAAATGTAGCACAAATATTACCCAGATGTAGCCCACATATAGCCCAATGACAAAAGTGTGCAAAACACTTTTTATTTTTAGTTTTTTTGCAGTTTTATGTAGTGCAGACTGGTCAGGTATTGGAGCGTTGCATCTTAAAACATCAATCAATCAATCAATCACAGAATTTGTAAAGCGCACTACTTACCCGCGAGGGTCTCAAGGCGCTGGGGGAGAAAAAAACAAAAAGGGGGGTGCTGCTACTGGTCGAACAACCAGGTCTTGAGTAGCCTCCTGAAGGTCAGCAGATCTTGGGTCTGTCGTAGGCTTAGTGGAAGGGTGTTCCAGGTCTTGGCGGCGAGGTGGGAGAAGGATCTGCTGCCGGTGGTGGTTCTTCGAATGCGAGGGACGGTGGCGAGGAGAGGTCGGCGGAGCGGAGTTGGCGGTTGGGGACGTAGAAGAGGAGTCGTCTGTTGAGGTAGGCTGGGCCAGTCTTGTGGAGTGCCTTGTGTGCGTGGATGAGGAGTTTGAAGGAGATTCTCCTGTCGACGGGGAGCCAGTGCAGGTTCCTCAGGTGGGGGTGATGTGGCTGTGGCGTGGTACATCGAGGATCAGGCGTGCGGAGGCGTTTTGTATGCGTTGCAGTCGCTTGATGAGCTTGGCCGGGGCTCCCGCGTAGAGGGCGTTCCCATAGTCGAGTCTGCTGCTGACGAGGGCCTGGGTGACTGTTCTTCTCGTGTCTGTCGGGATCCACCTGTAGATCTTGCGAAGCATGCGGAGGGTGTTGAAGCAGGAGGATGAGACTGCATTGACTTGCTTGGCCATGTAGAGTGTTGAGTCGAGGATGACTCCCAGGTTGCGTGCGTGGTCGGTGGGTGTCGGGGCTGCTCCCAGCGTCGTTGGCCACCAGGAGTCGTCCCAGGCTGAGGGGTTGGAGCCGAGGATGAGGACCTCTGTCTTCTCCGTGTTCAGTTTTAGTCGGCTGATCTTCATCCAATCGGCGACGGCCTTCATCCCTTCATGGAGGTTGGATTTGGCGGCGAGGGGTCCTTGGTGAGGGAGAGGATCAGTTGGGTGTCGTCGGCGTAGGAGATTATGTTGAGGTCGTGCTGTCTGGCGATGCGTGCGAGCGGGGCCATGTAGATGTTGAACAGTGTTGGGCTGAGGGACGATCCCTGGGGTACGCCGCAGATGATCTCGGAGGCTTCGGATCGGAATGGTGGGAGGCGGACTCTCTGGGTTCTGCCGGCGAGGAAGGAGGTGGCCCATTCCAGGGCCTTGTCTCTGATCCCTGCGTCGTGGAGGCGTGCGCGTAGAGTGCGGTGGCAGACAGTGTCGAAGGCGGCGGAGAGGTCCAGCAGGATGAGGGCTGCGGTCTCACCGTTGTCCAGCAGGATCCTGATGTCGTCAGTGGCGGCGATGAGGGCAGTCTCAGTGCTGTGGTTGCTGCGGAACCCCGATTGGGATGGGTCCAGGATGCTGTTTTCTTCGAGGTATCGGGTTAGCTGCTTGTTGACGATCTTCTCGATGACCTTGGCTGGGAACGGAAGCAGGGAGATGGGCCGGAAGTTCTTGAGGTCTCTCGTGTCCGCCTTGGGTTTTTTGAGTAGGGCGTTGATCTCTGCGTGTTTCCAGCTCTCTGGGAAGGTCGCGGTCTCGAAGGAGAGATTGATGATGTTGCACAGGTGGGGTGCGATGGAGCTGCTGGCTTTGTTGAAGATGTGGTGCGGGAAAGGGTCTGACGGGGAGCCGGAGTGTATTGTGCTCATGGTCTTGATGGTGTCCTCGATGTTCACGCTGGCCCAGGCTGGCAGGGGATCGTGGTCGATGGTGTGCGGCGGGTCTGGTGCATCGATCTTAGTTGGGGCTGTCTGGGTGTTGAAGCTGTCGTAGATGTCGGGGAAAACATGACCCCCCTACACTACAAAAACACCACTGCACTACCCTAAACCCTAAAACACTACCCCCAGCACGACCCCCTACACTACACAAGCACCACTGCACTATCCTAAACCCTAAAACACTACCCCCAGCATGACCCCCTACACTACACAAACACCACTGCACTACCCTAAACCCTAAAACACTACCCCCAGCACGACCCCTACACTACCCAAACACCACTGCACTAACCTAAATCCTAAAACACTACCCCAGCACGATCCCCTACACTACCCAAACACCACTGCACTACCCTAAAACATGACCCCTACACTACACAAACACCACTGCACTACCCTAAACCCTAAAACACTATCCCCAGCACGACCCCCTACACTACACAAACACCACTGCACTACCCTAAACCCTAAAACACTACCCCCAGCACGACCCCTACACTACCCAAACACCACTGCACTAACCTAAATCCTAAAACACTACCCCCAGCACGACCCCTACACTACCCAAACACCACTGCACTACCCTAAAACATGACCCCCTACACTAAACAAACACCACTGCACTACCCTAAACCCTAAAACACTACCCCCAGCACGACCCCCTACACTACACAAGCACCACTGCACTACCCTAAACCCTAAAACACTACCCCCAGCACGACCCCCTACACTGCCCGAACACCACTGCACTGCCCTAAACCCTGAAACACCACCCTCTGCACGACCCCTACACTGCCCGAACACCACTGCACTGCCCTAAACCCTGAAACACCACCCCTAGCACGACCCCCTACACTGCCCGAACACCACTGCACTGCCCTAAACCCTGAAACACCACCCCTTCACGACCCCTACACTGCCCAAACACCACTGCACTGCCCTAAACCCTGAAACACCACCCGCAGCACGACCCCCTACACTGCACAAACACCACTGCACTGCCCTAAACCCTGAAACACTACCCCCAGCAAGACCCCTACACTGCCCGAACACCACTGCACTGCCCTAAACCCTGAAACATCACCCCCAGCAAGACCCACAACACTGCCCGAACACCACTGCCCTAAACCCTGAAACACCACCCCCAGCACGACCCCCTACACTGCCCGAACACCACTGCACTGCCCTAAACCCTGAAACACCACCCCCAGCACGACCCCCTACACTGCCCGAACACCACTGCTCTGCCCAAAACCCTGAAACACCGGCCCCAGCACGACCCCCTACACTGCCCGAACACCATTGCACTGCCCTAAACCCTGAAACACCAGCCACAGCACGACCCCCTACACTGCCCGAACACCACTGCACTGCCCTAAACCTTGAAACACAACCCCCAGCACGACCCCCTACACTGCCCAAACACCACTGCACTACCCTAAACCCTGAAACACCACCCCCAGCACAACCCCGTACACTGCCCGAGCACCACTGCACTGCCCTAAACCCTGAAACACCAGCCCCAGCACGACCCCCTACACTGCCCGAACACCACTGCACTGCCCTAAACCCTGAAACACCAGCCCCAGCACGACCGCCTACACTGCCCGAACACTACTGCACTGCCCTAAACCCTGAAACACCATCCCCAGCACGACCCCCTACACTGCATGAACACCACTGCACTGACCTAAACCCTCAAACACTACCCCCATCAAGATCCCCTACACTCCCTGAACACCACTGCACTGCCCTAAACCCTGAAACATCACCCCCAGCAAGACCCCCTACACTACCCGAACACCACTGCCCTAAACCCTGAAACACCACTTCCAGCAAGACCCCCTACACTGCCCGAACACCACTGCACTGCCCTAAACCCTAAAACACCAGCCCCAGCACGACCCCCTACACTGCCCGAACACCACTGCACTGCCCTAAACCCTGAAACACCACCCCCTGCACGACCCCCTACACTGCCCGAACACCACTGCACTGCCCTAAACCCTGAAACACCACCCCCAGCACGAGCCCCTACACTGCCCGAACACCACTGCACTGCCCTAAACCCTGAAACACCACCCCCTGCATGACCCCCTACACTGCCCGAACACTACTGCACTGCCCTAAACCCTGAAACACCACCCGCAGCACGACCCCCTACACTGCACAAACACCACTGCACTGCCCTAAACCCTGAAACACTACCCCCAGCAAGACCCCCTACACTGCCCGAACACCACTGCACTGCCCTAAACCCTGAAACATCACCCCCAGCAAGACCCCCTACACTGCCCGAACACCACTGCCCTAAACCCTGAAACACCACCCCAGCAAGACCCCCTACACTGCCCGAACACCACTGCACTGCCCTAAACCCTGAAACACCACCCCCAGCACGACCCCCTACACTGCCCGAACACCACTGCTCTGCCCAAAACCCTGAAACACCAGCCCCAGCACGACCCCCTACACTGCCCGAACACCATTGCACTGCCCTAAACCCTGAAACACCAGCCACAGCATGACCCACTACACTGCCCGAACACCACTGCACTGCCCTAAACCCTGAAACACCACCCCCTGCACGACCCCCTACACTGCCCAAATACCACTGCACTGCCCTGAACCCTGAAACACCACCCCTCAGCACGACACCCTACACTGCCCGAACACCACTGCACTGCCCTAAACCCTGAAACACCACCCCCAGCACGACCCCCTACACTGCCCAAACACCACTGCACTGCCCTAAACCCTGAAACACCACCCCCTGCACGACCCCCTACACTGCCGGAACACCACTGCACTGCCCTAAACCCTGAAACACCACCCCCAGCACGACCCCCTACACTGCCCGAACACCACTGCACTAAACCCTGAAACACCACCTCCAGCACAACCCCCTACACTGCCTGAACACCATTGCTCTGCCCTAAACCCTGAAACACTAGCCCCAGCACGACCCCCTACACTGCCCGAACACCACTGCACTGCCCTAAACCCTGAAACTTCACCCCAGCACGACCCCCTACACTGCCCGAACACCACTGCACTGCCCTAAACCCTGAAACACCAGCCCCAGCAAGACCCCTACACTGCCCGAACACCACTGCACTGCCCTAGACTCTGAAACACCAGCCCCAGCAAGACCCCTTACACTGCCCGAACACCACTGCACTGCCCTAAACCCTGAAACACCAGCCCCAGCATGACCCCCTACACTGCCCGAACACCACTGCACTGCCCTAAACCCTGAAACACCAGCCCCAGCACCACCACCTACACTGCCCAAACACCACTGCACTGCCCTAAACCCTGAAACACCAGCCCCAGCACAACCCCCTACACTGCCCGAACACCACTGCACTGCCCTAAACCCTGAAACACCAGCCCCAGCACGACCCTCTACACTGCCCGAACACCACTGTACTGCCCTAAACCCTGAAACACCAGCCCCAGCAGGACCCCTACACTGCCCGAACACCACTGCACTGCCCTAAACCCTGAAACACCACCCCCTGCACCACCCCCTACACTGCCCGAACACCACTGCACTGCCCTAAACCCTGAAACACCACCCCCTACACTGCCCGAACACCACTGCACTGCCCTAAACCATGAAACACCACCCCCTGCACCGCCCCCTACACTGCCCGAACACCACTGCACTGCCCTAAACCCTGAAACACCACCCCCAGCACGACCCCTTTACTGCTCGAACACCACTGCACTGCCCCAAACCCTGAAACACCACCCCCAGCACGACCCCCTACACTGCCCGAACACCACTGCCCTAAACCCTGAAACACCACCCCCTGCACGACCCCCTACACTGCCCGAACACCACAGCACTGCCCTAAACCCTGAAACACCACCCCCTGCACGACCCCCTACACTGCCCGAACACCACTGCACTGCCCTAAATCCTGAAACACCACCCCCAGCATGACCCCCTACACTACCCGAACACGACTGCACTGCCCTAAACCCTCAAACACTCCCCCAGCACGGACCCCTACACTACCCGAACACCACTGCACTGCCCTAAACCCTAAAACACCCCCCCCAGCACGACCCCCTACACTACCTGAACACCACTGCACTGCCCTAAACCCTAAAACACTCCCCCGCATGACCCCTACACTAACCAAACACCGATGCACTACCCTAATCCCTAAAACACTACCCCCGCACAACCCCTACACTACCCAAAGACCACTGCACTACCCTAAACCCTAAAACACTACCCCCGCACGACTCCCTACACTACCCAAACACCACTGCACTACCCTAAACCCTAAAACACTACCCCCAGCAGTACCCCCTACACTACCCAAACACCATTGCACTACCCTAAACCCTAAAACACTACCCCCAGCAGTACCCCCTACACTACCCAAACACCACTGCACTACCCTAAATCACTACCCCCATCACGACCCCCTACACTACCCAAACACCACTGCACTACCCTAAACCCTAAAACACTACCCCCAGCACGACCCCCTACACTACCCAAACACCACTGCACTACCCTATACCCTAAAACACTCCCCCAGCACGACTCCCTACACTACCCAAACACCACTGCACTACCCTAAACCCTAAATCTACCCCCAGCATGACCCCCTACACTACACAAACACCACTGCACTACCCTAAACCCTAAAACACTACCCCCAGCACGACCCTCTTCACTACCTAAACACAACTGCACAATTTGTTACAGGCGTTGCAACGCAGGCCTGTGGTGCTTACTGGAAGTACCTGGTGGGCTAGTTGGGCCCCAGGGACCCTCAGGATTCAAGGTGACCTAATCCCCCAACTTAAAACGCTCCACGGGGCGCGTTTGCACAGTGGTGAAGGGAGGGGCGGGGCCTCAGGTGACATGTGCGCAAACACGCCCTGTGGTGCGTTTTAAGTTGGGGAATTAATTCCCTTTGAATCCTGAGGGACCCTGGGGGCCAACTAGCCCACCAGGTACCTTCAGTAAGCACAACAGAGTTGCGTTGCAGAGAGGTGAAAAAGGTGCGTGGCCTCGGAACGCCTCTCTGCAACTCAGCTCTGTGGTCCTAACTGTAGGTACCTGGGGGGCTTGTTGGGCCCCAGGGACCCTCAGGATTCAAGGGGACTTAATCCTGCAACTTAAAACGCGCCACGGGGCACGTTTGCACACATGTCACCTCAGGCCCCCCTTCCCTTCACCACTGTGCAAACGCGCCCTGTAGCGCGTTTTAAGAGGTAGTTTTAATCCCCCTGCCCTATTATGTACTAGGGACTTGCAGAGGAGGTCATGCTAATCACAGGGGTACCCCAACGCATAGTGTTCCCTAGTGTATGTAGGTGTTTTCACTGTATTCTAAGTGTCTTTTAGCATAGCACTGGCTCTGGTTTGTCAGAGTCAGTTACCACCAGTACCCGTCTGAAAAAGTTGTGGGCACAGGATGATTTTGCAACAAGGCCTCTTTCTGCTCCTCTGTTGGTTCTTTCTGCACATCTTTTGCTTCTTTCTGTGCGTTTTTCTTCTTTCTTCACATGTCCTACCTCTGTGAGGCATAGTTAGAAACTAGCATTTAAAAAACCTTTGAAATTCACTTAAAAATCATAGGTTTCAGGCACGTTATAGTTAGAAATTAGCATTTGAAAAACCTTTGAAATTCACTAAAAAAACCATAGGTTTCAGATACGTTATAGTTAGAAATTAGCATTTAAAAAACCTTTGAAATTCACTGAAAAAAACCATAGGTTTTAGGGACAGTTATAGTTATTTTGACATTTCACTCGTACAAAACCATAGAAATTCCCCTGTTATAGTTAGTTCAGCTAACTATAACTCGCGCCCTACAATGCACTGCTGATGACATCACATATTACATCACTCATGACATGGTCAGTGACATCACTGATGACATCACTGATGACATCTCAAATGACATCACTGATGACATCATCCATGTGATAATATCATGCATCTTCTCACACCCTAATATAACTTTTGATACACCCACTCTAAATTACAGACTGCCATTCTCAAAACCATAGACACTCCAACACCAAAAACTACATACCCACTCACTGATTCTTAGGTCTACACACACATCCACTCACTCACCCGTAAAGTCACTCATACTTACAGTCACTCAGTACAGGACTATCATATGCACTCATACACCTATATAAACACTCACACACCGCCACTCATCCATAGAGGTACTCACACACCTAGTCAGTCATGCAAAAAATTAATCACACACCCATTTACTCACCTATACAGTTATACACACACCAGCTCACTTACTCATACAAATACTAGCACATTCTTACGCTCTTATACAATAATGATACAAGCACACACGCATCCATACAGCCACTCTCACTATCACATACTCTCACTTATAGCCATTTAAATACTCTAACACACATATATACTGCCTTTTACATATGTAGTTACTCGCACATGTACCACTGAAATATACATTCACTCACTAACACACCCATACACACACTCACCCACCCAAGCAGTCCATCACAGATGCACTCTTGAAATCATGCACCCAGTGAATCACCCACTCACACATCTATGTACAGAGTCACACACACCCCACCCACACAAACACTCAGGCAGCCATACAGATACTCAGAGAACCAATCAATAACCCATATAGACACTCATGTAGCTATTCGCAAATCCATGCATCCACTTACACACCAACAAACAGACGGATACAGACATTCACACAGTTTAGTCACAAACCCATGCATTCAGTAAGATACGTTTAATCACTCACTTGTAGAGTCAGTCACTCACGTACTAAATCATCCATTCAGACACTTATACACCCACTCATTCTTCAATACGCCTTTCCCTATATATATTAAACATATTTAAACTTTACAGAAACACACAGTCACTGGATGATGTCATCAGTGATGTTATCAGTGATGTCATTTGAGATGTCATCAGTGATGTCATCAGTGATGTCACTGACCATGTCATGAGTGATGTAATATGTGACATCATCAGCAGTGCATTGCGGGGCGCGAGTTATAGTTAGCTGAACTAACTATAACGGGGGAATTTCTATGGTTTTGTACGAGTGAAATGTCAAAATAACTATAACTGTCCCTAAAACCTATGGTTTTTCAGTGAATATATATATATATATATATATATATATATATATATATATCTCCATTCTTGCTCTGCTCTTAAGAACTCACTCACAGTAGCCCAATTCCACTGAATTCTTTATTCTGGAGGAACCGGAAACATACATTCCTGATTGCTTGCCCCTGACGCGTTTCGGGGCCTCCAGCCCCTTAGTCATAGGTTAAACAGCACCTGCGCAGAAATGCTACAAACTCCCATTTAGTCATATGCTGAAAATTCAGACCCTCTAGTTGCTTTCAGGTAAGTACCTTATTGCAGTGCATGCTGGAGTTTGTAGTGTTGAAGCAAACAATTTTTCCCTTCGGTGGGTTTCTGCGTGGCTGCTTGATTTTCAAATGAAACTCTCCAAAACCCTCCAGTGGGCCACAGTAAAGCAAATGTCCAGTTAAAATCAGAAGGCTGCTGTGCCACTCGGGCATGCACTGCAATAAGGTACTTACCTGAAACCCACTAGCAATCAGGAATGCATGTTTCCGGTACCTCCAGAATAAAGAATTCAGTGGAATTGGGCTGCTGTGAGTGCGTTCTTAAGAGCAGAGCAGGTTCGAGGCATTAATCACGGCTGCTCTAGCCGTGGAGGACTGCACCATCATACTGAAGGAAAAATGGGGCCACGGGTTGGAACCAGCTTTAAACCCCGAGTGGCACAGCAGCCTTCTGATTTTAACCGGACATTTGTTTTACTGAGGCCCACTGGAGGGCTTGAAGAATTTTATTTGAAAATCAAGCAGCCACGCAGAAACCCACCGAAGGGAAAAATTGTTTGTTTCAACACTACAAACTCCAGCATGTACTGCAATAAGGTACTTACCTGAATAAATTATTGTGCCTTCTCCTGGTGTGCCGCCTTCTTTGTTCGCGCCGATTGGGGCGTCTACTGGGACTTATTGTGGAAATTGAAGTGGCCGCTGCTGCCGCTGGCAGGCACCGACGCCGAAGGCAGGGAACCGCTAACTGCAGCATCGGGTGGAAGTTATATATATATATATATATATACATTTGCATGTTGTTTTGCCTGTTTCATTTGACATCTGGGAAGTCTTCCTTTTGGAGAGTGCTGTATAAAATAAAATCCCACGCTTCATTTTCAAACTGCCTTTTGAAGGTTTATTTGCCTCATTTTGTGAGTGTTGAGTCTCTTTTTCAGGTGTTTCTTCTTACTTTACTGAGTGCCTAATCTTGGGCTTGCTGAACTTCTTTTATTTTTGAGTGAAAAGCAAGACAGGAGGTTTGAGGATCTGAAATTTATTTGAATAGTTCAATGATAAGGTGTTTCAAGAATTGCATATAGTTTGGTTTTGCTTGTGGGCTTGTGATCAGGGCATCCAACATCCATTTGCCAGACTCCCACAAATTGACCTCTGTGTTTCAGCTACGTAAAATTTTATACAATGACTCCGTTTACCAACATTGATCCTAAGATCCTGGATGGCATATATTTGGGTGTCAATTTCTGTAGGTATTGTGGTCCTTTGCCAATAAGTAAACTTTATCCACATTGCAAAGGACCTTGACTTTGACCATGAATCGACCAGAACCACTGGAATACCTTCAGTGCGTTCAGAGGTTTGAGCATATTATCGCTTTGAATTGGGTCAATGAGTTTCTGTGGGAGCCTGATATAAAGAATGTTGTGATACTCTATGGGGCTTTTTTGAAATTGTGAAGAAGTAGGACATCTGTCAAAAGTGACTGATGTACCGTCCGCTGTATTAAGATTGTATTGATGTCAATGACACCCTAAATGCATTGGACAGGACATCTGTCAATTTTTAGATGATGTCTTGGCCCTCCAAACTGTAGATAAGGCTCTGTCTGTGCAATCACAAACATTTTAGCAAGTTTCAATCAGTGTTCATTTTGTATCAGCAGGAGGATTTTCCAAAGGTTTGCGAGCTGCAGGTTGCAGCCAAATCCATAACATTAATGGTTTACACTTTGCAGGAAGATGTTTTGGTCTATATAGCTTCTATCTAATGATAATCCTTGTGCATTACTGCGTGATGTACACAGGGTGTGTTAAAGTCCTATCAGTTCTGTCTCACAATGCTCTGCACTTTCAAACTAATGGATAGATATGTTTTATGAAGTGGAAATCCAGGACCCATTACATCTTATCAAAAATGCCCAATTAGAAAATCTTGCAGTATTTAGCACTTTCATATTCCTAGATCTACTTATTTGCAGATGAAACTAAAATCTCTTGTTGGAGATCCAAACATGGTTTTGAAGACAATATCCCTTGCATTGTACAGTCAGAACTGGAATTCTATCCTGTTTTCTTGTTATTGTTCTTGAAACTATGACATAAAGTGTTGACAAGACCCATCATAAACTGTGATAAGGTGAATGATTAGGAGCAGTTTTTATAGCAGACACTGTGAATTGAGCTATTTCACAAGGGACATAAGAATGTCTTCCTCACATTGCCTTTCTTCCTGAAAAACCTTTGGGGCAGGTACACAGAGTTCAGACTAAGCACACAGTTAAGCCAAAATTAATTTGCTGGAATTGATTTATGGGGTAGACAACTACCCATTGCACAGCTTTGAGAGTAATAGTTAATTTCACAAAGCCTGCCTAAGAATAGGCATATATTCTGATCGCTACCAGTCAGCATCAGACTTGAAATCAAGGGCAAGATTTAAAGTCTTCTAAGACACTATGAGGCATATTTACAGGGGGGGATAATGCCACCAGAATATCACTTTTAGCGATGTTCTGGTGGCGATATCCCCTTCTCCTTATTTACAAAGCAGTGTTAAGCCACTTAACATGGCTTAACGCCACCTTGTAAATAAGGCCCCTTTTCACGCTTCACTTAGCGTGAAAGGGGCATGCAATGGGTGTTCCAGTCAGCGTTCCATCGCAACACCCATTGCTTTTTGACGCTGCCTCATATTTACAAGGCTGGGGGAGCACCAAAAACTAAGACCAGGTAATACCTGGTCTTAGACTGGTGATACGAGGAGAAATCATTAATTTCTCCTCGTTCATGCTCTTTCCATGTGGGCTGCATTCTGCAGCACACATAGAAAGAGAAAATCAACCTTTCAAGATTGTTGGACCACTTCCTGCACATACAATTGCCCCAACAGTGCAGGCACCCTTGCAGCATGGCACAAGGATGCCTGAACTGGTGCTAGGCAGCTTTATTAGCGCCAGCCCTAGGGGTAACACAGGGGTGCGCTGTATTTTTGTAAATATGGTGCATCCCTGGGTTTTAAAAACGTCAGAGTGCGGCATTACCAAGTTTGGCGTAACACTGTGCTCAGACATTTTGATGCAAATATCCCCCAGGCAGCCATGGAGTTGTTTGATCCCACCATTTAGACAGTTGCTGATCACTCTAGCTGATGATTACCAGTTTGCTCTATGAACAGTTGCTTGCCCAAACGCTCCTCAACAAGGCATTGTATACCAATAATCAGAACAGCTTGAAATAATTCCTTTCAAGTATTGTAAAATGACTAGGGAAAAGTGGAATGTGTGGAGCTTCACTCTGTGTAATTCTGCGGAGTTACAGAAAAACTCTGCAAGATATAGCAGAATTCTGCCAACAGGCAGAAAATGTGCAACTTACGTTAAAATTTAGCACCCATAGTATGAGCAGTGCTAAAAATCAGTGCGAACGGCACCATGCGTTGTTCAAGAGCGTGCAATCATTCAAGTTGATTTTGCTGCCGCTTGAATAGAAAACCGACTCAAGCGGCAGCAAATCTACTCGAACGGTGGCCCTCTGACCGTGACTGCTTACAAACTGCGGCAACTAACTGCATTAGAACATTGCAGTAGGGGATATCAAATCTTGCTCACCAGCTCGCATATTCTGTAGTCTCATTGGAGAAAGATTCAGCCACACAGCGAATAGTGGAATTTGACCAGAACTGTTCGTTATAGAGTAACACAGAGTGGCCAAAATTCAACCGATTCTGGAGGCAGAACAGAACATTCTGTCCACCCCTAAAAATGACACATTGCCCACATGTATCAATTTTTCTCTTTAGATCAGAAAATGTATCTGTAAGAAACTGGATTTCTATTTGGTCAGTGTGAACCCTCAAATCCCTATATTAGCCTGAGCTCAACCCTCTGGTAGCTATGGCAGGGAGGAAATAGGCTTAACTTTTGGCAAGGTGTAAAATATGTATGCAGTACCAAAACAACAATAAATCCAAAACACCAAACAATAAAAATCTGAAAGCAAATTAGAAAAATAGAGTACAATTTAATAAACAAAATGACATCAAAACAACAAAAATCCAATAATGGGAACCACAGATATGAGTTTTTATATTTTTAAGTGAAATAGCACCCAAAAATTTCAAAAGGGCCAATGGTCACTTTAGACTGGGTCTAGGTGCACTTTGAAGCTGACCGCAATGGAGCCCTGGTGCCAGGTGTATCGGTCCCAGTGAAAGTCAAACAGTTGGAAAAACCTTCTAAGTTCTGCTTCAGGAAGAGATTTTGTCACTTTTTTGAAGAAAAGCATTGACCTTTTTTCTACGTCCCAGCACAGAATTTGACTTTGTCACATTGTGAGAAACAAAAACACCTCTTTGTGGGAAGTGTCTGAAATTGTACCTGCCGCTAAGGAACCCAAGTCCGAATGCCTGAAGCAGGTTTCTCCCACTGGTGTTTTCACACACAAGTACAATAAGAAAAATTATCACTGAGCTTCGCACACTTTCTCTATCCATCACATTATGCAACTCAGAGTGCAATAGCCCAAACATTATTCAGTCCTCTACATTAAGATTCCTATCTTCTCTGTAAGAAATTGGGTTGCTGGTTGAGTGGGTGTGAGCCCTGGTCAAGCAGCAACAACAATCATTGTTAGGGTGAGGAACAAGCCAACCCTAAATTAATCTTTGCTCAACCCTCTGGTAGCTTGGCATGGAGCAGTCAGGCGTAACTTGTAGGCAATAAGTAAACTCTTCAAACAGTAATAAAGAGAAAACATCACATGATTAGAATCTCACACCAAGTTAGAAAAATAGAGTTATTTTTAATAAATAAAACAATACCAAAAAGACATAAATCTAATCAGTAAACCCGGAGATATACAATTTGAAAAATTTCAATAAAAATAGCACTAGAGAGCACAAAGCACCAACTGTGGATACTTAGTTGCGCTGGACTGGGACAAAGATACAAATTCGGGCAGACTGTGATGGAGCAGAGGCCAGCTACATGGACACAGTTATGCCCACTGACTAAAGTACTTTAAATCTTGGTTTGCAGAGCATTGCAAAGATCTTCAATGAAGATGCATCCTGCAGCCAAAATGGTGCCTCAGTTCCAAGGTGCGAGGTCCTGTGTCGTCACTGAGGATCCCGTTGATGAAGTCTTGCGATGCGAAGTCTGGGGTCGAGGATGCATCACGCAGTTGGGTGATGCATAGGTTCCAAGGAGCTGCAAGGCTGTGCGGTAGAGTCAGGTGTCATCGACGAGGCTGCCTTTGACGAATCATGCCAGGGCCCGTGCCAAGATTACGCCGCATAGAGGCGGTTCAGTAGAAGCTGTAGGCTGCGGAGGTGCTGCAAGACTTTGTGATGGGTCCAATCGATACAGCCGAGAAGATGTGTTTTTTCTGCTTGGTGTTGTGCCACACAGCGGATTAGATGCATCTGTTCTGTTGGAACGACAGAGGCTGACAGAGCACCTCAGGCCCACATCTAGGGGTCTAGGATTGAAGTGGCGCCACTTGGCAGGGTAGAGTCACAGATGGGAGAGTCTGGGTGCTGGGTAGACGTTTTTGGAGCCTACTTTCCCCTAGTGTCAAGTCAGAGGGAAACATCCATTACAACATAGTCAGAACCATGCATTACACTTACAACACATCCTTTATCATGCTAATGTCTTTACCACACATTATATTACCACGAATAAACCTTACTACGAATAAACCTTACTACGAGTAAACCTTACTACGAATAAACCTTACTACGAATAAACCTTACCACTCATGGCTTTACCACAGGTGACATTACCATGAATGGCTTTACCACGGATGGCCTTACTACACATTGTTTAATATAAAAATGTGCATAAACAAAAAATATTTTTGTTCCATCATACAATTCACCTTGTCCTGGGAAGGGCGATGGCCTTTGCGTGCTCTGTGAAATATGCACAAGATGCAGTTTGGCTGAGGAGGGAGCGGGGGTATAATAAGATGCATCCCTCTCAATTACTCATTCATTCCACAATTCCAGTAAACACTCCCGGAAAGAGGAAGCAGAATTAACCCCATGATGGGAACAGAGTTGCAGTGACAGCACTGCCTTATCCTCGCTGAGCACACCCATTAAGTTGATAGTGGAGGTCTTAAAAAAACACATTACTAGTTTTGTTTCAAAACATCTATGTACGCCTCAACGGCCGTGCGTGCATGCCTACTTGTTTGTGTCGCTAGGTGGCAGGGTTTCACTTTTTTGGCCATCATTTCTCAGGAATTTTTCGCACTGCTGAGTTTATTTTAATGTCATACTCAACATACATTTGCCTGTTGGGTTTACCTATTTCTTAAAACAATATCAAATTGTCTATATTTTGGACTTCAACAGTAACATAGTACTGCATATACAAAAGATTTGTTGTAAATGTTTGCGTTGTACTGGTGTGCGGTAAGTGTATCCATCTTAAAGGCATTTATAATGTATCCTGATGAATGTGCATTATAATGACATGCGTGCTAATGACGTGAGTGATATTTCATCATGCATGGTAGTGACCACATTGTAAAGACATGCGCGGTAGTTTCATGTGTTGTTCTATCATACAACCAAGTTAGAAGGCCAGCCAAATAGCCTTTGGAGTCACTCTGGTGGTCCTGGGTTCAACAGATGCAGGTCCAGTCCTTCTCATCCAGGCAAGAGGGCAGCAGGCAGCAGATCAGCACAGCAAGGCAGCAGTCCAGCAGAGAGGCAGCATAGCAGTCCATCTTCCTGGCAGAGCATCCATAAGCCCTGAAATGAACTAAAGAGTTGGTGTCTGAGGTCCAATATTTATACCCAGTTGCGACTTTGAAGTCGGGAGAAGCTTCTAGAGGCATGCCTTTGAAGTGCACAGGTTCCCTGCCTTCCTTGCCCTGGCTCCAGACTAACTACAGGGAGTATGCAGCCCTTTGTGTGGAGGCAGGACACAGCCTATTCAAGTGTAAGTGGGTTAGTGCCTTGCTCCTCTCTCCTATCTTGCCAGTGATGGCCTACACAGGCACACCTAACCACCCTATGGTGTTTGACTATCTAAGAGGAATATACAAAGCCCAACTCTCAACTACACCCAGTCAAATGACCCAGGAACAGGCTGCAGGCATGAAAAGAGCAAGGCAGGAAAATGCCAACTTTCTAAAAGTGGCGTTTTCAAAATCATAATTTAAAATCCGACTTCACCCTAAGTTAGGATTTTTCATTACAATTCCAAAGACATCAAACATGAACTGGGTACCTGTTTCCATTGGAAATTCCAGATTATTAAATGTAATAAGGTGCATTCAATGTTATCTTATGGGAGAGGTAGCCCTTGCTGTAGTGAAAAATGAATGTAAGAGTTTTTCACTACCTGGACATGTAAAGCTAAAATGTACATGTTCCACTTTTTAAATACATTGTACAGTGCCGTCTGGGCTGTCCAGGGCCTACCCTAGGGGGGACTTAAATGTATTAAAAAGGAAGGTTTGGGCCTGACAAAATAATTATCTTGCAGGTCAAAATGGCACTTTAAAACTGCACACACACAGGTTGCATTGGCAGGCCTGCGACATGGTTAAAGTCCCTGTGATCGACTTTTAATTTATCTTGTGTGCTCCTTCCCACTGTAGTACAAAGTATAGCTCATCGCTCAGCCCACTCCAGCCATTGGATGATTTCACTTTGTGTTATTGCATTTAGCCTTTCCACAGGTACACCTACATCTAGAAAATGTGGCCCCAAGGATAAAATGTTTTAGACGCTAGTACTTCCCAGTGACTGCTAGTCCCTATGTTTGGTAAGGTTTCATCAACAATTTCCATAGCTCTCAAAATATTCATTGTAATGTGCAACGTTGATTCCTCACTATATCCCAACTTTGGTATATTTATTTATCCTACAGAAAATGGCCAAACTTCAATGGAGAAGCTAGAGTGTATATGCAAATTTCTAGGTTGAAACCACACCTCCTCAGGTTTCTGATTGATATTACAAGCACTTGTATCTGACTTGAGAGGGACCTCTAGTAACTACCTGTCGAACTGCAGCTTCATGAAGGAATTTTTCTTATGCTGTCTCCTCCTCTGTTGTCAGATTTGTACCCTTATGCTTTCATTAACTGTGAGTGGAATCAGCTCTCCCCTGATGTCGTCTCCTCCCAGCCTGTGAGACAACCCCAAGGATAAATATCCTTGATCAGGAAAAGCCACCATTATACAGACCCAAAAAATCTTTTGTAAAGGCATTGTACTTACAAATGAATGGTAGTCCCTAAATATGGTATTGGGTCATAAAGAAAAGTACTGAAATCTGGAATTTTGACTTTTTATTAGAATTCAGCCTTAGCAAATTATCTTAACCTATGGAAAACAAGCATAAATCATTAAAGTAGCAAATGTGTGTATGCAAAGTTGTATGTTAAAGCCACTCCACCTCAGCTTGGTGATGGTCATTTGAAGCAGTTGCATCTAACTTAAGATGGACCTCTAGCAATGCCTTGTGGAACTGCTGCTTCATGAAAGAATTTCTGTGATTTTGCATTTTACTTGAGAACGAAACCGAGTAACTTCTAGAGGAACTGCAGCTCTGGGAAATAATTTTACAGATTTTGCATCTGAGTCAAGAAGGACTTCTAGTAGTGACATGAGAAGAGATTGCAGATTTGTAAATACCCCAACCAGTAGTTCACCACGAGGCGTGTTTTCAGAGTGGTGGAGAGCTGTGTGGGACTTACCAGAGATAACAGGAGAAGGAGTTGGCCCCCAATGACGTCCTTGGGGGCCAACTACACCTCCTGTTACCTCCAGTGAGTCTGTGTGGGTTTGATAAGAGGTTTTCAGTGGCTATGCCCCCTTTCTCCATTCTAGTTGGTGGATGAAGTCCCCTTGGCTCTTGAGGGTCCTTGGGAGCCAAATAGCCCTCCTGTTACCTCCAGTGCAACCCACACAGCTGGATTGCTGAGAGGTTGTCAGAGGCCACGCCCCCTTTCTCCACCACTCTGCAAACGCACCTCCTGGCACACTACTGGTTGGGGTATGAAGTCCACTTTAGTCCTGAGGCCCTTAGGAGGCAAGGGGACCTCATCCCCCCACCAGCAGTGCGCCAAGAGGCATGTTTGCAGAGTGGTGGAGAAAGGGGGCATGGCCTCCGACCACCTCTCAGCAATCCCACTGTGTGGGGCTTACTGGAGGTAACAGGAGGTCTTGTTGGCCCCTAAGGACCCTCAGCAGCCAAGGGGACTTAAGCCCCCAACCAGCAGCATGGCAAGAGGTGCATTTGCAGAGTGGTGGAGAAAGGGGGCAGGGCCACCAGCAAGTTGCCAGCTTTTTATAAAAAAAATTATGTTTTAGGAAGGGGGGGGCGCGTGGCCCTCCTTCCCTGGACCATTTTGGGCCTGGGGACCCCATCCCCTGCTCCTTTAAAAAAATATATTTTTTAAAACAAAGGGAGGGGGTCCACGCGAGAGCCCATTCCCCAGGGCCTGCCACTTTTTAAAGAAAAAAAAAATAAGGGAGGGGACCCCATCCCCCGGGGCCAGGCCACTTTGTTGGGGACCGTGGGGAGAGCCTTAATGCCCCCATGGTCCCTGCCAGCTCCCTGCCTCCTTCGGGAGCCAGCATTGCTTTTACACACAGGGAGCTGCTGACATGCAGCTCCTTGTGTGTAAAAGCAAAGTGCTCCGCTTTGAGCAAGCGAGAGCAAAATGCCCTAGCTTACTCATCGCAGACCAGTGTTTTCTATGTCATGGCAGGAGCGGTGCTCCCACCATGCCATAGCAAACTGCAATGTCCCAGACGTGGGCACGCCAGGACATTGCTGGAGCTTGCCTTGGGGGGTGGTGGTCCTCAGGGCCATCTAGGGCTCCAGGAGAGGGGCCGTGTGGCTCTCCTCCCATATTTAAATTAGCCCCGGGGAGGTGGTGGTCCCTGGGGCCTGGGGTCCGCAACAGACCCCCTTCATTTATGTATTTGTGCCCCAGGGATGTGATGGTCCCCAGGGCTGCGTAGGGGGGCCAGAACTCCCCAAGCATTATTATTTATTTTAGCCCTGGGGCGGTGGTGGTCCTGCATCATTATGAAGCAATTAATTTGCCCTGGGGAGGTGGTGGTCCACAGGGCGCGGGGTTACCGCTGGGACAACCCTGCATAAATATAAAAAAATGCCCTGGGGAGGTGGTGGTCTCCGGGGCTTTAGGTATTCTAGGAGGTGGGCCCCATGCGCCCTCCTCCTACTTATTTAAACATGCCCCAGGACCTTGCCCACCCAGGGGCCTATAGTAAACGAAGTACGGGAGCCTGCGCTACGTTTTATTTTTTCATTTTTGGCAGGAATCGCGGATCCTACACTATTCCCGTCAAAATTCTTTTTTTGAAAATGCTTTTTTGGCCCCCAGAGGCCGGGGGGGCGTTCTATCCTGCCCCTTTTTAAAAAGTTTTTTCTTGTGACTAGGTTCCAACGAGTCACAAGATGGCTGCCTACACTTCCTGGTTTGCAGTGTTGGCAGCTAATCATATACCAGCACAAGATTGGGAGGGGTCGCGGATCCACCACATCCCTAGATCTACAACTGGAAATTTCCTTAAATTTATCAGCAACGGGGGAGCGCTAGGGGTCGCACACTCAAGATGGCTGCACAGTAGTGAGACTCCCCGCAGCCCAGACCGAATAATGCATAATTATCCTCACTAATTGTCGCAATAACCGCAATAACCGCACCAGAAGCAAAGATTCTACTACCTACAGTGACGGGGAAAAGATCAGAGCGGTGACTGGCTCCACAACCCACAGATGCGACGGTGGACCCAAATGTAAGCTGAGACCGCTGCAAAGGCACGTAGCACTCAACAGCGTAGCAGGCTCCAACATAAATCGAGGCCGGTGCTGCGCACATGACATGGGCTGTGCTCGTCCCCGCTGGCGCCAACTTCGGTGGCAAGCCCAGTGATAACTAGCAGACTGGGAGTCGCTGCGGAGCTATCAAGAACACAGGGGGGGCAAGGGACGAAGTTCAGATGGGAGCTTGCAAGAAAGTCGGTGGCCGCATCCAGGTTGACGCATCCCGAAATCGGTTGGTAGAAGGTGACCCTCTAGGGCAGGATCGGAGCGGAGTCCGCCGGTGCTTGGGTCCATTGACATGAGCGGGGCTTCTCTTTATGACCCCCCCCCACTCCCTCTGGTGCCATGATGATCAAGTAGCAAACTGCACAATCGAAACGAGGACTCATACCTGCTACCCCCATACCGGTAACGCCGCACCAATACTCTGCATAGAATGCTGCGGGGCAGGACTGGACCACAGGGTCAGATGCTTGCAGGGAGACCAAGCCCTTTGTACTCTGCCAGCAACCCTAGCGCGATTCCCTGCCATGCTGCATCTCCAGGCCCGATAGGCCCAAAGGCACAGCAAAGGAAGTGAGGGCACACTGTCAGCCCTGTGAAAGGAATGGTTGACTGCCGACACTAAGAGAAGTAGGGCCCATGAAAGGGGAAACACTCCTGGCCCGCATAAGCACGACATCGCTACACAAGCCCACATCATTGGTGGCTGAAGGGCACACGCAGAAGCATATGAGACCTCCCCAATCAGACTGAAGCAAAACGGTGGCAATATTGGAGTACCAAGGGCAGTATAAAACTCGTCGGCAATAAAGGGGAGAGCAACAGATTGGGGTAGATGACTCACTGATTCTATTCTGCAACTAGACCTCAAGGCTCAAACACAACCCCCACATATCTAACTACTGTGACAACCAAATTAAATAATAGTGTGGACATGCGGTGAGTGTAACATACTCGACTCCTGAACTCAGTCCCTCAGCACCATATAAACTGCCCGACAAGCTGCAGCGCAATAGACTGTTGTTCTATGAGCACAGAAGTTCAGCGGGAGCTACCAGTCACCGAATCTGGGCATAATAGGAAAAAAATGGGTAGGACCGAAGGTAGACAATCTAATCTGCCCTTTGAGGCCTGGAAAACCACATGCATGCAACAGGAAGACCAGCACGGAGCAAAGGCCCCCCTGGAGTGTCAGGATGACTAGAGATCCTTGCTCCTCACCATGAAAAACAGCATCATGTCTATAGAGTCCAAAATGGATAGCATACCATAGTACACAAGATTGAAAAACACGACCACAGGATCACGGGGACAGAAAGTAGAATTTCTGAACTGGAAGACACAACAGAAAATAGAAAAGAGCAAATATCGCAAATGGACTGCCTGCTGAAAGTGATTGCGGCAAAAAATGAAGATTTAGAAGTGCGCTTGCGCTATAATAACATGCGCATATTGGGTCTACCTGAGAGCACAAACACAGGCCGCATGGAAGAATATATTGAACGCCTGCTTCGAGAGGTGTTCGTGCTGAAGCCTTTTCTCCGCAACTAGTAATTGAGAGAGCACACCGATCATTAGGAGCACGGCCCCCACCGGGAGCACCGCCTAGGCCAATTATTGCCAGATTCCTCAACTATCGTGACAGGGATACTGAATTACATCTTGCAAGGGAAAAAAAGAAAGTTGAATATGAGAATACTGCCCTGAAGTTCTATCCGGATTTCACAATGACGGTGCAGGAAGCCAGGAGTAAGTTTGTACCGGTTAAAAGAAAACTCCAACAAGCCCAGATTGATTATGCCATGATGTACCCAGCGCACCTAAGGGTTACCCACCAAGGAAAACAGCATTTCTTTAACAATCCACAACAGGTGGAAGACTTTTTGAAACGGCGATACCATGATGTATCTACAGCGGGCCCCAACCGGTCTCTCTCCAGGTCGACGTCGCCATTGTCTGGACAAGATTAAGGATAAAGAGACTGCACTGTGGACCGAGCAAGATTAGAATCCGTCAAGGGACTGAAAAACACTAATCAGCTGTAATAAAAGCAGAGCAAAGTGGAGAGACAGTACTCGCTAGATAAATCCTTCATTATGCCCCGTAGGGCATTACCAAATCCATATATGCTCCCCTGCTACCAAGGGGACCTCTCCTTTCTATCCTATCCCCTATCTCTGACATCCATGAATCTATTAAGCTCCGGGCACCTACCCCCTCATTCTCTTGCTTATCTCCAGTTAGCGGGATACCATGGGGAGGAGGACAGTTGTGAGCCCCCTGGCAGCACCCCCCGGGAGAACCCTCTTTCTACCCTTTCCTTTTGTACTGCGCTATTCTTTTTGTCTACGAACATGCAATTGTTTTTGTTATGTGTATTTCCAAAGTTAAAGAGGGTAGGGAAATGTATCACCGACAAGTTGGGAATGCCGGTGTGGGAGGGGGGAGGGTTGGGATGGAATAAGCAGCAACATATCATTCAGTGGCAGCTTTCTAGTATATTGCAAGTCAGACTTACTGCAAGTGGCTACTCTTCCAGTAGTACTAAGTATTTTTACATTGTTAGACAATGACAGGACAAAATCGATCTGCCAATATTCACCTCATGTCCTGGAATGTCCATGGGTTGAACAACCCACAAAAAAGCAGACAAATCCTGGCATACCTAGATAGGCATCAAATTCATATAGCGCTCCTAAAGGAGACATATCTTAGCCCATATGTGACCCCAAGCTTTGCGACTCGATGGGCTATGTATCGTTGCTTTTCATCCTATTTTACCTACGCTAGAGGAACAGTGATGCTCATAAAGAAGAATACCTCATTTGTACTGGGAGGATCATTAATAGACCCACAAGGCCGATACTGTATTATGTGGGGCTGACTGTACTCCCACATGGTGGCCATTGTTAATTGTTACGGTCCCAACATTAATGACCCTCACTTCTTTGCCACGTTCTGGGGTAAGGTACTCACCATGGAGTCTACCTACGTTCTTTGGGGAGGGGACTTTAACACAGCATTGATGCCCGCATTAGACAGATCCAATCCACAACCACAGCACTATACAGCAGCTCAGGGCCAGCTAGTTGGCATTATGGCAGACAACTGCCTGTTAGACGCTTGGAGGCTATTGCACCCCACCACTAGATAAGGTACACATTATTCAGCGGTGCACTCAACATGGTCTAGACTTGACTATAATCTCTAGGGAAATGGGTCATTGGGTGGAACAAATAGAGCATCTAGCGAGGACGTACTCTGACCACTCCCCAATAAAAATGGTATTATCCCCCCCAGGGAGCGGAACACCATACAGTAAATGGCAGATAAATCCAATGGCATTACTAGATACCACGTTTAAAGCAGAAATGGAAAAAGAAATACATGACTTTTTTCAACGCAATGTAGGTTCAGTGGAGAAAGTGGCAACGGTGTGGGAAGCCTTCAAAGTCACCATGAGGGGCCTATGTATCTCCAAGGGGGGAGGTATTCTGCGGGATATCCAAAATCTGCTTAAAAAGCTAGATTCCGACATATAAGCTCTAAAACAGGAAATAATGATATCCACTACTGGGGGAGCTAAAACAGCCCTCATCAGAGACAAACTAACTGAATACAAAGACGCAGCGGAGAGAGAATGTAAGTTTAGAGGTAAATACTATAAGGCCCGAAACTATGGAGAAGGGGACCGACCAGGTAAAGCCATAGCAGATCATATTCGACAACCCGATTTTCCAATTATGTAACCAAAATTTGCGATGCTAATGGCACCTTACACAGGAGCACCCCAGAAGTTTTATAAGCCTTCACAACATACTATGCCACATTATACACAACACAGAGAAAACAACACCTCAACCTCCTCCGATACTTGGACGACACCACACTGGGTTGGCTAGGAAACTCCCAGAGAGAATTCCTTACTGCTGAACTAGAAGAAGACGAAATACTAACAGCCATCATGCAAATGAAATCAGGACGGCCTCGGGAACGGATGGATTACCTATGGAGTTCTATAAAACATATGCGGAACATCTAGTCCCCATCTTAAAAAAAGTGTTTGATGAAGCAAATGAGGAAGGTATACTGCCATTGTCCATGAGAGAAGCTATGATAACCTCGTTGCTTAAACCTGGCAAACCAGCAGAGTGTTGTGAGTCTTTTAGACCACTCTCCTTAATTAACTGTGATACCAAGATCCTGGCCAAGGTTCTATCCAATAGATTGAATCTCCTAATAGGATCCCTGGTGTTACCGGACCAAGCTGGATTTATACCAGGGCGAGCAACATCCCATAACCTCCGCACCCTATTCTCGATAATGCAAGATATCGATCCTGACATAGCTGCAGTGGCAGTTTTTTTAGATGCCACTAAAGCATTTGATTCAGTAGAGTGGGACTATCTCATAGGAACGCTCCGGCATATGGGATTGCCGCCCCAGTTTTCTTAAATGGATTGAACTCCTATATCACCAGCCTCAAGCCACCGTTCTCCTTAATGGCTCACGCTCGCCGCCTTTTCGTATAACTAGAGGCACTTGACAAGGCTGCCCACTATCCCCACTATTATACATGCTCACCATAGAGCCGTTAGCAGCAAAACTGAGGCAACACCACAAGGAGAGGGTACTCCGATATCCCACTAGGCATATTCTAATATATTGTATACGCAGATGATATAACTCTATATCTCAGAGACCCACAAGAGAATTTGAATCCAGTCTTGCGAGAATTCATTGCATTTGGGGAATACTCAGGGATACACATTAATTGGAACAAATCACAAATATTCCCCCTTACAGACACTCTCGCTCCCTATGCGTCAGACTATCCCTTAGAATGGAGCACCACAGAAGTTAAATATTTAGGTATTAAGATCACTAGAGATAAAACTGAACTAATGCGTGTTAACTATGGTACAACCCTGGATGCTCTGATGGATTCCGTTACACGCTGGGTAGTTATGCCATTATCCATGGCAGGAAGGATCTCTCTAATAAAAATGGTGGTATTGCCCAAACTACTCTACCTATTTACTAATATTCCTTATAACCCGGGGCCATCATACTTTGCAGCTCTGAAAACACAGATGATTCGATTAGTATGGGGAGGCAAGCAACCCAGACTGAAATGGGAGGTACTGACCCTCCCTTTCTCACAGGGTGGGTTTGAAACACCCGACCTAGAATTATTCTACCTCTGTGCGCAGGCACATTATGCTACCAACTGGTTTCACCCACCCTCATATATGCCACATTTAGCAGTCAAAATGGCATACATGGACCCCACCCCCTTGTCCAGGATCATCGCAACAAAACCTAAAATGCGAGACGCTGACCCCACCACGGTAGCATGCACCATCACAGCATGGTGAAAATTGGCAACAAGGCTGGGTATGCCGATGCTATATTCACCCCGACTACCCTTAAAGTACCATCCAGAATTGAAAGTCACTTACAAATTGGCATGCAGGCAAGTTTTAGATAAGGCTCAGGAAAGGACATTCCTTCCAGTATCTCCGATGACCGCCATTTTAGGTTACATTAATGAAGTAGAGACAGTATACAAGAAATATATGGCGCTGGGGCTATTGATAGCTAAACACAGGGTCGCATGCAGGTGGGGGAGAGGGAGAGCACCCAAATTCAAAGAAAGGATCCAAGATCTAATATTTTGGAAGGAACAGTCACTCACCTATGCAGAATTGCTGCCACTCACTTCTAGACCAAAAGATATTTGGGATCCACTGAAGACTTACCTTCTGACTACATCGAATGAGACACAGACACCCGTAGACAGGGCGGAAGTGGCAAGGCATTGATGAAACAACTGTAAAGATAGGTGCACTACACTCCAGTCAACACCCCACATGCACATGCTCGGCGCTTAGAGAGAAGCTGAATTAATGGGGAGCTATAGGTGAGGGTACTCACTCGAGATCTGCAAGGGTTGTGATGCCGTTAACCGATAATGCAAGAACTAATAATGTACACACGACAGTTAGGACGCCATTATGTGATGATGTCTTGTTATGGGAAACTGCAACATGAAACGATTTATTTGTATGGGTTGCAGTGTATAAGCTGCTGCTGATATGCTAACTGAAAGTTGAATAAATAAACTAATAAAACATTTTTATAACAAATTCTCAGCAACTACTGAATGGAATTACACCATTTAACAAAAAGAGTGCTTTCTGGACCAACAGATAACTTTCTGCCAAATTTGGTGTAATTCTGTACAGCAATTCGAGCTGTAGCCTTGTCTAAAGTTTCCTATGGAAATTAAGATGTAGAAAAAGCATTTTGGGAGCCCCCCTTTTTCTCGGCCCCCGCTTGACGGATCAGCCCGAAATTTTCAAGACAGCACCTGAAGTGAGTGGCGGATTAGTTTTGAACATTTTGCGAGGATTCATCAAGCCGCCCTAAAGCTATTGGCAAGACAAAAAACACTTTTCCCATGGAAACTAGGTCCTAACTATAACTACCTACTGGTGACCGCCAGTAGGTTATATATATATATATATATATATATATAGTGAAGGTGAAGCCCTCGTGTGCGTCCTCTCTGTTCAGTGATGGGGAGTTGTTTTTGGATATATATATACATATATATATAACTCAATTTCATATGATATATATATTATCTACTGGCGGTCGCCAGTAGATAGTTATAGTTAGGACCTATTATCCATAGGAAATCCGCGACATTCTATTTGCAATAACGTTGGCGCCGGTTGACGAATCTTCGCGAAAGCTTCCAACTTGTTGGGGCGCTCCGGTCCGCTCCTACCCTGAAAGTCTCGGGGTGATACGTCAAGCGGGGGCCGAGAAAAAAGGGGGGTCCCAAAACCCGTTTTCCCCATTCATTTTTCCATAGGAACCTTTAGTCGCAGCTACAGCCCGAACTGCTGAACGGAATTACCCCAAATTTGGCAAAGAGGTAGCCCTTGGTTCAGACTGGTGCCTTTTGCTAAAATGGTGTAAATCCGTTCAGTAGTTCCTGAGAAATTCACAATTAAAATCACATATATATCTATGGGCGCGTCGGATCCGCGTACCCTCCCAATCACGAGCTGCATGCTAATTGGCTGTCAACACTCCAAATCAGGAAGTGTTGGCAGCCATTTTGTCCCTCGGTAGAACCGAGGGACAGAAACAAGTGCGCAAAGCGCAAAAAGGGGGCAGGGTAGAAACACCCTGACCCCCTAGGTCTGCTCAGGGGGTCCCACAAGGACCCCCAGGGCAGAAAAAAGCATTTTTGTTTTTTAAAAATCGGCGGGATGCGCTTAGGGTGCGCGGATCCGCTGAGAAAAAAAAGAAACAAGTGCGCAAAACGCACAAAGGGGGCAGGGTAGAAACACCCTAACCCCTAGGCCTGCTCAGGGGTCCCACAAGGACCCCCTGGGCAAAAAAGCATTTAAAAAAAAAAAATCGGCAGGATGCGCTCAGGGAGCGCGGATCCTGCCGAAAAAAAAAAAAAATCGAAGCGCGGTCTCCCGCGCTTCGATGTTAATTTACCCCCGGGTGGGCCAAGTCCCGGGGGCATGCTGGGGGGTTTATTTTATGTATGGGGGGCCTCCAAGGGCCCCCCAAGCCCCAGGGACCGCCACCCCCCGGGGCTTTATCATTAATGGTGCAAGAGGGCTCTGAGCCCTCCCGCAGCCCCGGGGACCGCCACCTCCCCGGGGCTTTTTAAAAAAAATTTTTTTAAAACCTGTGTGGGGGGGCTCCAGCCCCCCCACACGCCCCGGGGACCACCACCTCCCGGGGCACTAAGAACATTGAAAATGGGGGTCCGTTTTGGACCCCTAAGCCCCGGGGACCACAACCTCCCGGGGCTTTCAAAATGTAGGGAGGGGGCCGCGCGGCCCCCTCCTGGAGCCCTTGATGGCCCTGGGGACCGCCACCCCCAGGGCCGGCTCCTGCAGTGTCCCGGGGTGCCTACCCCGGGACACTGTAGTTTGCTATGACAGGACGGGAGCCTCACGGCTCCCGTCCTGTCATAGCAAACTTGGTTTGCATTTTGAAAGAGAGAGCAGGAAACCTGCTCTCTCTTTCAAAATGCAAACCAATTGCTTTCCACACGGGGAGCAGCATGTTAGCTGCTCCCCATGTGGAAAGGAATGCCGGCTCCCGTAGGACACGGGGAGCCGGCGGGACTGTGGGGGTTTGGGGACCCCCACAGTCCCCAACCAGAGGCCAGGCCCCGGGGGATGGGGTCCCCGGGGCCATAAGTGGCCCGGGAGGGGGCCACGCAGCCCCCTCCCCAAATACAAAAAAAAAAAATACAAAAAAATAAGGGCAAGGCCGGCCCCGGGGATGGGGTCCCCGGGCCTTAAATGGCCTGAGGAGGGGGGCCACGCAGCCCCCCATATTTTTTATTTAAAAAGAGGGCATGCCCCGGGGGATGGGGTCCCCAGGGCCAATAGAGGCCCAGGGAAGGGGGCCACGAGGCCCCTTCCCGTTTTTTGTTGTTTTTTTAATAAAACAAAAAAAAATGCCCAGGCCCCGGGGATGGGGTCCCCGGGGCCAAAAGTGGCCGAGGGAAGGGGGGCCACGCAGCCCCCTCCCATAAAAAAAAAAAAACGGCATTGTGCCGAGGCCCCGCCCCCTCCCTGCAGTACTCTGCAAACGCGCCCCCTGGCGCGTTTAAGAAGGGGAAGTAATTCCCCTTGAATACTGGGGGTCCCTGGGGCCAACTAGCCCACCAGGAACCTCCAGTATGCGTCAGGGGCTGCCTTGCAGAGAGGTGTACAGAGGCCACGCCCCTTTTACACCTCTCTGCAACGCAGCTCTGTGGCGCTTAATGGAGGTAGCTGGTGGGCTAGTTGCACCCCAGGGACCCTCAGGATTCAAGGGAGTTAATCCCCGACTTAAAACGTGCCACGGGCGCGTTTGCACAGTGGTGAAAGGAGGGCGGGGCCTGAGGTGACATGTGTGCAAACAGGCCCCATGGCGCATTTTAAGATGGGGAATTAAATCCCCTTCAATCCTGAGGGTCTCTGGGGCCAACTAGCCCAACAGGTACATCCAGAAAGCGCCACAGAGCTGCGTTGCAGAGAGGTGTAAAAGGGGTGTGGCCTCTCTACACGTCTCTGCAACGCAGCCCCCTGGCGCATACTGGAGGTTCCTGGTGGGCTAGTTGGCCCCTAGGGACCCTCATGATTCAAGGGGACTTAATCCCCCAACTTAAAACGCGCCACAGGGCGCGTTTGCACAGATGTCACCTCAGGCCCCGCCGCCTCTCCTTCACCATTGTGCAAATATTCCTCTAAAATCTGCCGAACTACGAATTCTGATTTACTCACCTGTTATCAGGAGAGACCTCAGTGCTGCATCTTTCAGCCCAGTACTAATCCTGAAAAGTAATTTTAACCGTACTTACCAGTAACTTGAATTTCCTTCCATAGGATATCATTGCCTGCTTTTTGCTGAAAAAGTTTCTAAGTGTTGATTTTTGAAACATACAAATATTCCTCTAAAATCAGCCGAAATACGAATTCCGATTTACTCACCTGTTATCAGGAGAGACCTCAGTGCTGTATCGTTCAGCCCAGTACTGGTCCTGAAAAGTAATTTTAACCGTACTTACCAGTAACTTGAATTTCCTTCCATAGGCTAACATTGACTGGTTTCACTTGGAAATTCTTCTAAGTGTGGAGTTTTGGAACTTTAAAATATTCCTCTAAAATCAGCCGAAATACGAATTCCGATTTACTCACCTGTTATCAGGAGAGACCTCAGTGCTGCATCTTTCAGCCCAGTACTGGTCCTGAAAAGTAATTTTAACCGTACTTACCGGTAACTTGAATTTCCTTCATAGGCTAACATTGACTGGTTTCACTTGGAAATTCTTCTAAGTGTGGAGTTTTGGAACTTTATAATATTCCTCTAAAATCAACCAAAGTACGAATTCCAATTTACTCACCTGTTATCAGGAGAGACCTCAGTGCTGTATCTTTCAGCCCAGTACTGGTCCTGAAAAGTAATTTTAACCGTACTTACCAGTAACTTGAATTTCCTTCCTTAGGCTAACATTGACTGGTTTCACTTGGAAATTCTTCTAAGTGTGGAGTTTTGGAACTTTAAAATATTCCTCTAAAATCAGCCGAAATACGAATTCCGATTTACTCACCTGTTATCAGGAGAGACCTCAGTGCTGCATCTTTCAGCCCAGTACTGATCCTCAAAAGTAATTTTAACCGTACTTACCAGTAACTTGAATTTCCTTCATAGGCTAACATTGACTGGTTTCACTTGGAAATTCTTCTAAGTGTGGAGTTTTGGAACTTTAAAATATTCCTCTAAAATCAGCCGAAATACGAATTCCGATTTACTCACCTGTTATCAGGAGAGAACCCAGTGCTGCATCTTTTAGCCCAGCACTGACCCTAAAAAGTAATTTTAACCGTACTTACCAGTAACTTATATTTTCTTCCATAGGAATCCATTGTCTGGTTTTCAGCAGAAAAGTTTCAAAGTGTCGATTTTCACAAACTACAAATATTCCTTAAAAATCGCCTGTATGACTTAAACGCATTCTTTCAACTGTTTACAGGAGATGCACCAGTGCTGGATCCAGGATCCAACACTGAGTAAGAAAAAGTAACGATAACAGTTTTTACCTGCTAAGTGAATTTCCTTCCATAGGATAACATTGGTGATTCTATGAGAAAAAGTTTCTAAGTGTCAACTTTTAAAATACAATAATATTCCTTAAAAATCACTACTGTAACCAAAACGCTTTTACTCAACTGTTTACAGGAGATGTCCCAGGGCTGAATCTAGGATCCAGTCCTGTGGTTAGAAAAGTAATCCATAAAGTAACTAATTGCATTTAACTAGAAATTCACATTGAGCTGAATGTTGCATTGTGTTTGAAAATGTGTTGCCCATTGCAACAACTGTAACTACTGTACTTAAAAGTCTATTGCCTATGTGCAAAGTATTTAAACTAAAGTAATTCATTCTGAGAAAGTATTTTTTGTAATGTATAATGTAATTACAATGTAATTTAAAAAATAAAATATGTAAAAAAAAATTGTTTCTAAAAATTTAGTAAATCAGTATGAAAAAAATAAATATAACAATTAATACATTTAAAAATTGTCATTTACAAAACCTTTGAAATTCACTGAAAAACCGTAGGTTTCAGACATGTTATAGTTAGGAATTAGCATTTAAAAAACCTTTGAAATTCACTGAAAAAACCATAGGTTTCAGACACGTTATAGTTAGAAATTAGCATTTAAAAAACCTTTGAAATTCACTGAAAAAACCATAGGTTTCAGGCACGTTATAGTTAGAAATTAGCATTTAAAAAACCTTAGAAATTCACTGAAAAAACCATAAGGTTTTAGGGACAGTTATAGTTAGTTGGACATTGCACTCGTACAAAACCCGTGAAATTCCCCGTTATAGTTAGTTCAGGTAACTATAACTCGCGCCCCGCAATGCACTGCTGATGACGTCACATATTACATCACTCATGACATGGTCAGTGACATCACTGATGACATCACTGATGACATCTCAAATGACATCACTGATGACATCACTGATGACATCATCCATGTGAGAATTTAATGCATCTTCTCACACCCTAATATAAGTTTTGATACACCCACTCTACATTACAGACTGCCATTCTCAAAACCATACACACTCCAATACTAATAAGTACATACCCACTCACTGATTCTTAGGTCTACACACACACATCTACTCACTCACCCGTACAGTCACTCATACTTACAGTCACTCAGTACAGGACTATCATATGCACTCATACACCTATATAAACACTCACACAACGCAACTCATCCATAGAGGTACTCACACACCTAGTCAGTCATGCAAATAATTAATCACACTCCAATTTACTCACCTATACAGTTATACACACCAGCTCACTTACTCATAAAAATACTAGCACATTCTTACGCTCCTATGCAATCACTGATGCAAGTACACACTCATCCATATAGCCACTCTCACAATCACACACTCTCACTTATAGCCATTTAAATACTCCAACACACATATATACTGCCTTTCACATATGTAGTTACTCACACATGTACCACTGAGATATACATTCAATCACTAACACACCCATACACACACTCACCCACCCATACAGTCCATCACAGACGCACTCTTGAAACCATGCACCCAGTGAATGACCCACTCACACATCTATGCACAGAGTCACACACACCCCACCCACACAAACACTGAGGCACCCATACAGATACTCAGAGAACCAATCCATAACCCATATAGACACTCATTTAGCTAGTCAGAAACCCATGCAGTTGCTTACACAACAACAGACAGACGGATACAGACATTCACACAGTTTAGTCACTCACCCATGCATCCAGTAAGATACGTTTAATCACTCACTTATAGACTCAGTCACGCACCTACTAAATCATCCATTCAGGTGCTTCTACACCCACTCATTCTTCAATACGCCTTTCCCTATATATATTAAACATATTTAAACTTTACAGAAACACACAGTCACTGGATGATGTCATCAGTGATGTCATCAGTGATGTCATTTGAGATGTCATCAGTGATGTCATCAGTGATGTCACTGACCATGTCATGAGTGATGTAATATGTGACGTCATCAGCAGTGCATTGCGGGGGCGCGAGTTATAGTTACCTGAACTAACTATAACGGGGGAATTTCACGGGTTTTGTACGAGTGCAATGTCCAACTAACTATAACTGTCCCTAAAACCTTATGGTTTTTTCAGTGAATATATATATATATATATATATATATATATATATATATTCACTTAAAAACCATAGGTTTCAGGCACGTTATAGTTAGAAATTAGCATTTAAAAAACCTTACAAATTCACTGAAAAAACCATAGGTTTTAGGGACAGTTATAGTTACTTGGACATTGCACTCGTACAAAACCCGTGAAATTCCCCGTTATAGTTAGTTCAGCTAACTATAACTCGCGCCCCGCAATGCACTGCTGATGACGTCACATATTATGTCACTCATGACATGATCAGTGACATCACTGATGACATCACTGATGACATCTCAAATGACATCACTGATGACATCACTGATTACATCATCCAGTGACTGTGTGTTTCTGTAAAGTTTAAATATGTTTAATATATATAGGGAAAGGCGTATTGAAGAGTGAGTGGGTGTATAAGTGTCTGAATGGATGATTTAGTAGGTGCGTGACTAACTGTATAAGTGAGTGATTAAACGTATGTTACTGAATGCATGGGTTAGTGACTAAACTGGGTGAATGTCTGTATCCGTCTGTCTGTTGCTGTGTAAGTGGCTGCATGGGTTTGTGAATAGCTACATGAGTGTCTATATGAGTTATTGATTGGTTGTCTGAGTATCTGTATGGGTGCCTGAGTGTTTGTGTGGGTGGGGTGTGTGCGACTCTGTACATAGATGTGTGAGTGGGTGATTCACTGGGTGCATGATTTGAAGACTGCGTCTGTGATGGACTGCTTGGGTGGGTGAGTGTGTGTATGGGTGTGTTAGTGAGTGAATGTATATCTCAGTGGTACATGTGCGAGTAACTACATATGTAAAAGGAAGTATATATGTGTGTTAGAGTATTTAAAAGGCTATACGTGAGAGTGTGTGATTGTGAGAGTGGCTGTATGGATGCGTGTGTGCTTGTGTCAGTTATTGTATAAGAGCGTAAGAATGTGCTAGTATTTGTATGAGTTATTGAGCTGGTGTGTGTATAACTCTATAGGTGAGTAAATGGGTGTGTGATTAATTTTTTGCATGACTGACTAGGTGTGTGAGTACCTCTATGGATGAGTGGCGGTGTGTCAGTGTTTATATAGGTGTATGAGTGCATATGATAGTCCTGTACTGAGTGACTGTAAGTATGAGTGACTGTACGGGTGAGTGAGTGGATATGTGTGTAGACCTAAGAATCAGTGAGTTGGTATGTAGTTATTGGTATTGGAGTGTCTATGGTTTTGAGAATGGCAGTCTGTAATTTAGAGTGGGTGTATCAAAAGTTATATTAGGGTGTGAGAAGATGCATGAAATTATCACATGGATGATGTCATCAGTGATGTCATTTGAGATGTCATCAGTGATGTCATCAGTGATGTCACTGACCATGTCATGAGTGATGTAATATGTGACGTCATCAGCAGTGCATTGTGGGGCGCGAGTTATAGTTAGCTGAACTAACTATAACGGGGGAATTTCACGGGTTTTGTACGAGTGCAATGTCCAAGTAACTATAACTGTCCCTAAAACCTATGGTTTTGTCAGTGATATATATATATATATATATATATATATATATATATCATATGAAATAGATTCTTGGGGTTGCTAATAACTTTAGCATCGTTTGACGAATCTTTATGAAACTTTCCCAAAAAAGTCCCATCCATCTCAGCTTCTTTCTTAAAAGTTTCAGGGTTCTCCGTTAAGCACAGGTTGAGAAAACGGGGTATCCCAAAACCTGTTTTCCCCATGCAATTTTCAATAACAAAATTGCACAGAAATACTCAAAATTACATCAAAATTGCACCAAATTTGGCATAAAGCTAGATCTTGATTCAGAATGTGTGCTTTTTGTGATTTGTGATTGGTGTAAATCAATTCAGTATTTTGTGAGAAAGTAAGGTTCAAAATCTATCTATATTTCCTGCCACAGAGGATTCAAGGAGCCATCAAATGTAAAGATAAGATTTGATTTGCTGCCACCACATCAACAAAGATGTAACTTCAACTCTATTAGGACTTGAGGAGTCAGTTGCTGGGCCTCAAAAAAGTAAAATACAAAAACATACAGGGGAGCAGGTTAGGGATACTCTGACCTCCCCTTGGCCTGGTGGGGGCCAAAAGACACACACATATATATATATATATATATATATGTATAAAATCAAAGTCCCAATCCCTCCTATTGCTCCGAGAGGGAATAAGCACAGGTACGGATCTCTGACACCTTCCAAAAAAAGAATCCGGATCACCACGGGTTCTGCTGATGAATATTTTATTCGTATTCCAGCATGTTATGACAGACAAGTGTCCGCCCCAGACGCGTTTCGATCGCCATAGCGATCTTGATCACTGAACGCGCTGCTGACGAACCACCACATTTAAATTAAGTGCAACCAATCAGAACAAACAATCGTGATCACGTGCAAATAAGACATAAACATTAAAAACGGACTAAACTTTAAGTCTTCCATAGACATACAGAGTATCTCATTGTACTCAAATATGACCTATAATGCCAAATGGTACCGATAAACAGTTAAATAGATCATTTTGGCTTTGAATCTCAAATTGTTTGTGTATGGAATGGTTTATCCAAAAAAATAATTTCTCAACATTTTAAAACCATTTCATTACAAATAAAGGGCCAGTGCCCAAAATTCATTAAGATATTCTCTCATTAAATATTCTTCACAATGTCATATTATCAAAACCATATAAAACGATCCGGCAATCAGATTAGGAATTTGTCGTCCGAAAAATGATTAAAAATGTCCCTGATGTGATAAAAACCAACAATAATCCCCATAAAACACTATTAAAAATATTTGATGGTAGGAATGTGCAAAGAGGCGCTTACATTTATGTATATATAACCATCCGGCTACAAATTGAAAAGTGCCAGTGCAAAACTCATTAAAGTGCCAGTGCATTGACATTACAGTACAGAGAATAGCATAAGAGGAATAAATAATAATGAACTTTATAAGGAACTACACAGCAAAATACTTTTGATATATATGTATACATATATATATATATATATATATATATATATATATATATATATATATATATATATGTATATATATATGTATACCAACAATTTCCACTAATGTCCGCCGAACACTTTTCAGAATGTGTGCTCCTGTTGTGCAAGTGGCTGCACGTAAACAGATCAACACCAACACTCCCAAGGAGTAAGGAGCACCTCCACTGAAGGTAGATAGTCATCACTGACGAAGGACTGCTCTTCACCAGTCCAATGCTGGCAATTGATTGGACTGGTGAAGAGCAGTCCTACGTCATTGATGACTATCTGCCTTCAGTGAGAGTGTATAAAAGATTGATATGAAAGACATGTACCACTCTTCACATTACCAAGCATTGAGAAAGGCAAGGATGCCGAAAAGCGTCTGTTTGGGAAAATAAATCGAATTGGCAATATTGAGACCCGTGAGTGCTCCTTACTCCTTGGGAGTGTTGGTGTTGAGATATATATATATAAAGTCCAACAACCCTTTCATTCGTGAAAAGATCAAAGCCCACACAGATCTCCAAGAAACCTTTCTTTATTCCAGCATGTGCAGTTATGGCATGACGCGTTTCGGAATGAATTCCCTTTATCAAATGCCACTGCCGTCTTTGTTCACTCGAGTCCACAATTTAAATAAGAGCGCCTCTTCTCGCATTGGCTGTGAGGCTCTTATAGGCAAAGGGGGAGACGATGTCACAGGACTCGGTGATCCGAGTCCAATCTGCTGCAGGCATATATATCATGAAAAGTCCTGCCACTTCTTGACGCGAAAGCAGGCACCAGTAACAGGATATCCAAACAAAAATGTTTATTTAGGCAGACAATGGCAACGGATGGAGTGACGCGTTTCGGTGGACACAGCCACCTTGATCACATAGCGCGGCCGCCAGTGTCAGGCCCTTAAATGCTACTTGTTACCACTAAACAGGAAATAGACACAGAAAGCATACTGTGCCTGAGCAGCTGCACATGACAAAACCCAAATAAATGTATTCAATAGCATACAATAAACATAAAATATGCCCTTAATTAAGCTGCTCATGTCGGGATCTAAACAAAATACAATAAAATAAAATAAATGAAAGTTGCACTCAGAAAACATATAAATATATAGTACTGTGAGAAGCAAAATACTGAGTCAGACAGAGGGGCCGATTCCGATCTCGGCTGGTAGGGCACCGAATCGGATTCGGCTTAACTGGATCCGATTTGGAGCCCTCTTTCCCGACCGATTCGTACGTGCGTCCGGCCGAGCGAGTACGATGCGAGCGCAGGCGAAATCGCCGACCGACTTGTTCGCGGGTCCTAACCGCTCCGACCGACTCACACGGACACGACTCGCACCACGCAATGGAGACGTTCCCCGGCCGGGCAAGTACGATGTGCGCCTCGAGCAGTCTGACCGACTCGCGCCGTCCGGCTCGAAAGAGCAGTCGGAGCCGGACTTTGGGGGTCCGTGTCGTACCCCCCTGTACGCGTAGCCGCGCACAGGGGGGACCCATGGGTCCCCCCTACCTGTGCATGTACGCCGCGAGTCGCATCGAGGCGTACCGGCTGTAGGGGGCGCCCTTGTTCGCCTCACACCCATTGAGTCAATGGGAGCCCGCGTATGCATTGTACGTCCGGCTCCCATTGACTTCAATGGGAGTCCGACCGACTCGAGTCCGATTGCATGCGTGCGCATCGTACTCGTTCGGTCGGACTGCCAGAGTCCGATTCGGTCGGAAATCTCTCCGGGTCCGGCCCGGTCGGAGTGATTTCCGGCCTGAATCGGAATCGGCCCCATAGTGTTATAATTCATTGCAGGATGCCCGCTGCTTCTTCAATCCATATTACACTCTGACTTGCACATTTTATCAAGAGAACAGTTTGGGCTGCATGCTGTGACTACTAATTGCTGAAGGTGTGCCTGCCGCTGTACACAAAGACATTGTAGTGACTGCACTATGTAGCACAAGTAGAATAGCTGGTGCCTAAATAATTACAGATAATACTGGCAACATTTCAGACCTTGTGGCTATACATAAAAATTAAGACCCATTCCCAAAGAGTCAGCTCCCGCCCAATTGGGCCTATATTCCACATTGTAGTACATTATGCAGCAAATGCTATGACTGGGACAAGTGGCCTGTACATGCAACCCATGCTCGGTATATAATATCTCTTATTTTTTTTTTAGTGGTGCGCCGCTCAGTCGCGTATCCGCAGATCTGCGGAAAAAATAAGAATTCATGGCAGGCTCCTGCCTTTCTCTAGTTTAAGCTCCTTGGAGCGGGACACAGCCTGGGGGGTTGGCGAAAGCGTAATTTATGAGGAGGAGGCATCCCGCAGGGCAGCATTATTATGTTTTTAATGGGAGGGGGCATGAGGCCCCCGAGCCATTAAATGGTCCCGAAGACCCCATATCCTGTGTCGACAAAAATAAAATGCCATAGGAGTTACAGTCCCACCAGGAGACCAGTAGCAATTGCAAGCCATGCGATCATGTGGGGGGGGGAGCCCCAGGGCCCCTGCAACTTGACAGCTTCCCTGCCTGCACCCATCGTTGGTGCAGCAGGAGCCGCTTTTCCTTCTGCTCTCACCGGCCAGGACCAAACCAGTGTTCAGTGCCTGGGAGAGTGCGTCAGGGAGTTTAATTTCACCCTGCCTCCACTTAGAAGAGGGAACCACCTTCAATTCAAGACTCCTGGAGGGTTTACCATATTTTTTTAATGCCCAAAGGTGGACCTGCATGCTCTTCAGATGGAGTTCGGGGACCCCTTGTGGTTAATTCTATGGCTGCATTTTGTGTTGTGAAGAATGTTAAAGAAAGAATTAACATCTTTATGGATGTTTTAAACAAAAATGCTTTATTACGTGATCGTTATCATTAATATTCATTGCCATATATATGCATAGAAGTACATTGAATTATAGTGATTGATAAACTATTGTATTGATTTAATGACAAAGCCAATAATTCAGCTTATTATATGTTAATGTGCTCACCCCTTGATAAAGCCAATAGGTCTGCTTTTTATGTGTTAGTCTTCTGGGCCTTTGACAAAGTCAATAGGTCTGTCTTATTTAAAAAGTCACCCTTTATACTGTTACATGAAAGTCAACCATGTGGAGCCAGGGATTGGGAATCCGCAGGGGGTCCGGCACAAGGCCTGATAATGGACATCTTACTATACATTAAAAAAAAACATAGAATTTCACGGAAAAACTGAAGGTTAAAGTGACGTTATAGTAAGAAATTGTAATAATAACTTACTTTACAAATAAAAAAAAAAAACATAGACATTTACTGAAAAGGTCAAAGGGACGTTATAGTTAGGAGGAAATGTCAGTTAAATCATAATATTTTTGAATTAACAAACCATTAAAATTCACCAGTTATGTTTATCACAAGTATCTATAACTCGTGCCCTAAAGTGCCTATAACTTTACAAATGGTTTTATGTGCACAGTTTTATGCTGAAGGTCTACAGCATTTCACAGCAATCTCAGCCACGCTAACTGCATGATGCCAGAAAGTGGCACATTATGGCTGTTTTTAATTACTAATTTGAATTCCCTTTGAGTACCATGTTCATTTTCGTAAAGTGTTCCAGCGTTAACGTGTAAAGGGCTTCCATAGCAATCTGCCTTTATTGACTTTTTGATTTTATTCAATGTTTAGCTAAGTTGGATAATTGCTGTGGAAACAAAACATGAGATGTGCACATCCACAAAGGAAGAAGCCTGCGTGCAAACCAGCTGAAAAAAGTGTCTGACCGGTTGCTCAGCAGGCCACCAACCTCCCCATGGCTCCTCCTGTGAACATCTGGATAGAAACGAGAAGCCACAGTCCTCTCCTGCTGTTCATCAGGCTGTTCCTGCCAAGAGCTCTTTCATTTTCAGGCAGTAGGGAGGGCATTCAAACCGAGGAAAGCTGTGCACATGAAATGCTACATCCAACTCCAGCTGTCCTTTTTATTTGTTTATTCACAGTAAAACAGAAACATTTACAATTCACACTTCCCAGCGCTGTACAGCTGTTCTTATGTTTTTGTGAGGATGGACATTTTACTAAACGTAGAGTAAGAAATAAGGGCAGATGTTAAAAGAATTGGTTTGGTAAAAAGAGTCGCAAATTGCACACCAACATTTACTGAATCCATTCTGTTTTTTGGAACTGACCTATGTACTAATAGGTCAATTCACAAGAACCCATTCATAGTGGGTCGCAACCTATCTCATAAATAATAATGAGGTAGTTCGAAAATTGCGACCCACTATGAATAACAGCCATCACTGTGAATTTGGCCTGCAGGGGTCGGCAAACCTCCATGCCTGTGATTGCTTTTAAATTAGGCAATATACTTTTTAAAATGAAACCAATTTTCTTCACAGGAAAACAGGAAGCATTTGAAAAAAAAATGAAAAGTTTAAGTCACATTTTTTAAGAGTAAGGAATGTTCCATGGGACTGCTGTGCACTCTTAAAAACATTTTTTCTTCACAAATGGGATTGGGGTCCTTAGGTTCCCCTCCGTGTTTGTGAATGGGTTACTGTTGCAATTGCGTTCAGACCATTCAGTATACCTGGATCTTTTGATTTTTGGTTCATCCAGTTTTGGACTTTTTACTGTGGGTTAGTCTCGCTACATGTGTTTCACCCACAGTAATCACATGGTGAATGGACGGCAAGTGTTTACTGTTAGTGTCCACCTTTTAAGAGAAGGTCGATGTGATGCAGCTAGGGTAAGGGGCACTTGGCTGGCTACACATGAACATGTGTACACATGTGTGGGCTGCGCATGGGAGACTACTGTCGTGTGCAGCCTGGTAACTGAGCACAGGTGGCCTGGCACAGTGGAGATTTTGCAGGTTTAGATATTGACCTGGGGTAGACTTTAAAAAGTTAGTCTACACTACTAGGGAAAGCCAGTGTGATTTACTGTTTTGTCACATAGGAAGAAAACTGCCTGTGCAGTTTTGTTTCCCTTTGGCCTACAGACACAAGTGACGTATCAAAAAGGGGTGTAACCTGTGTGAGAAAATCAATTCTGCAAGTTCCAATAAGATATCTGTACAAATTATGGGTCACCCACAATTGTCAGATTTCTCTGGCTTGCCTCAGGAGCAGACCCTAGGCCTATTGTCACCCTGCTGTGCCCAATTAATTACATTTCTCTTCAGCTGCAGGAACAAATGCCTCCCTGCACAGACGGAGCAATTAACAGTGCTTCATTCCAGAGGAAGAAAGGGGTAGGGCGGACTGATCCACATCAATTAATCAGCTGTCACACTGTACCAGGGATGGGCCTGCCCAAGCCCAGTGAAGGAAAGAGGGAGCCCAGACCTCTGGAGCCAATGGGACAGTGAAGGGTGGATTTCCTCAGCTGTCCCCAAGGAATGGAGGCATGAGGGTGCCTGGGTGAGACCAGGCACCCCCAATAAAGGAAGAAATACAATTAAAAAAAAACACACAGGTTCCCAGAAAAGCGGGAGACTCGCTGTTATAATATTTTCTGCCCCCACTGAAGCGCACCATAATGCCCTGTGTAGTTTTTTCATGTTTGCATGTTTTTCCACTTGTGGTGACCCCAAATTGGGCAGGCAAAGTCAAGGAGGTATTAGGGGGCTGCAGTAGTGCAGCAGTTCCCCTCTAAAAAGCATGTTTTAAAGTTAATGGCCCTATGTGTGCAGGGGTCAGAAAACCAGGAGCCCTTTGGAATTGTGCTTAGTGTTTTCGAAGCACTCTCAAGGCTGGGGCTTTGGGTCTAAAGCTGGGAGTGCAGTGCTCTCTAGGGGCTTACTTTATGGTTGCACTTATTGTGGCCTAAAGTGTATAAAGGTGAAAGTGTATTTAGGAAATACATGTCCTGAAGTGCTCTCTAGGGGCTTAGTCTATTGTTGCATGTTAATGTAATCAAAATGTGATGCTCTCTAGGGGCTGCTTGCATGTTCATGGCTGGAATGTTTACAAAACAATTAAACAGACATGTTTTTCTCATTTTAAATGCTTTATTGAAATAATAATGTTAACAATGATTATTGATCATGGTGAACATGCTTTATTAACAGTAATAAGTGCATTAACACATTTTTATGATTATTGATGATTGCATTTAGATACAGAATGCTGTCTTTAAGATGTGGTTTGTTAATCTTGAACCTCTGACCAAGCCAAAAGACTTACCTTATATGTTTAAATTGCCCCTTTTAGGGAGTCAAAGGTGATTATGTAATGTCATCTATGGTATTTTCCATCTACCAATGTACATATTTGTAAATTACTGCATAGTGTTTAGTAGTGTGTGTGTAATAAAGGTACTTTTCCTTTTTCTAAAGAAAAAGCACTGACTGGACAATCATTTATTAGGTGTTATTATTGCGTGCCAGCAAACGGTGATCGCTAGTCTACGCCACCTCACCTTTGTAGGCCTTAGACTACTCTGCTTCTCTATCCTGAGAGAGTGCTACTATGGGGTGCATGGTTCCCAGAAAGGTAAATTGTGGACATTATTTTACTTGTGCAGGACACACAACTAATAACCCAGTTTCCTACAGTTACCATCACACTTTAGTAGTAAGTAAACGATTAATGTTTTACAACTGGATTTCAGTTGCAAAACATTTATTCATTCCATTCTGATTTGGTATTTGGAAGTGGAGCCCTAAACATGCTCCTTCCAAAAACCAAATCGGTATTTGGTCGCAAACCCAAATCACGATTCGGTAACGCATTACCAACACACAGTTTGAGTTTCATACATGACAAAAGGCCTTTTTGCAGGCAAAACAGCCCAATTCTGCAAAAAGGCTTCATCTACCTGGACCTAAATATGTAATGCCAGTCCTCCGCCATTTCTCAGGGTTGTAAATAACAGGTGTAACTGTCAGTAAAGATTACTTAATTTGCCCACCTTTAAAGCATGGATGGCTGTGAAAGCCAGGGATGCGAACTTGAGGTCTGCAGATCACGGCCAGTTCAAGTCACTGAGCCATCCTACTAAAGGAGATCAAAGGGTATTATTAACTGGTCCCTTCAAATTGTTTTTGGGGTAATTTTCCAATGACATCAGAATTATGAAATCTGCAAGAACACCACAGATTCATATTGCTTCACCTGGAATTTTGTCTACTTTCAGCAGCTGAATCCTCTGGATGAAACTACAGGTCAAAATGAGTTCTTACCAGGGTAATCCAACTCCGAATTACCAATTTCACTGGTAACTGCTCATTTCCTAGTCGACCCTCATAATTGACCTTGGAATCCACTATTGACTCTAATGCCGACCCTTCCTCTCCCCAAAAGAGCTGGGCAGGAGACACAAATTCTACTTTTTAAACCATTAAATTATATTTTTTCTAAAAACTGTGAAAACTTGGAAAATTGATAAAAACAGGTAGAAAAGGAAACTTGAATAAACATAAAAAGCTTTTTATGTGTTCATAGGTGTGCATAACTGCTTCTAACAGGAAGACATCTCACGATGCTGCAGGCTGCTTAGTTAAGGGTCCTTGAATGCCCTACTGCTCAGTCTGAAGTCAATTAATGTTCACACTATTTTATTTGAAGAGAAACCTGAAGACAATGTCTATGCACAACAGCCTGTAGGTCCCAGAACCCTGCCAGGATTATTACAGGTCTCCAAGTTGCTAATGCATAGAGATGAACTTCTGCCTTAGGCCCAGTGTTCATGTTTCTATTCGCTAAAGATTATTTTGGCCTGTTTAAAAAAGCTTGACACAGTGTTATTGCAAAATAACGCTTAGAACTCTGGCTTCAACTGATTAGACCTCATTTTCAAGCAGATTCTAGTGTCTTCCATCCTGTTGTTCAAATCCCAGACACATATTTTAAAATACTATTTGTAGATTAGAGTGAACAGCTCAAGTCATAGCGCCTAGTTGGTTCGGAATGCATGTCTGCCTGGAGAACGTATGTTTCTGACGGCATAATGTACACAGTGTAGAATGGATGTGTATTTTAGGATATACGTTTTCTAAAAGCAATTCGTTTTAGTGCCTTGCACTGCGAAACCTTTTGGCAGAATTCACAAACACACAGAGCAAGTACAGTATATAAACACCAGTGCAAGCTTCCCACACATGGTGCTCCTGTTTAGAGACTTACATTGGCCCAAGCAAAATGATGTTTCGTCATTAGGGTGCTTCATTTCGTCTAGCAGCAAGGCTTTTAGAGGTGACATGTTGCAATCTGGCACCCCTTTGAGGCCTTTAGTGGCGGTGCTGTAAAGCAGATGCTTGCAATTTGCTTTTGTGTAGCATTGGCCTTGTTCACTCCAACCACAGGAATAACACACATCAACAGTGCATCATTCTCTCATTCACAAATGTTGTGAAGAATGAGCATCAACACTGGAGGCTGCCAAAGAAACAGTCACATTTTCATGCCAGCTACAAAGGAAGCCTTTCTGAGAAACCATGATGCTTTGCTAAAGAAAAAGAAATACATAGTAGCACTTAATATATTTTATGAAATAAACAGTCGTGTGACCAAACCTTAGTCTCAATCCTGCAACTGGAGGTGCGGTGGCAGTCGGGAACACCACACCAGTGGTCTGACCGCCATATTACGAGTACAGCGGTCAGACCACCATAGGATCGCCACAACTGCCGGGGATCCACAATCCCTGGTGGTGGCATGGCGTTCTAAGGCTGCAATGTGCTGGCAGTGCCTCTGTGGCACCACTAAGCATATTACAAGTTTCCTCATTACCAATGGTCTCATGGTAGTGATCAAGTCATGAAAATGCTGCCGGTGAGTAAGAGGGCCTCCTTTTGCCTCAGGGCCTGGGGGGCATTCGGGGGACACATGTTGTTTCCCCTGTCTGTATGCACCTCCAGTTCCTGCAAGGCATGGACTGCATGACAATGGTGCAGTCCATGCCATTCAGGAACGGGCTTTGGTGATCACACGGTGCTGCCTTTCTAAGGCTCACATATCAGCCTTAGCACGGCTCTGCCATGGGACTGCCAAAGCACCGCCCGCAAGACCATGAGGAAACTCATAATCTGGCAGGTGGGCGGCAGTCGAATTTGGCAGTGTGGCAGCGGGGTGCTGGCACGGCGGCCCGCTGCCACACTGTCAAACTTATCAGGCCCTCAGTTTTTCAGAGTGAAATTCTGCACAGTATTCCCTTTTCCATGACGATTGATGCTACTATTTACCAGCAAGTGATAAATGACAGGGAAGACATGACCATGTTCATGGTCACGATGGAGGAGAGGAAGAGGAGACTGAACTGCTCCCAGACCTCTTGTCTCACAGTGCCGAGGATGGTTCAGAGGAGGAAGAAGTGCTCCGCCCTACACTGACAGAGCTGCAACAGAGAGACTGTTGCCAGAATTTACTGGTGGTTAGGTAAAGTAATGGCCAGCATTCAGGAGAAAGTGAACAAAATGTTGTCCCTAGCTGTTATTGAGCCCTCCAGTAGTCCCTGGGCCAGCCCAGTGGTTCTGGCACCCATGACCACCCCTAAAGGATGGGCCCCAGAACTGAGGTTCTAAGTGGACTACAGAGGACTGAATGCCATCGCCAAGACCAAAGCACACCCATTTCCAGAGCGGATGAGTTCATTGACTGGTTGGGGGCTGCCAAGTATGTCAGCACATACGATCTGGCTTCTGGATACTGCCAAATTGCCCTGACTGAGGGAGCAAAGAAGAGATCAGCATTCTCAACTCTTGAGGGCCACTTCCAATTTAAAGAAATGTCCTTTGGTTTGAAGAATGCCCCTGCCACCTTCCACAGGGTGTTGAACAGGGTACTGTCTGGTCTGGAGACTTTTAGTGCAGCATATCTTGATAATATTGCTGTCTTTAGCTCCACCTGGCAGAAACACCCGACTCACCTCGTGGAATTGCTTCAGGCACTGCAACATGCAGGACTGGATATCAAGGCCAGAGAATGCCAGATTGGGCAGAGGTCTGTAGTGAACCTGGGCCACATAGTTGTTGGAGGACATGGGCAACTTCCCAGATCCAGACAATCATAACTTGCCAATTTCCCAAACCCCACACTCAGCTCAGAGCTTTCCTGGGTCTGCAGGTTATTACAGAAGGTTTGGCATGGGTATGACACCATTGTAGCACTCCTTACAGGGCAGACATCAAGGAAGCAGGAAAAGAAGCGAAAGTCACATGGACTAAGGAGTGTCAGAAGGCCTTTGACACCTTGAAGAAGGCTCTCTGTACAGCTCCTGTACTCCAAGCACCTGATTTCAGCAAGGTGTCTATGCTCCAAGCCGATGTTTCAGAACATGGTGTGAGAAGTTGGCCTGGCATATGCTGTCCACTAATTATAGTGGGCACCTTGCACCAGTCCAAACAACCCCTTATTGGAGATAGGTTAAAGACAACCTTATTGAAAGCTATCCTAGTGGTAGCTATGGAGAGCAGCCTTCAGGCTAAGTCTTGAAGGAATGTAAAGCAGCTTGTTTTACCAGTCTATAATCTCTTGAGTGACCAAATGAAAGAGCACCACACCAGGTATATATTCAAAATATATGTATTTATTGCTAAACACACCCCTCTAGTCTCTTTATGAGGCTAGAGTTCGAAGTACATAAGTTAGAAGTTATTAAATCACAGTAATAGCACAAATACACGTTTGGGCCCTAGGGGCGTACCAAACCATATACCAATAAAGTGGTATGCGAACCACGACTGAACTAGACACTAGGCCTAGAGCCTCTAGAAGTGCTTGGACCACAAGGAACCACCCAAGGTAGTGACACAGGGGACCTACGGGAGAGCGCGTGCAGTGTAAATACACAACCACGATACGCCGTTGACTTCTATGGAGAAAGTCGGGATCGGGAAATTATAGAAAAGGGACACTTAAAGAGGACTAGGACAAAACCCTTTGAGATCTAGGACTTTGAAGAGTCTCTACCCACGGGAGCACCGGAGTACTCGTGTTACCTCACCCAGGGAAGCCGGGTGCATAGGTGCCTTTCGGGGTCGGGTTTCGTCGTCGATTCGAATGGCGATCTGCTGCAAAGTGCTGCTGGCGGCCAAGAGAAAGTGTCCGGGTGGATCCAAGAGTGGATCGGAGTTCTGAAGAACCTGAAAGCAGAGGGGACAGAGTCTGGGTCACTAGCCAGTGACCAGGAAGGCGATGGACAGATGCCCACCGATGTCGAGTGCTTCAGGTGCGTTGACGGTCGTCTTGACTCTTCAGCCACGAGGTCTAGGAGGCGTTGTCGGCGACCAGGAGCAGGATTCGGGCTGGTACACGATGTCTGTCGAGTGCTGAGGTGTCGGCGACCGGATTGGACCCAACAAGCCTTGGCAACGGCAAGTCTCGGTGAAGATGTAGGTCATCGATGGTGCAGACCAGCAAGGTCTGTGGAACTCACCCAGCAAGGGTAAGTGAGGGCAGGCCTGGAGCAACCAGGATGCCAAGTAAGAAAAAGATTGGCCTTTGTTAAGGGCTACTAGCCAACGGGCTAGCGACCGCAAAGGAGCCTCGTGACGCCGCACGTGGAGCTGGCTTACAGGACACCTCGTGGAGTGGGGGCCAGTGATCTTCGGTGCAGGTGGTGCTGGAGGCTAGGGCTACTCGGAGCCCAAAGCACGACTTCTTGGGAGACCCAGAAGATGATGCACTTGCAAATGTGCTCGGTGTTCAGGGGTCACGGTCTCAAGTCACCCACGATAGCCACGGGCCTCAGCTTTGCTGGGGACTCAGGGTAGCCTCGGGGAAGTCTGAGAATCCACCTCTGGTGATGCGATGACTTCGGCGTCCGACGGGAGCTTCAGAAATGCGAACCGGACAGATGCTTCTTTGGTGCCTGCCAAGCAGGGGAGTCACTCCTTGACCCCAAGGAGATTCTTCTGTCCTCTAATCGTGAGTAGAGCGTCGAAGGTCCAGGATTCAGTTTCAGAGTTTCGTCCAGGGATAATCTAAAGTCCTAAGGACTGGGTTCCTACCTTTATTCTAAAAATAGGGGTTGGACTACTCTGCGGCCCCACCTATGGGTGGGTCAGGGCAGAGGGGTGGCTACACCCCTTTCCCTTTGTCCAGTTCGCGCCAAAGCAGGGGCTGCAAGCCCCTGATCCGGTTTGAACTGGGGTATGCACAGGGACACCAAATGTGCCCCCAGTGCAGGACTTCAAAGCACACAGATGGTGCTCCCGCCCAGCCCCAATACACATTATCCTGTCTGGGGAGGTGGTCACACCTCCCTGGGACAGGAAACCTATTGTCCAGGCCTCCCCTGCCGGAGTTTCGTCCAGCAGCAGGAGGCCAGACTCGTGTCTGTGGCAGCAGCATCCATTTTGTGATGCCAGGGCTTTGGAGAGAAGTTACCGGGTTAGTCAGAGTTAACATGTCTTTCCCTCTAGAAGGGTGGAATGCTACCCCCGCCGCCAGAATTGGCGGGGGGTAGTATTCCAAGATGTTTGACACCAAACACGACATGTTTAGGTGCAGCCATTCCAAAGTTAGCATTTTACCGCGAGGATATAATGCGCTTAAGAGTATATGGTCAGGCTGCACTACAAACAGCATCAGAGATGGTCTCCGAACGCTGCAGAGGGCCCTGCTCATGCAGGGGCACCCTCTCACATAGGAACCATGCACTCTGCCTTTAGGATTGATAAGGCCTGCCTTAGGAGTGACTTATAGGTTTATATGTGTGTATGTATTTAGTGATATAGGTAACCTATATCACAGTAAGGGGTGCATGCACCACCTTACCCAGGCTGCAGTAGCAGACCTGTGGTGTCAGGTTGGATGGCCTTCCAGGGGTGGCATAATACATGCTGCAGCCCCTGGCAGGCCTCTGAGGTACCTATGCCCTTGGTACATAGTATACCATATACTAGGGACTTATAAGGGCACTCCAGATCCCAATCAGTGATGTGCCTAAGGCACATGGAAACCATTTTAGAGAGGAAGCAGCTAGGCTGGGGTTCTGATTAGCAGGGCCCCAGCCAGACTAATGTCGAAAAACAGTGAAGCATCAGCAAAAAGTGGGGGTACCCATGTGAAGCAGATCCTACTCTCCTACACATGGGGTTAGGGCAGTGTTATCATAGCTAAATTATGATTGTCAGGACAAACCAGTTGCTTTTATCAGCAGGTGACTCCCCACAAAGCAGTGTTGGACAGCCATAGAGAGGGAAGCCTTTGCTGTGGTTTGGTAACTGAATAAGCTGATACTTGTTTGGGATTCCCTTCTGGGTTCACAAAGACCACAGGCTTCTGAGATGGTTGGTGCATATGAGATTGAACATCCCCAAACTGTTGAAATGGTCTATCTCGCTACAGTGTACGGACTTTACAGTGGAACGCAGACCTGGGACTGATCATGCCAATGCAGATAACCTTTCCAGGTTCTTCCGCTTAGATGATAAAAACTGCTAAGAGAATGGATGAGTTGTTCTGCACTTTTCATCTGGAGTGGAGAGAGATTGTGTAGGAGAACGTCTCTTTTTGCTTGATCACCCCCATTGTTTTTGGACTGATGCTGATGTATTTTTAACTCTTGAAACTGGGACTCTACTAACACCAGTGCTTGTGGTCTGACTCTTAAAACATATTGAAATTAGCTAAACTTCTAGTTGGCCTATTTAACTTAACTATAAGTCCCTAGCTTATAGTACAAAGTGAAGCTAGGATATTTACGTTAAATATCACTGGTGGACTGTAGCACTCATTGTGCCACCCACTACAGTGGCACTGCAAACATGACTGCAAGCCTAACATTGAAGCCTGGCTGTGCAGTTTTTAAACTGCAAATTCGACCTGTCAAAATAAATCCCTTTGACATGTCTAAACATAATTAGTAAATAATAATAAGTTACTCCTAGGTAGGCTTGACTGTCCATCAGGCAAGGTGCATGGCATTTAAAAGTATGAAAAAGTATATTTTTAAACATGTCTTTACAGTAAAAAGGCCCCCATAGCTATTTTCACTGTAGCAGGGTTGGCTGTTCAATAGGAAACCATTTGAACACAATACTAAATTTAAAAATGTTATCTCCTGCTAGCAAACAGCTTCAAATGTCATTGCCTTTTCCCTGAGGAGAAACACGGTGGGTATGCAGTTCCTAAGGAAGGGAAAGGAAGGTCTTTTCTAAGGTGTGCCCTCACACACCCCAAAGGATGTCATGCTTCATCACTGGGCCTGCTCCTCGTCGGACCGGCACTGCAATGTCTGACGGCACCCGCGAAGGGGCTCTTTGGTGGAGATCTTTTGGGATGAAGCCGTTGGGTGAGTGCGGGTGTGTGGGCTGAGTAGTGCAGTGGGTGTGTGTATTAAAATAGGTCTAGGGCAGTCCTAAATAAAAGTGTTTTATTCTCAGGAAGCACTAGCCTAATTAAAAGTAGTGGGCCCCAATTGGATGTAATGATCCTATAGGGCTAGTGTGGTGCTAAGGTCGACATGTTTTGTGCCTGCTTAGCCCCTAACGGGTCTGGTGGCACTTCATCAGGACCGAATGTGAAGTAAAAACAGTGAGTGGTGCACTACCACTGGTCTGGTTCACAAATTCATGACTGACAACCAGACGCAGTAGAGAGACCCCTGGTGAGATTATACCGGGGTGGAAGACCCGTAGTGATAGGGTCTATTACTGACGGGGATGGCGGAGCACGTCGTTGCTCTGAAGGCAGGGTGGCTGAACGACAATCGTCTGTCCTACCCTTGCTCCAAGCCTTTTCCCTGCCCTAAAGCCTTTAGATACCCATTTGCATCAGCTACCAACTGCCACCCAGGAGCTGAATAGCCCCCTTCATGAGGTGTGACCTTGCTCCCATAGCTGAGACAAAGACCTTCTATCTGGGGTGGTGTTCTGTTCCTCTGGCACGATAACCATATGGGCTGTACCCAGGAACTTGACTAACTTCAAAGAGGTCTACTCTGTCACGAGAAATGTTAGATGATGCCTGGGCAGGGTCTTCCTTTGTTCTCCTAGTCAGGTAGGCACTGATCCCTCTGGAGCTTTTTACTTGTTGGTTATGGAGGGGCCAGGAGTCACCCCATCCACAGGCTAGGGCCAAGCATAAATTTGGCACCTCTTGACATCATCTTATGATCTGTGTAAGACAGAAAAAGGACTGCACTTGCTGTTGCGACCTGTGAGAAGACATGCCAGGCTGGACCTGCTCTATGTGTATCCAGGGCAAAGCTAAGCTACAGGGACACAATAAACTACAAGAAGCTCCTTTTCATGAAGAGTCCAACAGCACAGTTGCAATTGGTCCTGCCCAGGTCCCTGCTGGTACCTTCTGCTGGAGAGAGTTTTGACCCCCAAGTGCTGTCCCTGAGGTCCTCGAACTCTTGGTTTTGACAAAATGCACTTCTCCTAACATCCTGGGACTTAGAAGCTTTTTGGCTCAAAAGAGTTCTGGAGGAGTAGGACAAACCTGCCAAGCAATCTGACAAATGTGCATTCCTCTCGGACAGATATTCAGGTTCCTGCCACTGCAAGTTTTTTGCAGTAGCAAATCCATTTCAGCAGGATGTCACAGAGTCTATCTGGTCTCACCTAGTCCAGTTCAGCTACAGCTTGCATCCTTGCCTGACTGGAGGAATCTGACTCCAAAAACAAATGACTAAGTCCTAATGCAACTGTCTTCCCTGGGCAAAGAAACCAAAAAGTATCTGGCCGGCGAGGGAAATTCAATAGGCAAAAACTTTGAACTTCTCCAGCTGAGAGCTTTCACCATAAAATTTAACAGCCTTACTAGGACCTTTTCCAACAGCTATCCTGCCACATGGAGTCCTTCTCATGTACAGCCTGATGCCTTGGCCCACTGAGAATTTTGGATTTCCATTTCATAGCTAAGTCAGAAGGTAAACCTTCAGATCGGGTTGCACCTGGTTTCTGTATCAGATCTGCACTCCATAGCGGTCAAGCTTAAAACACGCTTACAGAACAGTCACGTGGTTGGCAGTTAACACATTTTGGTGCTGTTTTTATTTAAAACTTTGAAAAATTCATATTCCTAATTCCCCTTATTGGAGCATTGTCATTTTGTTCATTTAATTATTCTGTTATTATAAAGTGGAATAGGATTTTTATTGTGCTGTGTTTTTGACTTTTAACTTTTTTTGTTATTTCTAACTACTTTACACATTTTCTAAAGTGTGCCATAGGTACCAGGGCATGAGGTATAAATTATTGAAACCTTTACTTGATCTAACAAGAATAGTGAAATTATTAATTGTAGTGGACTGCCAGACACCCCAACTAATATTACACTTTCTCACACCTTTCTTTCTATTATCATCCCCATATTGAATGTCTTTATTCCTTCTAACCATCTCCTATGCATGTCATTCTTTCTCACCCTTGCTGTTACATATTTTTTGTCACTCTATCTTCTGCTTCCTTTCAGTTTCCTTTTAGGTCTCCCTATAACTCTCATATTCAGTCTTGAAGTTGCCTTCCCTTCACTTTTGTCTCAGATCGTCTTCCCCTGCTTTCTTTTCTGCACTTTTTTCATCATGTCTCACCACTGTTGTTTCATCACAATCTCTCTACAATTTGCCTCATCAATTTTCTTTTGTATCTTGTGTTCCTTGTCATTCAGTGTCACTATGTTGAGTCCTTTGCTCTCTTCACCCACAATCATCTCTGCCCATTCATTTTCCTCGTATAATGTATGACCTTCTCCCTGAGTACTAAGATCAAAGCTGGAAAGGGCATGGAGATCACTATGACCCTTGCAGTAAGATGTAAAAGCAAAGGTAGCAGTAGCACACACAAAACATGGACAGCGTGGCATGAGTGTGATTTCCATGCACCAAGTACAGAACTATGCTGAGCAGGTAGTAGCAGTGTAACATCTCTCACACAAATGACGCTCAGCATGAGTATAAGCAGTGTAGGATTCAGTCAGACAGGACACAACACAGACTCAAGCACTGCAACCTTCCCTGGCACAAAAACAGAGACAATTTTGGCACTAGTTGTGCAAGCATCCTTCAGGCACAGAACAGGCATGACTTATACAGCGCCTAGACGCCCCCGGGTATTAGTGCGCTATATAAATAAATAAATACAGTAGCACCACAAGCTTTGCTCACGGCAGAAAAGGTACCGCATGAGAATCAACCGTGAAACCACTTTTACATAAAATATGAACTGCACTGGAAACAGCTGTGCAGGCCTTCCTTACACAAGAGAAGTGGAGCTTGGAAAGCAGCACTGCACGCCATCTTAACAGCACAGTTGGCCTCCTCATGACAGCAGCTTAGGAAACCCTCGGTGTACAAGAACTGCATAGGAAGCAAACTGTGCAAACCTTCTGCGCAGAAACAGGTACCGAAAGGGCAGCAGACATGTGAGCCTACCTTACAAACAGGGTGCGGGCAGCTCTAAGGCACAGCTGTGCATAGCAGCCCAGTGTCATGTCTGACTCTTGGATGTGCCTGACTGTTCCTCCAAAAGGACTTTGCAAACAGAGATTTTTACTCACAAGCTTATTGAGATAAAGGTAGAACCACCACAAGTGCCTGAAAGTGGACCGGTTTTTGCCAAGTAGCTGGAACTAAGTATAGATGGCATGCAGCCACTTGGTGGTGGGGTTGTATGTGTGTAGGAGAGTGAGTGTCTCTCTTGACACAACATCTAACTGAGGGGAACCACACACACTTCCCCACACTTCACTTGATCGATATGTGCTCATTTCTCTCTCACGCCACGTAAAGACGTAATGCAATAACAATGGAACCCCCCTGAACGTGGTGTGAGGCCCCCGACACTCCGATGCCTCACACATATTCATATGCTTTTGGCTGAAAGTAGGTACCCCTGAAGGGTGGGGCCTCTGCACCGGGTTCCATTGGTGTGTCCCCCTGCACCAGGTTTCATGCGCTGTTGTAGGTAACCTATTTATTAAAGGGCCCCCATCCCTTCCAAGGGTGTTTCTCCTACACACCATGCTCTCTACCAAAGAGACAAACTAAGAAGTTGTTATTCTGTTTATCCTCAGCCGGTGTCCAGGCGTCGCTAGCATACTGTACGCAGTAGGTCAGTTGGAAACAAGTTTTAAAACACACATAAGGAAGCCCCTTCTGTCTTGTGAGGCTGCCCCCAGGTATTGCAGAGGCTGTGTGCCTGTGTTTCACACCCCTGCATGAAGCACGTCTTACACGGCTTTCAGTTGCTAAGTTACCCATGTACTGTTATTGTTGCTCTTTACCAAATGATTTGACCTTCTGAGAAGGGAAAATGCAGTAAATTAGATTTTTCTTTCAGCAAATCCATGCTAAGCTTAATGGTTGCTTCCGGCATCACTGACCTGCAGATTGGCAGTCGTTCATGGTTTTTACTTTATGAGTCAGTCATGATGGTATTGTTGTCTGTAGGAGTACAGACGTATGCAGCGTGTTCCTCTTCATTTAGTTCTGTAGTTGGGCAGCCATTAGTAGATCAGCTCGTGTGGGCTGGGTGCACGTTACTTCCGCATTTAATGGACGGAGAAGAATGCAGGCGCCGACTCTTTCTGTGGTGAGATAAAATGCATGGCAAGATCCAGATAAATGGATCCCGTCCTCTCCCAAACCGCAGGCGCGCGCAGCATTCCAGTCACGGTGCACACAGTTTCAGACCTGCTTCAAATGATAATTTGAGCAGCATTTTAAACAGTGGCGATGCCCATTGCAGAATGGATGCAGCTGCTCGCCTCTTTCTAATGCATGTGCTGTGCGTGCAGAACAAACTTTAATCTGAAGTAACGGTTGTCAAAAAGTAGTTATATTTGATTCAGTTACAAATGCTTTTGAACCAATAAACAAAGGCTCCCAACCATAGTTAACCAATCATGGCGTGCTGATGCTACTTGTAGAGCACATTGCCGCCGATAGAACTGACATTAGCGTTTAGCAGCATTCTTTTTGAATATTTGGTGTCGGTAGTATTGAGGGAGACTCAATCCCGATGGCATGCCTGTTCTCAGGCGATATGCATATAATATGAACGAACTTACGTTTCCAGGTAAAAAGCGGTGTGGTGCACTGCACTGTGTAATACAACTAGAGGATTTTCGAGCAGAGAATGTAAACAAATGCGGCTGCATTTATTGAATAACGCGTGACTTTCAGTGGCTTTTATATGTCAGCTTAATACATTGTGTGTGTTGTAGCTGTGCTTTGCTTCAGTTGAATTAATTAGAATGACAGACCTGCTAGGAAGGATGTGTAGGTGAAACGGGCAGGGTTGCAAGCAATGAGCATAATAACATGGAATGAGGTGGTCATCCTATGGTTTGACATCATTACCCACTCACTGTAAAGGTGGAGCCTTGTCAACCTCCCCTTTGAAGGGCCCGTGGATGGCTTCCAAGCCCATGGCATAAACAATGAACCAGTGTCACTTACACATCCCAATCCACATGTGTAAACCACGGGGCAGTTATAAGAATCCTGGATCTCACTAGAAACGTTCAATGAATGCTGAATCTCTTTCAATAATCTAGCTAAGTGAATGCAAAGTCATAGTTCCATTTTCTTCCACCCTGACCGTTCATCACCAACAATCCACAATATGCCAATGAGTTGTAATAAAAAGTATGTGACACTCTTATGTGTAACCTAACATGTACATGTATGCAGATGATCTGGTGCAAAAACGATTAACCAATTGCGTGATGCATTAACCACTTGCCTGAATAGGCGCACCTCTAACACGAGATACACCAATATTATAGTGTAAGGCAGATATTCATGAGCAGTGAGCCAGACCCACAGTAGAAGTCATAGGATCACGTAGATGTTCATTGACAAGTATCCAGGAACAACATGTAGCATGAAACAATCAAAGTAGATTTACCAAACATGTTGTCCCATAATTATTTCAATGGCTATTGTACATGAGTTAACTGTGCATCCAATAACTAGTACTAAAACTAAATATTTTTTTATGTTTCATTGAAAAGAATAAACATAAGTAATAACAAAGTAACAGGATGGTAATTAGCATGCAAAAAATAGTGCAACAATGTCAAAGGATACATCCATATTAATGTTAAGAAATAAGTGAAGAGAAGTGTACATGGGATAAAGTTTCAATAAAATATTACGTGAAAGTGGAATATGTGAGTTATCCATAATAGTTTTGAGGGCGACTCAACATTTAAATGTTCCCTAGCTTACAGTAAATCAGAAAAAAGTGAGGCACCTCTTTTGTTATGTCCTTCTGGTGTGATAGACAAAAAACATGATGTAATGTAGCTGAACAAACAAGGATCAGGTTAAGACAGACGAAGTCTGGAAAGCTGCGTACCGATTCAAGTTTACGTGGGTACAGCCTAGATAGAGTAACAATTGTAGCATAAAAAAGCAGAATATGTTGCTATTAAAGGGCTGTTATACTAATTAAGAATTGTATTGCCAGGACTTGTTCATATTATTTCATACTTGGACAAAAGTGCACACTACATTACTTTTCTGCTCAAGCATTAAGGAAGATACTACTTGTCTAAACAGTTGTTTTTGTGAAAGCTCCCTATGAGAGTGTCTACAAAATTCGCATGCTGTGGACAAACAACCCTAACCCCCATATGGGGCATGGATACGGATGACTTTTTCTTTTCAATGTAACTCTCAAAAATGGTACTGCTCCTGTGCTTTCCAGACTCTAGGCAGTCACAAAGGCAAAACAAAATATTTGAAAGCTCACTCCTAGAAAATGTCCCTTTCGCGTAGAGGACAAGCATGGAAGACGAGTTGCGGGATATAGTAAATCGCCATTTTGTGTTTTATCAGCACTGTGGGTAGTCACCAAATGTAAAATTTAATTAGGATTATAAGAAAACTGGTCTATCTATGGAAGCCTTAAAACTTGTCATAATCACAACCATTGGATCGTGATGAGATTATGCTAATTCTTTATATTTAGGACTCCCTAATCATGATCTTGCAAGACTACAAGCTGTTCAGAATGCTGTGGTGTGATTAATCTTCAAATTAACTAAAAGATCGCACATACCACCTTCATTGAGAAAACGTCAGTGGTTCTGGATCAAGGCAATGATTCATTTTCATACTTGCTGCCTAATCATTAAAGCATTACATGGGCTGGCTCCCTCTTTAATGATTCAGCGGTTTTCTAGCTACTTACCCACACACACCCTTCTATTATCCTCTGGTAATTACATCCAGTCTCAGAAATACAAAGAGAAGAAGACCAGAGGTTGCTGCTTTGCAATACAGGCTCCCACTTTGTCGAACTCACTTCCTTGCGATCTTAGAGCAAGTCATGATTTTCTGTCTAAAGACCTTTCTCTTCCACCAAGCTTATCTTTGTTTATGTTTTTGAACAGGCCTCCTATCACTGTAGATTAACTCGATCATGTAACTTCCATCTAGTGCCTACAAACCCTTGGTGATTGTACCTTATATGAAGTATACATTAACCTTAGTTTTGACTGTTATCCAGAACCTTAGGCTAGTCCCATCTTTATATCTTTCATGTGTGTTAGACTGGTAGACTCAATTTTGTAATCCTTTACCAGATTTAAGCTATTTATTTTAATGTTGGGTTTTTGGGGCATTCGATGTTATGTGTCTTATCAAACTATAGTGGACCACGAATATGCCTTCTGTAGTTTTGGACTTCCAAAAGCTACTTTGCACAGTTGCCTTGTAGAGTTTGTTTCAGATCCCACCTATTCAAAGTCTCTGGAACGAGACCTCTGCTACAAGCTTTAATAGGGAACTACACAATAGAGATGAAGGGGAGACAGAACTCTTATAGACATATGTTACTGAATGGAACAGATTACGTGTGCTTCTTTTCAAGAATTGTCTTCTTGGGTGCAGTGACTCACGCAACCAACGTTCGTCCGTGGACATGGCGATGGGACGACTTTGGAATAGAGTGAACTGTGCTGCTTGGCAGAGGGTGCAGTTGGGAAGGGAAGAAGAACTCCACATCTTCAGAGATTCCCAGAGACATTTTAGGCTTTAGGACACAACATATCCTGGGTGTATTTTGGTGCCAATAGGAATGGGAGCATTGAAGTAAATTGAAGTCTGACCAGGGTATCATCATCATCAGCAGTAAATCTTAATTTCGCTTAGTTTCTGAAGCATAAAAGAACATATATAAAACAGTCATATTTAAAATAACAATCAGTAAAAACAATTCATAGATATGACAACGTTTTAAGCACCAATTAGGTAAAGACCTAGGCAACCAGTATATACCTAAAAAGATTCATTAAAAACATTTAAGACCAAAATCACACAATTCATCCTTTCAGCGTGCCAGACTTCGTCTAAGTTTCAGACAATGCCAAATGTAAAGTGCAACCACCTGGCACACCAGTGGGCCAACCATCTTTTGAATAACACATAGGGCTGGTTTATGCTGCCTAAAATTATACCTATACATAACAGGAACAATAAATGTCTGTCTCAGGGAAACGATAAAAAGTACTAAAGAACATAAGGTGCAGGTTGGACTGAGTTGACACACCCTCACTGGGGATCAAACTGAGCTCCTTAAGTGAATAACAAGCTACAGAAAAGCCCAGCATTGATGGGAGAAAATTCACACAGAATCTAGTGAGTATGAAACAATGCTGCAAATTCCGAATTAACATCAAATTGGACTGCAAACTGGTGCAAGATGGAAGAGCATTATAGTGAGTAACCGACTATTTCAGGTTGTTAGCTTCCCTTCTTTTAAGAGCAGCCTTAGCTAAAAATACCTCCTTCACTCTCATCTTCCTGACTGTCAAAGAGGTGGTAGGAGTATTAAACAATTCAGGCAGCCCCAAATCCTCCAAGGTACACTTTTCATATGACAACCAAGGAATCGCTGAGGCATACTCTAAATTCAAGCAGTCCTCCAAAATCAGCTGATTTAGGACAACCGTGTCCCTCCTCCAAATCGAGTGCCAGAGCAATAAGGGTGCCAGCTTAATTATATCTATTATGTAAGTCACCCCAATCTTACTATGACACATTAGATTAGAGCTGGAGCAGGGAAAGGGTAAAAGCTTCTTCATAAATATACCCTCAACTCGCTGGATTTCATCAACATCCGCCATGCCCCAGACATCCGCCCGTAGCTTGCTGTTGTGACAGAATTTGCTGCATAAATACTTAGTATCTCAGGAATAGGCTTCGACCCTGTTGTCTTTGTGAAGTTGAACAGGGCTTATTGTTTTTTCCAATGTCAAAGCTCTGTTTACAATCATATTTTTCCACAAATACTTAGAGTCAAACAAAATACCCAGGTACGAAAATGACTCAACCTCTCCCACCCTACGGTTTCCAATATGGAACACTGGACGTGTTTTGGGCCGTTTCCCACAGACAAGTGTGGAAGTTTTACTTTTATTCACCTGGAGGTCCAACTTCGTCATAAAATTTGTAATCCTATAAGAGACCCTGCAGTGCTCGACCAGTGGATCTTTTTTCAAATAAATAGATATTTGCTATCTTGGGTCGTTCACAAATGGTATGTTCTTTGCCCTTTTGTTCCCACTTGCACTACAGAATTTGCTTGAAACACTATAGAATCTCTCCCCATCTTCCAGCGTGTGGTGGAAGACTTTAGGCTGCCATCCAGGGAGCATAGGACTGTTGCTCTCTGGCATGACTTGAATTTGTGTGTCCAAGACTTTTGTCTAGCCCTTGGAGGGGAGCCGTAACCTGTCCGACCAGACATCTGTCTGTGCCAGGTAAAACAGCCATTTGGAAGATACTCTTTTAAGGATCTGGCTGTTGGGAAGCTGAAGGTAACTTCACCCAGAGCAAGATTCTAACTCTAGAGAACCATTAAACAAATGGGCTAGGTAACGAAAATCCTGTGTTGAAAACCTGTAAATATGAATTTTGAAAGGTGTCATAAAATTAAAATTGCTTAGATGGGTTTCCATTCAAATATTGATTATTTTAGTTGAGTGAAACTTTATTCATTACTTTGTCTCCCTTATACTACCGTATCTTTTGTTTTTATTTTACTAACAAACATCATTTTCAAATAATAGGTTCATGCCTATAAAAAAAATCCAAGTAAGTTCAGCCTTTTATCCGTCTGAGGTTGATATAAGTGATCCATATTGAGTTGACTAAACATAAACAGCTGTAATCAGCACCAAGAAAGCACTTGGAAGGCGAAGAAGCACTTTATGAAATAGATTGTAATGATTCAACGGACCTATTCTCACATCGACCAGAGTGATTCTGCATTGCATAGTTACTTCTGCACTAATTATTCATTCATCCAATCCTCAATTCCACATCTGATGATGTTATAAACGTACAATTGTATATTTTAGATTGCATTAGTCTGTTGTTATAATGTTAACAATGCCCTTAAAGCGGGCAGCCAGAAAAGAATGAATTCTGCAGCATTTGTTGCACCACTCCTCAGCTGCTGTGGAGGAAGTGATGAGAACCGATGCTGCACAGACTATCTCTCTGATGCTGCCCACATGCAAACGGAGGCGCTGCTAGTTTATTTGCTACAAACCATTACCTCGAAGCACAACTGCTGCCAAGCAAGGCCGCCTTGATAAGCTGATTAATGACCCTTGTGTAGCAATCACTGAAGACATAACAATGTGACACTTTAAACACCAAACGCTGAACGGCTGGAGAGCTTGCATTTGCATAAAAAAGCTTTTGATTGCTGTGAAAGTAGTGTGCCAGGAATGTTTCTAAAACAAAACTGAATACATGAGCTACATGTCACTCCTTGAAGGCCTGTGTGCTAAACTAAAAAAGTTCACAAGTAGGCAACATTTTCTAAACAAGCGTTGGTAAATCGACTAGGTCTGAATTTTTTAGTCCAATTGTTTGTTAGTAGATGGGCGCATTCATTACGTAGATTGATATGTCAATTAATGTTGATGTAGAGAGCGTGTGGGTAGGTAAATGTGGGTGATTGGGTGGATGTGAATGGAACCCTAAATAAAGTGGGTGGGTGAAGTTGAAAGCGAGTGGATGATTGTAAATAAAAATTAGGTTGTGCATGTGCTCCCTGTTTACAGTTGACAATAGCTCTGTTTGCAGCATGTGCGTGAACTCAAGCCACTAAACAAACGTTTATAGAAGTGGTAGTTATGTGCCCATGTGCCGAGGCTGGCTGAGAAATATCACCTCTCTACATTTGCTCTCAACTACTCCTGATCACACTTACATGGTTCTCAGCCCACCCCAAAAGTCACCATGACCTACAACATAGATTGACCCAACGCACCCACTCATACAAAGCTGACTACTCTCGAGTGAGTATTACAGCCATTCACCTGAACATACAGTCTCTTGTCTAGCACTCATTTACCGACTGGACTCACTTTTAAGATATTACTCCTGCATATTCCAGCACCTTCGCACTCAAACCACCAGCACTCATGTCCATACCCATCAGGAGCATATTGTCACAAACTACACTTGCAGTCACAACGCTGTCTCACATAAATCATTTGAAGCCAAGCCCAACACCTCCAACTCGCAGGAGCAGGCACACCCAACACATGCACACAATGATCCAAACATAAGCACTGACCAATCTCTCACATTCAGCATGAGCATGTAGCCACACAAGCACATTCTTATCCAGTTTGGGCAACAACATATCCAGCCTTCATGAGCATGGCTACATCTTGGACCCCCCCTGCAACAAAGATGGCCTCTTTGGACTTCTCAAAAGCGATATGTTAGCTGAGCCAGACCCTGCAGCTTCCCTCCCAAGAACCTTGCTATAATATATGCAAGTGCATTTTGTTTTGGTAAGAATTAACCCTTCAGAAGACCACATTTTAGTAAGTGATAGAAGAGTATGGTGCCATACACTGTTAATTTCAAAATGTACCGCATATGTGAGATTGGAATACGAAACATTCAGAACCAGATACAATTTGATTGATAAATGTGACCTGTTCAATCAATGCCTCCCTGCAGCATCGGTGGAAGAGACCTTGCACCCTCGATCAAGTTCAGGTTTGCCTCATGTTGCAGAGGACCACCCACCACACTTCCACAGAAAAGTGGGAGGGCCAGTGGGTTCCATTACCTCTCACGAAAAATAGCTGCATTGTTATCAATTTAACATATTTGCCTCAGTGTCATTTACATGTGTATTTATTCTCTATGTGCTGCACAACTGATGGCCATGGATGCATTTTTAAATTTCCCCTTTCTTTCCCACGTTTCCGCACAAGCAGAACCCAATTATAAAGCCATGTGCAGCTGGGATCTGATGTGTCCTAGCAGAGAAACACCCCACTTGAGGAAGGGAATAACCTCTTGCATCTCATTGCAATAATCCTTTCCTCTGGGCCCCTCGTTGTAGACCGGAGAAGTGCGGACTTACTTGGCCAGCCAGCTACAGTTCACACCTGTTGTTACATCTCCCATTATAGTCAGAGTAGAACATTTTCCTCCTCCACATGCAGGTTCCCATTGACTGCGACCACCACTAGCAGTCATGCACCGCCGCCACATGATGCACTGTTCTGGGGTCTGTCCTCGTTAGGATCTTGTCTTCAAGTTAAATGCTCTTTTCATTGTGGCTTGCTATGAGCCTCTATGAAGGGACATGTCCACAATTCTTTCTCTTTCCCAGGGGTCACTACTGCGTCCCTTATCTTGCACAACAACCCTCTAGGTGTGGGGCAGGTTGGGTGCAGTATTCTCACAGCCTCCAAATTCCACTTTATTTTCACCTGTTGCTATGGGAATATATTGTCTCCCTCTGTGTCATGCAGCCCTCTCTGGTTGCCCTAAAAGCTCTTTCCAAGGCTCCCCATGACGATCTTCAAGCTAATAATGACAAAGTAATAAAACACCTGACTCACACATCGTCACACTTTTACATTTAAACACGGGGCAATCTGAAGTGATGAAAGTACTCTTATGCTGCACCGTACCTCCTTGTCCTGGCTCCTGCTCCGGGCACAGTTTTCTCTATGAGCATCGCTGGTACCCAGAGCAGTCACAACTCTCTATCTAGCGTCATCCTTTACAATTAACTCCCTTTTCTCCTTTGCAATTAACCTCGTATCTCTCCACTACTTTATAATATGCTAATCATCGATCATTAAAAACAGTATGTTATGCCGCGCATGGATTTCATTTTCGAATACCTTGTTTTTCTAATAGAAATGCCATTCACAAACACTATATCCAGGCACCACTACAGGGGATACTCTGTGGCGCATAGATAATGACAAAGCTTACCAAATGATCAATTAACGCTCTCTATAACCAGACTCATACACCTCAAGCACCAATGAAATAGGCAATTGGACAGTGAAGAAGAAATACTCCTCTGGGTTGACCTAAAATCAAACTGACGCTTTTTTTCAAAGCTGTGGCTGAAATAACAAACCAATGGATAAAGGGGACATATCCTTTTTCCCTATCACACATAGAGTGCCATAGGGCTCCATACAGTCTCCTGTTATTTTCAACATTTACATGGAGTCGTTTGGTGCTCTACTGACAGATAACAGCATCAAGAGCCACCAATGCCGATGATACACAACTGTATTTGAAAGTTTCCTCTGCTTCAGACATCCAGTGCCTCAGACTCTGCCTGCACATCATCCAGACCTGGCTGCCCATCTCTTGCCTGAAGCTCAACACAGCCAAGACAGAATTCCTAATATTTGCCAAGAACAGCAAACAAGATACACTACAAACCTGGCCCAAGGACACAAACCCTGTGAGAAAATGGGTTATTGGGCGAAACCCTAATCAAGAAACATCCAGAATCCTTGTCTGGGTAACCCACAAAAGGTCACTAAATTAACCAGTCCATATCCCTCTGGTAGCTAGGCTCAAAAGCAGTCAGGTTCGATTGAAGGTCCACGCTCCTGTCGTAACTGTAAGTGGGAAGCTCAGCCAGTAAAGAGACCTTCCATCAGTTCCCCAAACACTACTAACCACCCAGCTGACCACACTCTTAAATGCATATATTTTAATGCAAGATCATTACCCAAGCACTCCATCGAGATCTGGGACCTGATCAGGGATGAAACTCCAAATGCAGTTTTTATCACAGAGACTTGGTTCAATGAGAATTCCACCCTGACATTGTCGTCTCTCTGACCCCGAACTATAAGAAATTAAAATGCGACAGAGTAGGACGCCAGAGCTGGTGCACAGCCATTATCTTTAAAGATATGAGCACCTGTTAAAAAGAATGAAGTTCATCATCTGCCGATGGGGAATGTTAGCATTTCAACTATCCCTCAAGGAAAGGAGGCTGATGAGTGGTACTATTGTCTATAGACCACCAGTGAATAACACTCACTGACTGCCAAGCTGTTTGCATGGCTTACACCAACCATGTTAAAATATGACATGTACATGGTAATTGGTGACTTTAATTTACAGTTAAAAAAATTAGAAGACCCACTTCCCAAACAACTAGAAAATGATATCCTAACCCTACAAATGACTCAAATAATTCGCTGCCCTACACACTATGCGGGTCATACCTTAGACTTGCTTTTTTCTAATTTCAATAGCATAACGAATATTGACATTTACCCTCTCACATTGTCGGATCACTCCAGCATAAGCTTCTCGATTTCTCTTCCTCTCACCCAAAAACAAATTTTAAAAAACCTTGACTCCCCCAAAAGATTGTGGAGTACAATCAGTGTTAAATCCTTCTCAAACTATTTCTCCCCTCCTGAACTAAACCCAGCCACTCCCTTGACAGCTATCTAGGGCAGTTTAATACAGCTATAACATCAGCCCTTGACTCCTGTGCTCCCTGCAAAACAAACACATCCCACAGGCTCAACCCATCTGAAAAAAGGTACTCTGAATTGAGGAATGAGAAAAGGAAATGCAAAGCGTCTGAACAAACCTGGAGATGCTCAAAAAATCCGGTAGACCGTACATCCTGCAAACACTAACTAAATGATTACGACAGTATAGGCAAACTAAAAAAGCTAAGAAAAACTACTTCATCAAAAGATTAAATGAAAACAGCGGCTCTTCTAAAGAGCTGTTTAAAATTGTAAAAGAACTGTCCCAGCCAGTTGGTTTATCACAAGCTATTATTCCTTCATCTCACCACTGTATGGCAGTAGCCAACTACTTCTCAGATAAGATAGAGAAAATATACTCTAGTTTTAACACCCAACCTTTCCTAGAAGACTTTCCATGGGCCCTGACAGGACAGGCCCACATTCTGAAGCAAAAGTCATTTTAAGTAATGTTACCTGTATTTCCAAGGAACAGGGTGAGAATACTATGATTGAAGTAAAGTCAGGTTCCCCATTAGACCCCTGTCCATATTTTATTTTTTCCCACTTAAGACTTATTATGAGTGAATATTTGACCCACATTTTTAACTTGTCACTAAAGACAGCTGGGTATTCGGACATGTAGAAGCAAGCTCTAATTCTCCCATTAGCCAAAAAATCAGGACTTGATGTATCCATCTTATCTAACTATTGTCTTATTTCCTTGCTTCCATACATGTCTAAAGTCCTCGAGAGACGGTTCAATCTTCAATTTATAACTTTGTTGGAGGACAATAACTTACTTCACCAGTCCCAGACAGGATTCAGAGCTAATTACAGCACTAAATGCACTCTTCTAGCTGTCTTGGATAACATCAGAATGGAGGTAGATCCAGGCAGGGCCGTTTCCCTGATTCAAGTAGACTTCTCCACGGCATTCAACATGGTCTGTCATAGTCTTCTGATTAAGAAACTCCCTGAAATAGGGCTCCACTCCTCCGCCCTTCAATGGTTTGGATCTTTTTTGAGTAAAATATGCCAATCTGTCTGGCTAGACACATTCAGATCGCTCTCCCATAGATCAAAATGCGGCGTACCCCAAGGTTACTCATTGAGTCCAACACTTTTTAATGTGTACGTCGCATCCCTTGCCACACTGGTCAAAAAATGGGGGTATGACATATGCTGTTATACAGATGATACCCCATTGATCATCTCCATTGGTAAGAAGCAGACAGAGACCAAGAACAATTTAGCAGGCTTTCTCTCTGAGGTGGCCAGTTGGATAATGGCACACTGTTTAAAACTTAATGCAGAAAAACATTATTCTATTTGGCAGAGCCAAGCACATCTGAGATGACTCCTGGTGGCCTTCCACTCTGGGCATGGCACCGGTACCCTTTAATATGGCAAACAATTTAGGAATTACTATTGTTTGATCTTTAACCATGCAGGACCAGGTCATGGCCACGTGTGGTAAATGCTTTGGCCTTCTAAATCTTCTTAGGAAACTGATGTTGCGGGGCAGTCCAGGCATTAAATGCCAGCAGATTGGATTCTGGAAATGCATTTTAAACGGGGATGGCTATCTATTTAGCATTTACAGGTAAAACAAAATGCCGCCGCAAAACTTATCTGCAACAAAGACAGATATAGCTCTCCCACCATTTGTCTGAACTCACTTCACTGGCTACCCATATACCATTTGTCTGAAATCACTTCACTGGCTACCCATACGAAAGAGAGCTAAGTTTAAGCTTCTCTGCCATACCCATAGGGCTCCTCATGACTCTGGCCTTCTGCTTCTCAGGTAGAAGGTAGAATTTTACCAACCTACGAGAAATCTTAAGAATAACTAACCTTGCTCTAGCCAAAACAAAACGCATCAAGAAGGCCAGAACGGGTGGTTGCTCTATCACCTATCTGGCCGCTACCCACTTTTGATATTCATCTCACTGAGAACTACTTTAGATTTAGAAAAAAAAACTAAAACCTGGTTCTTCCCAGATAATGAACCTTTTCTTCATGCCCCCCATTTCTCCCCTGTTGACTAAACGAATGACATCATCAGCGCCATGATATCCCTCTGGGGATGAATGCTAGCACTCTATAAGTACCGCAATATAAATAAAATAAGACTTAACTTAGAGGCAATGCGCCAGACTGGGACAAAGTCACAAGTACAAGCTGACTACAGTGGAGTGTGGGCCAGGTACAGGACCGAGTTTGGCCTGCTGGGCAATCTACCCGCTTGTACTTGGACTGAGACACGAGGTCATGCATTGTGCTGCTTCAAGCTCAATTAGTTCCGATGGGGCCTCCAAGGTTCTGCACCGAGTTACATTGCGCTGTGTCGGTTCCAATGAGCCACCAATCAGGAGCTGCAAGATGCTGCGATGTGAGGTTCTGCGTCGAGGTGCATCATGATACGTAATTTCTGATGAACCCACCGATCAAGAGCTGCGAGGTTCTGCATCACACTTTGTCAAGTTGCGTCGCACTGCGTCAGTTCTGTGGGAACCCACAGGTGGGCCAGGAGGAGTACACTCTGATACCAGGTAAAGGTCCAGGACCTGGAGGGCACCTCTTGGGGATCAGGACTCATTCCAGCAGAGGCCAGCAGCAGGGCACATATAGGTCCAGTTGAGTCTGGGCAACTGGGAAGATACAGGTCAGGTCTCTGGAGCTTGTTATGTCCCTGAGGTTCAGAACAGGAGGCCAGTCAGCTAGCCCTTGGAATTACTCTGGGGGTTCAGGGTACAAGGAGCAGGTCTAGTCTTTCTTCCTCAGGCAGTGGTACAGTCCTTCCAGCAGCTGGGCAGCAGAGCAGTCCTTCTTCTGAGCCTTCCACAGGCCCCGAAGTGATCTAAAGAGTTGGTCTGTGGTTCAGTATTTACACCTGGTGCCAGCTTTGAAGTGGGAGAGATTTCTAGATTTCCCCTCACACCTGGTTCTGGAATTTGCTTCCTTCCTCTGGCTCCGAGGGATCTGGGGTAACAAAGTAGACTAGTATGAAGTCCTTTGTAAGTGTGCTGAAGCAGCCCCTTTGAAGTGCAGTTATAGTAGATGACAGCTCTGCCCTTCCCATCAGGTCAGGATGACCGATCCTGCCAAAACCCAGTCTACCCTTCTGATGCTGCCTGGGAGGAATACACAAAGGCCAACTACACCTGGTCATGTGACCCAGGAGACAGACTGCAGGCACCAAATGGTTAGGACAAGAAAATACCAACTTACTAAAAGTGACGTTTTCAGAATTGTGACTTAAAAAACAACTTCACCACTAAAAAGGGCTTTAAATTACAATAAATTTAAGACTAAATTTGACATTCATACCTACTCCCAATCAAAGGTTATCACTTAATAAATGTAATAAGGTAACCCATTGTAATCCTATGGGAGAGGTAGGCTTTGCAGCAGTGAAAAATGGAGTTAGATGTTTTTCACTACAAGGACATGCACCATTTAAAGGTGCATGTCCAACTTTTTAAATACACTGCAGCCTGCCCTAAGGGCTGTTTAGGGCCTACCATGGGGGTGATTTGCATGCAAGAAAAAGGAAGGTTGAGGCCTGGCAAAAGGGATATTTTGCCAGGTCTAAATAGCAGCTTAAAACTGCACACAAGCTGCAATAGCAGACCTGAGATATGTTTCAAAAGGCTACTTAAGTGGGTGGTACAATGAGTGCTGCAGGCTACTTGTAGCATTTAATGTATAGGCCCTGGTTACATATATTACCACTTTACTAGGGCCTTAGAAGTAAAATAAATGTGCCAATCAGGTATAAGGCAGCTGTACCATGTTGTAGGGAGAGAGTGCAAGCACTTTAGTACTGGCTAGCAGTGGTAAAGTGCACAGAGTCCTAAAGCCAGGAAAACCAAGTTCAGCCAACAAGAGAGGTGTAGGCAAAAGGTCTGGGGGCTACCACCCAAGGGTTTCAGGTCTAACAAGCCCTGATGTCTTCAAAGTTCAACTCTCATCTAATGCCAAATCACTTGGATTCAGCCTGGGGACCAAACTCTCCCTCAAAGAACACATTGCCCAAAAATAGATACCGACTGGTGCCATCTCTTTCTTCTTCTAAAAAAAAAAAAAAACAGTTTCTTGTAGAAAGAGACTTCTGAACTGCTGTAAATGCCCTTGTATATCTGGATGGTGGGAATGCCCATACTCCAAGGCCTCCAAGACTCCACACTGATGTGGGTGCATGCTACATTCCACAGCATGTCTCTTTCAGGGCCTGAAGAAATATGATTATATCATCTCCACCTGATAGAACTCCATTGGCTCCCCGCACCATCTTCAAAACCAGCCGTGTCACCTAGAAAGCTGTCACAACAAGTACTCCCTTAACCTGTAGGTAAGCTCACCATCTCTGGTTGCTCTCATCACACTCGCAGCCATGGCACCATCTGACTGCATACTATGAAGTGTACATGGAAAAAACAGTACAAATGACAATTTACATCTATACACCTGGGATCTGGAACATCAGCCATACCCATCAGGACCGACCCAATTCTGCTCCAATTTTGGAAAGAGTTGAAGACTCACCTCTTTAAAGAACACTACAATCACAATTTATTAACCAGCCATAACAGCTTCTGCTCCTGTTGCTCGCCCAACTTTAAGCCTGTCTTAGACCATGTACAGCACTCCACTGCATTTTGGCTAGGTTCACGCTGTAGAAATACAATATAAATGCATGTATACATATACACTGAACAATATTCATTTTATTCAACATGTTGGTAGCTGTATATTCCACAACTGAGGGAAAGGGAATGGTCCAAGAAGGGTGGGTAAAATATTTAGTGCTGAATTAATTTATTCCATTGTTATCTAGTGAAATGAAAGGGGAATGCACAGGCAAAAATGTTCTTACATTAGACGTCCTTCAAAACATCCACCAAAATGAGCATTTTCCCCCATTTAGTGGAGCAGATTACTCATAACCATCCAGCAGTTCACCTTAATGAATTTGGCAGTAATTCTCAAAAAAGTCTTAAATTTCCATTAATAGATGCTTGGAGAGGATGCCTGCCTTCTGCAAACTCTGAAGTTTCTTGTACTCTTTGGAATCTGTGTCAGTCACTGGTTGCAAGGCACTTTTCTTAATTCCTTTTCTTATTCAAAAGCATTTTGTCTTAATGAAAGGTATCAGGGGTCCTATTACAGATAATGCACACTTTTCCTGTTTGCACCACGGCACACCTTAGAGCAGGTGTGCCTGATACAAACAGGGAAAGTGCACCCTATTATGTTGATGCACAGACCTAAGGGCAGCCGTGAACAAGCACTGCCCCCAGGGTAGCGCATTCAAGAAAAATTTGGAGCAGCTCTTTCAAAAAAGCTTCATGATTTTCTGTGCAATTAGCAACCTGCCTGTACTCTTAAGAGGGATTAGACATCCCCTTGCAGGCGAATGCAGTGATTGACTCAATCTGCCTGCAAAGGGATGTCTGGGGGGAGGGGGGGTCCATTGAACCCCCTTTCATCCCTCCAGAGGATTGCTTTTAGGAGTCCCACTGAAAGGCACCACCCACATCGGTAGTGCTGCTCAGCGCCCACGTCGATAATACGGCACGGGCACAGAATCAAAGAGATTCCCTCATTTGCATAGGGCCATGACCCCATGCAAATGAGGGAACATCCTCTAATGATAGCCCTGGCACTACATGTGCACCAGCACTATCTGTGTTACAGAAGGGGCCGCAAAAGTGTTTGCGGCTCCTTCTGTAATACTAAAGTACCCGAGGGCATGCAAAGTGGGTGCAAATGCCCGTTGTGCCCCCAGGGGCACTCTGTAATACATCCCCAGGTGTACATTTGTTTTTGTAAATATTTTGTAGAAGTGTTTTTGCACATTAAAATGCTGTCCGTTATTTCTCCAGGAGCAAATCATTTTTTGGGGACTGGAGAATCCACTTTGTGTTCATCTACTATTTTGGGGTTTTCTTCCAACACTCTAGGTATTGATTTATTCTTATCTATGACACTAATACATTTCTAAAAACTATTAACTACAGTGGCAGTGTATTTTGAAAAGCTTGTGAATATCAAAAAACTAAAAGCATGTTTGTGGAACTTTACCTATTTCCAATGGCATCCCTGTCCTGAAATGTAGTATAGCATTGTTCAGGAAGCTGCAACTGTCCGGGGCTCTTCTTTATACCCCACTCAGTGTCTTAATGTGGGAACTTAGAGAAGAATGGTCTGCAATACCATCATCTGATCTGCAATTGCTTTCACACCTGTTTTCCATCATAAAGGCCTTTAGAAACTTGAAGCCCAAAAAAGGCCATAGAGCTCTATGAAGCCGACAAAACAAGCTATCTCCTTGACATTGTGGCTTGGCCTGGGCAATATTTTAATCATGCCGGAGTCATTTCAGTAATTACGAATTACTCTTGTGATGTGAAATTACTGAAATTACTCCAGCTTGAGTAATTAAGAGTAATTTGGGGCAAAATTCCTACTGCAGGAGCACAGGAACAATGAACTAAGAGAGAGTGAGAAGCTGCTGGCTTCTGCTGTTCGTGTCCGGTCACATTCAGTGCTATTTTCTTAGGCCAAAGTGCATCCTCAGGCCCATTTGTACCAGAGGTTGCATTACGATTCTCATGTAATTATGCATAATTATGAGTAATTTTGTAGTGATTATGAGTAATTATGCTAGAGAGAATTACACCAGTTATACCCACCCCTAATTGTAGCCTACCCCAGTGTGAAACGCATGTGGATCAGCAAATAATTGAAGACCGCACAATATACTTCTGTTAGACCTGGCATCCTTAAGGTGGTCTTCCCTCAAACTTTTTGCTTTGCACCTCTATGTTTTGCTGTATCTTCTTGTTGGCCTTAGGACTCTGGGCACTTTACCACTGCTAATAAATGCTAAACGTCCATGTCCTTCTTCCCTAAACATGTGTGTAATTGGTGTATACCTGATTGACAAATTTAATTTACTTGTAATTCCTTGTAAAGTGATATGCCATATCCCCAGGGCCTATAAGTTAAATGCTACTAGTGACTCCAGCACTGATTGTGCCACCCATAAGTAGACTTTCAAACCTGTCTCAGGCCTGCCACTGCAGTGCCTGTGTGGGCAGCTTACTGCCACTTTAACTTGGCCTTTAAAACTATTTGACAAGCCCTAAAACTCCCCTTTTATTACATATAAGTCATCCCTAAGAGCATGGTGCTATGTGAGCAAAAGGTAGGAAATGTGCTGTTGTGTTTTGCATGTCCTGGAAGTGACAAACAGCAACAATTGTTTTTCACTACTGTGAGGCCTTCCCCTCTCATAGGTTAGCATTGGGAATTCGCCTATACCCTTTTAAGTGTTAACTCCTGATCAGAGAGAAGTAGCTTTTTCAGAGTGCTTAATTTGAGCTAGTGGGTTCTGGTGCTCGGCACCAACACTTAATTCTCAGCACCTGCTCTCGTGACAGTCTGCCACATCATGGCGCTGTTGTTTAATTTTGAGATGAACACAATAACAGTTGTTTAACCATTCAATATATATTAAAAATTAATATTACCTGTTGTCCACGCCATTATTATACCTTTAGGTCACTGAAATAGTCTGAATTGTCATATTTATAGGAGTGTGGTGGTTAGTAGTTGTGTTTGTACTGTCATTGATAGTGCTGACGGGGCAATAGGGTGGTGCAAGATTCAGTGGCCTCCTGAGAATGGCCCTGGCACTTACGTTTTTACAAATTAAGCACTGCTTTTTCATGTTTTATATCTTTGGATTGCTGATGATAAATCCTCCTTACTGCTGAAGTTGGATTTGACATTACTAGTTTAGAAGTGGCACTTTTAGAAAGTGATATATTTCACTGCAAAAGTGACAAAGTGCACACCTTTTTAAATCGTTTTAAATGTCTTTCTTCGTTCTTTGTTGTGCTTTTTTTCCGCATGCTATCCGGAAAACGTGGCCAGCCCAACGCCACGCTATTATGCTAGAGAATGAATGAGCAACGGCGGATCTGAGTAACCGCACCTCCCTGCTTTATTCCTTTTCTTGTTTAAGAAATTGTAATGGATAGTATGATTGGGTGTGCACATACAGCTCCTGCACCTGCCGTTGTTGGATGCCAGCTGCCAAGCAGAGAGAAAACTGTGAAAATAGTGGAGCGGTGCACTACCAAAGAGTTTTCTTCAATAAATCCAAATGTTCATTTTGTATAGTGGTTTCTCAATCCTTTATTTTCAATATCAAAATGTGCAAATTCCAGCCAACGCGTTTCGTTCATACATAAAATGAACTTCTTCAGGGCAAATGGTGATGTGAAGAAGACGCAGGAACACAGAGGCAATGAAGAGCCCTTGATCTAAGATATTTCAAATTCCTGCTGTCGACGCACAAGTATTTAAATACGCTATTATGAATACTCCACAAGAGAGGGGCGACATATCACCCCATACTGGATGCACAGCCTTCATTTCCATTGCATAACATTTCTTATAAGTTTTAGTTTTTATGTACGATATATGGAGGATGACGAAAGTTTAATGTAGTGGTTACTAATGTGTTAAAGTTAACAACTTGAACGGGTAAAATTTGGTGCAGCATAACAGATTGCTTTTAAGTTGACGTTCGGAATATCGAGGGGTGGGCATATCAAATAATCAATGTAAAATAAGACATTTGTGGGTGGGCGGTGCACTGAAGGTTGGTACTTCGGCAAATGATGTGGGCAGAGTTAGGCAGGGCAGTGATTAGGAGGGTAATCGGTGCTTCATACCATAGAGACGGGTTTACACACGAAGTGCATTGTGGGTTTGGTAGGCAGGTATTGAGTCGGGAGGTAGAGAAGAAGTAGGGTGACGTATAGGAGCGTATCTAATTGGTAATAGGTGCAGCAGAGGGGCGGAGATAAGCAGTGGTATAAGAAGAACGTTCAGAAAGTTGCACATTAGGTTGATCCCGGTTTGGTGATGGAGAAACAGAGAGGATGAGAGCGCTGACAGTTTGAAAAATATGAAAGGTACAGATTATAATTAAAGATAAAATAGTCAGGAAGTTTATATCACGGAAACTGAGCGAATGTTTGTAAGGTGGGGCAGTGTAAGGAACATAGATGCCATGAGGGGAGAAAAGCAATACGTCATTGAGGTGGGGGGAATGTTAGGAACCTAGAGGTTGCACTGGTTGAGAAGTACGAGGGGAGGAAGGTTGTTTCGGATTAATAACAGAAAGTTGAGGTATTCATCCAAAGGAGTAGCATTAAGCTACGACTTTTTAGCGGGAAAACGTTGATTTGGGGGAACGTCATGGGTGGTTATGTGCATTAATTAATGAGTGGGACTGGGTTAAACATAGTCTAATCAGTGTGTTTTGTATTTATAGATTAACAAACCCCTGACGAAGGGCCGGATATTAGGCCCGAAATGCATTGGGTAAACAAGATGGATGTTTGTGGATAAAACTTACGCACACTTTCGAGATGCAGGATAAGGCTTGGATTAGCATTTCTACACCTTTTAGAATTCAGTGATGATGTAAACGCCTCTCTTGTGATTTGCGAAAAATATGAAGAAATGATACATTTTGGAGAACAATGAAAAAATAAATAAAAAACTTGGAGACAAATGATGAAGTTGTTGGCATTCGTAAAATGCAATGGAAATGAAGGCTGTGCATCCAGCATGGGGTGATATGTCGCCCCTCTCTTGTGGAGTACTTTTAGAAAGTGAACATTTCTCTGTACTTACTACTGTATGTGCCTATCAGACTGATTCCAAAACATGTCTCGACTGGGCAGGGTGACAGCTACATTTGTGCATTTTCTCTAGACAGTAACAACACAGGACACTCAACTGCATCTGCATTCATCTGCACACTGATGGGTCTTACTGGGCAGGGAGGAATGGGAGAGGCCGACACTTATACTTTAATACGTAGTGTCCTGTCCACACACACACAGTGCTGAACACCTCCCACAGATTGCCTGGCAGACACGACTGGGCTGAAAGAGATCCTTGTGCACTTCAGAGAGTTCATTTGAAGTCACCCCCTACATCAAAGGCACTTTTGGGTATAAGTACTGGGTCTCTGACCCCCCTGAAAATGACCCTTTTTGGACCTGTAGCCAGACACTGCTGGTTCTACATCTGCACATTGCAAGAAGGACTGCTGTGCTGCCAGAAGGGACTGCCACTCTACTAACTGCTCTGCTGTGTTGGCCTGCTACTTCAGAGCTGCAGGAGGGAATGCCACTTTGCTACCTGCCTTGTTGTGCTGGCCTGTTGCCTGCTATCTTTGTGCTGTGCTGACCTCAAGCATTCTCCAAGGGGTTGCTGGCTTGCTCCCCAGGTCTCTGGACCATCAAACACTTCACTTTAAAAAGATCAAGCGCTTTGCACTACAAAAGTCCAGCGCTTGCTTTTGACCTACAACTGCAAACTATGAAGATCAGCTCTATGCACTGACTGAAATCGCTGCCCTTGTATTGGAGTTGATGCCGCAGAGCCAAGGGAAGCCCGTCAAGGGTGGTCCCGGCGTTCCCGTGGTAACTGGCGTCTTCCCCATGGCGACGCCTCAGTGCAGACCACCTTCGTCACCAGAGGTCGTGCTGCACGCTGGTCGCTTCTGTGAAGAGGAGATAGCCGTGTCTCGTCTCAGCCCGCTGAGTCTGCCCCGACTGCTCCTGTGGGGAAAGGCACTGTGCCTGTGGTTGGGACCCACAAGGTCCTCTATGGTTGACCTGTGTTTCCATGGGTGACTAAAATGATTTAAATATACCGGTCCCCTTTCCGTTTGCAGTGCCTGGAAGCCGGTCTTACCCAGAAACTATACAAACGTCTATCTGCGATCCCCTGCCGGGATCTGTGTCATTCACCCGATCAAGTGAGACCACAATGAGCGTGCTAAATGCGAGTGCACTTCCCAGCACTCACAGCTTTGAACATTACCGTAAATAATCTATGAGGAGTGACGGTGTTTTGTAACACCGTGGTTTTTCTTGCATATTCGATCACGCTCATAACTTTAAAAGTATGCATTGCATTTTGATCGTTCTGGTCTTGTTTTGATTATAATGTACTAAGCTATTTTTCTAAACCTGTGTAAAGTAATCTTGTGGTGTATTCATTGTGCAACTGTGTGTGTGTGTGTGTGTGTGTGTGTTGCATAAATACTTTACACATTGCCACTTTTGATAAGTCTGCCTGCTCTGCACCAAGCTACCTGAGGGTGAGCACAGGTTAGCTCAGTTGTGTATCTAGCTTACCATGACAAGAGTTGAGGGTTCTGCCTGGCCAGGGTGTATACCTTAGCCAACCAGAAACCCCATTTCTAACAACGTCCAAGCAACTGAGCACAGAGAAATATTATTCATAGCTGTTCTAAGGGAGAGGGATGAGATCACAGTAAATGTATGCTGGAGAAGGGAGTAAGAATTGACTTTGTATGGCGAGGTTAAGATGCGAGATAAAGGTGGCTCATTAATTTATATACATCATATAGAGAAATGAGGTCGAAGACGGAGCATTGAAATAGGAGGCCAGTGTGTCCTACTCTTGGAGTTTGTCATGAGAGGAATGTCAGGGAGCGAATTCTGCCACTCCTCCGGGGGCTGTTGAGCATCCCTCATGTCTCAGGTGCCAATCCAGTTGGCCAAATAGTTCTTGGCTCTTTGTCACATGAAGTGGGACACATGGTGGCTAAATTATTGTATGGAAAATCGTTGCACTGCAAGGCAGGGGATATGTGTAGTACTGGTGTGCATTTTAGCTCTGTGACTGAGGTAAACCAATAATCTGTCAGCAAAAAAGGCACAGCAGAATTATTTTTTCCCTCTATGCCTCACTCTGCCTTTATGCCTCACTCCACTCTTGAATTTAGAAAACATTCTGAAGGTACAAACGAGCACGTGGAGCATGCTTTGAACCCCAGGATAAAGAATTTAATTACAGCATGAATCTGTCCTCCAAATCTGTCCTGTGAGACCTCCAAATTATGTTAAGATTCTACTCTAAAACAAACTTTTTTTAGGTCTGGCGGTATCCAAGACAATTTGATTTAACTAAAATTGCTTGTAATATATACTTATTATTCGGGGATTACAACCAGCCCATTTCATCCATTGGTCTGATATTGTACTAGTTTTTGATTGATGGGTGCCTGTCATCTTTCCAAACAATAACATTTTGCAAAAACATAAAAACAAAAGAAGCATTGATAAAGCCAAAAGGCTTACAGTCAACCTCAGATCTATTTGCTTTGCCAGTATTGGTCTAGTCCTGCAGTCCCTTTCTGTAATATGTAACCTCGTGGAGCTGAGAACTCACCCTAACAGTTTACTCTTAGATATAGATATTCACACGGTACTTATGTTACACTACCTTTTTGTAGGAATTTGCATCTTATTTAATTCGCTTCTGCAAGAGTTTTATTAGAAAGAATTATATTGTATTGGAGTCTTTTCATTTGTTTGTTAATATTTGAGGTAATTTAATATTTTATAGCTTTCGAGCTCAATGTCTGTCAGGCTTTCTTGCTCTAGACACTAAGGGGCCGATTCCGATCTCGGTCGGAGGCGCACCCAATACCATTCGGTCGGGAAAAAAGCCATGCGAAAGCCTGTTTCCCGACCGAACCGTACGCTGGTCCGGCCGAGCGAGTACGATGCGAACTCGCCGACCGACTCGTCCGGGCGACCCGACCGCTCCGACCGACTCGTACCCGGATCGTACCGCTCCGACCGACTCGCTCGGACCCGATTCGCACCGCGCAATGGAGACGTTTTCCGGCCGGGTAAGTACGATGCGCACCTCGACCGCTCCGACCGACTCTCGCGCCGTCCGACTCGAACTCGCTGTCGGAGCCGCACTTTGGGGGTCCGTGTCGGACCCCCTGTACGCCGTACCCGTGCGAGGCGCACACAGGGGGGACCCATGGGTCCCCCTACCTGTGCGTGTACGCCGCGAGCGCTTCGCGGCGTACTCGCTGTAGGGGGCGCCCTTGTCCGCCTCGCACCCATTGGAGGCAATGGGAGCCCGCGTACGCGTTGTACGACCGGCTCCCATTGAGTTCAATGGGAGTCCGACCGACTCGTGTCCGATAACATACGGACGCATCGTACTCGCTCGGTCGGACTGCACGGGTCCGATTCGGTCGGAAATCTCTCCGGGTCCGGCTCGGTCGGAGAGATTTCCGGCCCGAATCGGAATCGACCCCTAAATAGCAAAACTAAATATACATTGATAGAGTAAAGCCACTTAAGGGTATTTCAGTCTTAATTCGTTTCCAGCTTTTTCGACCCCATGCTTAAGAAGACCTTGATTCAACCTAAATACTGAACGATGCGCTCTGTGCTCCTTTAAGAATAACTGACCTTTCAACTGGAAACTCGTGGTGACATTTTGAAGATGACTTGCTGGGGGCTTGTGGGAGATGATGCATATTCTGCAGTGAAAGGGCCACCAGCCAGAATGAATCATGAGCTTCAGTGAGTGAGTTCCACCATTTGCCACATGTCCCTGAATGACAGGCAGTTTGCAGGAAGAGCAATAGGTCTTCTGAATCCCTTTTCTGTGCTCACGTTTTGCATAGTAGGTGCTTCATTTATTCCGTGCAGTGCTCAGGGCACATCTCGTGATTTCGCATTCAGCGTTCGGGGGATTCCGCATCGGCATCACTGTATCTTGAGGATGGAATATGATAGGGTTGTCTGCAAGAACGTCGGTGTGCGTGTGGTTTAGCTGAGCGCATTAATTGCTTCGTAGTTTTTTCAATCGCATAAACAACGCGAGGTTTCTGTAGGTTAGTAGCCTGGCCTTCTTACAGAAAATGTGTGAAACAACACGTGGCCCATAATGCCGTTCTAAAAATGCCACTTTTAGCACCTATTCACACCTTAGTATTTCACCATGATCCTTAATGCCCTTCTCCAGAATCCAACGTATCAGTACAAACAAGTGTCAGCACATTCGTAACGGTGCATTACTTCATTTTTGTGTTGTTGCATGCTGTATAAATAGTTTATTTTTCTTTGCCTCTGTGTCTTGCGTCACATGGAACAGCAAAGAAAAACAAAAAAAGTGATGTGTGCAAAGTTTGAATTAATCTCACTGAGGTATAAAAAAGACATAATCTCAGCCACTGATAATTACTCAGGCCGCATCCTACCCATCATTTTTTGCTAACTCTGCAACTCCAGAACGAGAGCAACCATATGGAACAACAAGACAACTGGGTAACAAGTCCCCACGTGAGATGCAGAACACAAATCACTAAGGTGTTGAAAAGAGCTTCCAACCCCTTTTTGGGGGGGGGGGGTAGTTGGCCATTCACACCCTCTTGAGTCTATCTGTCTGCACCCCCTCGCCATGGCCAACTCCACAATCCTGGCCGGTGGCCCTCTGACACACTAGCTAAGCAGACAGCCAGGGAACAGGTGCCTGTACTTACTCATAAAGAAGAGGAATAGGGGACCCCACTAGTTTAGTTGCAAATGGCACCTTCCATTATTTAAAACCTCTATTCTTTCTTCACATGCTGGGTAGCCAACATGTCCATCCTGCAAGTGCTGCACATGGGAAAGCAATTCTTTCATTCTGCATTCATTTTATATGGTGCATGCACACATTAAAGAAGTGTGAACACATGGCCCCATTTAGTGTATGCCAGACTCATGTGAAAACCTCCTGTTCCAACTGCAGGCAAGCCAGTGGCATGCACTATACACTTGGACCCCTGACTACCAAACTGCCAACGATGTTTTTGTTCCAAACTTTAATGGGCTTAAAGAATTTTGTTTCATGGAGTATGATGTCATTATTCTTTATTTAAGATCACATTACTACATGAAGTAAGAAAGCGTATGACTGTTACTAATTTTTTGGGGGTCAGACGAATCAACAACAAAAGGCATTTTCCAGTAAGCATTGTTGTAGTATCTCTAGGAAATAATGTCTGTTGTTATCGCTGTGATTGGAAAGAGTCAAATTGTGAGTTCAGAGTGTGAGACTCTAACATAATGAAGAAGATGGTTATAAATGGGGGGTTTGCAGGAGTGTGCGAAGAATAAATTTCCCCCTGAAATTTGCTTTTCATTCAACTGCCATGCGCGCACAATTAGTCAACTTCACCAGGGGAAAACTTTCCACCAGAAGATTTTTTTGTGGGAAAATTCACCTCCAAGAAGTCATTTTTGGTAGCTTTTGCTTTGGTGAAAGACTACATTGGAAATGAATTTGGAGTAGGATGTTTTATAACCTTTAAACATATTTGTTCAACTGCGCAAAAGTACTCCATTTAGAAGTATTAGAATTATAGTGGTCAATTTGTGACTCCATTATGCAAGCGCAGTTAGAGTATGTAAAAAAAAAATACCAGATTGGAGCTGCACCACAACAGATCAGAAACGTCCATGAAGGATTATCAATGGAAATTGAAGAAACATAATTCAATGAAGAAAGTCGCTGCTAATGCAAGATGTACGATGTTTCTCTTCTTTATTATTCAATTCATACAAAACCATCAGCCAACGAATTTCGTCCTATTTACATAGGACTTCTTCAGGGCACTATCAATATGTGGCAACAGCCCATCCACTGGGTTGTGACCTAGTTCCAAGAAATATCTTGCACCAAAATCATAGCTTGGTATCTATTTCTAAGCTTCAGACAAGTAATTCAAGTTGAGCTTGTTGAGATCGTCCGGTGTGATCCAATGCCAAATTATATAGGAGTAAGAAGAGCACGTGGTATGATAGCCATGGACCGGTAATAAGCGCATAAGTGCAAAAAGGACTAGCAGATCATGATGGAGACTATCCACCCTAGCTAATGCACTTCAGACGGAATTCCGCCCAGCTTGATTCATCCTACGAAGCTTTGTCTGAAGCTTAGAAATAGATACCAAGCTATGATTTTGGTGCAAGATATTTCTTGGAACTAGGTCACAACCCAGTGGATGGGCTGTTGCCACATATTGATAGTGCCCTGCAGAAGTCCTATGTAAATAGGACGAAACGCATTGGCTGATGGTTTTGTATGAATTGAATAATAAAGAAGAGAAACATCGTACATCTTGCATTAGCAGCGACTTTCTTCATTGAATTATGTTTCTTCAATTTCAATTGATAATCCTTCATGGACTTTTCTGATCTGTTGTGGTGCAGCTACAATATGGTTTTTTGTTCTATATCCCCTTGGGAGGGGAAGTGCTTCTGGACAGGGGGCACATTTGGGAATCTGCACACAAAACTGTTTTGTTTCTGATATTTATTGGTAATTTACGGTACAGCTGCTGCACATGTTTGTTATGGTCCACTGTCCGCATCTCGAGTTTCTTGCAGTTAGAGTATGTGTCTGCATAACAATAGGAAGGGGTAATCAAATTTATATGCAATTATTTAGCCAGATGCCTTAAAAAGAGTGAGATATTGTGCAAGTGTTAGCAAATGTTAATAGTAAGGGGGAGATTGGTTAAGATATTGCACATAGACAATACATTTTAATGGTCATATATACATCGCATTGTATTGTAATTGCATTTATATAGCGCTTAGTACCCCTGACGAGGCGTCAAAGCGCCTTATCAGCGAGTACCATGCTACTCCAGAACCCATAAAGGATTAGTGGTGAATTAGTATAGTGAAATATGAAATTAATTTGAGCGGTGGATATATTAGTCTACTATTTGGATTGAGAAGGATAGAAGAGGGAAAAGGTTTACATTTATGTAGCGTTTGCATTCACTGATGAGTTGTTGAAGCACTTTTAGGTGATTAGCATGCTACTCCTGAACCAAAAAAAGATTAGTGGTGAATTAGTCTGGGTAAATATGAAATTAACTTGAGCAGTGGACATGTTAGTCTGTTATTTGGCTTGAAAAAGATAGTGGAAGGATGGAAGAGGGAAGGGTTTGCATTTAAATAGTTCTTGCTACTCCTGATGAGGTGCTAAGCGCTGTTTGGCAGGTAGCATGATACTCCGGAACATGATTTCCTTCTAGAATTACATGATTTCATACCTAAAGTATTTAATGTAAAACTGGAGCTTTACTACATAAATCAACCACACGTTACCAGAATTGGACAGAAAAGAAAGGTTTCCAAATAAAATGAGTCAAAATTTGCGATGAGCACCGTTTAATGAGTAAAATAATTCAGCTTCTAACAATTGCACAGTTTAATTGGTTACCTTTCACCTCATGACTGTTGTCTTCGGGCACAAAATAACCAGAATTAAGCAAGTGCTTTTGACGGCCGCCATAAAAAAAATACTATATATATATGTTGATATATTTCAAAGAGAGTGGAAAGAATGAAACATCATTTTTCAATAAAATATTTTATTTTACCTTGTTCTCAAGGCAGAAGTCATAACAAAAAGACATAAACATTTTACAAGCCTCAGAAATATTGTGCCAGTCATAAATATAAAATGTTCTAGTAAAAGACATGATAAATATATGATGTCTACTACAGTTCCGCATGGAGTCCTTGATACACTTTAATCCATGGTGTGTTGATACCTCACAGAATAAACTTCCAATTAAGCTACAGGAGACCATATTGAAAATTTCTGAAAACACATTGACAGACATTTTACTAGAAAAGAATATGTATATATATATGTGTTATTTGTGTAGCACTGTATATGCTTTAAATATTTTGGTCTGACATTTAGAGAATGAAGTAGCGCTTGTTTCTTTAACCTGCTTGTTTACATGACTGTCATTAACATGGTAATCAGATGGTTGAGTTCCTCTCAGGTATACATTGAATAATTACATCGATTCTGGATCGTAAAATTTTGGATGTTTACAAATACCACTGAAGGCGTTTCTTCATAATTAAATGTTTTACATTTATATGATACTAACATGTAACACACATATGTACTGAGTGTGTATTTTTCCAGTTTAGATTGAACATAGCTAATTTAGACCTATTTCAACTTGGTCGATGTATTTGCAGTGAACTCTCACCTCCCTTGCTCAGAAAAAAGAGGCGGTAGATTGTCATATTACTTATCCTCAGTCTACATATATTCCCAGAATTCTGTGTTATTTTATTCATATATTTGGGCAAACTCCCCTCATAGCCTTCCCTCCCAGCCGCCTTCTTTAATTCCCTTAATTGGCACCTCATTTCTGGGGTTCTTCTTTCATCCCATAAATCTGCTGTTAGACTTCTTCACATCCATTGCCTCTTTTCCCCAAGGAGAGCTATCCTTTTGGCTCTAGCCCATATTCTTGACCACCTTCTTCCATTTAAAGCTGAAGCATGTCTTACAGAGAAAGCACCACAACAGCAGAAAGGGCAAGAGTTGGGAAGAACATAGCAAGGATGCCATCTCTCGGAGAGAAAACAAAGGCAGCAGGCAATGAAGAAGTAAGGAAAGGTGGAGTGGGAGGGGAACCGCTCCACCTGGTAGGGTAAAAAGTGACAACATCAACGGGGGGGATATAGAAAGTGTACTAATGAGCAGTGTCTTTACATTGTACAGGACCTTTTAGGGCTGTGACAGAAGGACAAGGTGGAATGAAGGAAGTAAAGTTGCAATAGTCGGTTTGTAAGAATAGAGAGGAGACGGAGACGATTAAACACCTTGAGATGAACGATCATGTAAAAGGAGAGCTGGCCAGACCGAGGCAGAGGAGAATAGTGAGACAAGTAAGGAATTAGACAGGACAGGGCAGTACAAAAGGTTCGAGTTCCTCAGAAGGAAAGATTGGGGGGGGGGGACTTCTGGGAGAAGAGGCTGCAGCATTTTAGATTACATGAAGAATGAGAGTCACACTAAAAGGATGGAGACAAAGGAAATAAAAAGAGAAGTTTGCTGGTGCAGGATTTGAGTTCAGGAGATAAAGGAGATGAATATATCCATCTTGAGAAAGAGCAGGGGAACAATGAGCAAGTAGCACAGAATGTGGCATGACAAATGGCAGCAACATTTAGATCACAGTTGAAGAACAGAGAGGAGACAGTGTCTTCCAAAAATGGCATCTGGCAACACACAGAGAGTTGAGAGGTAGAACATAGGGACGCTAGTAGTGGCTGCAGGGGCCAGTACTCCAGAAAGCTACAGTGCCCCAACTGCTCTTTCACTATAACAACGGGCGTTAAAGTGAAGCGTACATGGAAGTGAAGATGTTACCTACAAAATAACAAATAAAGGAAGAGACAGCAAGACAGTTAAGACATTGAACTAAATGGATATTACAAAATCATTAAGGCAGTTGAATATATGTAAGTATTCAAATTTCTGCATAGATAAATTAGACATGAGGTCGTGTCCAAGAAGGAGGTCAAAAAGCTACGATTTTCCACAAAAATGGAGACATCAATATCAGGTTTCTATACACTTGCAAGAATAATGAGAGAGTTATGGAATGGATAGGACTGTGTCTATTATTCATACTCGGATGCTATAAAGAAGGCACTGATTAACTTTGAAGAATTGGCATGGTTATGGTATGAAAGGCAATTCTAGGAAAAGTAAGAATGTGTCTGTGGTAAGGACAGAGTTGAACATGAACCTTCTAGCTACATTGGATGGCTGGCCCAATGTTTCCCCTAGCTTTCTAGAGAACCACTGCCAATGGGAAGAGACAAATATCTAAAAAGAACAGGCCCAGCTTGGGACCTATTTCAAATTCAACAAATAAAAGTTCTGCAAATACATGTGCATGTTCAAAGATGACTGCTCATAATGCAGCAGGCGACACCCTATCCTACAATACTACATCATACATGGAGTGTTTCAAATAGCATTTAGTGACATAAGCAGGAGAGGCACAGTGAGACCTCACAATGCAAAATGTGAAAGAGCTGTGATAGTTGTATCATGTTTTAAGTGGGCTGAGTCCAAAGGTAAGGAGGTAGACATAGAATCTGAGGCTGGTATGGGAGAAATTGTGATAAAAAGCTGAATGATGGACTGGTCCATTTGATCACATTCCTATAACTGGGCTGGTTATATTGCAAATTGCCATAGCTCCCCAGAGAGCAAAGTAGAGTTCAAATTTATTCATCACTTGCCTTGCCAAAAGTCAGTCAATTAATTCAGTCATTATGGAGACTATTTGGAGATATACTGGGTCACATACAAAGCCAGAAAATTAGTAAGAAATTGTAAAAATGGATCAGAAATTGCCAAATGCACATTGTCAGGGTGTAGGTTGTGGTCAGTACAGTAGATGACTTTCTTCTGTTGAGCTTACACTTTGAGAAACAGCCATAAGGAGACAAGGCAACACCAATTGTTTTACAGTGATACTTTGTAACGCTTGAGGCAATTAGCACTTTTTGGGGAATGGATGGGGAAATGAAAATCATGGTATGAGCGTTTGCTGCACTCATTTTGTGATTTCTTTGTTTTGGGGGAGCAGGTGAGGAAAGGGATGCAAGGGATTGTTGAAGGCATTCAAGATCAAACTGTGTAGTTTAGTGTATCATTAGCAAACGAAAAGACATATGGACTGGCAATGAGGCTGATATATCTAAATATCAAATTGGACTCAATGAATATTGTATTCAGACATTTATTAGGTACAATGACAAACTGAAAGGATTGGTGCAAGAACTTAAAAGGGAGGGGCAAGTGTGAGCTAAAGAACATAGAGCAGTCACAGGGACATCCGAACTTTGCATGCAAAGCTGTGGCTTCAGACAAGGCACTACATAGGCAAATAGCAGTAGCGATGATGGGATGTGTATCCTCGTTACTGAATTTCAGTGGCGTGCTTTTAGGAAGGATTTTGAAGTGTGTTTCACCAGTTCTGCATGATCATAACAGCACCACTAGAGGTGTGCGTGAAACACCGACATCAATGTAGTTTGCCAGTTTCTTCGAAACAACTGGAGGGTAGGATTAGGTATGTTCTGACAGTGTCACTGGGGGCAGAACATGGCCTATTTCATAGCTGGATAGAGAGCTGGCCACAATATTTCTTTTTAAATATCCGCCCCCCTGTGGTCTTTGCAGTGAAGCTTTTGGAGGGGAGGGGGTATGGACCAAGCAAGAAGTCGTATACTTTGAAAACTTCAAGCTTGTGGTGAGTGGAATGGGCAGGTTAGCCACAGTGTTTAAAAGGTATTCAAATTGCTCAGTGTTGGGGTATCCTTGCCTTAAACATTGGCACAGAGCAAGGCACATTCCCTGCCTCAACACCTGCGTAACAAGGTCACAGCAGTCAGGATTCCAGGGATTGACCCCAAAGGTGAACACATCTGACATTCGCGTCAGAGGTGGGGACTGCTGTGAGTGATTAAACATTCCATAACCCCATTCACACAGATGGATACTGGTAAGGAATGGTTGGAGTTCCTAAGCAGTGAGGCAGGAAAAGGTGGCACACTGAAATGGGTCAGACAGAAGTACTGAAGTGGTATATTCCACAGTGGCTTCAAAGGTGTGTAGTGCCAGTAACCATGAGTGAGGAAACGGCAGAGGTGGCATCCTATAAAAAATATTTCTGGTAATTAAAGTCAAAAGAAGAAAGTTTGTGAAGAGAATATTAGGAGTTTAGACCAGAAAATGAGCTAATAAGCAATTTCCTATCCTTCATCACACACTGACTCAGCTGATGAGGATATACACATCTTGATGGAATGTGGATATATTTGAATCACTGTCCTCCATCATGTTTTTTGTTTCCTTAGAATTCAGAGATGGAAGGGACAACGGGGTCCCAGGCATGTTCAAGAGGGAAATCCAGGATGGGGGGCTGAAAATCCAGGATGGGGTGCTGCAAATCCAGGATGGGGGGCTGCTAGTCCATGGACATTCACTCTTATCTCCCTCTCCCTCCCCTTTCCCTTTCTCTCTGTCTCTCCCTCTCCCTCTTCTACTCCCTCTCGCTCTCCCTCTCCTCCCTTTCCCTTTCCCTTTCCCGCTCTCTCCCTCTCTACTCCTCTTCCACTCCCTCTCCCTCTACGTTTACCTCTCCTCTCTGATTCCTTCTCGCCCTCCCTCTCCTTTCCCAGCTATTTACACAGCAATTTTAGAATTTCAAGGAAAAATATGAAAAATGTACTGTGTCTGATATTCAGAAAGCTTTGCAGTGCAGAGTCTTTGAAGCTGCACCATTGAGTTTATGGCAGTTGTCTTTTTATCACTTGACATGGGTCAGGTTTTGGCAAACAAATACATGTAAAATGACTTAGACAATGACAGTTTTCCAAAGCTGTTGCTGTATTGAGCAAAAAAACACACTATTTCATTTTCCTCTGGAGTGTTGTCTTATGGCTTCTACATCACCAAGCCAGCACCATAAACTTGATCACAAAAATGTGCAACATGCAGGTGTGCCTCTGTTTGAGACAGGTCAACAGTGAAAGAAGGCACTTGGGGCAAGATGTACAAAGGCCGTTTGCATTTCTTAATGGGCCGAATCACAATTTCACCTCATGAAGAAATGCAAACCAGCCTTATCCTATGTACAAAGGATAAGGCAATCGCAAAATGTGATTTCTAATCTGTAGGAATAGCTATTAGGAAATCAGTAATTTCATACATATCGTTTTGCATTTCCTAAATGACAATTCCATTGGAGTCGCTATTTAGGAAATGTAAAATTGCATTTTCGTACATCTGGCCCCAAGGTTGCAAACTGCCACTCAGTATTTTAACCATGACAGATAAACCTGCCCTTGGAGCAGTTGGCAGGTGCAGGTGTTACTGAACAGTCCAGTGGGGAAGCATCCTCTGGAGATTTTGGAGATGTTCTGTTCCCTAAAATTATTGAGATCAAATCTGGGAGACGTCCTAAGCCCCAGAAGAAAACTATGACCTTTTCAGAGAAAAGGAAAACAGGCAGGTGTCTCTCTCCCCTCCTGCTGAGCTGATGGGTAAAGAGTCAGACCAACCTGTTAGAGACTCTCTCACCTGAAAATGAGAATGTGGAAATCACTATACACACCCAAGTGCTAGAATTTTACAGCATACTAATACATTTTGCTATTCTCCTGCAAATAAAATAAACAAGAATTAATGGTACATTATTAATAACTCGGCAAATAAAATGAATACAAGGGTGAGCGCTAAAATCACGCTAACCATAAATCATCACACAATTTTATCCAATTAGTCTAATCATTACCTTTGTTATGATTAGCCGATGATTAGCGAATTTACAGCATGTCTAATTTATATTATATATGTGAGCCATGTAAATCCCCTGAATACCTTTATGTCATTAGGGCTGAAGTTTCAGCCCATTTTTCAGTATTCCTCTAGCAACCGGTCCAACTGTCTCTTCACGCCCAAATGTATGGAATCTTTTACACCTTTGCCCAAATGTATGGAATCTTTTACACCTTTGCCCAAATGTATGGAATCTTTTACACCTTTTTCATAAGTAGTGGTCTGTGTAGCGAGAAGGCCTTTGCTTGCTCCCAGTTCCAGTAAACAATGCCTTAGTTCATCATTTATAACTGAATGTGCCACTATTGTATCTCTCCAGCTCCTCTGATACGGGACCTTGCAAGGTTGGCTATAGAACATATCTAAAGTTGCAGAGAAATATAAAAGTCTGTTGCGAGTTGAAAAATCCCTTCTTTATCTTCTTACTATAAGCGACAGAAAATTACATGACAATTGAGAATATGTAGTTTATATGCTGGGGAAACGTTGAGAGGCCCAAGTTAGTAATGATCACTATGATAGCATTACCCTACACTACCGTAACGTCATGAAAGCCTCTTATATGGCAGGAGTGCACATGGAAATGTGTTCCCTCGTGCATGTGGACAATGCCCCCCCCCCAAGAAAACGTGCGAACACCCCCTTGAAATATATTGGTCACGAAGTGTGCATTAACACTAAGAGAACTACAAGAAGGACCCCTTAAGTAGCTGCCTTTGCGCCCAACTGTCTTCTTCTCGTCACAAAATGTGACCAGTGGGATGTACATGATGATGCTGTGTTTTGCAAAATGTCTGGAGATTTTAATTAAATGAGACAAACACTGGCTTGCTAGAAGGACTACCCGGGGATTCTGCTTCTGTAGGAATTCAACAAGATAGGCTGAATATTTGGACAATATATTTGTTTGGGAGTCCAATCATACTCACTGACCCACAACTTCATTTCTAAAGTTCTACATTTATGTAGTCTGCTTTCACATGACAATATTGATTTTGCTGGCTTCTTTTGCATATCGGAAAGGGCTCCATGAGAAATTTGGGTTGACCAAATATCCAATAATCAATTATTTGAACTTTGTCTTGAATTAGATACCCTAAACAAAAGTACTGCTGTACATGTTATGCAGATTTCCCATCTGAAATGCTGCAACAGAGTATGAGTGCTACAGATCAAATATATTTGTGAATGGGAAAGTAAGCAGCAAAGAATTGGCAATAAATTAGAAATCCGTTCAATTCTGAAGTTACGTTATTATCTGAAATGGGTGACCAAACGAAAGCCCAAAATGTGTGCAATTAAAACTTATTGCATGACAGTAGAATTAGAAAGTTGGTTTTTAATTTGGGGTACCATTACCAGCTTAATAAACCAACACAGTTCTCAGTGCAGTTCAACAGACAATTCCCCTGAGAAATGTGTGTTGATTTCAAGCAATACGATCAATTTTAAAGTGAAGAAAATAACAGAAAAATTCTCAAACCGATTTAGAAAAATGTAATGAGAAAGAAGACCAAAATGATCAAAATTGGGTAATGAGTACCAGAGATTCATTAAAAAACAACAACAACAAAAATTAGGGTATAAAGCACCTAAAATAAGAAAACACTGAGGAAGGTATCAGGCTGGCCGCAATGAAGTAGAGGTCCTCTACACAAAACTGGTCATATCGGACAATTTTTTTTATTTTAGGACTTAGTCTACTTTTTGGTTCTCACAGATATCTGGTGGGGCAAGGGCCAATGCTGACTGAGCCAAGAGTCGCTTGAAGTCAGATATGTCACCATCAAGCTCCCACTGAAGATCTTGGTTTTGGGTAAAAAATCTCTGATTGTGACAAAGCTGGAGTTTGTAGCCACTGAGGTTACTTGACCATTGGAATAGATTTGCTGCCTCACCTTGGTCCAAGATTTTTCCTTTGAACCCAGTCATTTTTTGGTTCTCAAAACCCAACAAAGGGGCAAGCAGGGCTATACAAGGCCAGATACTTTTATCAGAAATTCCAAATAAACTCATTTCAGTGCAGCAAACCAACATGAAAAACCTGGGTTTCTTGCCTGCATAGTGTGAGCATATTGTTTGGTCTCTGGAGGTGGAAAAATGACTAAGTCCTACTTTTTTGCCATGTGCTGGAAAGTTTCTCCTAGTCACTTTTGAAATCTTCAGGACGGGAGGGAAGACCTTTCAGCACCAGGTCTCTTTCTAACTAGGACTCCTGCAGGGTCGGTTCCAGAGTGGTCATCAGGCCTTGTTGGAGGTGGGAGTCCTTTTTCCTGTGTCCGTGGAGAAGGCCAAGAGGAAACCAACCACTTGACCTTTGAAGACCAGTTCTAATCCCTGGGTGCCAGGTGGAGTCAGAAGTCCTCAGGTCTTCTTTGTTCCATTTTTCAGACAGATGCTTTCTTTCTAGATCCAGACATATTCTGAAGAGATGGCAATGAGGTGTCAGTCGTATCCTATTCACTAACCATCGATTGCAAAATTGTATCCACCTACATCTAACTATGTTCTCACAAATCCTCATCTATTTCCTCAGCACTTCCATTTTCATTTTTGATAAATACTCTGAGAAGCTCTTAATCCAAGATGGCTGACCCATTCAATTTGGAGGTGCTCTTCTCTTTCCATAACCATTCCCCTATTCAGATGATGTGCCCTCCTTATTATCAGGGTCACAAATAGGTTTAAACATGTAACAGCCCAGTGAGGTTGAGCTGCTGAAATTGTGTAATGTGGGAATCTAGTGGGGTGAGTATAATGTCTACCTACTGCAGATCCACTCCCTATTTATTTTAAGCTCTGCCTAAATCATGCCACTGAATATGTAAGTGTTCGCCTTCAGTGTCCAATAGGGCAAACCAAGTGCTGGTTACACAGAAAGGAAGGAGACACCTGACAAAAGCAACTAGTGGGTACACAGGTACAATAGCTCATGTATCTCAACATCTTTGTATTTACTTCTGTAAAGTAGGGTCTGGTTTTGTGTTGGTGTGAATTGATTACTGTGACCACTAACAGTGTTTGCTTATGTGGCAAGATGTAGGCCTCCTACAATAACCCTATTTCTAAGGCTCCTCTGTGATTCGATATGGGTAGTGTCTCTAAACCTGTGTGTGTGTCCCCACTCATTATGTAGATAGCATGTTGTTATGAATTTAAAATGTTACTAGAGGTACTTATTGTCTTTGTTCTGCCGTATCGCCTAGCAGATGTTAAAAATAAATAGCATATATATATCTTAGTAAGTTAGAGGTCGACAAGTTTTACTGCCCTGATAGTTTCCCCAGATTCTTCAGGAACTGAGGACTATTGTAGACTGGAGGAGTCTCCAAGACTTCTCTGCATCTTGAACACTGGCAATTTAGTACATATGTCTGGGTACCTTAATCTCTGTATGAATATATTTAATACATGGACTCTCCATACTTATGCACTAAGCAATAAGCAGTGGTGTATTTTGTCATTCTCGAGTACAGTTCTGATGTGCTTCAGAGCTTCTCCTACTACTGGGGTTGGAGCCACAAAGTCAAGGATGGGCCTATAAATGAATGTTAAAGGTTCTAGCCAGCCACATTTTGGCTCTCCGAGTGAAAAGTAGAAGTGAAAAGTAGAACTGTTTCGGTTCATCTCCCAGATGGCTATTCCCTACTAATAGGCCAGTTGTTGACAACACCTGCTCTTTCCTGGGCCCAGAGGCTAAGCCATTGTTGTCCTGAAGCAAGGTCCTTAACATACAGCCAGGAATGAGTCTGATGGGTGAAAGCTCTTCTGGGTCTGGTCCAGGTCTCTCTTAGGTAGCACAAATTACACTTTGTGAAAGTTACTCTAACCCTAAAGGCAGTGGAACAACTTTTGGGTATGTAATTATTTCATGTCAGGTTATAATTTTTACAACATGCATTATGACCGTTTTTTATGTATTAAGCACCCAAGCTTGTGTGCTTACAAGGTACACGTATATATACACAATTGGTTTCCCTACATGGCAGAGGCACTTTTCATTGCAATATGTCACAGCAGCTCTTTCAGACTGAAGCCCAGAAAGAGCACAATAATGCTTATGGCAGCCATCTATTTTTGACACATATGTGGGTCCTGTAAATGCATCCTACAGCACACACATGACACCTAACCTCCATGTCAATGATGCATTCCTTGCACTATATTACAATTGTCTCACTGGAGACTGGTATTCACTAATTGGGTAAAACAAAATTTGTCATACCAATTTAAGGGCAGAGAACACACATTGTGGCAATGGTTGGCAGTGTCCCAATAAATAGTCTGGATACCAGCAAAAAGAGTGTCCTGAAGATGTGATGAAAGTGAAAAATCGGGATTACTATACAGAATAGATAACTTTGCTATATACACCAACTCCATTCATAGTGAACAGTAAAACTAAGGCTTCTGGAATTCTTCAGCAATTGATACCAAAATACGTGGTAGGGTGATTAAATTATGCATCAAGGAACTGCAAATTATGTGACACAATTCAGCACATTCTGTGTCAGTAATATTTTATATTTCGTCATTTTAGGCCATTTATAACTGGGAATTTTTTTACTTTACATTTGTACCAGATTAACATATGAATACAGCTATCTGCAACTGAAAGGTGAACAGATATGAGTTGAAAGAGTCTGTCACTCCACACCAACACGTATGGTGTTATATTAAAGTAGCATTTATCATTTTTTAGCTGCTAAGTTTCTTAAAAATAAAATCTGCAATTTATGCAGCAGAAGATAGGTTATGTGGAAAGTGCTTGTAAATCAATATGTATACGTAAAATGCTGCAACCACAAAATATACAGTTTCAGTGGCCCTAAGTAAAACGACCTACAATGTTGGCACACATGGCCACCCTTTTCAATACCAACACAAACTTCCTGAAATGGACACTTAATGAAACCAAAAGTTACATACTCAAGGGCACATCTTATATTAGATTAATATGTTTTTCTACATCACTGATTTTATTCCGGGCAGATAAAGAGACTGAGTGGTCCATTTTAAATTCCACAGCAGTCCTGTGTGCCTTCAGAATTATCAGCCCGAAGTAGATGAGTACAGGGTTTATCTAATTCTGTGCGGGTTTACCTCTACTCTTCTTTGGTAACTTGACACCAAATTGTAGTTTGTGCGCTGGGGGAGGAAGGAGTCCATGAAAATATATGCTATCCATGCACTAAATCCCATTCTCAACACCACTTTCCTTTGATCTTTGTCCACTTTGCTCCTGGTACTACTGCCAGTGGTTCTGATGCCACCCAGCATCATCATCATCTTATTGCTTGTTGGTAATACTCCCCAAAGTGTCTGACACATTTCAGCAGCCCAGTATAGATGCAAACAGGCTGCCGCTCTTCTTGCGCCTGCACGAAGCATGGAAACCCAAAGCCATCTGGTCACATTAATGTCAGTCTCATGAACTGTCAAAAAAAATGCAAAAATGTAATCAGGCGGAACACTGATTTATCTCATGAGAAGAGTGCAGGCCTCCGGTTAAGCCCCACCCATCCTCAGGCACTGGAACAATATCGCTGTGCTGGAGCTGCCCAGCTCTAGCATGCAGCTGTGCCTGCATGCTAGAGCCCTCAGTTATACAAAGGTTGTCCAAAATGCACTCAGAATCCAGGGTTGTCAGGATGAATTGAGGCCAGCTTGCCTACATTTCAAAACAATATCATAGTTTAAAAAACTCTTTTATTTGGCATAGAAAAAACTTTACTGTTGCCTCAACTTGTAATCTAACTTTTAAAAATGTGCTTGTATTAAAAAATAGCAGTTGATTTTTAAAGGCCCATAAAGAAACCCTATCCCCCGAGCAGTGCTTTCTCCAATTCGATGGCATTTTCTACCAACCAATTAATGTAATATAAAACACCATCCAAATTAATTTTTACACGCGAGAGAGCAAAATAGCTTGTCTGAGATGAACTATGAAATTGGTTTGTCTTACTGCAATGTAATTGCAGGCCACTAAAAACTGAAATGTGTTGTGTCTTTTTATATATAAGCCACCATCTGGCCAGGGGCAGTGTTTGTCCCTTCTATGGCTCCAGCTTACTGACTGAATTTTAATGAGAATGGTCTGTGATCCATTCATGAAAGCAACGCCAATGTCCCCTCCACTTACAGACCTGAAAATTTTGGGTACTGAATAAATGAAAGATGTCCTTTGCACTCAGTGAAAGAGCAAGTGTAATAGGTATATAGGTGCCAACAACTTATTTAGGTGCACTATTTACAAGTTGGAGTCCGAAGGACCATGAGGTTCTTCCTGAAGCCCCATGCGTGCAAGAGGATGTTGCTGTACATGTTGGGAAAGAAGTAGCAAATCTGTCGTTAAAACATTGGGATGATGACCAGATGTGTGGTGTTCTGTGTATGGCTATGAGTTAGAGCACCAAGTTTCCTAAAGTTCCCTGCAGTGTCCTCAGAACACGCGCAGTGAGTACACCTAGTGACTTGGATGCTAGGCCTTGTCATGTAGATCCCATCTTTGTGGTATGGTGGCTATTTCCTCTGACAATCATGCAGAAAGCATGCTGCAGTTTACCTTGGCCTTTACATGGACTTTTATGACCAGGCATGACAAGAATAGATTTGTAAATGTGTGCATTTCAGTTGCTTAGAGTACTGAATGTTATGTGGTTCTCTTCTCATGGACAGTCGTGCTGGACAGTATACTATAACTAACTGTGCAACGGAGTTATTATAGGTATTAGTGCTGCAAATGCTGGCTTATGATTTGGCAATCGTAATATATTCTGCATCCTTCAGGATTTACTGTCAATTTACTCTCTTTAGTGTCTTTGTCCGTCATAGTGTATTCTGCAGTCTTGAATACTCAGAATTAAACTAATCCACCTTAATGAGTCTCACGGAGTTACTTTCTCATTTAACCCACCTCTGGCTTTGTTGCTATTTGATGAATAGATTGTGAGTTTTTTCCCTCACACCACAGTTTCTGTACCTTGCAAATCTCTTTGTTTACTCTCTAAAAATATATAATCTTACTGCTAATCACTTCCTCAGCTTCAGTCTATTCTTAGGCATCATTAAATGTGCCTTTAACTCTTGACCTAAGGGTTTCACACTCCTTACACACATGGGCAACCAACCATCAACTGGCTTCAGAGGTGTACACTGATGCATTTGGCTTTTATATTCTGCTCAATTTTCAAGCTACCAAGTCAATCAATTAGGGTTGGTGAAGCGCAACTACTCACCCGTGAGGGTCTCAAGGCGCTGGGGGGAGGGGGGGCTCCTTAGAGTGATGGGCCATCTGAAGAGCCAGGTCTTGAGGTCCTCCCTGAACAGGGGCAATGTGGGAGATTGCCGTAGGTGGATGGGTAGGTTGTTCCAGGTTTTGGCTGTGAGGTTGGAAAAGGACTTTCCTACCATTCTAGTCTTGTTGATATGAGGGACAGTGGCCAGAGAGAGTTGGGCTCATCGGAGGTGTCTTTCGGGTGAGTGGAAGGAGGGGAGACTGTTCAGGTATGCGGGTCCGGTGTTGTGAAGGGCCTTGTACGTGTGGGTGAGGAGTTTGAAGGCTATTCTTCTTTTGACTGGAAGCCAGTGGAGATCGCGTAGGTGTTGGGTAATGTGACTGCAACTGGGGATGTCGAGGATCAGTCTGGCTGCGGCGTTCTGGACAGTCTGGAGTTTGCGAAGGAGTTTCTTATTGATTCCGGCGTAGAGAGCGTTGCCGTAGTCCAGTCTGCTGCTGATGAGTGTGTGTGTGATGTTTTTTCTGGATTCTGGACATCTGAAAGTCTTTCGGAGCATGCGGAGGGTGTTGAAGCAGTTTGAGGATACAGCCTTGATCTGGCGGTTCACTGTGAGCGATGGGTCTTGTATGATGCCGAGGATTTGAGCGAAGTCCGTTGGGGTGGGGCGATTTCTGAGGGTGGAGAGCCACCAGGAGTCGTTCCATGCGGAGGGGGTGGAGCCAAGGATGAGGACTTCTGTCTTTTCTGAGTTGAGTTTCAGGCAGCTGTTCTTCATCCAGGTGGCAACGACTTTCATCCCTTCTTGGAAGTTGTGTTTGGTGATGTTGGGTTTGTTGGTGAGGGAGAGGATCAGCTGGGTGTCGTCAGTGTAAGAGACGATGTTGAGCCCGTGGTTTCTGACAATGGTTGCGAGTGGGGCCATGTAAATATTGGGGCACTCCACAGTTGGTCTCTGTTGGTTCCGAGAGGTAAGGCGGGAGAGAGTCTGACCTGCTGAGTTGCTGGTGAGGAAGGAACGTATCCAGTTGAGGGCCTTGCTGTGCATGACGGCTTCCTGGAGTCTGGTGGCTAGGGTGCGGTGGGAGATGGTGTTGAATGCAGCCGAGAGGTCCAGGAGGACGAGGGCTGCCATTTCGCCCTGGTCGAGGAGAGAGCGGATGTTGTCGGTGACAGTGAGTAGGGCGGTCTCGGTGCTGTGGTTGCTTCAGAATACGAATTGGGAGATGTCCAGGACATTATTAGCTTCAATTAAGTTTGTTAGCTGGGTGTTGATGGCCTTTTCGATGACCTTGAAGCAGGGAGATGGGCCTGAAGTTCATGAGGTCCATCGGGTCCGCGGAGGGTTTTTTCAGAAGGGGGTTGACTTCAGTGTTTTTTCAGTCATCAGGGAAGGTGGCGGTCTCGAAGGAGTAGTTGATTGTCTGACGTAGTTGAGATATGATGGCAGAGGAGGCTCTGTGGAATATGTGGTGTGGGCAGGGGTCTGATGGTGCATTCGGAGTCACAGGGATGTATAGGCACCTAGCTTTCCCATAGAAGGCAAATAAAGCAAAATATAAGGCTTTTGATTTTTGGGCTAGGTGTACACTATACAATACCATATACATGCATATATACATACATACATACATACATACACAACCTCATTCATCTAATTAGATGGTCAAACTATGCTAGTCAATTTTAGTTCAAGAGTAACCTAAACACAAGAATAAGCATCTTCATATTTTCAAAAGAACCTGAAAACCACAAATCTTGGTCTGCTGGCAAACTTAATGGACAGCAACTTTCCACACCAACCGGACCCTGGTGATCTCATTGTCAATCTCTCCACCACCACCCAAGACAACCATCTAACTGAATGGACAACCCTCACCAGCGACAATGCAGTAACAATCATGAGGACCATCCACAAAGGGATCTCCACAGACCCCTGCACCCACCACATCTACAACCTGGGAACATCACCTACCAGCACTGCTATCTCCCACATCATCAACACCTCCATCACATTCACCATATTGCCTAATGACTATAAATATGCAGAAGTCAACACCCTCCACAGTAAACCATCAGCCGACTCAAACTAACTGTGCGAGTACCATCCATTATCCTTGCTCACGGACCCAGCCAAAGTGATGGAGAAGGTCATCAACAAGGAACTCTCAACCCACCTCAAGTTTCACCAACTTCTGGACAACACCCAGTCAGGTTTCAGAAAGAACCACAGCACTGAAACAGCACTCATTGCAGTCACCATCAACATCAGGAACTTCCTGGACCATGAAAAAAACCCAGCCCTCATCTTACTCAACCTGTCCACAGCCTTTGACACAGACACCCACAACACTCTGGTCAGAAGACTTCAAGACATAGGCATCCAAGGACCCACACTCCCATGGATCTGCTCCTTTCCCACAGGAAGAACCCAAAGAGTTAGAATGCCACAATTCACATTGGAGTCCGAGACACTGATCTGCTGTGCACACCAGGGATCATACCTCAGCCCCACCCTGTGCAACATCTTCATGGTCCAGCTAGCCAACATCATCCAAGCCTTAGGCATCTCCATCATCTCATAGGCCAACGACATGCAACTCATCCACTCCCTGATGAACAAGACAACCACCTCCAGAACCAGCTTCATAAACTGCATGACCATGGTATCAGACTGAATGAGAACAAACTGCTGAAGCTCGACTCTGACAAAATAGAAGTGCTGACCTTCGTAAACAAGACCTCCGGATGAGACTCCAACTAATGACCACCGGAGCTAGGACCGACACCAACACCCACCAACTTTGCAAGAAAGCTAGGGGTCATCCTAGATGACAAGCTCTCCATGACGGCGTAAGTCAAAGCAGGGGGCACCTCCTGCTTCCACATCCTATGCATGCTCCCCAGGAATTCTACTTCACACGGATTAGGCAGGGGACAAATAATGTGGCCTTTCTGTGACCAGAAGTGCTGTGGTGACTCAACAAACATCGTACAGCCCCCAAAACATGGGGTCTCTTTAAAGCACAGGAAGGCAGAATAGGTGCATGAAAAGGATATGTAATCTTGAGTATGCATTGGATAAGAACAGTACATCACTAAAACCCCCTTGTTCCACAATAAAGAGCCTTACTGCAGTGTTATGTTATGTTATGAACATTTGTAGACCATAAGGGTATACAGGCGCTTGGGCAGTTGAGTAGGCATATGGCCCCCATGGAGTTACTTTAAGAGCCAGTTCTTCAGCTTCTTTTAGAACTCAAGAAGTGAGGAGAAGGCTCTAATGTGCTGGGGAGGTCTGGTTTATGGCTTCCTTTGTTTATTAAATACCATTGATAACTTATATTTTGTAAAATATACATTATAAAAATATTGAGCTAAAATGTAATAGGAAATACATTTGTTTACTTTAATTAATGTGAGGAGTTATCTTTATGCATTCGTCTCTATGTTTGTGTTTATGCTTCTCATATCGGCAGGAATCTGGAATTAAATGACTATTTCACAACTGTGGTTTGGACGTTAAGCTATTTACTCATTTAAATGTATGAATTGTTGGACTTTGCACTCCTGTCATCTTCCTAAATTTCAGTCTTATAATCAAACATGGGAACCGACAAGGTTTTTGTGACACTCACCAAAGTGAGCATGTGAGGTACAATAGCACCAAGCCACATCTCAAGCTTGTAGACAGGACTGGTAATAGATTAGGGTTGGGCCAACAAAGTCATTGAAAATAAACCAAACAGCTTAGGCATTTTCCTATAAAATGCCATGCTGAACCCACCAACCTTGTAGCCCCGCCAAACACTATGGGGCTCCTTTTTCTGTGCTCTTTCAAAGCAGTGTGAGATCTGAGAGAACAGCACCTCACTTCTGATTCCGTGGCATAGGGGCAAAATGAATAACAAATATTCTATAAATACCAGATCAATGGTAATTATAAGTTGGTTGGAGCATAACTTTCATCCAGTGGTATATGTTTGTACCTATCAAATACACCAGCCAGCGACTTCTTTTTTAGAGCCATTTTGGAATTTTAAAGGAAGACACTTTGCACCACAAAATTATTCTGAATGGCATTAAGGCAGGTTTTACTGAATAAAGCCTCAACACTTGAGGAATAACATGGCTCTCCAATCCACAGAGGTTTGTGGCTGGGAACCTGGTAGCATACTTCAGCCTTTCATGAACACTGCAGACCAGCCACTTTGCATCCAGCCTCCCATATTCTTTACTCACTGAAGTCTGAGTTTTGCAATACACGGCTTGTCCGTGTACATATCACCTGTCTGTCCAATGCTCTCTGTCGAACAATATCACACAAATCTTTATTTTTCTAATATGTCTACGGCAATCTACCGCTGTAATGTGATTGTAGTAGTTAAATCATACAAAGGACATGGATGTCTGAGGTAAGATGAAAAGGCACTACATGGTAGTGAGTGACAGATTTAGTAACAAAGTTTGAATAGAATCATATATGTAGAAAGCTATTTGTTGACTCTGGTCATTGTCTGCAAAGGAGTTCTTTTTTAAATCGAAATCCACTCAAAACAGAATTTAAGGACTTATACACCAAATAGGAAACTGTGGCAACCAAAACAGAAATGAGTTTTCCTCCCTGTGAAAAGAGGTGTGAAGAGAAAAAGTAGATCTATCTGGAACCTAGCTTGTCCATGAGCAGTTGTCTCAGATCAAAGAAGTTACAAAACCATTTTTTCCGTCTTCAAAATAATCCCATAATCTCCAATTCATTACTACTAATCTCCACGCTTCTTCGGATGGCTTTGTCATAACTGATGGCTCAAATATGAAGATAACAACAGCCTTTCTAACTCTCCCATCTCACCTCTTTAAAAGGTATAGAATGTTGCTGTTGGGAAACAGCCTTTTCTAGGCCGGACCTTCACCATGCAGTTTTTACCACGCAGGTAACTGCCACACAGCTAAGTACATAGTATAGGGTTGAACCTTTACCATGTGATGCAGGTAAGCATACATATATGCATTTTGTTTAAATCACATACTTTTAATTTCATTCCTAAAAATAAAATGCTTAGGGGGGGTGGAGGTAAAGAGAGGTAAGGATGAGTTTAGGATTTAGGGGTGGATAAAGGTAAAGTGATGAGTGATGTAAGATAATTTTAGGGTTTAGGGGTGGGTAGAGGTAAAGGAAGGTTAGGAGTAAAAAAAAGAGGGGTATAAAAGTACCCCCAAAAATAAAAATGAAAAAAATACAAAATCTGTGAGAGAGTGTGTGTGTGTATACATATGCATATATATATGAACGAAACTAGAAGCTCCTCCTGGGAAATCCGCCCGTAGTTTGGTGGTGCGCTGTGCCGGTAGAGCTCAAACCGGCAATAGTAATCCACACTTCGAGCCAGTAAAGCGCGCTCTCAGAAGAGGTTGGAAGAAAAACGTGTTTATTTTCTCAGGATGTAACGCGTTTCGAAAGGTAAACTTTCTTGATCGTTACTTCCTGAGAAAATAAACACGTTCTTCTTCCAACCTCTTCTGAGAGCGCGCTTTACTGGCTCGAAGGATATATATATATATATATATATATATATATATATATATATATATATATATATATATATATATATATATATATATATTCAATAAAAGCCCCCCCCGAGTATTTTCAATTAAAAGCCTCCAGGAGTGGACTGGGCCCAGGGGGTCAACATATAAAGAGAATAAAAGGAGGGGCATGTACGGCCAACTTCCTTAAGTCATTTAATGGATAACTGACCCCATCCCCAGGACCTCTGTTTTTTTTTTTTTATGTATTTGAAAGAAAGGTGTATTTACGAACATTATGCCATGAGTATGGCTAAATTTGTTATTGCACAAAGAAAAGAAAGAAAGAAAAAAACGAAAAAAATGGATGTTGTGCCCTATTGAGAGAGGTGACAGTATCTTCACTATGTCTATCATGCGTGTTTTGTCACGTGGTTTTGCACTTTAAAAAGAAGGCGTTCTAACCTCACGAGTATGTGATCAAGGGCAAGTGTTGCCCGAAACGCGTAATCCGAGGAAACAATAAATATTTAATTTGCCTGAATATCCAGTGGTTCGTGGTTCCTTTTCAACGGAAGCAAGCAAGTGTGTGGAGTCGAGAGAGGACCGTCTGGTGGTTTTTTATATATATATATATATATTCAATAAAAGCCCCCCCCGAGTATTTTCAATTAAAAGCCTCCAGGAGTGGGCTGGGCCCAGGGGGGTCAACATATAAAGAAAATAAAAGGAGGGGCATGTACGGCCAACTTCCTTAAGTCATTTAATGGATAACTGACCCCATCCCCAGGACCTCTGTTTTTTAAAAAATGTATTTGAAAGAAAGGGGAGCGTGCGGCCCCTCCTACCTATTTAATGGCCTGGGGATCCCATCCCCTTGGGCCTCGATAAATATATATTTTAAGAGGTGTGGGCCCCACTCCTCAAGCCATATAATGGACCTGAGGACCCCACGTGGCCCAATAGTATGCAGTTTCCCAGGAACCCCATCACTGGGGCATTGTGTTGTTCCCTCCCAGGGAAAGTATGGGCAGGGAACAAAAATCTACACCCTTGCCCACAGTCTTTTGGGCCTCCCTCCGTGTACCTGAACACTTTCCACAGTACTTTGGTGCCCCGGGTGGGACCGGGGCACCCAAATAAAACAGAAAATAATAAAAATATCAGCACAAATATGAAATGAGTGGATTTGCCACTCATTTCAAATTACTGCTCCTGCTTGGGAGTGCCCCATAATGCCCTGAGAGGGCTATTTATGGACATTAATACAGATATTAATACTACAACTCACGCCCTATCCAAGTACTGCTTATAATCTCACATTATTACATCACTCATGAGATGTTCTAGGACATCATTGATAACATCAGTGATGGCATCTGAAATGGCATCATTGATGTCAACACTGTGCATGGCGGGGGCATGAGTTATAGGTAATTTAGTTAACTATAACTGGTGAAATTCAGTGTTATTTTAAGGATAAAAAGATATGTTCTATTTGACATTTTCACCTATATATAACATCACTTTAACCTTTGGTTATATACCACCGTTATACATATTCTCTCAAACAGCACATACAATATTAAAGTTTGGATTATGTTCGAATTTTCAGAAATATATTTTTTGCACGTTAGAGTCTTAAATAAAGGAGAGCTAATTGAAATATGATGATGGCATTTCCGAGAGTTCAGTAAATTAGTGAAATCAAATGTTATTTGAACAATTCCTTTGGGTGGATCTAAATACATAGTGGTAAAGTGGAAAACAACTGATACCCTCAGAAGGGCTCAATTTCTCCGCTGATTTATTCAGCTTGCAATGCCTACAATGAAGGTGAAGGTGAACTTGTGGCAGCCATTCTTTTAAAGTGAATAACGGAGAGCATCATGAGAATAAAAAACATGTTGAGCATTTGCAGAAACAATTTTTTTCAAGACAATTGAAATTGCTCAGATCCGAAATGTAGAATAAATCGACTTTTATATACCGCTGAGAGGTTATGTGAGCAAAGCAGATCAGACTACGCTTTTGCAAGTATCCCTATCGCTGCGACCTTCCTAGAATGGAGCACACCAACAGGGCCGGACTGGCTGTAGTGGGTACCGGGCGTTTTCCTGGTGACCCGGAAGGGTGGGGGCTGGTTTTGTTCCTGGGGGACGGTTTTGCAATATCAGCCCCCTGTAACAAAAGCGGTAGCGGTGCTTCTCACTAGCACTAATCCCCCCCCCCCAAATCCCCCTCCACCCAGGCTTTTGAGCAGTTTGCCAGGGCTGCTAGCTGTTCTCAGTCCGGCCTTGTACACCAAACTGCCTCAGTGTGCATAGTGCTTCAGACTGTGCCTCAGACTGTGCCTCTTTGACAAAGTTTGAAGGACAGGAAGTCCTTCTGGACTGCTCCCTCTCTGAGTGCGCCGCAATGGCTTTTCTGCGTTGGCCTTTCTCATAAGAGAACCGTGGAGCACATACAAATGGATGCAGTACAGCTCACAGTGCACAGCCCATGTAATTTACTATGTAAAGTGGCTGCACTCCCCTGGTAAGTATTGGACTTGATATGGAATCATTCAAACACGTTCTTAACAAACTAAGAAAAGTTCCAAGTATGGATCTCAGGATGCCTTCAGATGGACATCAGATGCTTCATCTGCTGCTTGCTAATTAGAAAAGAGAATAGATTCTCCTAGTCGGAGGCGATCTGGCTGAGCTACAGAGGGAAAAGTCTTTCGAAAACCGATAAGGATGGAAATGTAAAGCAAATGAGACTGCCCCGTGTGTGTGCGCTTCCAAAAATGGTCTTCAGTCACTTATTTGTGGCACACAAAAAAACGTCTAATTCATGCTATCTTCCTTCATTTTTATTTGTTTTATTGTTACATTGTTTAATTAAATGAAATGTCGAGAGTTATTTTTTAAGCTTGTTGATATTAAAGCCTGCATCACTGTTTTTTGAAGTGGTCTTACTGCTCTATGCGGAGACAGCGCGCACTCACAATTCGGTGGCAGTCCCTCACACAGAATTCCACCTTCTGTGTGGGGAAAAAACATAAGGCAATGCACGATTTCCAATTTTTTTTTTTCATTGTCTTGCAAGGCTTTGAAAGGGATATGAGTGTGATTTTTTTTAATTTTTTTACAAAGGGTGTTTTATTCATTGCAACAGGGCGGGGGGTTTCCTATTTATTCATTCTTGAGTGTGATTCCTGTCTATTGGCTACTTGGGTGCCCCTAATGCCTCTAGGGATGTCAAAATGGCGGCTGTTAAAGGAATATCAACGGGAAGGAATCTCTGAGGAGTGCTCCCCTTGCATTGTTAGCTGCGTGCAATTGATAACACTCAGCGTATGTTACTCTGCATAGGAACACGAAGAAGTTCCCCAAAAAGAAGACTCCACGTGCGGTTTTCCTAGTGAAAAAGTGCAACTTTCCTAGCCAGCCTCACCTATTCTTTTATTCGAGCTTGAGAAAAAAAATCCAGCAGCCACCGCCTGAGGGATTCCCGAGGGATATCAGGGCCGGCCGATCTAATGGAAGAGAAAATTCGCTGTGTTTCTTGGTCTGATTGGTTTCATGAGGTCAGGTTAGACATGGTAGCTGGAAGGTCTTTGTATTCCATTTTCCAACTTTGATTTTCTCCTGAAACAAATTACGCACTCGGCTGGGCCTGCAACGAGCTACAAAGGTTACAGAAGTGTATCATTTCTAAAACAAGGATTCCCAGCTCAGATGAACTTGCTCGTGATTGACACAGCTTACCAGGTACATTTGTCAGCAGAAGTTATAGGTTATTTTTTTCTTCTATAAAATGTTATAAAACAATTATTGTCATATCAAATGTCATTAAATCGAAATCCTAGCACACTAAAAGCAGGGACACGATTTAAAGTAGGTAACAGTTACAATTTCGACAATTAAAACTTTTTGGGCGGTTTTGCAGCCTCTGTGATTTAAAAATCTTAATTACTGATCTTTAAAATTTAACTACCCCGTTCGATTTTGCTAGTTTTAATAGCTGATTTTGTGGCTGACATCAATCACAATCTTTTTTATCAGTTCATCCTCCGTTTTCAATAAGAAATTGTTTAAAAAACACCCAACCGATTAGGGCAGTCATAGACACATGGTGTGACTAGCCTCACCCCTTCATTTGGATGAAATGAGGCGCCCTGCACGGCTTGGATTACTGTTAGGGTTCCTGGCTTGGGAGGCCGGTGCATCACTGACTCGACATCAGCGTTTCTCAGCAGGTACTTAAAGGAAAAACAAAGCACCAAGCTCAGGTCAGCTGCCTTGCTGTTTACGATGGACCAACTCTGAACTTAGTTGCAAACACATAACAGTGGGCTCAAAACCAATCATCAAAACACGGACCAGAATTGAAGGTAAACAAAGTTAGTATAGGCTACTCCCAGTTCAACTTTACTCACATCTGTCACTTCGACTGCAGGGGTCATGGAAGCAGTGGCAGAGATAGATAGCAAGCGGGGCTCTTCGAACCCTGTTCCTTTTCTACAGTTTCCATTGCTTGCCATTGCCCTATTGCTCAGCGTCATTCCAATAATTTCAGAATAATGTGAACTAACTTCTTATATTTGCTGTACAGCCATAATACTTTAATCGTGTCAAAGATAGCTTCTGTATTGAGTTTGTCTGTTGTCATCCGTATGATCAGCGAGCATAATTTGTGCCATAAGTGGTCATTGATTGATCATTTTATGCCTGCCATGACTGGGTCAATTTCTGTTCTTTCTTCCACGTCAACTCATCTTGCATCTCCAGATACTTCATCACCTTGTGCTTTTCTCTGTAAAGGACAGTGTAAACAGAGGAGACCACTATAATTATTACTATTTTTGAGAATTTCTCTTTTACAAACTTTGACCCCATTATGTATGCACCCTTACCTCCATAGTAAATCCAGACCCCAGATTTACTGATACCAAGGGTACCTTTAACCTTAGAAAGCAGAATTAATGGGAATTACAAGATGAGTCCACTTAGAAGTAATAAACTACCACCAGACTCAGTAGTTCTGGTCAAGATTCTCCTGGTTATACCACAATTCACCATTAGATTTTAACTGCTTTCATCATCTGACATTTCTGGGTAAAATGCCAAAGATCTATATTGTTCGCATGTATCATATTTTCCGATAGGGAGGGTAGCTATCATCACCGGTCCCATCAGGCATCGCAGGGACCTGGTCATGGGCCCTGTACCCTTTCTATTTCGGGCAACATGCTTTCTATCGATTTGGTTTGAAATTGCCCACGCTACTATAACTTCTTTGTTTTCTGCAATTCTGGTTGGGAAATGACCTCACTGTCTGTGTGGTGTTGTAGCGCTATATTCATTATGTAATGTTTAAAGAAAGAGATTGACTACTTTGTTGCATCCTCTCGTATCAGAGATTTTGGTCTTGAACATTAGACATCCGGTAAGATGTTGTATATAAAGTGCTTTTGATAAAAGCACTATATGAATAAAAAGTTAATATTATCCATGATAGAGGCGCCTCCAATTGTTTATGATAAAATTAATATGCTTGCATCGGCTATACCAGTGTTTTCTGTGAGTGCGGTAAACCAATTTATGCACAAGAAACAATATGCGCTTCAAATCCTCCCAGGTTGTGGCAGTGGCCACGTACATTTGTTCAATACAATTTCCCTCTGAGTACATTAGCAGAATGAGAATGCAGCTTATGCAGCATGCTTCCAGACAATGACAAACAACCTGCACTAGAGTAATTAAACAAAAATACCTCCCATAAATAGGAAAAATATTTATGAAATAAATAAACTTCAGCTTACTCATGTGATCTCCTTTATGGCCATCGTAAACTCTGAGCATCTGGACCTGCCTAGCAATTCCATTCTCATAGGACAATAGCGGCCATATTAATTAATCATTATATGTGAATACATAATACATCGAACAAAAGATCCTAAGCTTAGCAGAAAATAGACTGAAAGCTCTCTGTGACCCATTTCTCAGTTTCTAAGGACAAAGTTCTAAAACGTCCATCCAATGGGTTCGTGACACCATTACTACTTTTACGTAGTTAACATAATAATTACCTTACGTACAATTGATGGTAACTGTTAATGATTTATCATTAGCGTTAGGTTTTTATTGTATGAAAAAACACCACTCACCTGAGGAGATAGTATTTTTTTAAGCTCGGGGTATAGCTGGGCAGAAAAGAATGGTAACTTTTGCCAATGGCTTCTAACTAGCTATATGTCTTTTCGAAGACAGGGTAAAAAGTTAGTGCACTTTCAGTTTTATGGACAAATGTGTTTTTCTAGTATTACGTGATAACTTTATGTCACGTTTGTGCAACGGTTTATACTGTTTTCGCCCACTATTACGTTTATTTAGTTTTTAAAAATGCAGCTTTCTTGTCCAATACTTTGACACATATTTGGGGTACACCCACTATCCACTCCTTCTTCATGCATCTCCATGAACTCTCAGAGCCTTTATAGGGGAAAACTGAATTCAGAAAAGAAAAACCTAATCTTTCTGCATAAAAATAAGTCTACAGTTTTTCTACATATATGATTTTCTTGTGATACAAAAAAAAACATTTATTCAAGCGAAGGTCTTGGAGATCTCTTCCTGGTGAAGATTTCCAGGTATAACCACACCTCAAGTGGATACTCTGCCCCTGAAAATCCATGTACTTAAGCTTTGATGGGACAGTGTGTTGGGCGCCTCTCCTTCTACACTCTCATATGTGTGGCTGTTTTCCCTTTCTCTTTGAACTTCTGCAATAAAACTCACATTAAGTTTTGTAGGAGTGCTTTTTCACGGGTTTACACAAAGATACAAACTTCCTGCTTCGTGAGAGTTCCCATATAATCTGCTTGTCTCTACCTCAATCCCATGTCTTCCCATGTTCTTTTCTGTTTTATGTTCACAAACCGAATATTTGTCATCTTTCCATTTGAGGAAGTAAATTTAGATTCAAAATTTCTGTTTTTGTGGATATGTATAATAATTGTGAATTTAAGCATGTAATTCAGAAAGTTTGTATTTCATACCTGAGGTTATAGGCATCCAATGCATAATTAAGTTTGACTACAGTCTGCATAATTCCCAAAACCTGACAGCTGGATAAAATGGGAATACTTTCTAGTGCAACTTAAAGTAGTAAATGGCTGAACAGCAGCAGGCAACTCTCGTGCACCTAACATACTACAAGCGTGCACAGTATGCAAAAACAAATTCATTATGTAAATGGCATGGTGATGAACCCGTGGTTGTTCTCACTCCTCTTGCTAGAATGGTGTGCATTGTGCAGAGGAATGCCACTTAAACGAAGCACACACTGGCGGGCAAAGGAATAATTGCTTTAGGAGAGTTCAAAATTCAGGGTACAGAAAAAGAAAACATTTTGTGGCCTCTGGTAGAATAGGTGGGATTCTCAAATTGCACATTTTCACTTCTTAAATCCGTGGTCTGGAACTCCATCCAGTATGTACTCAAGGAAAATTGTATTCACTTTTTGACCAATTAACCTTCTCTTTATAGTCCATTGATTAATTTGTTCATAGGTACTGTATCAGCTACCTGTCAGCCATAAGTGTCTGATGTAGCTTGTAACAAAGTCCTCAATGCAATACAGTGCAAATAAATACTTTTGTATGAAGCTCGATTGTCTGTTTAACTGTGGGTCATACCACCAGTGTAGAAGTGTGACGTAGTAAGTGTGACTTGCCTGTTGCGTAGTTTAAGTTCTTGAAGGCGACAGGCGTTTGTGAACCTGCATATTGTTGTGAACCTAACCTGTATTATTTTGAATGTCCTCACATGCCCTGAGAGCAGTGAGTAAGTATTTCTTTCACAGTTTATGACTGCCTATGGCTGTTGGGATCCTGTCTGGCCGGTCGTAGTGCGTCGTGGGCACTAATCTTTGGAATACATCTTTTCTGCAAAACTTCCTAAGGAGTCCGCCACTTATAAAATTTTGGCAACAAGGTGGGATTTGTCACCCCGGTGGTACAATGTGGTGTGGTGTTATAACACCATACCTTCTGTTTTAGAAATGACTTAACATCCAGATTGGCAGCTAAAGCATTTTCTACCCCCTCGTTGATGATCCTGTCAACTCTCTCAACTAGACCATTTGAGGAAGGGGAATATAAAGCCACTTGCAAATGGGTGACATCATGGTTTTTTTTTAACATAGACATGCGCTCAGAGGTGAAATGTGTCCCATTGTCAGTAACAATACTTCTAAACTGAAGATTTGCTCCAAGAATTCCATTGCTGAGTCCTTAAAAGGTGACTTAACAAAGGAAAAAGTACATCCACTTTGAATGACAATCAGCAACCAAAACCAAAAATCACATGGTGTCAAGTAATAAAACATTTGGCCCAGAGGAATCCATACCCAATATCTCCCATGGAGCATCAGGGTAAGCCTCAGGATGTAATGGAGTCTTGTGCACTTTCCAGTGTTTATCTGACAATAAACATTCTGGACATTTTTCAATCAGAAATCTGACCTATTCATCAATACCTGGCCACCAGTAATACTGTTTGACCTGCATAATCGTTTTGGTTGCACCTAGATGACCTTGATGTGTTTGTGTAATGATGGTATCACGTAGTTTGGTTGTAGGTAGATTCAACTCCCCTCTCAAAAGCAGACCATTCACCAGAGACAATTCATCAGCCACCTGACCAAACAACCTCAACTCCCCAACAAGATGTCTCTTCTCAGGCCACCCTAGTACAATGTACTCACTGACCATGTTAAAAATATTGTCACTTTGACAAGCAGACAACCACTCAGACCTGTACCGAACTCCCCGCTGTCAGCGACAACTGATGCTGCACACACTACATCAGCCAACATGCAATCATCACTCATCTCCTCAATTGGCATGCTTGAAAGTCAGTCTGCATTAAAGTTTTTGCCTCCTGGAACATGCTTTATTTCAAACACAAATTCTTGAAGTTTCGATACTAATCTGGTTAGTATGGCTGGCAAGTTATTACCTGAGCCTGCTGTGAAAATGTGAACCAAAGGCTTGTGATCTGTATTCAACTCCAATTTACAGCCCCACACATACATCTTGAACTTGTGAACGGCCCAAACATAGGCTAGGGCTTCAGGCTCGATAGTGCTGTGTTGTTTTTCATATCGCTTGATTGATCTGGATGCGAAGGCTACAGTATGTTCCGTCCCAGACACTCTCTGGCTAGCGTCTACGGTGATGATCGAAGATTGACCATCCTGAAATACACTCAACACAGGGGCCTTTTCAATGACTTGACTTCATTGAAAGCTCTCTCCTTGTCAACAGACTAAAGAACATTCCCACCTTTTCTTATTAATGCTCTTAGAGGTTCCACAGATTACGCGTGGTGTAAGTTCTTGTAGGCAACAGGCGCATGCAAACCTGCATATTGTTGTGAACCTAACCTGTATTATTTTGAATGGCCTTGTGTGCTCTGTGAGCAGTGAGTAAGGATTCCTTTCACAGTTGAGTCATAGGCTGTAGGGATCCTGTCTGGCCGTTTGCAGTGCATCGTGGGCACTAAACTTTGGATTAAATCTTTTCTGCAAAACTGCCAGTTATTACAACCAGTTTTTACTGGACTTAGTGAGTTAGCTGATGATGCCTAACTGATGGCTTTAAAGCTGTCCCTGAATATTTTCAAACAACTGTGACCAACAATAGATGTGCCCTTTTAGTCTCCAATCATATGAGGCAACTGCAACAATAAATTATGATATCAATGTCTGCTGAGTTCAAATTCTTGTTAACACTACCAAGAAAAGAGGCAAGGACCTTGCGCTCACTATTCTACTTATGCTTTCCTTTCCCTTAGGATGCCTTTTTGATCTGAAGTTAGCCTTTTGTTATGAATGATGCTAGCTTCTGATTGGTTGAAGACGGCCAAACATATATGTGATCAATAGTAAGTGACTGTCTAAGGTCCTGATTTATAGTCTGGCGGATGGAAATTACATCCTCAGGGTGATGGAGTTAAGTACTCCATCATCTTGAGAGAGTACCTGCCCATCAAATTTAGAGATGTGCCCCAGCCCTTGGACATCTCTTGCACGGGCATGCACTGCCGTCATGGCTTTTCCTGTCAATGCATTAAAGGTTTGACTGAGAGCTCTGTCAACATGACAAAGATGTAGGGCAAACTTCCATTTTTATTTTTTTCATACGAAATTCCAAAGCGGTATTTTGTTTTTGAAAGTAAAAGAAGGAATGACTCCAATGCCATGGGAGTTTTATCCCATAGTGTGAGGGTCGTTTTGAAAGGTTTCACTTCCCCTTACCACCAGGTTTTACCTACGATGATGGACAGTGAAAACTTGCTGTTTGTCTGGCCACTCTAAATGGATTGGGTGGACAAACGGCAAACCCTCTGTTCACCATTATTGGGTGGGTCGTCAGAGGCGTATGTCGGCGGTGAAGACGGAATAGTCTCACCTGTTGAAATTCTGAAGGTCAGCCTGTCTCTAACTGAGGTGGGCAAACCTTCAGTTTGACAGAGAGGGTACGCCATCACCTTTGTGATGGACGGAGCATCCTCTCCGCCAACTTCTAAATGGTGGCATAAGGGCCCGATTTAGAGTGTGGTAGATGAGTATTGACTCCATCAGGGCGACAGAGTTAAGTACTCAGTTGCCCTGAGAGAGTACCCACCCACTAAATTTAGAGATCTCCGCCAATCCAGCAGACATCTCTTACATTGGCAGGAACTACCGTCACAGACACAAAATATAAAAGAAGCAATCATGTAATATATAAATTACACACACAATCAATTGAAATATGGTTTACATCTATATACAATTCTTGCACTGCCTATGGTTACGCAAAATAATTACGCATTACTGCCTTCAGCTCAGGGCATTAACAATGACTACCTACCCTTTTAGGGACTTTAACTGCCATAGAGGCCCATTGGATGGGTCTATGGTGTCTAAAGATGCTCAGGGCAGATAACAGAAATTAACACTCAACCCCATGTGGTAAATAAAGCCATTAGCACCTGTCCCTCTCATTAAACCCCACACAGTCAAATAAACTCATATCACATTTAGAGGTCTTCAGAAATCGGTGCTATAATGTCTGGACTTCAGCTACAACCCCTGACAGGTTCTTTGTAACCTTAGCGTTTATGACAGCAACCAGGTCAGTGTATTGGCTTGCTTTGCTGAATAAAACAGCACATCTTCAAGAATTCAATTTTGTTTTTTGTTTTGTATTCTTTTCATTTGGTGCTTGACTGCTACACACAAGTTGGCAAAACAAATCTTTTCGATGAAAGATAACACCAACTCTTCAAAGCACACAAAAGCGTAATTCATACCAAAGGTAATGAGTATAATTTCAACTACCTTTAAACTAGTGTTCAATAAGCAGGTACAAAAGAAAGTTCTGATTAAATAATTTGAGAAGAAAACATTTTAATCAATACAATTCTTTCAAAATGCAACAATAATTTAATCAAACAAAAAAAATTAATGCATATGTCTGTAAAATGCCCCCAACGAAGTACTACTACTTATGGTAACCTATTTACCAGGGCGCTCCCTTCGGTCTTCAGATGCTGGGTTACTATCCTGCGCTCGCTTCCTGAGCTCCTCCAAGGGGGGCAGAGCTTTCTCCACATTGATTCCCCAGTTCTGGAATAAGTTGCCGGAAGGCCTCCGCAAAGAACCAGCACTTCTCCCTTTTAGGAAAAAATTAAAAACCATCCTTTTCATAGAAGCCTGGGGCACAATCTTGGCCTAGTTAGGGCGCACTACTCAGTAGAGCTGCTATGGTGCCTTCTCTCACAGCGCTTAGAGACCAGTTGGTGATATGCGCTTTAGAAGCTCCAATTAACATAACATAACATAAACCAAATCACTCCAGAAAATTAAACGTAAGGTCCCTGTTGCCCTAGTCCTAGCAATAAGGTGGAAGTTTATGAAATTTTCAATCCCTCATTTCATAACACAGGCCCTTTGTACACATTTCCCTAGTACCGGGCCAATTAGGAGGCCAACCTGAGGCAGAATGTGCATTTCTGACTTCCTCAAGTGAGGGCTCCTTTGCACATCTCTGTTTGGACAAGGGGAACATGATCTCACACCATCTACCTATGACCACTTCAGTTAGCGGTCAGTTTCATAGACAGTACAGAAGTAGGGGAGACTGTGGCACATGAGTGGAGCACAGGGATAGCGGCATCGGAATATAGCAAAGAGACAGAAGCATACACGTAGAACAATGAGACAGCAGCCCAGAAGTGGAGAAGGAAGACAGCAGCACAGGAGTGCAAGAGGGAAACCAGCAGAAAGACAGAAGGTCAGCAATGGTGCAGGGTGACGACAGCACAGGAATGAATCAGGCACACTGCAGTGCAACAGTAGAGTTCAAATTAAAGCAGTACAGGATTGGAGGAGGCAGACAACGGCTCCGTTGTGGTGCAAAGAGACAACAGCACAGGAGTCAAAAGACAGCAGCACACCAGTCCAGCAGAGAGACAGCAGCATATTAGTGGAACAAAGAGACAGATCGCAGGACTTTAGTAAGTCTCCCCTTACCACAGGTAATCATTTTATCCACCTTCTAAAGAATCAGTGCATTTGTGAGTTGGAGACTAGTGGTAGGAAATGAGGGGCTACAAGCAAGCAGTAAGGTAAGATTGGGGCATGGCTCAGCAGTAGGGATGTACATATTAAGAGAGACGTTTTAAGGCTCTGGCCCAGGGCCCCAGCTTTTCAGGAGGGCCCCTGATAGAGCCAGCTCTGTTCTACAGTCTCTTGCCCGGATGACCTTTAATGATTCTTAAACAGATTGTTTTAAAAACTGTTTCACTTTCATTTATTTTTTAATGTGGATGATGTGTAGAGTCTAGTACAGACATTTTAGAGAGAAATGTTGCGTTAATGTTTTATGCCACATCCATAAAAAAAAGTTTTTTATATCGAAACAGGACCTTACATATTAGAAAAGGGACAGTGTCACAGAGATTATTTGCAGTGAAATTAGTGAGCTGCTGCTGTGTTACAATATCGAAAACACACCTCACTATCCCTGAAAATTAGATGTGAACACATTTAGGCCCTTTGAGTCGCCAGAACGTCACTTTTTATGACGTTCCGTGGTGCAGGACCCTGCTCCATATTTACGAGGCAGCACTAAGCCACTTTTTTTGGCTTAATGACGCTTCGTAAATATCGTTCCCTTCAACACAGTTTACTGCGTTAAAGGGGCGTGCAATGGGTGTTGCTGGGGGCGTTCCCAGCAACATCCATGGCTTTTTGACACTGCCCCAGATTTACGATTTCTCGTAAATCTGAGGCAGCGCCAAAAACTTAAGCCTCCCAGGCGAGGCGTAAGGGAGGCACAGCGAGGATAAATATCTTTATTTCTCCTTGTTTTATTCCATTTTGCATTCTGCAGCACACATAGAAAGAGGAAAACGTCTCTTGTGATTGTTTTTGTGCAGAACGTTTTTCCCAGATCTAAATTACTGTGTTCATTCGCTTTTGTGTGGAACTTTTTTTTTGTTAACCTTCTCTGGCTGCACACATTTTCGATACTTCTACTAAAGCTGAGCTGTTCACACTGATAAAGCCCCATTCACTGACAAGATAAGATTTCTTCCCACGGAAAAGGCAGACAGCTTCTAACCGTATACTGGAATGCTTGCTTTCTATTATTTAGTTCTATAAAGCAGATGCTTTAGCCTTAGAATGATTGTGGCATTTCCTATTGATGCCTCAGTGCCTTTCTTTGCACTTTGTAGGCATTATCAGATTGATTTTTTCAACTTAATCTATTTGGTCATTATGATCAAATTCTAAATGTTGTAATAACATTTTGCATTAAAAATAAAGTTAATATACAAGAGCTATGCTATATTTTACTACTAAATAGGCAGCCACAAGTGCAGTTACCTTGCAGACAACAGGGTCATGATTAGAATGGTGAAGCAGGTGCATTAGCACTGGGCCCAAAAGTTGTCAGAACTCTTCTAAATACATAATATTGCTATAGTTGACTACGAAACAGGCATTCACAAGTGCAGTTACCTTGCAGCTAAAAGGGACTTGATTTGAATGGTGCAGCAGGTGCAGTGGCACCGGGGCGAAAAGCTAAAGTGACCTCACTAAACCCAGATTATTGCTAAACTATAAAATTAAACAGACAGTCACTAGTGCAGTTACCTTGCAAACAACATGGTCATGACTTGAATGGTGCAGTAGGTGCAGTGGCACCGGGCCCAGAAGTTGTCAGAACTCCTCTAAACACCTAATATTGCTATATTTTACTACTATACAGGCAGTCACAATTAGTGCTACCTTGCAGTTAAAAGGGGCTTCATTTAAATGGTAAAGCAGGTGCAGTGGCACCAGGGCCAAAAGTTCTCATAATTCAACTAAACTCCAAATGTTGCTATACTTTACTACTAAATAGGCAGTCACAAGTGCGCTTATCTTTCAGGCACTAGGATCATGATTTGAATGGTGCAACAGATGCAGTGGCACCGGGGCCAAAAGTTGTCATAACTCTACTAAACATCAAATATGGCTATATTTTGCTAGAAAACTGAAGGAAGCAACCCGTTTAGGGCCACCCGGGTCGCTAATGACCACCTCTCAGCCTTCGGTCCTAAATGAAGAGCCGGTCAGACAGTAGCGAATACAAACCAATAACTGTTTATTAACATTCACTCAAAGCGGAGCCCCATCTGCCCAGTCACTAGGAGTGCTGCAATACATTATGTACGTTTCGTAACCGGGCAAAAACACGCCCCCAGTGGAATTTTCCAAGAAGGTGCAGTTAAACAGCAAAATACAGAAAAAACAGTTTCAGCGCTCATATCTTACACAAAGTAACATAGTCCAAGGTCTTCCCATCCGGAGCCCGCCACCAGACAAGGGAGAGAGGGCCTCTATCTAGTGAGAAAGCTAGGTGCTGACATGAACAGTGTGCTCGTTACTAAAACAAAACCCAAGTGAAGAAACGAAACTCAGAGAGGAGCATTTCTTGGAATTAAACTAGATCAGTTTCGAACAGACTAAAATGGCGCCCAAGTAGAAAATGGCGCAGCGAATGCTAAATTACATGGAGCTCTGGGTAAGCATGAACAATTTCTATTCTAACAAAACAGGCAGCACAAGTGCACTTATCTTTTAGGCATTAGGGTCATGATGTGAATGGTGCAACAGGTGCAGTGGCACCAGACCAAAAAGTTGTCAGAACTCCTTTAAACATCTACTTTTGCTATATTTTACTACTAAGCAGACAGTCACAATTGCAGTTATCTTGCACTTGAAAGGGACTTGATTTAAATGCTGCAACAGGTGCAGTGGCACCGGGGCCAAAAGTTGTCAGAACTCCACTAGACACCAAATATTGCTTTATTTTACTGCTAAACAGGCAGTCAAAAGTATATTGCAGGCAACAGGGTCATTATTTGAATGGTGCAGCAGATGCAGAAGCACCAGGACCAAAAATTGTCATAACTCCTCGAAACACAATATTGATATATTTGACTACTAAACAGGCAGTCACAATTGCAGTTACCTTGCAGTTAATAAGGACTTGATTTGAATGGTTCAGTAGGTGCAGTGGCTCTGGGGCCAAAAGTTTTAGGGACCCCACTAAACCCAGGTTATTGCTAAATGTTACTACTAAACAAGACAGTCACAAGTGCATTTATCTAGCAGGTAATAGTGTCATGATTTGAATGGTGCAGCAGGTTCATTAGAACCAGGACCAAAGCTCTAGGGACCCCATTATACACCTAATAATGCTATATTTTACTACTAAACGGGCAGTCACAAGGGCAGGTACCTTGCAGACAACAGGGTCATGGTTTGAATATTGCAGCAGGTGCAGTGGCACCGGGCCCAAAAGTTGTCTCTAAACACCTAATAATGCTATATTTTACTACTAAACGGGCAGACACAATTGCAGTTACCTTGCAGTTAAAAGGGGCTTGATTTGAATGGTGCAGCAGGTGCAATGGAACCTGGGCCAAAAGCTCTAAGGACCACACTAAATGCAGAATATTGCTAAAGTTTACTACTAAACAGACAGTCACAAGTGCAGTTATCTAGCAGGCACTAGGGTCATGATTTCAATGATGCTGCAGATGCAGTGGCATTGGCCCCAAAAGTTGTCAGAACTCCTCTAAACAGCAAATATTGCTTTATTCAACTACTAAATAAGCAGTCACAAGTGCAGTTACCTTGCAGGCACTAGGATCATGATTTCAATGGTGCAGCTGGTGCAGTGACACCAGTGCCTAAAGTTCTAGAAACCCCTTTAAACACCAAATATTGCAATATTTTACTACTAAACAGACAGTCACAAGCAGTTACCTTATAGGCAATAGGGTAATGATTTGAAAGGTGCAGCAGGAACAGTGGCACCGGGACCAAAATTTGTAATAACTCCTCTAAACACATAATATTGCTATTACATTAATTAATTCTATTATTTCCGTCTTTCATTTCATTTTTCAAAATTTTGCTATTACTTACCTTCACTGTACCACTAGTAACAGCACAATATATTGCCTTTTTGTACATAAACAAGTCATAACACTTTAACAGACTTTCTGTAACTTATATTGTACAACTACTCAGCAAGCTACAACTTACAACAAAAACAGCTTATTACTAATCACATAGGTGAAACAGGTGTTGCCGGTCTGGTATACTAAAGGTTATTCTTGCCTTATGGACAAGGGCACTAATAGCATATGGATCGGAGGTGTTGTCTATGATAAACTGCAGGCCCTGACATGCTTCCATTAAGACACCATGATTGGCTGTGGGGATGTGAACTCTCTAACTGAGAAAGCGACTAGCCGAGCCATACCCAATGGCAGGGACACCGAACATGCACCACCACACCTGACACGATGCCCGTATTTCTTAGCTTATGGGGTGAATCCATAGCAAAATTCTGGAACTGATATTTGAGGAAATTCATGTCATAAGAGATCTTGGGCCATATGTACAACCATTTGGAATTGCGACTCGCAAATTGCGAAAAACAGCGAGTCGCAATTTGCGAGTCGAAATTCCAAATGTACAATAATGTCAGAGACACTGTTAGCGATTCCCAATGGGGTCGCAAAATGCGAGGCTCATCAATATTCATGAGGCACTCGCATTTTGCGACCCCATTGAGAATGGCTGGCCCTCCCAGGGATGGTGGCCTGCTGGGCTCAGCAGACCACCATGTCTGGAACTGCTTTTAAATAAAGCAGCTTTTTTTTAAAAAAATGCAGCCCGTTTTCCATAAAGGAAAACGGGATGCATTTAAAAAAAAAAAAAATGAAACACACATATACATACACTCACACACAAACACATACACACGCACACAAACATTCTCTCACACACTCATTCTCATATCTCTGGCACTATTTCGTACATTTGTATTCTTTCACACTCACACAGAGACACACTGCCAACAGACTTCAATTAGCCAGTCTGCTTTTATTGTGTTAGAAAAGCTTGCACTGCTGCTTCTGCTATACCTGCATGGCCTTTTAGTGAAGCTTACTAAAAAACATAATCTCTATATTCTACTAAAATATCTCTATCTATCTATCTATCTATCTATCTATCTATCTATCTCTCTCAATATATATATATATTTAAGTCCTTCCATAAAAAAATGCTGACCTTAGTATAGTGGAAGTCATTCCTAACTTATGACATTTGAAAACAGTGGATCTACTCCTAGGAAAAGTCAGGCTTCCCTGGTACATCATGAAAGTACTGGAATTAGCAAATTTGACTCCACAATTTAAAAAATGTTTCAGGGGAGAAGCCCACTCTCCCTTAAACCACCTACAAGAAATCTGTTTATTCGTTTTGCTTGCTGGAGTTTGGGGGAAGTATCACACCCCACCCTTTACATAGATACTTAGCCTGCACTAGTGAGCAGAATTTTCAGAGTGTAGAGACAACAGTTTGAGTTAAGTGTGCACTATCTGTGTCGAAAGGACAGGAGCAGAGACTTTGCAATGAAATAACAGCATTGTCTAATCATAAAAAATGCATATAATTGCTTGCATTTTAAAAGTGGCTAAGCATGTCGTTATCATAACCTACCTGTAGTTTTTCCCAATTATAGTCAAAATTTAGCCATGTGGTCTGGGCTATCCCAATAACTGTAACTTTGGCTCCCATGGCATGCAATTTTGACAAAAGTGCTTTCATTGTATCATTGGAGATGCTTTCATAAAACAAACAAACATGCAGAAGTAGGTGATGTATTGAGAAAAATGAAGCGATCATGTAGGTAAGTATTTAACATAAGGCAAACCCCAGCTGCAGATATGTGGTGCCTCCTTGCATGACTTGTGCACAACTGAAAGGAGTAAAGAACTATTGGGTGTGTGAGCACTTATCTGAACACATATAGAGTGGGGAACTTGGCACACTTCATGAAAACTAGCATCAGTATAATAGGTCATGAACAGGTATAAAGGACTGAGAATTGAATGGAGCAAAACGAAGGAACAGGTACAAATGATGGAAATTTAAACAGTATAATAAAACGTTATAAAACCAAAGAGCATAAAAACGAGAGAGTATAAATATACAAAGAAAGAGCCTTACTACACATATTCATATCTCTCCTGCACATCTATATTGGTAAACCTAGATTGCATGCAAACAGGCATAGTTGATGCCAGCATTTTAAACCCTTAAATTGGCTTAGCCAATTTCAGCTTTCCAGGCATGGTGTTAGAGCTCTCTTTACACTTGATCATCACAGAACTTGGACTGTAGGGTTTAATTAAAGTTTGGTAAAGTGGAGGCCAAACCATAATATGCAGAGCTCCCACCAAACTCATGGATTACCCATCCCATTGAGAGGTGGGGCAATTGCTGATTATGCAGGGATAAGACTATACTGATTCATAGTCATTGGCGTTAGTCAGCCTGCCACAATGCCACCACCATTAGCTCCTCAGGAGGACCACCATGTTCATGCCTGTCTTCTGGATGCAGAATGACCCTGCTTGAGTCTGCTATATCTTGCAAGAAAAGGTATGGTGGTCCCCCTATCAAAAGAAAATTCCCTGCTTGCCAGGGTATTGCTATTATCCATTTCAGAATCTGCCCATTCCCCCCATGGGATTTTGCCTCTGAAATAGAAAAAAAGGTTGAGCCTGCCGAAACAGCATGGTATGCGCCTAGTGTACAGTTTTAACAAAGCTAGTTCCAATAAGCAGCCGGAGGCACTTTCATCAAAACACCGATGAAGTAGGCAAGGATAGCTGAATACAGGAGGGGCTGTTCATGGAGAAGGCACAAGCGATACCCTCTGCTGACCAACCAAACTACCAAACATCCAGCCATGGTCTATATCATACAATGTTATTGTATAATAATATAAAAATCAATTATTCATTCAAAAAACTAATAAATCCATACTGGCATTAGAAACAATTAGAAAGGGTCCAAATTTGGACAAAAACATCGGTTAAACTTTCTGATTTACTCCAAATCATAGGTCTCATAGTGTTTTCTAATTCTCTATGACTCTTCAACTAAAATTTGTGCAGTAGGAGTAACCAATTTTCCATTTGGCTGCTAAGGTTATAGCTAGTGAGATAATATTACTCACATATAATTCATTTTCCCTGTTATTGCTGCTTTTTTAATTTAAATTATGTATTTTTTCTCTGAAGCCTTTACAACTTGCATCTATCTTCACGCAAGCGACTTCATTTTTAATCTGGATATTATGGTCTTCCAGTCAAAGGACCCCAGAGGAAATATTGCTGCTGTCTGATGTTCCAGATAAACAATTATTTTTATCTGCTTGTAAGTCTCTTTGGAAGCCAGATGTCCAGCTCTGGCTTAACATAGCCATCAACAGAAAAGACGCAAAAACGGTGTCATGCAGAAAACTTGTAATTGGGAAATTGTTCATTAATCTGGAGTTAGTTTTAAGGACATCAGTTTGGCATGCGTTATACAGCATACCTATCCCCAGTGCATGTCCCATTATCGCCTGCTCCAGCATTTGTTTTCTTTTCAGTTATGGCTTGACAGCACAGCTGTTGCCAGTCCTTATGTACTCAACCTAAAAAATAGCTTTCAGGAGCACTACAGACAGGGGCTTTGGGTCCACCCCCCACGATGGTGGAGAGGAGTACATGTTTTGATTGGGCAGATGTTGTGTGGTTCCATGGAAAAAGTACTTTTCCTCCGTGCAGCTGAGATAATTTTGTTTATTTCTCCAGCTGCATGAACCAGCAGCAGTATGGCTGCCAAGAGAAGCCCAACTGGCATGCATAAAGTATCAAGCTTGCAATGGGATAGAGCTTAAACTTTCAGGGCATGCACATGGCATTGTAAGGCTGTTAAAGTGTATTAGATAAGTAGATAATTTACTGTGTTTGTTTTTCTCAGGCAGCAGCGTAGCAGCGCAGCAGCACAGCTCCCCTTCCCTCTCCATCATTAACTTCAGAGTACAGTTGTGTGTTAAGAGCAGCATGGGATGCCCAAGGATACACTACATTCATTTTTATGAACTCTAAGATACCATAGTAGGCAAGTGTTTTGGTGTTGGCCACATCCTCTGTCAGATCCTGGGAGTAGAAGATTTTCACTGTGATGATACTCGTAAGGTCCTGTTGAGTGGGGTTGTATATTGTTTTTCCAACTGTAATCGTGTACATATTTGTAATTTTATAATTGTTTGCATGATGATTGCCAGTGTATGTGCTCTTCAGTAGTCCTATGATGCCTATAATGACAAGCCAATGGTAAAGGCTTTATTGGTTCATGCCAAAGCAAGCAGACATGACTTAATTATAGTGATAATTAGGCTTTTAAGGGTGGATTGTTATTACACTGCACTAAAGAGTGTAGGGAGGTATTTTGTAGGGGTGTGCGAAAATCATGTTATTTGCTTTCATGTAATTGTGCAAAAGTTCAGGAAAATGATATGAAACTGAGCCTAATTACACAAAATACAAAGCTGTCATTTAGCACTACATTTGAGTGTTAAATGTGTATTTCTCGCCAAGAAATAGCACAAAAACAAAAATGCTTCAAACAGCTGCTGCTTGTGTTCTGGTTGTTCATGTTGATCCCGTGCTATAATTTGCTGCGAACAGCAGTGTAATTATGTGACGTGGAATTTTGTGTAACAAGCATAATGAGAAATTCATGAAATTATGCCAGTGTTAAATATTTCCTGGGCATAGTATTTTGTCACACAGAATCTAGCAGATTACCACAGCAGACAAAGGATTTGTTGACCCACCAAAGCAAACTATTTGGATAGAAGATTTGCACTATGTTAATCTTTATTAGGCTCTATTAACAGGGCTTTTATTTTGTTTTGACAACTGTAATTTTGTGAATATTTATAATTTTAGTACAGTATCCCTGATGGATGCCCTGCTGGGAAAGCGTATGACCAACCGTGTAGATCTGAGTTGCTTATGGTGATAAGCCAATGGTAAAAGTGATAGGCTTGATTGTTTATGATGAAAGTTATGATGATGACATATTGATTGTGAAAAGCATAAGTTATGGTCAGTGCCATTGAAGGTGTATTATAATGACTGTATTAAAGGCAATAGATAGGCATTTTGTTGCATAGAATCTCACAGGTTACTGTACTAGGCAAGGGTTTTGGTATTGGTTAGCTCCTTTGACTTACTGTGGGTACAGAAGATTTGCACCATATGGATCCTTGTTAGACCCTCTTAGCAGAGGTAGTATTTTGTTTATCAACTGTAAGTTTGACTGTTTTTCTAATTTTATAACCGTATGCCTGATGGTGGCCAAGTGGGGAAAGCCTAAGCTCAATACAGTAGGCCTAAATTGGGCATGGCGACAAGCCAATGATAACAAGTATAGGCTTGATTTGTTTACCAGAAGAGGTATTGCAGATGCCATAGGTATGCTCTATTTATTATGAAAAGTTAGGCCAAAGGCTAAAGAATTGATTTATTTACTATCTAACTCATATGTTAAAGCCATTAGGCCTTTAAGCTTGAATTATTATAGTACCGTGTTAAATCATGCAGTCGGGTATTTTGTTACATGAAATTTCACAGATTATCTTTGTGGAGCAGGAATTTGAGCCAGGATGTTGTTTTAAAGAAATCATTAAATAATACATCCATCCATATGTATATATATAAATGATGTATAAATGAATATCCATATAAATACATAAGTGGCCTTTGTTTAAGCCCTCTTCTAGCATAGGTCTGTCTGAGTGTCATTTACATTCAGCTTCTATCCAAAGAGCCTTAGTGCATAGGATAGTGTATGTATATGGTAGTGCAACCCTGACCAAAAAGCAGTGGCGCGTTGCACGTGGTCAAAGACACGCATAAAGTCAAAGTTTAAAAGAAGCTCGAGCTGGGTTGAGTATGAATCTTGCATTGTGATGTATGGGTCTCCAACACTTTCCTAAATTGATCAGCATTAGGGCAGTCCTCATGGATACGAGGCTGTTGTTCTGGATCTTGGCAACATAGTTGGAAAAGGACTGCTGTCTTGTTTTTAATTTTTAGTTTGCTTCCCGATGGAGTCCTGGTTTTGGGTGTGCTGAAAGCTCCCAGAGAGATACAAAAGGGGATGATGGACGGAACGTTTGAGCCAATCAAACACTCACCCCCAGTCAACTGATCTGGGTTTAATCCATCATCATTCTTTAGCTCACTCCACCACCCCAGTTCAGACATGGCCATATGCAAATCAGTCTGACCCTGTGCCTCATGGGAACAGTCCAGCCTGAACTGCCAAGCCATGTCTTCCCTGGACCGGAAACAAGCATCCTAGACCGGTTTCTGGCATTTCAGCCGTCATCAGCCAGGCTTGCTTGAATCCAGTGGCAAAGTGAGCAAGGGACCCACGTCTGGGCATACCCCGCCAACTTAGGGCGACCAAAGCGATACAAAAGGGGATGATGGACGGAACGTTTGAGCCAATCAAACACTCACCCCCAGTCAACTGATCTGGGTTTAATCCATCATCATTCTTTAGCTCACTCCACCACCCCAGTTCAGACATGGCCATATGCAAATCAGTCTGACCCTGTGCCTCATGGGAACAGTCCAGCCCGAACTGCCAAGCCATGTCTTCCCTGGACCGGAAACAAGCATCCTAGACCGGTTTCTGGCATTTCAGCCGTCATCAGCCAGGCTTGCTTGAATCCAGTGGCAAAGTGAGCAAGGGACCCACGTCTGGGCATACCCCCGCCAACTTAGGGCGACCAAAGCGATACAAAAGGGGATGATGGACGGAACGGGGGTATGCCCAGACGTGGGTCCCTTGCTCACTTTGCCACTGGATTCAAGCAAGCCTGGCTGATGACGGCTGAAATGCCAGAAACCGGTCTAGGATGCTTGTTTCCGTGCTGGACTGTTCCCATGAGGCACAGGGTCAGACTGATTTGCATATGGCCATGTCTGAACTGGGGTGGTGGGGTGAGCTAAAGAATGATGATGGATTAAACCCAGATCAGTTGACTGGAGGTGAGTGTTTGATTGGCTCAAACGTTCCGTCCATCATCCCCTTTTGTATCAGCTTGTTCGCCCTAAGTTGGCGGGGTATGCCCAGACGTGGGTCCCTTGCTCACTTTGCCACTGGTTTCAAGCAAGCCTGGCTGATGACGGCTGGAATGCCAGAAACCGGTCCTAGGATGCTTGTTTCCGGTCCAGGGAAGACATGGCTTGGCAGTTCGTGCTGGACTGTTCCCATGAGGCACAGGGTCAGACTGATTTGCATATGGCCATGTCTGAACTGGGGTGGTGGGGTGAGCTAAAGAATGATGATGGATTAAACCCAGATCAGTTGACTGGGGGTGAGTGTTTGATTGGCTCAAACGTTCCGTCCATCATCCCCTTTTGTATCGCTTTGTTCGCCCTAAGTTGGCGGGGTATGCCCAGACGTGGGTCCCTTGCTCACTTTGCCACTGGTTTCAAGCAAGCCTGGCTGATGACGGCTGGAATGCCAGAAACCGGTCCTAGGATGCTTGTTTCCGGTCCAGGGAAGACATGGCTTGGCAGTTCGTGCTGGACTGTTCCCATGAGGCACAGGGTCAGACTGATTTGCATATGGCCATGTCTGAACTGGGGTGGTGGGGTGAGCTAAAGAATGATGATGGATTAAACCCAGATCAGTTGACTGGGGGTGAGTGTTTGATTGGCTCAAACGTTCCGTCCATCATCCCCTTTTGTATCGGAAAGCTCCCAGAGAAGCGGAGCTTGTTTGCAAAATAGGCGGGGATGCTGGTTGTGATATCTTTGTAAATGAATGGGTAATGGGTCACTCCACATTATTCATTGGCTCTCTTGCCTTGCAAATAGCAGCATTTTCTGATCAAATATGCACATTCACCTGAAAATCAGTGCATCTCAGTCCTTTAGGTTCAAACTATCCCTTTTATAGTACCCCTTTCATTTTCTCTTTTTATTTACATTTTTCTTAAGAAAATACTATAGCTGCCCAGGCACTGCTAAGGGGCCGCTTTCTTGCCACTCATTTCATCTGCAGTTTGTTACATCCAGTGTGGCCACTTCCTCTAAACCAGGCTTTGGTTAAGGAATGCTGTTGTCCTTAGTGTATTAATGTTTTCCATTCCAAGATGGCTAATGCGTTCATTCTAAATGCGGTAGCCATGTTGGAAATTTAAAACAAGAATAGACTATGTACAGTACCGCTACAAGTCAGACACCCATAGCTATGTTTAGTTTTGTCATTGCCAGCATCCACCTGCTCTGTTTGGCCAGCAGCATGTTTAACTTTTCTACTTGTATTCTTTTAATTTATCTTGCCAATGTTGTTGAATGTGTGTGTTTTACTGTGGTTATGTCAGAGGGTGAATGCACAAATCAGTTAGATGGTTGATGAATGGAATACCTGAGTACAAAGATGAATGACAGAGTGCATGCATGAATTACATATTGAGAGCCTAAACCCCACAATGACACAAAAGACACTTTCATTTATAAGCCTGGGGTATTGGCATTGTTGTTGCATGTTTTCTAATGTACTTGGCCAAACTATATTTCTACTAATTTGTTTCTTCGCTAAATTAGTTTTTAATTATTTGAGTTCTATTATTTTGTCTTAATTTACATTCTGCGGTGGTGTGTTGCCTACTAGGGTAAAGGTATTGCTGTCATGAATACACTGACGGCATACTGAACAACAGACCAGATTCACATTCCTCTCAAGCTCTATGCTGAAGTTATTTCTTTGGATATATCAATGTTGGTTAAAAACAAGTAGAGGTAAAATTAAAATAATGACAGTTCTTAACTGTGGAAATTCCTTGCTGTGTTCTCTGGTGCTGATATGTGTTACTCACTGCCGGCATAGCACTCCATTTTAATTTGGCCACTACAACCATCGTAGCTGTCAACTAAGCAGTCAGGATAGCGAGAGTATTCACACAGCATATCTGACTGCATTCTGAATAACAAATGCTTCCCTATATATTCAGGGATAATCAGCACTGTTCCCCTCTGTTAATACCATTCCATAATCAAAAGCTGTTCCCATGACCGAGACAATGGTGATATAACTCCACTGTGCTTTACAGTAAATAAGTCATATCAATATTACTAATATGTTTACTCTGTCATATTATTTGTATTAAGATAATGATAGCTGTTGTAGTGAAATAATTTTTAATTATTCACACTTTATAGTGTACATTTCAGTAGTACACTAATATTTTAATTAAAAAATATAATTTGACTAACTTCCCCATATCAATCTTAAAATGTTATCTCTTATTATTATTTATTCTCATCATTCCTCTTAGAAAAAGTCATAACCAATCTGTCGTTTTCTCTTTTGACTGAAACCACATAACTTAAAAGCATTAAAATTAAATAAATCATTCTGGTTATTGAGTGATGACCTACAGTAAAATATTTATAATCCATGATCTATACTATTTCAGTTTGCTAATGTAAAGCCTATAGTGGGTGGAAGTAGATGATTTCTTGCAAATAGAAAGGTATGAGATCCCTTCTGAGGACATAAAGGAATGAAGAATTTGGCAACATGCTTTTTTTTGTAGCCATGTATATGAAAATTTCAATGAGTAGGGCCGATGAAGGGTTCAGGGGGTATTACACTCAGCCACTCTATTGCACCTTTGTTTACCATGTATGCTCCTGTTTACTATCCTTGTTAGTATGTGCTGCTGCTATTCTCTATCTTACACCAATCACCCCTTCCACCAAAATTTCAAGTGAAATACATTATGTTAACATACTCGCTTATGTTTAAGGGAGGTAATTAAGGTAAATATACCATATCATGGTTAAATGTGACTAACTTTATACTAGCATGGGAATTCCTCTTTCAATTTAGGAAACGGAACATTATTAGATTTATTTGCTTCATAACCACCTTAATAAATGTTGAGCATCAATTGCTTTGAACAAAAAATATTAAATGTATATTGCTGCAATGAAAATTAATTGTGGAAAAATATGTTATTTATAGATTTCATAACATTTAAACTCACTGTAATCTGGATATCGAGAGGTTCCAGACTAACACTGTGGCAGCAAAAGATAGTTTTTAAGAATTTATGGATTGTTCTGATGCATTTCAAAGCTACTTTACAGAACATTCTGCACTGAACCAATTAATTTGCTTTGTCCCTTTCAAAGAGATTCTCAAATGAAATTATATTTAGCCAGCAGAATCGCCTAGTGCGGATATATAATATACGTCAGTGCAGTGCTTAATTTGTAAAATATTAAGTGCCAGGGCTCTGAAAAGGAGGCCACTGCAGCTTGCACCACCCATCGCCCTTGTCATTGCTGCCAAAACAACTACTAACCATCTCTCTCGCATGTAAATGCGACAGTTCAGATTATTCTAGGTCCCCAAAGCTAAAGGAATGGCTGGGTAGGTAGGTATTAGCAATTTTAATGTATATTGTATTCGTAAACAAGCCTTGTTCTGCTCATCTCTAAATCAGATGAGCAGCACCACCATGTGGTAGACTGTTTTAAGTATGGTATTGACAATTAGGTTCTGGTGCTGAGTACCGAAACCAATTAAATGCCGGTACTGCAGTAGCGGCCCGTGGAGGGAGTTCCGTGGGACGGTGAGGCGGGGCGGGGGAGGGGCAGGGTGGGGGGTAGTAAACACCGGAATATGGATGAACGGAGGTAAGTAAACAATTAAATAAATAAAACGAATTTCGTTGCGCGCGCTGTATCGCAAAATGCATTCAAAAAGGAATTTGTCCACTATTTAAGAAGGTACCTATTCAGTTGTACTATCTTGTTGTATTTGATACCCACTCATAGAATGTACTCAGACTCGTGGGGTGTTCACACTCGGTTCCATGAATTACATTGACTAATACTGTTAAACAAAATTCTGTTACAGCCTTGAGAAAGCCCTGGTCGCACTGACCATATAGGGTGAAACACGTGTCGGCTGCTACAGTACTTACAATGTATTCCATATAACAATCTGGATAAATGAGGATGTAACGGACAAAATTTGTTCAAGATGAAAATACAAAAATAAAAATAAAATATAGAATTTTCAAAAAAACTAATATACATCAAATGGGACTCTTCTGTAGACTACCACAGAAAATGCTAATTAAGGAGGAGTAAATACTCAATTTATTTTGCATAATTAACTAAGTGGGGCTGAAGAGGTCCAGTGCCTCGAGTGAATCTCCTCCACCTATCCAAAACTTAATTTTTGGGCATTTCTATCCGGGATCAGGATCCCTGGACCTTCCGCAATACCAAGAACACTGTCAGCGGGTCTGCATGACTCCTGTATCCAGCATGCTCTCCATTCCGGGTGGACTGAACTTTTGGATTTTTTCGAGTCAAGTGCGACCAGATAGACCCAGTTGAAGCTATTGCTTTCTAAGCACTGAATATTGATTTAATCTTACTTGACTTGTGTATGTTGGATTTTTGTTGTTTTGGTCTATTTTACTTTATTGATAAATATTGGCTATTTTACTAAACTGGTAAGGAGTACTTTGGTGGTGTGTGTGTGTGTGTACACAAATACTTTACACATTGCCTCTTTAGTTTAGCCTGACTATTCTGTGCTGAGCTACCTTTTGATGAGCACCTGTAAACTTTTACTGTGTCCTACACTTACCATGCCTAGAATGGTCATCTCTACTTGGACAGGTTGCATACCTCTGCCAACTAGAGACCCCATTTCTAACAGTAATATAGGCAAAAGAATGATGGCAGGGTGAGTCAAGATAAACTGACGTCACATATTTTTGTAAGCATTTCAAGAGAAGGAATGTGGAAATGTCTGTGGTGCCAGTTGGAGGGGTTCTTGTGGGCCAAGCAGAGTACTAGAAAACCATATTTTATAAGGGACCCTCAAAACCACTTTCCCTCTACAAAGCCAATTTTTAGGAGCAGCTTTCATGAGGGCATCCACAAGGTAAAGTCATAGACTAGTAGATATTAACAAAGAGTATTTTTTTCTCACTAAGATACATGTATCCCCGCAGGCAACTGGACTTTAGCTCCTCCAATGAATCATGTCACACGGAGTACTTTGGAGCTGAACTTCACCTTTGTTGAAGACTAAAAATATACTGTGCTGCTCATTCTTTACAACTCTTGCTTTCATTTGAACTACTGTTATTGCAACTTAGTTGAGATTTCAGATTGAATCTTAATGATAATATGGGTGTCTGGGTTCTTTGTCTTAGAATTGGGTAAATATGATGGATGTGTGTAAGAAATTCAGTTGTTGGTTTACTGGGGTATGCTCCCTGGTCAAGCAGCAACCACAATCCTTGTCAGGGTAAGGTACAAGAAACCTCAAATCAACCTGTGCTCAACCCCCTGGTAGCTTCACACAGAACAGTCAGGCTTAACTTAGGGCAATGTGTAAAGTATTTCTGCAATACTTCAAACAGTAAAACAGTGAAAACACCACACAAAAAGAATCCCACGCCAAGTTAGAAAAATAGAACTTAGTTTAATAAAGAAAACAAGACCAACATGACAAATATCCAGTCAGTAGAACCAAAGATATTGAATGCTAAAGTTTTAAGAGAAAATAGCACCAAAAGGCATGAAGCGCCAATTGTGGATATTTGGTCGATCCAGACCAAGAAAAAGTCACAAGTTCAGCCCAACCGTGATGGATCTCGGACCAGCTTCAGGGACCCTGTTAAGCCCCTTGAACAGAATACCTTAAATCCTGGTTTTGCGGGGCATTGCATGGATCTGCGCCGGAGATGCTTTGTGGTGGCCAAAGTGATGCATTGGTTCCAAAATGTGGCAAGGCTGCAGTGCGACGTCCTGTTGCGTCGACATTGGGGATCCCGTAGGCAAGGGCCTGCAATGTGAAGTCTGAAGTCGGGGATGTGTCACACAGTCAGGGTGATGGGTTGGTTCTGAGGAGCTCCGAGGCTGCAATTCGGAGTCCGACAGCATTGATGAGGTTGCCTTCTGCGAAAGATGTGAGGTCCTGCACTGAGGATGCGTCGCGCAGCGGCAGTGCCGAAGGCGCTGCGGGCTTTGGTGGTGATGCGAGTCTTTGCGAAGGGTCCAATCCTCACAGCAGTGGCGAAGCCTCAGTTCTGCTCGGGTTTGCGCCAAACAGTAGAAGAGATGCTTTGGTTCCACTGGATCCACAGGCTAGCAGAGCACCTTAGGCTCACTTCCAAGGGTCCAGGACTGGGGTGGCACTACTTGGCAGGGTAGACTCAATGATGGCAGACTCCAGGTGAAGATGCAAGGTTGCTGGATTCCTGTTATGTCCCTGAGGCTTCAGATCAGTAGGCCAGCCAACTAGCCCTTGGCGTTCTCTGGGTTCAAGAGATGCAGGTTCAGTCTTTCTCACCCAAGCAAGAGGGCAGCAGGCAGTAGGTCAACACAGCAAAGCAGGAGCCCAACAGACAGCAGCCCAGCAGAGTGGCAGTCCTTCAGCAGCACATCAGTTCTTCTTCTTGGCAGAGTATTCAAAAGTCCAGAAGTGTACTGAAGTGGTGGTGTCTGAGGTCCAGTATTTATACCCAATTTTGCCTTTGAAGTGGAGAGAAGCTTCTAGAGGCATGCCTTTTAAGTGCACATATGCCCTACCTTCCTGGCCCTGGCTCCAGACTAACTACAGGTTGTATGCAGCCCTTTGATTAGAGACAGGACACAGTCTATTCAGGTGGTGTAACAAAGGCTTGGCCCAGCTTCTCCCCCCCATCCTGCCAGTGATGGCCCATCCAGTCACACCTGAGTTCCCATTGTGCATGGCTATCTAGGAGGAATACACAAACTTCAACTGCAAACTAAACCCAATCATGTGACCAGTGAAAGGCTGCAGGCACCAAATGGCTAAGGCAGGAAAATGCCAACTTTCTAAAAGTGCCATTTTCAAAATTGTAATTTAAAATCCGACTTCACCATTTGGAAATTACACTTATAAAATGTAATAAGGCAACTCCAATGTTTTCCCATGGGAGAGATAAGCCTTGCAGTAGTGAAAAATGAATTTAAGAGTTTTCCACTCCCAGGACATGTAAAACATGTCCTGCTCTTTAAATACAGTGCACCCTGCCCTCTGGGCTGTCCAGGGCCTACCCTATGGGTGACCTATATGCATTAAAAAGGGAGGTTTGGGCCTGGAAAAGAGTTTATTTTGCCAAGTTGAAATGGCAGTTTAAAACTGCATACACAGGCTCTGCAATGGCAGGCCTGAGACATGATTAAAATGGCTACTTAAGTGAGTGACACAATCAGTGCTGAAGTCTCACTAGTAGCATTTAATTTGCAGGCCCTGGGTACAAGTTGTACAATTTACTAGGGACTTATAAGTAAATTAAATATGCCAATGGAGATAATCCAATATTACCCTGTTTTGAGGAGTGAGCACATGCACTTTAGTAGTGGTTAGCAGTGATAAAGTGCGAAGAGTCCTAAGGCGGGCAAAAATGAGGTCAGAAAAAAATGGAGGAGGGAGGCAAAAGGTTTGGAGGAAGACCACCCTAGGGCTGACAGGTCTAGCAATGTGTCCCACTTACCCTGTTAACACTAGGCCTGGCTGGAATTTTTAATTCTGCTTGCGGAATTGGAGGAACTTGGTGTGTCCGCTTTAATCTTTAAATTTGGAGTTCTGGCCAAATTCCACCAATCTCTGCATGGCAGATTTTTTTTCCTGTTCAAGCAATGCAATGATAATGTAAACAATGCGAGGCTCCAGCAAACGAGATGGTCAGTGAGATTTGGTATCCCCTAGCACGAATTCTCTCGCTAGGAAGCCTTATGGAATGATTTTCTAATATGAGCAGTCGTAGTCAGAGAGCTGCTTCTCGAGTAGATTTTCCACTCAAGTGTCAGCAAAATCAACTCAAATGGCCGCACTTTCTTGCGTACCATGTGTTGCTGTTTGCCTTGATTTTTCAGTGCAGAACACGTTACTGGTGCTAAATCACAGAGCAAACAGTGCAACGTGTATTTTTTCTGCCCATTGGTGGAACTCTGCAGAATCACGCAGAATGTTTATGTAACTCCGTGGAATTCCACGGAGTGAAATTCTGCGAGTTTCACCCACCCTTAGGTCAATCAATCAATCAATCAGTTCTTATACATCGCGCCTTATCCCCCGTTAGGTCGGATCCAGGTGCTGCGGTGTCCTTTAAAGAGCCATGTCTTGAGTCCCTTCCTGGTTACATGGTTACCCTACATAGGGAGCACTGTTGAAATCCCTCATAACCCCTATCTAGCTGGATATCTGATGATCAAAAATGTATAGCCAAGACTTGGGAACCCTAAAGGACACTCCATCAATAAGGGATATCTCACTTGAATATTCTCACGCAAATCTTTTAGAACCCCAGCACAAATGGAATACCAATAGATATTCTAAAGAGAAACTCAATGGAATAGTAAACAGAGCTTCTGCATATTGTAACATGTCACTTTCCTGCAAGAACTAAATTCTTCAACTGATTTATTAAAATTGAAGTAAATCAGATCAAAGTAACGACTCTGAATTAAAGCCTAGAGATAGATATTTGTTATATGAAATCTAACATTTAACCATAGTAGGGAAGGATTTTGCTATTAGTTAGTCTCTCTTACAAACCCTAGGCATCAAAGACTTTCACAATGATAATTCTTGATAGAATCTCTTTGGAAGATATGGGAGGCGTAGTTGTCTGCTAGGACCTTGTATTAAAAAAATCATTAAATAATACATACATCTATATATATTAATATGTTTAGATGTCGACACATAGAGGGCCTTTGTGTCACCCTTCGCCGGCCATTGTTCTGCCTGAATTTCATTTAAACTCTGCTTCCATCCATGACAGCACATGGGAGAATGGTTCAGTCCACATCTATTATTGGCTCGCTTATCCTGTGAATATTAGCAGTTTTGGATCACGTGTGAACCTGAAGATGAGGGCCCTTTAGTACCAAGGCTGGTTGGCCAGTCATGTAGTTTTAATTTTTCTCCTTTTATTGTTCCATTTTCAGTTCTTTGCTTCTCCTCCCTTTGTTTTAATTTTTCTTAAGTGGCACTACTGCATTCTAGTCGCTTGTTTGGCATTCATTTAACCTGCAGCACACCTCATCCCACATGGCCTCTTCCTCTGAACCAGATGACCATTATAGAATGCTGTTGTCCATTAGGTATCATTGTTTTCCCATTCCAAGATGGCCAACACAATGGTTCTAAACATGGTGGGCATGCTGGAACTTTAAAACAACAATAGTCTGCACAATACCTCTCCAAGACAGACACAGGCTGCCTTGCTTCGTTTCCTTATTGCAAGCATATTCCTGCAGTTTTTAGTTGGCAGCATTTTTTATTTCTTTACCTATGTTCTTTTAAGTTATCTTGCATATGTTGTTGAGTGTGAGTGTGTTCTATTGTGGTTGTATCAGTGTGAATACAAGAATGAGTCAGTGGATGGATAACTGGATACATGAGTGCAAAGATAATTGATAGAGTGCTGGTATGATGACTTATTGAGTGTGTAAACCCATCAATGACACACAAAGGGCACTTTCATTCATAACCTAAACCTATTGGCATTGCCAATGCTTGTTGTCCTCTGTTTTAGATGTTCTACTATGAGGTTTACCCATCTAATGTGGCATGTGTGTGTTTAGTGAACTCTGTAACACATTCGACTTACTTGGCTTTCTGTTTCCCTTTTACTGCTCTTTACACTAACTGCAGTGTTGGACCAAAGGAATACTTTTAAAAATTAGAACGAAATTTGGTTGGTTATGAAAGAAACAGTTTTTCATAACTTTGAATTTTCACTCTCGTGTGTTTCTTGCAGATACTCCATCTTATCCGTTAGTAGGGCTATGCTAAAAATGTACTTTTACCGGCGAAATCTGATAACGTTGTAAACTTTGTAACCTTCAAAAACTGTGTCTGTGGGTAAAACATTTTTTTGCGTAAGAAGCTACCCACAAAGCCGTTTTTAGACCGTTTTTCCATTAAAAATTGGTTTGTGGAGGTTTTGCTAAATTTTGCAAGATTTTTTTCAGGTTTTTTCAAAGTTTTTAACCTCTTGAAGTTTGCAGAGAAAAATGTTTAGATCTTCTTACTCCCACCATAAGTTAGCCAGGGCCATGACGGGCAATCAGGCATGTATATTACGTTTGAAGGATAGTCAACTGATTTTTAATCCAACATCAAACTAGATGAAGCCAAATGTGTGATTTCTGCAGAGACAGCACTCTGTAACCTTGGATGCTCGCCTTGGTTATTTAGCAGGATCGAACAGAGATTAGCTGAGCGGTTTGCTCTCTTTCTCTGAGCTTGTGGAAGATGCAATGTGTTCCAATAAGTGCCCCACTGGTACCCACTCCACGTTTTCCAATTGATGTGTCAAAGGTTTCATCGTGCAAAATAGGTCGTATTACCTCTCCCAATCAGCAGCTTTTTGAACATGTGCGATTAAGAGCTAAATCAAGCAGCTCCACTAACCACGGTCAAATTCCTTCTTACTTTAGCTTCTGTACAGGTCTCACCAAATACAGGCACGGCTGGTACAGTTAAGAGTGGTTGGGCAGGGCGGGGCAGGGAGGAAGCCGGCATATGACAGGATAGGGAAAATAAATGAATACAATTAATTACCTTGCGCTCGGTGCATCGCAGACTCAGTGCTGCAGCGAGGGCAAGGTACGTGGTTTTATTTATTTCTTTATTTTTCCCTATCTCGCCCTAGGTGGCCTCCCCCGCCACCCCCACCCCGCCCCATCGCTTTGACCTGTACCGGCCGTGCCTGACCAAATATTTTATCAATGCTGCACAGTGTAAAACTAACCCATGCAATAATGCCCTCCCTGTCCGGACCAGGCAGAGATAATCTTACAATAAACGGTTGTGCCATTTCAGTTTGCTCACCTAATATATTTATCATCTCTGCACATATCTCACACACAACTCTGCAATGCATGGATCTCATTCCATGGGAAAACAAATTATTCAATAGCATGAATACACTACATCACATGCACATATTTGACACCCATTTCAGAGGTTTTGGGATGAGACCAAACAGTCAGTTCAATTTCTAGCTTTGGCTCTCAATCTGTAAGTGTCAGACTTTAAACATAGTTCTCGCAAAAAATTCCAAGTCACCGAAATTAGCTAAAAGGGAGAACATTTTGGCTCTATCCCGTAGGACACAGTCTGCGAGTTAAGACAGACAGACAGACTCTTGGTCTAAACTCACTTTATAGAAGCTCTAGTTGGTGAGTCTCAGCCACTCTTTGCTTCACACATTTCAGGCTCTTGACAATAGACCCAGGAATAATACAGGCTCTAAATAGACCAGGTCAAAAGTACTCTGAATTGTTACTAGAAATCCCTAAGTGGACCCTTGCTAGAAGGAGAATTGAAATAAAATGAATGGCACTCCCATCCTGCCGAGGATGAAGCTACCTTCTATCCAGAAAGGAACCACAGCTATTGGAGAGACACCAGGCAGTCATTCATGGAACTGTACCCACTATGTCCATGGAAATGTATCCTAGTCAACATGTGCCTGCTCATGTGCACAGCAACACATTTGCAACAACACATAACCATCTGGAAGCAGAGGTATCCCATTCCACCAGTTTGTAATTGATGAACTAATCCTCCAAGTATCCTTCCCTTGGCGGATCCCTTTCCCTCCAGGGTATGACTTCCAGCCCCAAGGGCTTCAAACAAGGTACCGCGTGGAGATCAGTGAATATTGTGACCTGCTCTTACTGAAGTCATCTCTGACAGGCCCAGTACAACCTTTGGCAGCCAACAACCTCCCTTGACTACCTGTTAACTTTCCGGACCATGCCTGGTTCACATTCTCCCTCAAAATCACTTCAGGCATGCTTCCCAATCACATCACCTCATAGTAACACAGTCAAATAAAACCTTCTGCATTTATTTACATGCTGCACCAGGTCAACTACAGCATAGGTGTGAGGTGAGGTGAGCGGGAAGAGGTGTGGTGCAGCAGCCAGGGCAGCTGACTCTGGAACACGGGGGCTCATGGTTCGATCCCTGGGGCCAGCGGCAGGTTAGCCCAGCACCTTGTGACTCTGGGCAATAGCTTGCTTAATCTTCCCGACGACCCCCAGCGCCGGGACACCTCTCCGGAGGTAGCTGTGCGCTTTACAAATGCTGGTATTTCATTTTATAGAACCTTCTCCACAGTGAGAAAAATCTAGCTCCTTTTTAATGCAGGTTGTACGATCACTGCACTACTGGTGTTGCCTATTTGCCTAAACATTTGACCCTTTCTAGCTGAAAATAGTTGCTAATCAAGACTAATCAGAGCTCCATACACATTTTACAGCCTTTCCATTCACATACAGTATCCTATATTCCCCCACTAATAAAAAAGCACCGCTATTATAGAAATTGGTCTTTTCTACACAACAGTTACCAGTGATAATGTGGATATTTGCCTACACACATAGACCTAAAACATGTGGAGCTTACACCATTCTCCCACTCTGGTAAGTAAAAATCATTGTAGACATGTCATAGATATGGCTGCCTCACTACCACTACACTATGCGGCAACTGGTGTTACATGGTCAAGGCCCTTCATAAATGAAAATACTATTGATTTGCACAATTTGGGTTCCAGAGGAGCCTTGTTCAGTTTCTCATATCCTGGTGAACAACCTAAGAGCATTCATGCGTTGACACCACTCTTCTGTGACACCTTTGGCAAAAAGGAACCAAAATCACTAGGAATGACCTTATTGTTCCCCTGCAGCTGAGACAGTGTCCTTATCTCCTGCCATTAGGTAGGAATTCTATGCCTTCTCCTTCAGCATCAACCTCTGGTCTTTTTCGCATCTTCCGCTCCCTTCTCTTTATGTTCTGCGTTCTATCTTTGAATGCTTCTGCTGTTGTTGCTGTGCCTTGATCCAGTAAGGTCTCCCTCACTTCTTAAATAAAAGTCCGCCCATTAATCTGTCGCAGACATGTAGCTCCCTTGCCTATGTAAAAAGGCCTGCTGCCCCTAGGGCATAAATAAAAGCAAATTAATTGAAAAGGTGATGGAACTTTAAGTTGTCGAAGTCCCAAGCTGCAAGGAATTCCCTGGTGAGATGGAAGTCAGAGAGTAGTGTAGATGCTCCAAGCACCAGGCGATGTACTTGGTTGGGTGATTAATATAGAATACAGGCCTCATTTGCATCTCAGAAAGTAAACAGGAAGTCTAAATGCCGAGGAGTACACACATAAAAAACATAAGGTATATATATAAAAAAAAAAATCTCTCAATAGTACCCCTGTGAAATATAGAGCTCAAAGCAGACCATTTCCTTTCAGAGGGCCATTAAGGAGATGTTTGAGTGTCTCTGACTAGAGGCCGTAAAGGCAGGTTGATATCCGCCTAACCTATATCATCCATCAGCCACTATCGGCACAACAAATGAATGACATGTCACTAGGTGTCATACAATTGGGATGCAGTTTAGGATTTTCTGACACAACATATTTCAAAGTTGCTGAACACTGAGCTCAAACGCGACCAATCTCCTGAGGCGATGTGTGGTCTAAATATAAATGCATTGCTTCACGGTGTGATCTGATCGCCACCCACTGTACGCAACTGGCGCCATGGACGAGGGAGGGGCAGGTGCTGTGAGAGGGTTCGGTGCGTTTCTCTGACCTTTTCTATGTCAGTGAACATTGGATTTCTCGCTGCTTGTCAGTTTCATTGAAGCCCAATTTCAAGATAATAGAGAGGAGCTCACACACCCATTCATCTCCCTGCCGGATAACGAGCTGACATTTCATATTTCACCTGGTGAGTCTGCTCGGGTATAGTGTTTGCTATAATACGAATAAGAGTGCATTCACTGCGGACAAGATAGCCTAAATGAAGATATTTAAGAACGCTGGAAAAATGAATATATCACCATACTACTCGACGACGACGCTGTTAGAAAAGGCATGCATGAAAATATATGAAGAAGCCTGAACAGTAAAACATTTCGGAAGTACCAAAGAGGACTTGTGGCGTAACGCTAAAATAAGAGCCAACCTGGTGACTTGGGTTTTTGTTTTGGCCTTAATGTATGAACAAAAATAAAATAATTATTTGCAACAAAAAAAAGCTACATTGCTCCCTGCAGCTATGCCTGCAGCTAACTCAATTTTTTTTTTAAAAAAAGGATGTTTTCCAAATATCAAGTAGGCAGAGACAAACTGTAAATTCAAGTTTCAGAAAAGTTTCCTGAACACATTTTGCGATTTCATATGTTTCTTGCTGTAGAGGAATGACAAATGTGAAGAAGCAAAATAGTATTGAAATGTAATGAGACGTTTTTGCGAAACTGTATACAAAATATTGAATATAAAAATAGTAAACACGCAAAAGTTGATGGGAGGAATGCTTGCAACAATCTAACCACTGGAAATCACTCGGGGTAGCACTCCAACACATCCAAACCCATTCTTCTCTTGCCCACAATGCCACCTCAGTTTGGAACCAGCCATGTGCAAATCAGGTTGAATGTTGGAGTCAGGAGCCTTTCTGCTTTTTGAATTCCCAGAGCAGGAAAAGCAGAGACCAACCACTTAACACTTGGAGAGCAGATCCAATCACTAGGTTCCAGAAGGAGTCATGAGTCATTGAGTCCCTTTCTTCTAGAATGGTCTTCTTTCTTCAGATTTTATCTTCTCAGGTCCAGGAGTAATGGATTGGTGGTGAGGTTTCAAACTTAGTCTGCACTCTAGCTAGTGTTTGGAAAATTTACCACACCCAATACAGTCTACTCTTCTCGAGCTATGCCTAACTCCTTTTGATGCACTTCCTCATTTCTTTATTGCACAAAATTCCCAGCAGCACTACATCCAAAATAGCTTAGCCCTTATCCATCCGGAGGAGCTCTGGGTTGCCCATAGCCAGTCCCCTATTTATATTGGTATCCTCCCCTCTGTCAATCAAAAATGTATTTTCCCTCCCGCTGGGATTGGACCCAGAAGTTCTATGTAGGAACTGAGAATAAATGGAAGCAGAATCTTATAGCTACATTTGGTACCTTTAAGTGTGGCGAACAGGCGTGTTTGAGGTAGCGAGGTGCCCAAACTTCAGGATTTTCTCCTTTTCTTTGGGAGGTGTACACTCTCATGCCAGCCAAGGGTTCATGACCTAGGGAAAGGCACCTCTTTGGGATTAGGGACTCACTCCAGCCGTGGTCCCGCATGCCTGGCTGATGAGGGGTGATCCCCCAAAAACCGGTCCTAGTATGCTTATTTCTGGTCCAGGGAGGACCTGGCCTGGCAGTTCGGGCTGGACTGTTCCCCAGGGGAGCATGGTCTAGACTGATTTGCATATGGCTGAGTTAAAACTGAAATGGTATCGGGAGCAAAAAATCAATGTATTTAGAACCAGATCTCTGTACTGTGGTGAATGTTTGACATTGTTCAGCATTCTGTCCATCAATTGTTCTTTTTGCATGTTCACTAGTAGCATTTAATTTATATGGCCGGTGTATATGTATTATCCTATGTACTAAGGACATACATATAAATTAAGTAAGCCAATTAGGTGTAAGCCAATTTTACCATGTTTTAAGGAGAGAGCACAAGCACTTTAGCACTCCATAGCAGTAGTAACGCGCACAGAGTCCCAAACCCAACAAAAAAACAATTCTGCAAAGCAGGAGGGGGAAGGGTAAAAGGTTTGGTGCAACCTTGCAGAGAGTGCCAGATACAAAGGTGATATACTTCTATTTCCTTTGCTCTGAACACAACCATGCACATTCTTTGAAAGTGTCCAACAATGGTGATGTGTATATTTCCAAAACCACATAAATGGAAACTTCAATGAGTTTGAAACATTGTAGACCTGCTTATTTAAGTTATGTTGATTCATAAACACATCTCCATAACCTTAATAAAACACTTTAAAAAATGATCTTGGTGTCATCCATTTTAGGCATGATAACTCATTTGTGGTGTTATTCATATTCCAGGCTTTAGTTCCTTGAGAAGTGCCCCTACGGTCAGTCATTTTATTTACCAAACATAGCACCTCTCCACCTCTAGTCATTTATAGAAAAAGATCGGGCAAATGTATTTTCTCTGAAATTAGACCAGTGCTCTTAAAACTTAAAACACACACAGCGCTGTTTCATTCTTTACTCAGACCAACATTTCATAAAATATATATATTTGTGTTACTCGATGAAATCACTACCCACTTGATACAAACTAGTTTAGCATTTTGCAGCTCATGTCTGCGGGTGACCTTCGGTGAAGACAGCTATAGAAATGGATCAGTTATTGTAAGATGTATGACCTTTACCACTGCCTTCCTTGTCCTTATTATCTATTTTGTGGAGGCTGCAAAAAGCTCCTTTATAATCCTCCCTGGCCCCATGATCTTGATCAGTCTGAAGAGCACAAACAAAAAACGTTAACGATTTCCTCCTCTGATATTAGCTTAGCTGTATTACAAATCAATTTGTTGCATCAACCTTCTCTTTAAAGTTTCCCAATTAGTATTCTAGGCAAAGACCCAGTGCTTCATACTCTTTCACTCTGCCAAGAGAGCTAAGAAGTCACATTTTTAAAGGTTCATACCAGTAGAAGGCGTCAATATGTAATATATTCTAATACTAATCATATTGTTAAGTTTGTAAACATTCCATCTGGATACAAATTCAAAAAGCCGGAATTATTCCTTTGCCTTCACTGAGTTCAAGTATATAGTTTCTTTAGGTCACTCTTAAAGAAATAGCATTGGAAGATGACAACAACGAACAACAAGATGGTAGAACCACTGCTTGTATTAATGACAGCATCAGGGGCATTCCAATCTTCTCTTTTCACACAGTATGCAACTCTGAACGACAGAGAGCAGCCATAGGCAAACCAGTCTTGATCCTGCTCCAATAAAAACAGTAGTCAGTTAACAAGCTAGCCTATAGCCAGTTCCCCCTCGAGATGGGAACACATGCAACCCCAGACTGGTTTCAGCCTACTTAGGCCTAATCTGTTGTAAGCTGTAGGTTTAGTCCTGTGGCAGAGTGAGTGTGGAACCCTTTGAACGTAATGCAACAAATGTAATAGAGATGGAAGGAATGCTTAAATTAATATCAGCCACTGATAATCACTCAGGTTCACATTCCAGTTCTTCATTGTTAGCCCACTATGCTACTCTAGGCAGTGACTAGCCGTATGCTAATCAGTCTTGGTCCTGCTCCAATAGGATCAGAGTAGCCCATACTGCCAGGACAGGTCACTTCTATAGTGTCTTGTGAGTTAGTGATAATGGAACCCTTCTGGTTCCTGATGGACTCTGTAAAAATATGATGTAAGTGTTCAGGGGTAGTGAATAGAGTTCATGTTTAGAATATTGAGTTTGCAGTTACACACTGAGGAGTAAAGATGTGTAATACTTAGTTCCGTGTGTGGAATATTCATTTACGAGTACCCCAGCTGGAGTGGACGCTATAACTTCCATATGAGAACACAGCTACCATAGCCTGGCTTTGGCCTACTTAAGCCTCGTCAGTGAAGCATATCTTGAGTTCAGTAACTGAGTATCCTGTTATCTGTTGGAGTTCACATTCATAATGCAACATGTAAGCTGAGATGTAGGTCTCATGCTCAGTGTGCCACAGTACTCAAGCTATACCTATCAGAAGAGGTGTAAGTATTCTCATGTATTATTATCATTATTTAGCATTTACATAGTGCACAATCTACCATGGACATAGCTTTGCAGTTTCCACAGCAGAGTTGTCGACTTTCCCTACAATTTCTATGTTTTAATCACAAGTATGAAGATGATGCAATATGTGGAGAATTGCATTCAGTAAAATGACTAAATATTGCTCTTTTTTAGGTAATAGGCTAGGTTTAAATAGTTAGATGAGGTGGAGCAACCGGGAGGTCTCTCTGGGATACTTGATCAGACTTGACAGTCCTCAAATGGGTCCCAGTCACTGTATGATGGTAACAAGTTCATACAGAAGCAGAAATGTCAAACAAAGGAACAAGTGGGGAGAAAGGGGACTTCTCCAGCCCACTTCACAAAGAAAGGTAAGGGGAAAGATGATAGAGATAAAAATACAATTGGGTACTTGTTGGAAGGACAGGGGGTATGAAGATAGTTCTAGAATACATTTTGGATAAGGTGGAGAAAAACCTTTGGTGGTGGAGATGCACCAGAGAAAATTGGAGGATAATGTGAAAGGGATGGACTCAACAGTAAAGAATATGTCTCTGGTCTGCAACAGTTGATGAGTCCCAGGAAGCTCAGTTGACCTTTCAATGCAGAGTGCTTAGAGTGCAGGCTGAGGCTTTGGAAAACACGAGGAGCTTGGAACATATTAGGATTATGGTGTTTCTCTCCACGCCAGCAGATCAGTCTGTTCTGGAGTTGATGGAAGTTTTTTCATGTGACACCCAGTGCCCCTGACTCAATAGGGACTTAAGGAATTCAGCACCCTGGAAATAAAATTACAGAGTCACTGCCCTTATGGAGATAAAAGCTAACAATGCATACATCTATTACTGCGCTCGGAACAAGACTGTAAGAAGTTATTAGCTGTTAAACTAAGAAAATTAAATATAGGAAGAATTAATAGTAATAACAATTTGCCTCACTGTAACAACTGCAACTTTGCAAAGATGGACCCCATTGTCCATAAGGCACTGGGAGGGCTACTGATTCATTCACTTCAAACCCGCAGTTGAAGGCTTTTGGTGAGTGTCAGTTCAGTTTTGAGTGCTGCCAAATGAAGCTTTTTGATTACTGCTACAGCAGGGCTCAATGCAGTACTTATTTCTCATGTGCTTAAGAAGCCTATTATACATTAAGAAATACATTAAGGAATGGTTCCTTGTTAAAGCAATTTCAGATACATTTTTTACAGCAGTTTTCATTTCAAATATATTTGGCATTTAAATAAAAAACTCAGTACTAAGTTTGCATGTAAGCATATATACAACTTTGAAAACTGTGATGTGGACAATGCTGGTAGCAAATATGTTTTGGATTTCTGTAAGAGTGCAGTTAATAATCGTAACTTACAGCTTCTGTGACATTTTTCTGAACAGTGATATTGTATGATCTTTATTTTTTCCTTAAACATTACAAAACCCTGTCTCTGTCCAGTGGCTTCCTCAGTGCCATATGCCAGCCGTGACACCATGTCCTGTTGCATCACTTCTGATGATGTCATAGAGGTCAAAGGTTGTGTCATACATCTCTGCACCCCTAGGAAATTTGGAGGTTAAATCCCCTGGGGACAACTCCCTCCCTCCTGGCACAGAGGAGGTGCGTTACATAAAAAAGCTTGCAGACTTCCCATCCGGTGCTCTCCCCTGTCAGATGATCAAGGTAGATACAATATTCTATTCAAAGGTAGCCCTTAAAGACTCAGAGATGAGAGACCCTATATTGCAACTAGACCCTTTCATGAAACACACCTTGCAAATACAAAATAGTCACATACTTCTATTTCCAGACCTCAGATGGGCAGTGCAAATGAGGAAAAACATGCTTTGCGTTGTGCAACGAGATATGCTGGCATTGGGCGCGGATTCCTCCATGTGGTATCCAGCACAGTTAATGGTATTGTGTAAAGGCAAGCCCTATATTTTTACTAACTCTGAGGTGTCCAAAGCATTTTGGACAATGTTAATAAGGCAAAGCCTGGGAGAGACATGAACTGTGATGGAGATGTGGTAGATGTTGTTTAATCCTTTGAAAGATTGCCAGGTACAGTGGTAGAACAGAAGGGGCAATTGTTTTCTTTATTGTGTTCATAACTGGAGTGTATTGACTCCCTTCTTCATCCCTTCCTGTGTATCCACTAAATTTCCCTCAAGCTCTGCCTTTTGTTTTGATTGAGACATTTAACCATGGTAATTCCTTTGCGCACGGTTGATATAAATACAGTTCAATGAATGTGCATTTGGGTCCGTGAGATAGTAATTTTCTTTATCGCTTATTTGTTCAACATTGATGCCTCTGTTCTGTCATTGTTTGAGCATCTAATCTATATGATTTAATTCTAACATAGATCTTACTGAGTAAACAAGTACATAACTGGCACTTTGAAATTACGTGCCTGTGTAGAACATTCTATTGGAAGAGTAGGCTTATAATAAAAAATAGGAGACATCTTACAGTGTTATCTATATTAGAACATTTTTCCAGTAAATGTATTAGAAATTGATATCCCCTTTGCAGGCAGAGAAAGGGAGGAAAACAAAGTTTGACTACTACAACTTGGTCAGCTCAGCAATGCAATACAAGAAGAAAGAAAACAAGATGAAACCCTAAATTAAAAACAAGATTTTTTTAAAAATGTACATGTCTATTAAACGTATGCAGGAATACCATTAAAGTTACACACGAATGCTTGCTGTCTCTTCTCATGCAGCTCCTTATATATACCTTGCATCAGTTGCTTGTTTCTTCATTGAATGTCATAAAATCATACGTACAGGGCTTGACATAAATAAAACTTATATTGATTAATTTTTCTAAGCAATATTTCACCTACAGTAGGCTCAAAACCAGTAAGAAGAAAGGCAAACATATGTTCTTGAGTATGGAGTTGGTCTTTATGTGGTCAATGGCTTCACCTGCAGACTGCAAATACTTTAATGATTGGTGGAAAGAACTTATAAAGTGATTGTTTTATCCCGTTCCAGAGGTAATGGCCTCTGTGTAGTAGGAACACTCAAGAGTGACCACAACATGTTTGTGATTTTATTCTGGTACATAATATTCCAGATAGATTTGCAGTTAAGTAATCGATGCAGTGCTCTTAAGAGAAGATATATGGGTACCAAAAAACGACTTCTGGATATCATACTAGAAGTGATGAAACACATAAGGTGGCTGTTACAATAAAACTACATTTGTATTTTTACTTCAATGTTAATTATTTTTTGTTGAATCTGCCTAACCATACGTGAGAATAAAATGATTAGAAAAGATAGCAGTAAAGTAAGTAGGTTGGTTTGAGGTGGATTACAGGTTTTAGGGGCATTAGGCAAGGAAATCAAGCTCATAGTGAGCAAAGAAAACTTCATCCACTTTCTGTTTCATACAAAATAAATTAGAGTTAAAAAAAACATGAAAAAAATCTAATAACAGTATGTGAGTGCATGTTAGATAATGATACTAAAATCTTAGCACCTTTCTCTAAAGGAGGTCAGTTCCTTGTGTGGAATAATGAAAAGGGTAGGGGTCGTAAATTCAGCCAATCATGCCGCTCTCAGCTTCAATCTCTAAAACCACTTCCTCTCCTTCCTGGAAAAATAAATGAAAAAAACAAATGAAAAAAACACTGGTTAAAAACAAATATATATTTAAATTGTTTTAACCAGTGTTTTTTTCATTAATTTTTTGAGGAAGGAGAGGAGGGGGATTTGGAGATGAAAGCCAAGAGTGACACGGCATTGCCATCAATTGCCCACAATGGGCTTAATTGATCCATGTTCCAGACTTATTCTAAATCTATGACAGTTTGATTGGAGAAATACAATTGGTGCAAGTTAGAACTAAATTGTTGACATTCGGGTGAGAAACAATGAGCAAGTGTAACAGAACTGATATTGCCAAAGTACACTGAGGATAAAAGTAGTACAGATATGTCAGACTGTTGAAAAGTTGCAAACGTATATAATTATTATATATCACAATTTTCTTTGGCAATTCTTCCAAGCCTAGATGAATTACTTCATGGTTATACATAGGTGCCAATGTAATACTAGGGAGCTTGGTCCTTCATGGTCAAAAGACGTTGAATTTGGGGCATTAAAACATCTTGACACAGCACACCTGAGTGTGCGTTTTATCTACTTTTGTACTTTTGGATGAAACTAATGTTATATATATATATGGTCCAGTTGAAGGCAGGAGCCGAAACGCGTAGACCGTCCATGCTTGCACGAATGTACTAAATAAATTCACTTTATTGGGTTAAAAAACCTACCTGTGGATCGTTCTTTCTCCGTGCTGTGGGATTCTTGCTGAGAGCAGTGTGGAGTCCGTCCTTTGCAATATATATATATATATATCATCCAAAAAAGCCTCCAAGCTTTAGAGATGCACTCCACGGGAAACAGGTTTGCAAAACCTTTATTTAAACAGAAAACGGCATTTCACGCCCAAACAATAAAGTCCCTTACGCGTTTCGGTGCTTCCAGCACCTTAATCATAGGGCGGGCAAAGTTGAAAAACAAAAGATGGACTGCCGCATATATTACCCATTGAGCACGTGTTCTCCAGTGAACAGCATGCTGGGAGCAGTAGTCCTGATTGTTCCTCCTTAGTGAGGTCCGTTTTGCAACAAACTTTCATCTGCCCAATTTCGTTGATTTAAAGCCCTCCAGTGAGCCTCAGGTCTGAAATGCCGCTTTCAATCGTCAGTTTCTCGTGCTAAACAAGGCTGTCAATCCATTACAGCCCCATAGACCTGCATACAGTGATAACGGCGGTGCAATCGCCCACGGCCGGAGCCGCCGTGCGTCAACATCATCCAAAAAAGCCTCCAAGCTTTAGAGATGCACTCCACGGGAAACAGGTTTGCAAAACCTTTATTTAAACAGAAAACGACATTTCACGCCCAAACAATAAAGTCCCTTACGCGTTTCGGTGCTTCCAGCACCTTAATCATAGGGCGGGCAAAGTTGAAAAACAAAAGATGGACTGCCGCATATATTACCCATTGAGCACGTGTTCTCCAGTGAACAGCATGCTGGGAGCAGTAGTCCTGATTGTTCCTCCTTAGTGAGGTCCGTTTTGCAACAAACTTTCATCTGCCCAATTTCGTTGATTTAAAGCCCTCCAGTGAGCCTCAGGTCTGAAATGCCGCTTTCAATCGTCAGTTTCTCGTGCTAAACAAGGCTGTCAATCCATTACAGCCCCATAGACCTGCATACAGTGATAACGGCGGTGCAATCTCCCACGGCCGGAGCCGCCGTGCGTCAACATCATCCAAAAAAGCCTCCAAGCTTTAGAGATGCACTCCACGGGAAACAGGTTTGCAAAACCTTTATTTAAACAGAAAACGGCATTTCACGCCCAAACAATAAAGTCCCTTACGCGTTTCGGTGCTTCCAGCACCTTAATCATAGGGCGGGCAAAGTTGAAAAACAAAAGATGGACTGCCGCATATATTACCCATTGAGCACGTGTTCTCCAGTGAACAGCATGCTGGGAGCAGTAGTCCTGATTGTTCCTCCTTAGTGAGGTCCGTTTTGCAACAAACTTTCATCTGCCCAATTTCGTTGATTTAAAGCCCTCCAGTGAGCCTCAGGTCTGAAATGCCGCTTTCAATCGTCAGTTTCTCGTGCTAAACAAGGCTGTCAATCCATTACAGCCCCATAGACCTGCATACAGTGATAACGGCGGTGCAATCTCCCACGGCCGGAGCCGCCATGCGTCAACATCATCCAAAAAAGCCTCCAAGCTTTAGAGATGCACTCCACGGGAAACAGGTTTGCAAAACCTTTATTTAAACAGAAAACGGCATTTCACGCCCAAACAATAAAGTCCCTTACGCGTTTCGGTGCTTCCATATTGGATGATATATATATATATATATATATATATATATATATATATATATATATATATATATATATATATATATATATATCATATATCTATTTTATATAGTTTCATCCAAAAGTAGAGAAAACGCACACTCAGGTGTGCTGTGGCATGATGTTTTAATGCCTCAAATTCAACATGTTTCGACCACAAAGGACCAAGCTCCCTAGTATTTCTTTGGCACCATCTTGTAATGTCTTTTAGGTTAAATATATATATTTATATTTATATATATATATATATTTAAAAAAATAGCATTTGTATATATAATAAAGATTGTTGTGCAAATGTTTGTAGTTAATGCAATATTTTTGTTATATTGTTATGAATTGAGTTATATATTTTATTGGGGTGAATTTTAAATATTTTGGTGATGTAACATATGTATTTCTAATTCAAACATGTATATGTAATGTTTTCTGTTTATTTTAAATAATTGTTTTTACGTAAAAACGCTTTTTTATATTTAATAATGAAAATGTGTGAATCAATACTTTTGACAAATATGTTTATGCAAAAGTGACAATATTTCTTTTCCCAATGTTTGTGCTTTCCTTATATAAGTAAAAATTTATATTTTTAACAACGGTATTTGTGTTCTGGATATTTGTGGTTTTATTAGTTAAGTATAGGAAGGTGATATTTTTGTTAACAATATTTGTTTTCTTATATTTTTGTGTTTCGATATTGTATGCATCGATATTATGTCAATGATCTCTTCTGATACCGGTGGTAACTCCTTTCTAAGAAAGCAGACAATGGGCATCTGAGGACTACTTGTGATCCTCTTCTGGGTCTCCTCCCAATCTCATTTGAGGGATACTTGAGCCATAAGGTGGCAAAGTCTTTCCCAAGGACCTGGCTCACCTGGTGAAGAGCCTTCTGAGCTCCTAAACCTTGCTTTAAGTGTATTTACAGATATATTGAGCTCTTATACCTTGCTACCTTTGTTACAGTTTTATTGCCATCGCTGCTGCACGCTAATTCTTCTAATGTTTTAATGATTTTTAATTCCTGATTTTATCACTCTGTTGGCTGCTTACCTGCTCTGTGTTTAAAGCGTCTGCATGGTCTCCGATTCCCCGGTCCAACGCGGCCTTTTTTGACGTTTGTTTGGAGGGAACCGGATACTCCTATCTGTCCCTGTTGAACCCGCCTGACTTCCGGCGGGGAAAGCAGAACACAGTGGTTTCCCGCGTCCGGCCAGCTATTTAGTTTCATGCTGGGCCGGACGCGCAGCGAAGCGTAAGTGGTGAAGAGCCTTCTGAGCTCCTAAACCTTGCTTTGAGTGTATTTACAGATATATTGAGCTCTTATACCTTGCTACCTTTGTTATATTTTTATTGCCATCACTGCTGCCCGCTAATTCTTCTAATGTTTTAATGGTTTTTAATTCCTGATTTTATCACTGTGTTGGCTGCTTACCTGCTCTGTGTTTAAAGCGTCTGCATGGTCTCCGATTCCCCGGTGCAACGCGGCCTTTTTTGCCGTTTGTTTGAAGGGAACCGGATACTCCTATCTGTCCCTGTTGAACCCGCCTGACTTCCGGCGGGGAAAGCAGAACACAGTGGTTTCCGCGTCCGGCCAGCTATTTAGTTTCATGCTGGGCCGGACGCGCAGCGCAGCGTAAGTGGTGAAGAGCCTTCTGAACTCCTAAACCTTGCTTTGAGTGTATTTACAGATATATTGAGCTCTTATACCTTGTTACCTTTGTTATAGTTTTATTGCCATCGCTGCTGCACGCTAATTCTTCTAATGTTTTAATGGTTTTTAATTCCTGATTTTATCACTCTGTTGGCTGCTTACCTGCTCTGTGTTTAAAGCGTCTGCATGGTCTCCGATTCCCCGGTCCAACGCGGCCTTTTTTGCCGTTTGTTTGGAGGGAACCGGATACTCCTATCTGTCCCTGTTGAACCCGCCTGACTTCCGGCGGGGAAAGCAGAACACAGTGGTTTCCCGCGTCCGGCCAGCTATTTAGTTTCATGCTGGGCCGGACGCGCAGCGGGCGCGCCGACCCGGAGGTGTGCCGGAGGCGATCGGCGCTGGCCATGCTGCCGATAAGATTAACCCCGGGCTGTGCACAAGGTATACGAAAGATGCACTCCTAGAAATTAAAAGGGAATTCTGTGTATGCCCCCCTCTGCCTCTATCTGTTTTTGGGCTGCAACCTTTAAAGGGATGCTCACTCTGCGGATGGGAGGGTTTTATTAAGGAAACTGGGCAGTTTTCTAAGATGCTGACAGGGCGTAACCGAGACTATGATGATGCTCCCCATTCTCAGGGCAAATCGCAACTCTGCGCCCTGCTTCTTAACACTCGGTCTCTGAAAAAACACGCTCTTAATATCCACGACTTATAAGTGGATAAATCCCCAGATTTCCTATTCCTAACTGAGACATGGTTGAGCGAGGCGTCTAACCCCACCTTAGCCTCGGCCATCCCGATGGGCTATCAGATCATCAGGAAAGATCGTTTGGCAGGTATAGGGGGTGGCATCGCTATCATTTTTAAGAACCATTACTCCTGCACTACAACACCCACTGTTGATGGCGAGGGAGCAGAATGCCTCGGCTTCCACTTGGTGGTGTCTCCCCACCAATCCATAGCGGGCATTTTAATATATAGACCCCCTGGACCCGCTGGGAGGTTCCTTGCCTCAATCGGTGACGCGGTTTCACCGTTTGTTTTGAAACACAAGCATTGTCTGGTTTTGGGTGATTTCAATTTACATATGGATGCACCGGAAGATGCAGACTCGTCTAGACTAAAAGAGTCACTGGAAACGCTAGATCTGGTTCCTTATGTTCATGCCCCCACCCATGAAAAAGGCCATACTTTGGATCAGATCTTTTCCACGGCCGAACTAGGTATGAGCCAACCACTTCAACTTGTATGGTCTGACCACTTCCTTCTGGAGTTCTCATGTAAGAAGGTATTTAATACTCCCAAGGCTTCCGGGAAATCTAAAAGTATTAATTTCAGACCCTTCCACTTAATTACGCCTGATGCACTACTTAAGGCCATTAATAAGCATCCGATCTCTCTTAATGGCGACCTTGAGGCGGATGTTGAGGTTTTGGATAACTGGCTCCTGCTCCGGGCCGGGGAACTTGCTCCCCCCGTCTCACGCTCTGGAAAGACGGTGAGGTCTTCCGTCCCTTGGTTTACCACTGCCCTTAAAGAAAGCAAGAGGTCGTGCAAACACCTCGAAAGGACCTGGCGGAAAAACTTTAACCCCAATGACAAAATAATTTACAAACAGGCATTAAAAGCCTATTTTAAACAAATTCTTGAGGCAAAAAAATCTTTTTTATCTGCCAAAATTGAACTCGCATTGAACAAAAATAAGGAAATTTTTTAAATAGTTAGCAATTTTACCTCCCCTGCAGTGGTAGCTAAGCCTTTTACTCCCACTGAGGCATGGACGAGTCGCATGGCCTTATACTTTCATGACAAGGTTGTAAGCATCCAAGAGTCCTTTCCTCTGGTGAAGAGTGATAAGGGTGCGCTATACTCCTCTCAAACACAAGTTAGAGGACCTGCCTTTGAACAATTCACCAATGATCTCAATGGAAAAATCTCTTGAAATCATGAAAGGTCTTAAATCTGGATCACCCTCCGATCCTTGCCCTGCCCTCACCCTCGCTTCAGTCGCAGATATTATTAATCCAGTGGTCAACCAGATTCTGAATCTCTCCCTGAAGACGGGTCAGGTCCCTGACAGGTGGAAGAGAGCCAAAATTCTCCCCCTATTAAAAAAATCAACTCTGGACCCTGAGTTAGCCTCTAACTACAGGCCTATATCTCTGCTCCCATACTTTTCTAAGGCCTTGGAAAAAGTGGTGAACCATGCCACCACCACATTTGTCGAAACTCACACCCTACTCCATCAGAGTCAGTCTGGTTTCAGGGCTAATTTTAGTACGGAGACGGCACTCCTGGAAGTATCTGAAGCAATAAAGGAGGTAGTGGATAGAGGGGGCAAAGCCGTACTGATATTACTGGATTTATCGGCGGCTTTTGATACCGTCCCACACGACCGCCTCCTGCTGAGACTTCGGGAGTGTGGGTTTGGTGGTACGGTATTCAATTGGTTTACCTCCTTTTAAAGGACCGCCAGCAAACAGTGTGGGCCCCACCTTTGCTGCCCCTATCCCCCTCTTGAGGTGGGTGTGCCCCAGGGCTCTATTTTGAGCCCCATACTTTTTAATTTGTTTATGACCCCTCTTGCAACTCTGGCTGAGAACCATGGAGCAAAAATAATTTCGTATGCAGATGATTCGCAGCTGCTCTTCACCTGTAACAAAGACGCGGACTTTAGGGGAGACATGATTAACAGCTGTCTTACTGAAGTATTCTCCTGGCTCCAGTGCAACCAGCTTAAATGTAATCCTGGTAAATCGGAGATTATCTTCTTTGGCCACCGCCCCAGCGACCTTTGGCGCAGTTGGTGGCCTGCTGACATGTCCCCCCCCACGTCCCCCGTACAGACAGTGAAGAATCTGGGGGTGAAGCTGGATGAGAATATTTCCATGCAGGCACAGATCCAATCAGTGACCGGCTCCTGCTTTGGCCTGCTCAAAATGCTGAAACAGTTCTTGCCCCTCCTGTCTATCACCCACAGAAAAACGGTGGCCCAGGCATTAATACTCTCCAGGCTGGACTACGTGAATGTACTTTACCTGGGGCTGCCTGAGTATCTACTGGCAAGACTGCAGGTGACTCAGAACTCCGCAGCAAGAGCGATACTCATGCTTGGCCCCAGAGCTCGTATGTCCACACAGTTGAAATCCTTACACTGGCTCCCTGTCCGCAAAAGAATCAATTTCAAGGCCATGGTTTTGGCTTTTAAGGCTCTCCATGGCATAGGTGCTGGGTACATTATGAAGAGAGTTCAATTTTATCACCCTCACCGTGCACTTAGGTCTGCAGCGCTTCAGCTAGCATTGACCCCCAGATACCTCCGGACACGTATCGGGGGTCGCTCCTTCCAGGTGCAAGCAGCAAAACTGTGGAACAATGTACCGGTGGATTTAAGGTTGACTCAGGATCTCCTTGCATTTCGGAAATCATTAAAAACTTGGCTGTTTCAGCTTTAACATCCAGTGCGGGGATCTCACTCCTTAGCTAGGCCTCATCCTGCTTCAGCGCCGGGACACTCAATTGAGTAGCTGCGCGCTCTATAAATAGTCATTTAACATAACATAACATAACACCTGTCTTGGCAGGTACTGATATGGAGAAACCAGCATTTCCTCTACTGTAGTCTGGCTGGCACTGGTATCTCTCAGAACAGTGACAAGGATCCTATTCACTGTGACCTGGTGTAAGTGATGATTCAGGGATCACAAGCCTTCCCTCTGAGTCTATATCCTAGCTAAGGACGACCAGGGCATGTTGTACCCTTTGGTCCTGGGGACTACTTACCTCTAAGACCATATTGGCACTCCTGTAAAGTTCCCACCAGTGGGTGGTTTCTTGGAAGAGACAGAGTCCCTCTGCTTGTATCTTAACTGGTAACACTCAAAGCAATGGGGTTAGAAATGGGATGCCCTGGCAACCGTCCATCAACAACTGCTCCTGTTTCTCAGATGGGACAAGGGAAACCTTTCCCCTCCCACCTTATTCTGGGACCTATCTGTGTCACCTTGGCCCTCCCCCTTGTTCTGCTGGGGGGTAACTAAACCACCCTTCTTAGAGGCACTCCTAGGCACCTTCTTTGACACTTGTACTGATCCAGAGGCCCTCCTACTCCGCAAGCTCTCTAGGTGAAGTGAGCTTGCTATCAATGAGGTCTTGGTGCAAATCTGTAACAAGTACTGGGCATGTGTTATCTCAGAATCAGCTCATACAGAGCATTATAATTCTCACTTTACTGTCCTCCACTCAACCATTCAGTGCCTTACTGGAGTAATCAATGAAATCCAACCAAGACTGGGTTGACAGCTTCTGGCTCTCCCTAAACCTCATGCAGTAATTCTACGGGGTGAGCTCAACTTGGTGGCAAGAATGGCTTTCATGGAGGCATACCTCATCTGGTGATCCACCTCTAGTGTCAGCAGGGTATCCCTCCCCACTCGCTCGCCATCCTCTTCTGGGACCCTGTGTATCCTTACGCTACCTTATAAGCTGAAAAACATTTGTCAATGTTATCCCACACCACATAGCTAGAAGCCAGGTCTTTAGGAAGCTGGACTCTCTGAAGGTAGAGTCACAAGTGCACAAAGTCAGGTGGAGTGGAAGTTATATACTACTGGTTGAAATGCAGATCTCAAAGTGCCTGTTAATAAAGGTGTCCAAGTAACCCGAGCTAAATAGACTAGGCAAGTGGAAAAGTAGCAGTGTAGCACTCAAACGGCAAAGAGGCAAGGACATGAAGCAGAAAGTAAGAGAGGAACATATGGAACTGAAAAGACCATAGGAAAGCTGGAAGAATAGTAGGGTACAGGCTGAGGGTTAGCCAAGATGAAAGTGGAGCAAAGGTGAGCAGGTCGAAAATCAAAGATGCAGAGCATGACCTGGAGAACTTCTGTATTGCAAGAAAGAAATGTGAAGCATAGACTGAGGGGGCTAAACTCCTTTTCAATTGCACTGGTATGTGATCATGCTCTCCAAGACAAGTGATCAGAATTTTCTTAATGGTGTATATTGTGTTCTGCTTCCTGGCAGGAATGCATTGCTGGACCAAGAGACTGCTTCCCTGCCCAGGTGCAGTTGCTCTAACCTTATTTAGACAGAATACAGCATTCAACATTCATCTCCATTAACCATGGGCTTGCCCGTGTGCCTACAATGGGCCCCTAGGTGACAACAAATGATTCCATGCTTACTTTGGTTGCTGAATCAGGCTCTTTGGTGAAGGCAATAATACTAGGATTAAAAAATGTTTCAAAGGGGAGGATATCATCTCTGTGACCCATGGAATGGAGCCTGCCAACTACCTTTCTCCAGATGAACCCATCTGCAACTGGAAGACCAGCCACGTGTCCATTAAAAACAAGGGATAAATTGCACAACCTTTTGGAGCCCAAGAATACAGCTCCTTCACCATAGTATAATTATCTTAACTGCCAAACCCGATGTAACAGATACCATTCCAGCCAATCTTGGCTTTACCTCAGATTTGAAGGAGCTGTTTGGCTTTTCCAGAAGAATTGGGTGATCTCTTGTATCAAAAGCTATTGAAAGGTATATTAAAAAGGACTGCCTCTGTACCATGCCCTAGCTAAAACTCTGATTAATGTTTACTGAGGAAGAAATCGACAGAGTTGTCCATAGAAGAACTTTTTTATATAGAGGAATCACAACCTCCCTTTTCAGGCATCATTAGACCACAACTACCTGCCACAACATGGGAAAGTTACCATGAAAGGCTGTTGGGCAGGGATCCAGCTGTGATTCTGCATGACCAGTCACTCTTACGCCTCACTCACAAAGATGGGGAGAAAAATGAGAACCACTGGCTAGAGACTATTCATACTTATGGTGAATTGTAAAGATCTTGTGCTCAAAGGCTAGAGTCCAAGTTCTCCACCAAGCTTCGTGATGGCAATGTCATCAGGAAGAGTCCTGTGGATAAGCATGTCAACCAAGACCCTTAACAGATCAATGCACTGGCTTCTATTATTTCATTTGCCTAATACATCTTTTTTGTTTTTTCCAGTTCCTTATGGAGCTGCATCTGCTTCCTGCAACAAGCCTTGCCTTCTTCAACACCACATTTCCTCTACCTTTTTTCTGTTGCTCTACACTTATGCCTTTGCTGACAAATGGACAAACTAACCCAGGAATTAGGCTTATGCCTATTAGGTAGATTAACTTCATCAGACAGAAGCACCAAAATCTTTAAAAGTGGGTCCATGGCTTAATAATAAGGCTCAGAGTTTCTCTCTACCATTCTTCAAGTCATGAAATGAAGTCCTGAGCCTGCCAATGCTCAGTTTCTTTTTTTGATGGTTAGTGCTATATAAGCCCCCTGATTGATTGACTGATTGATTGATTCTCATTCTTGTCTAAAGTTGTCTGTATCATGGCTCTGCCATTTCCTCAATAAAATAAAAGATCTCTTTTGATCTTGTGATGAACTGTCTGCCAGCTCAACCTATCCATACACTGATAAATACAGTCATTTGACCTGTTGTTGGTGGTTTTAAGACTCTGGGCACTTTATCACTGCTGATCAGTGCTAAAGTGCATGTGCTCTCTATTGTAAACTTGGTAAGATTGGTCTACACCTGTTTGGCATATTTAATTTACTATCAGTCCCTTGTACAGTGGTATCCCATATACCCAGGGCCAGTAAATTAAATGCTACTGGTAGGCTTGCAGCTCTGCTTGTGTCACCCACCAAAGTAGCCTTTCAAACCTGCGCACGCAGTTTACTGCTGCTGTGACGTGGCACATAAAGTGGTTGCCAAGTCTGTGACTCCCCTTTTACTACATATCAGTCACCCCTAAGGTAGGCCATAGCTAGCCCTATGGGCAGGGTGCTGTGTAGGTAAAAGGTAGGACATGTGCCATAACTGTGTGGCATGTCTTGGTAGTGACAAACAGCCTATATGTTTCTCACTGCTGTGAGGCTGCCCTCTCATAGGGATGCATTGTGGATTCCCTCATATGTGCTTCAGTGGTAATTCCTGACATGAGAGGGGTAGCGTGATCAAGTTTGGTATGTTTGGAATAGTGGTGATAAATGCTGCATATTGGTGTTTGCGGATTTATTATCACTATTTTAGAAATGCCACTTTTAGAAGTAGGCATTCTGTGTGCTATGTGTCTTTGTGCCTGCCTGTTGTGTATTGACTGTCTGGCCTTGGAGTGACAGTGGCTGGGGAGGTGCAGTGGCTCCAGAGAGTCTGGATGAGTCAGCGCTAGGCTGAATAGGCCTGGTCTGCATTTGGAGTGGTGGGAGGAGTAGCACCTGCACCTGAATAGGGCACTGCCTGTCTTCCACAATGATGGCTCCGCCCCCCTGTGGTGTGTCTGGGACCAGGGCTTACACTTACAATGGGGAGTGTTGTGCACTGTAAGGAGATTTTTAAGTGCCCCCCAAAATTGGTTTGGACTGGGCTCAGAGCCCTGGGCCAGGGGAGAACAAAGACACATGCTCTATAAGTACTGGGGCTGTGACCCTGTGTTTTTGAGCTTGCTTGGAGCAGAGGACACTGCGTGGGACTTGTGGCCAGCTGCTGCTGGCTCTGCAGACTGCACCTGGCCAGGGGGGACTGGCATGCTGTCAGGAGGAACGGCCATTGAACTCCCTTGTCTGTTCTGCTGACCTGTGCCCTGTTGGGGCTGCAAGGAGGACTGCCAGCTCTTAGCAAGGACTCTGTGTGCTGGCCTGCTGCATCCACCCTGGCTGGGTGCCCCAGGGTGACCTACCAGGGCTGGGTGGCCTGCCCTGTAGGTGGGAGAAATTAGCGCAGTGCGAGCGCTTTATTTTTTCCAAAGAGCGCATGGTGAGCGCCGTATTTCCGTGAGGGGAGAAAAGGGAAGCAGCCCGGTTTTCCCTTAAAGTGCCCAGTGAGCACTGTACTGGGCAGAGCTCCTCGCTACGGGAGGCGTGTGGGGCCGCAAGACGAGGAGGGCGTGCACGGCGGGTTGCAGCGGGAGGGGAGAGCACGAACGTGGAGAGACTCTCCCCCCCTAGCCTCCAGTTTGGAGAGCTGGAATCGCCGTGGCGTCTCCCGACGCGGCCCAGGCTCGAGCGGTTGCCTAGCAACCTGCCGGAGGCAAAGGTGGCTCCACCCAGTGCTCTGGAGCGCAAGGGCTCCACCGGAAGACGCAGTAACTGCTGGGCCTCAGGAGAGGTGGACGCCTGGCCCGAGCGGAGATGAGCCTTGGCTCCCGAGGCCCAACCTAAGAGGGACGACGAGCAGTGGTGCCTCCGGGAGGAGTGGTGCCCGAAGCGACGAGACTACATGGGCAGACACGCCCACTTTCCCCACAACAGAGCGGCATCCGTGAACAGCGCCGGAGGCATCGTGGAGATCTAGGTGCCGCCTCCGCCGAGCCAGCCGCACGGGACCTGCCGAGGTCCCCACTGCTCCCTCAGAGGTATTCGGGCACATTTGCCCGTAGTGGCACACGCAGGTTTTCTTTGGGGGCAGGACGGGGTGGCAACCCTTGATGGAGGGCCCGTTCCTACGCCCCCCGTAGTTACCGAGCAGCCATACAATAAGCGTGGGAGTGCTGGGACTGCTATCTGAGCAGCGGGGTCATTCCTGGTGCGTGTTGCACCCCCGCCCCGGATTTGGTGTGTTAGGCCCCGGGGACATTCTTTGTGGGGATATGGATTCTGCTGGCACTACATGGGTGATATAAACACTGTTCTTTTGATGCACGCATCGTAATGTTGGTGACTATTGTCGAGGGGCCAGGTGAGTTATGTGTTTTCCTTCCTCACGTGTTTCAGGTGTTTATGGCCATACAAGGTGTTCTCACATGTGCAACACCACTGGTTACACGAAGTGTGATGGTGATTTTCTAGTGTGTGCATGTTACTAGTATTTACTCTAGTGCACTACTGCTGATTATGTTTTGCATAATATATTGTGCTAAGTTCAAAGATACCAGTGGTTACTGGCCAGCCAAACTGTAATGTTATGACAGTGGCCCAATTGGCCAAGTGATTTGTGTAATCCCTGTAAAGTCATGACAAGTGCTTGGTGGCACAGTGTTTATATGTGATGGTGTTCTAATGTGTTTTTATGGACAATACAAAGGCTATTTTTATTTAACCTTGTGTGGAGTTCCTTTTGTGGTGTGTCTAGTGTGTCGCTGCTGTGTGAGTGTGTTGCGCAAACACTTTACACATTGCCTCTGGGATAGGCCTGACTGCTCTGCCAATCTACCAAGGGGGTGAGCAGGGGTTATCTTCGGCATGTAACTCCCTTGCCCTGACTAGAGCGGTGGGTTCTGCCTGGCTTAGGTGCATACCCTAGCCAACCAGAAACCCCATTTCTAACAGATATCATCACCTACTGTAAGCAATTTATGGGGATAGCAATTTTCTATGTACACTCTCATGGCAGTAAGAAAATAGGGGGGAACATCTTTAGCACATTTCCCTGAGTGAATTGGCTCTGGGACCTTCTTTTATGTCGACTGATTTCTGCAACAAATACATTATAATGTGGTACCTGTTCCAACTAAATCTGTTGTAATGCAGTTATGGGAAGTGCCATATTTTCTGTATTATGGAGGGAGACTTTTACATTTCACTGTTCGAAGAAGTTGTATGAAATACTCACTGAGCCTACCATTCTATTTGCCTACTGGAAATAATAAACTTTATGTAAGTTACCACCTGAGTGCTTAGAAATGTGTGTAAATAGAGCTTATAATATGAAAAAAATTATTTGGATACCTAATAAATCTAGGTAGATTAGGACATTTTGACTGACCTGTGTATATTGCTATTAAAGTGGATATCTCAGATACAAAATATACCTGGTTTGGATTTCTGACCAGGACAAGATGACGTCTGGGTGCAGAGGGTGAGGCAGTGGGCCCTAGGGATGTGGAAAATGGTTCTCCATGCATAGCTAAGAAACTTAGACTCAGTAATTAGTTAAGCATCTGATCCCATGTCCATGTGGGTGGAGTTTTAGGAGTCTGCTGACATAAGCAAGCAACCAGACTTCTGTTCAGCCAGGAGCAAAGGTAGATTTCAAAGGATGGTTAAAGTGTCCTTTTGAAATGGTAAAGATGTAATTTGAACACCAAATAAAGAGGTATGACTAAGATCAAACACTCTAACATGCATGCATTGCATGTGCATTGGTAGACAGATCTGTAGGTACAGGCAAACCAGTAAGAGTTTACCCACTGTAACTTCTCCTGCAACTGGTCCTGCATGGTGCAAGGGAGGGACTGGACCTACTGGGCAAATTGAATGTGCTAATATTATTGTTTTATTTTTCCAACCTTCGCAAAAATCTATGAAAACTTTCTAACTTTGCATAGTTTGCGCAGATTTTCACTTTGATGTATCCACATGTGCTGAGGTGGAAAAGTCCCTTGCATGGTGATGGACATGCACCTCTGCCCTTTGTGCCCCAGCTTCAGTGATGTCTGGATCTCTGGTGCCGATTTTCTTGTCATAGGCGAACACAGATGATGCATGTGCATCATGACATAGGCCTGTCTCATGGATTATGGTCTTTCTGGGCTGGAAGGGGCGCCCTAAGCACTACCCACAAAGTGCTGAAAGGCTACTGCATTTGCCAGGAGTTAAGCGGCATGAGCGGGGTGGGGGATGCATAGGTAAACAGCGTTTAGTTCGCAAGCGGAACAACGCATGCCATAACAACGCGGTCATTACAACGACCGCGTTGTTATTTCGCATACCGTTACAATGCAAGTCGGAAAAACGACTTGCGTTAAGGGGGAAGAAGGTGTTGGATTTAAAATCCAACACCTTCCCTAGTGTCCGCACAGACTGGAGTTGGAGTAGTAAATTATACTATTCCAACATCCAGCGCCCCCTACAGCAAGTCGTTGTTCCGACTTGCGTTGTAACGGTATGCGAAATAACAACGCGGTCGTTGTAACGACCGAGTTGTTATGGCATGCGTTGTAAACGCATGCGAAAAAAAGGTATATATTCAGATGCATACCGTGTAGCGATCAGTGGAAGTGAGCACGCCCTTTTACATGTGTGGCTGGAGTGAGGCCAACAGGCTCACTCATGTAACGTTCTGCTGCTGTGTTCTTAAATAATCCTTCACCTACATCAAGTTGCTATGTAGTGCTGTTCGATGCATGTGTGTTGTACGTATGTGCAGGCTGTATGTGTGACTGTGAATGGTACAATACATGGAAGATTCTGGGTTCTGTTTTGGGAGACCCAGGGCTGACTGGAGGAGCATGAGAAGGTTGAATAATCTCTCCAGACAGATTTGTGAAATGCTGCTTTCCTTTGAGCAGCGTAGGGCACACACTGGAGGAAGGAGAGCCAGGCTCTCCTGCATACTTCAAAGGATGCTCTTTATTAATAGAGAGATCACTGGAAAGGGGCCTGGGCACATCCCAGGAAGGAGATGGGGCTCATAAGAGAATCATAAAGAGTTGGGCTTAGGCCTCGGGGTAACCTTTTGATATACATATCAATGTGGCTGCCATCTAGGAGAGAACCTCTAGTCACTTTTGTGGACTGTGTTGTGGGGCTACCAGATTTAGAGTCGCTCCTGCTGTAACAGATGTCTTTCTGGAGGAAGGCAAGTGCAGAGGAGAGGGCACTTCAACAGAAAGTAAACCTCAACACAAACTTCAAAGACTGAGACCCTAAATCACATTTGGTGTTTGGAAATTGACTATAAAAGGGGAGCTTGAGGCCCCCAAAAAGAGTAAACTGTCAAGCAGCCAGATGGACTGTGTGAGGAGGAGGAGCTCTGCAAGACTTCTGCCTGTGACCAGGGCTGAAGGCTAAGGCCTGTCAGTCTACCAGCTGTGTGAGGGGGACATCACTCAGAAATGTTCAAGACCACCTGCCCTTGGAGCCTGGAGCACCAGTGTCTGCTTGCTTACCAATACCAGTTAGCCCTATGAGGAAGAGGAGAGCACTGGAAGAAGTGAAGTCCAGTGGGGGATCCTGGTGAGTGGATCCCTGCAGCGGGGTGTGAGGAGACGGCTGCTGCACACATCGGGTTGTAGGCCATGTGGAGGTTCACATCAGTGACCCCATATGCCAGAGAGGACCACCATGAAGTTGGGCATTATGTTTCCATACATATTGAGTAGTCGCCTGTGTGCAGTGTGTAATTCAGCGACCCTGTATGTCATAGGGGGCTGCTGTGAACTTTGTTGTGGCAGTTTGCCCGTCGCCGTGTGTGTTGTGTAAACCAGCAACCCCGTATGTCAGAGGGGGCTGCAGTGAAGAGTAACCTGTTGGTGTGCCAAATGGCCCACAGCCTGAGGGAAGAGCAGGTGAACAACCTTGTATGCCAGTGGGTGCCACCAGAGGAAGACAAGGATCATAGCCTGGTGGATGCCATTGTCACGAGGAGAAGGGAAGACCCAAGGAAACTTACAGTTGCATCGAAGAAGCACAGAGAACATTCAACCGCAACCCCTGCAGAGCCGCATGTGTGATGCTCATCTGAGGCAGCCATTGCAGTCACCATGCCCGTGAGAGAGACACGCTGAGAATCCGGTCAGACAATCCCTGCTGGTGCCAAACAGACTGAGCGAAGGGCATAAGGCCCCTGGGGAACTTGTCTGCCAGAGAGCGCTTTGGCACTGGAACACATTTGACTTTTCTAACTGAGTCAAAGTGGGCATCCTAAGACTCAGACTACTAGTGGGTCCTACCCTGAATTTTGACTTTTATGAATGGGGAATATCCTACTGCTAGTAAGAGGGAAGTGGGACTCAGGGTACTGCCAGTGAACAGCAGAGCCCTGACCTGAGGCGACTGTGTATTGTTTGTGTATGTCGTGTCATACTTTATGATCATATATAAGTACTCCTTTTATCATAAATGATAATATTTGACTGGACAATCATTTGTTGCTGATATTCAACATTTTTTCAGTTGTGAGCCTGTCTACACCCCGTGTCTACCTCCCTACGAGAAGCCTTGGACTGCTCAAACTGCGCTAACACTGAGAGTCAAGTGCTGAAGGGGTACTTGGTCCAATTGCTGAGTATCCATAGTAGGATGGACCACGGAACATAAGGAGTAAAAGACTTCATTCTACACGGTAGGGTCCATTAACTTCTGCTTGCCCTGTGGCCCTCTGAACGTGGTGCTGACAACATGACAATACTGAAAATCACGACGATATAGGTTCCATGTACCCTTATTTAAGACTAAACAACATGGTTCTGCAGAGACAAGCTTCAAATAAAACACTTGTGGTTCTTTTCTTCTGCAATGTGGTTATGTAAAGAAAAGGCTCTCAAAATGATCTCAGTGAAAGGTCGTGCATACATTTGGCAGCAAACGTGCAAGTAGTGCGAATAACACTCCGCGGTCATGGTTGTTTTTGGAGGGTTGCAGTAGCATTCAAATTATCCGATTACCAGGAGAAATATGTTTTCGCGGATAAAAGGTATGGAAAACCAAGAATCTTCGGAAAGGTGAAAATCAGGAACGCCTGGAAGCATTGTGAATACCACTAATGCACATACCTTTGTCGTGCAATGAATGCAACCGGTCTACATCCATGGCCCTGGCCCTATTGTTGAATGCTTGAATGCCTTGGAAAGTGTGTACATGGGGCAGGTTTTGCATACTCACCACAATTTGTGGATGTGCAAATAAGCTAGTTGCATCTTTTTCCAGCTGGCATTCCATTTATCACACGCTGTCCCTGTACTATCCACTTTTAATTAATGGTCAATGATTAAACATGGATTTAATATGATATAGAAACGAATGGAATTTCAATCCTATGGAACATCAATTTCAGCGGGTGTTCTGAACCACACTGGCAGAAGTAAGCCAATATATATATTTTTTCCTATAGGCACATTTGCAGCCATCAAGCAGCACATTAATGCAGGTCACCGTGGAATATAACTTTTAAAACCGAGACTTGTTTATTCCATGGTGTCATGTCGTGTGAAGGTCAGCGCATAGTTTGGTTGCCAGCGCGTGAAAGGCATCTCACAGATACAATTTATTCATGACACAGTTTCAGAAAAAAGGGCGAAATATTATGACCAGTTTACAGCCCCTGAATGGATAGGGAATTCGAAAATAGTTTTAGAGAATGCGATTAAATGTTAATTCTCCTGCAAAGAACACATGTACAATTAACAGAACGCTGGTTTATATTCCCAAGATATCCCTATCGGTCAGCACGGAACCTAATGACAATTTTTATTCATTGCATTTTATGGGATACCTCGCTCACTGTCCATCCACCGTCAAATCAGAGGCGTGGAGAACAAATTGGAGTATGGGAAGCAATCTTGCTGGAGTTTTATTGCGCATTCCTCGGCACCAATGATGTGGCAAGATATTGATTGAGAGGTATTACAGCTCCTAGCAGCTCCACTGCCATACATGTCACAACTTTGCAGTCTGCTTTTTTCCTCAAATTCTAGTTCGATTTGAACTCATTAACAGGTTCTTACATTTTAAACATTTCACAGACTTTCAAGCAGGCCAAAGGCATTCAAGTTAACCAAAGATCATTTTTGTGTGTCTTTGATGGTTTTATGTTCAGTGTGTGTGAGTAAGTTATTGCCGGTGGGGTCAAAGAAAATGGTTAAATGATAGATTAAAGGGGAGGTCAAGGTGAAGTCACAACTTTTCCTTCCACAAACTAAATTGGAAATTAGACTTATGCAAAGGCCAATGTGTGTGTCTTAATATATGTGTAAATAGCGAAGCATGTGTCAAAGCATTATTGCCCCTACAATTTGTTCACTTTTTTGTTCTTTAAAGTTCTTTTTGTTTGTTTTTACATCAGTTTTGAGATCTGGGGTTTAACAGTGCAACCGTCAAACAGACCCAATGCTTACATTGTACAAAGAGTGGGCTTTGAGTCTGACCTCTTTTATCACTGGCAATCTTCGACCAGTCTCTTTCAGCCATTGGACTGAGACATTGTTAATCACGTTTTGGCTCAGTCAGTTCAGTATACATCTGTCACCTAATTGTATTGGTTGTATTTGTGTATCCATCCATATCTACTCCACTGCTTTCATTGAGGGATTACTTTACAACTATAACCCTCTATGTCTGATTCTGCTGGCTCCCTCCTGTGTGTCGCTCTCTAATGTGCATGCATTAGCATATTAAACCCAGACCTTTTTGCTTTTCCGATCCATGTTTCTATCCCCAGTGTGTTTTCCTCACTACCTACTTTAAGACATAAGCCTTCCCTGCTTTCCTTGGAATACTTTTATATTTTTACAATGCATCTTTGTGCTTGCATCCACTGCAACTCCCCTAACCCCCTCACACCCAGCCTCTGGTTTACACACTTCTGGCATTGTTATCTTTCTCCGACTTTCCAATGGTTGTACTTATGCATAAAAACATCTATTTTGCCTTGTTCACGTTGACTTTTGATACTTGGAGTGAGGAAATCACTAGGCAAACATAAAAAAATTATGTCTGCAGGAAGTTGGATTACTAGTTGAGGGGGGTTGAAACCCTACTCAAGCAGCAACCACAATTCTTCTCACTGTGAAACACAAGCAAACCCCAAATTAAACTGTGCTGAACCCTCTGATGGCTTGGCAGAAAGCAGTTAGGCTTAACTTGGAGGCAATGTGTAAAGTATTTATGCAGCACTTTAAACTGTAATAAAGGGAAAGCACAGCACAAGAAAAACCCCACACTAATTTAGAAAAATAGAGTAAAATGTAGTAAATTATTTGATACTAAAATAACAAAAATTCAATCAGTAGACCCGAGATATGCAATTCTAAAGATGTAGGTAAAAGTACTGCTTAAAAGCACAAAGCTCCAACTGGGGTCATCTGGTTGCGCCGGACCAGGAAAAAGTCAGAAGTTAAGGCCAACTGAAACGGAGCACGGACTAGCTGCAGGGCACCTGTTGAGTCAGCTGTACAGTACTGTATGCCTTTGTTGTGCTGTGCAGCATCTCGTCCTCAGACTTTGGTTCGGAGTAGCTACGAGAGCTGGGATATGAGGTCCTGCTTCGAGTTGCATCACGCTGCGTCAGTTCTGGTGAATATCTGTGAGGGCTGCGATGTGAGGTCCTGCATCAGGTTGCATTGCGCTGTGTCGGATCTAATGAAGTTGTGCAGTGAGGCTTTACAATGAGTTGCTTTGGTCCTGATGAAGCTGCCGGTGGGGTTTCGTATCGCTCAGCGTTGGTTCCAATAAATACTGTAGCTATTCAATGAGGTTTTGTGAGGCTTTGCAATTTTTTCTCTGGATTTGGTAAGGATCACAGCTGGGCTGGCAAGCCACCTCTAATCTCACTTCCAAGGGTCCCAGAGAAGAGGGGCATCACTTTGGGGGTTAGGACTCACAGCAGGTAGCTTCCAGGTGCAGGGTTCAAGAGAGTTGGAGCCTTTTCTGTCCCTGAGACTTTTATCAGCAGGCCAGCCACCCAGCCCTTGGAGTCACTCTGCTTGTCCTGGGTTCAAGATACAGGTCCAGTCCTTTTTTCTCTGGCATCAGGCCAGCAGAATAGCAGTCCTTCTTGCAGCAGAGCAGCACAACAGTCCTTCTTCTGAGTCCCCCACAGGTCCAGAAGTGTACTTAAGAGTTGGGTCTGAGGGTCCAAAATTTATACCTGCTGCCCACTTTGAAGTAGGAGAAGCTTCTAGAGTCTTACCCCGATAAAGGTGTCTGAAATTTCCTGCATCCCTGCCTTGGCCCCAGCATCTTTGAGGGCACCAAAACTAGTGTGAAACCCTTTGTGAGTGTGTTGAGGCAAAGACTTTGTGATGTGCAAGTGTGGTAGGTGACAACTCTGCTCCCCTATCAAGTCAGAGATGCCATCCTGCCAACACCTATTGCCCCTTTGTCTCACTGTCTGGAAGTAATACACACAGCCCAACTGCCAGATACACCTAGTAAACAATCTGACTCAGGATACAGGCTGCAGTCACCAAATGGTTTGGACAAGAAAATGCCAGTTTTCTAAAAGTGGCATTTTCAGAACTGTGAGTTAAAATCCAACTTTACTATTGAAGAGGGTTTTAAAATACCATTTTTTAAAGGCCAAACTCAACATTCCTACCTACTTCCAATTGAAAGTTATTACATATTAACTGTAATAAGTTAACCAAGTGCTATCCTATGGGAATGTATGACGATAGAACGCATGCATTCACATCGCATGCCATTAGATCGCGGTTTTTCCTACGTAAGTCCTTACAACGACTTTCGTTGGAGGGCGCTGGACTTAGGAGTAGTGTAATTTACTATTCCAACTCCAGCCTACGTACAGTAGGGAAGGTGTTGGATAGTAAATTAAACTATTCCTTGTCCTATAGCGCCCTCCAGCGCAAGTCGTTGTAACGACTTGCATTGTAAAAACCGCAATTTAATGGCATGCGATGTAATGCATGCGTTGTGAAGGTTGTTTCCCATCCTATGGGAGCGGCAGTCCTTGAAGTAGTCAAAAACAAATTTAAGCGTTTTTCACTACCAGGACATGTAAAACTTAAAAATGCATGTCCAACTCTTTAAATACACTGCACCTGTGGCGACTCCTCTGCTAAGGTCCACTGCTCCAAAGTAAAAAGACTATGATAATAACGTATCGTTATTATCATTGTATTTTTCCTATGGAAGTCAGTGGCTCGCACGGTAGGGCGGGGCTGGGCAGTGCACGGGAAGGAGTGGTTTGCACTCCCTAAGTGTGCAGGACTTCTTGGCAGGCCCCAAAGGGGCCGGCCAAGTCCCAGTGCGCATTACAAAACCTGATGAGGAACATGCAAAGCCTTCCTTTACCCATCTGAGCGGCGAACCATGGCACTCGGGCCAATCACAACGCTGCATTGCAGCATTGTGATTGGCTCAGGAGATCCTGCTGCCCGGGTACTTCATACTGCTGCTGCTGGCCGGTACTGGGACAGGAAGATGAAGATGACGGAGGAGAGGCGGCTGTCGTCCATTTCAGGTAAATTACGTTTTTTTCCCCTCCATTCGGCCCCCCTCCCCACCACCCCTGTCCAGTAGCAATCGCTACTGCACTACACCCTGCCCTATGGGTTGTCCAAGGCCTACCCTAGGGGTGGCGTATACGTATTAATAAGGAAGGTTTAGGCCTGGCAAAAGGTTTATTTTACCAGGTCAAAATGGCAGTTTAAAACTGCACACACAGGCTGCAATGTAAGGCCTAAAGTATGTTTAAGGCTACTTAAGTGAGTGGCCAATAAATGCTGCAGGACCACTAGTAGCATTTAATTTACTGGTCCCGGGTACATGCAGTACCACTTTACTAGGACTTACAAGTAAATTAAATATGCCAATTGGGAGTAAGCCAATTTCACCATGTTTAAGGGAGAGGGCACAAGCACTGTATCACTGGTTAACAGTAGTAAAGTACACAGAGTCCCAAAAGCTAACTAAAACAGGTTCAGAAAACAGGAGGGTGAAGACAAACATTTTGGGGAAGACCCTGCACAGAGGGCCAAGTCCAACCATGTCCAATCAATGTTCTTTTCTCAGTTAATATTATTCTCTCTGTATTTTCAAACAATGCCCAATGCACTCAATTCATAGAAATGTGTGACCATGGAATGTAAACCTGAATCTCAATCCCGAATTTCCAACTTGACTACATAGACGCCCATTATGAGCGGTCCCTCCTTTTCTGATCCCAGCACAAACTTCTCTTGGCTCACGGGTCGGAATTACAAGTTTTGTGGTGAGTGCCACATCTCAAATTTTACTGTGGGAAAATGCCCAGTAAATATCTATGCATGCATAATTTGATGCACAGATTTCAAAATCTGTATCTAATTCCCCATTTTAAAGGGCACAACTTGTAATGAGTGTTATACCACCTATTAAATTACGATCCCGTGGTATCACATTTAAAAACGTGTGATAATTATCGCATCTCCAGCCTGACCGCTCTTAATTATAAATCTAATGCGTTCCTGGAAATATTAGTCAATCTCCCTGTTCTAGTTATCTAATGTTGCAATTTAGGAAAAGTTCAGATGCAGGGCAAAAACCGATATTCTCTTCTCTTATGGTTAATTAACATATACATTTAGTCCTGAAACCCCACATTTCATAGAGTTGCCTATTGCCCAGGGTCTGAAGTCCGATGATTCGACTAAAACAAACAACGCGTCAAGAGAGAGAAAATAGTGCATACATTGGTTTTCCTGTTCACCACCCACAATAGCGTGAGCTTCGACATCTCCCCAGAAAACAATAGAGCAATTGTTTAAAAAACTACAGAGCCGCTGTTGGGAAAGAATGTCTCTTTAATGGGGCCAGAGAAACCCCCACCAAGAAAGGAATTTCACTCATGCTGCAAACAAAAATGCGTTACATTTTTCAAACAAAATAAACACACACTGTTTCTAGCCATCTTGTGAAAAATCCTTGAAAAAGCCATGTTCTGAAGCAGATTCAGAACACGGCTTTTCCAAGGATTTTTCACAACGTGGGATTTTAGACATTGAATGTAACTGCAAAATAGATACCCCTAAAACGGCAGAAATACCGTTTATATGGAAACATTGGTTCAAGCGATGGTCGAATTATTATTTTACTGAGGGTAAATTGGGAGCAACAAACATGACTGGCGTGGACCAAATAGAGGGCCAGGCCAGGCACCAAACAAGTGTCGTCCCTCTGTGAAGCATGACTTTTCACACACGTTTTGTTGGGTAGAAGCGAAGGGCGTGCTGAAGGATGCTACTAGTGGAGCCAAAGATGGTAGCAGTGTGCTTAAAGTGGGGTTCACAGCGTGGCCTGCAGACTGCATTACATAGGACATGGCATGTAGATAACATTGGCTCTCTGTGGTGGGGTGAAGGTGGATTTTCACCATTACCTCCACGTAAGTCTTCCTCGCCACCTGAGTTACACAGTGAGCTTCAGCTCCACAACAGAACAGAATGTGGCGAGGAAGACAATACTCGGAGTAATGAAGATTACCGGTAAGTAACCGGGGCATTACTGCATGTTGTAGTTATTCACCCCGGTCGATAGTGTCATTCTGAATCCAGCTGGTCGAGGATAAATACATTGAGGAAAGAAGCATGATATTTTTTATTTAACATGTATTGTACACTTAACAATGAACATTTGCAAATAGCTAGTAATGACTTTGGGGCCGATTCCGATCTCGGCCGGTAGTGCTCCGAATCGGATTCGGATTTACCGCATCCGATTCGGAGCCCTGTTTCCCGACCGAATCGTATGCGGGTCCGGCCGAGCGAGTACGATGCGGGCACCCGTGAAATCTCCGACCGACTCGAACGCGGCTTCAACACGCTCCGACCGACTCGCAGGGACACGACTCGCACCGCGCTATGGAGACGTTTCCCGGCCGGGTAAGTACGATGCGCGCCGCGAGCAGTCCGACCGACTCGCGCCGTCCGGCTCGAAAAAGCTGTCGGAGCCGGACTTTGGGGGTCCGCGTCGGACCTCCTGTACGCGTAGGCGCGCGAGTCGCACACAGGGGGGACCCATGGGTCCCCCTACCTGTGCATGTACGCTGCGATGCGCATGGACGCATACACGCTGTAGGGGGCGCCTTGTCCGCCTCGCACCCATTGAGTCAATGGGAGCCCGCGTACGCGTTCTACGACAGGCTCCCATTGACTTCAATGGGAGTCCGACCGACTCGAGTCCAATGGCATGCGTGCGCATCGTACTCGTTCGGTCAGACTGCTAGGGTCCGATTCGGTCGGACATCTCTCCGGGTCCGGCTCGGTCGGAGAGATTTCCGGCCCGAATCGGAATCGGCCCCTTAGTGTTTTGCATGCTACATCATGCAAAGTCACTATTCGAATAAATATTCATTTGGACCTACAATGCAGTATATTGTTCATTTAGTAGATGTTCTTTTCCCTTCATGCCTTCAAGACAAGATTCACCACTGTCTTCAGACTGTATTTGCCTTTTACACATTTATTTGACTTTTGATGTGAAAAATCACATGCGTTTTCTTCGTGTTGGAGACAATATAAGCTTTTGTTTTCATCTTCGGCTCAGAGTATGCTTGAGAATTGAGAGAGCGGGGCCAATTCACAAAGGCATTTATGAATACATGAAGTAGTCCTCCAGTAGTACTCTTTTATGTACTCGTACGTGCCACTGTGAATTGGTCCCCAAATTTCTAAAATGGGAATTATCAAGGAATACTCATATACAACTAGTCTGTGCTTCATTTGAGCCGGTGGTTACCAATGCTCGGCACCGGCACTTAATTGTCAACACCGACGCTTGTGACAGTGTGCCACAAGGTGGCAATGTTTGGCTAATTTACAGATGACCACAACAGCAGTTAATTATTAATTTAATATACAATAAAAAAGATTATAACCTGCCGCCCAAGCCATTCCTATAGCCTTGGGGGCCTGAAATAGTCTGAATTGTCACACTTGTAGAGTGTGATGGTTAGTAGTCATGTTGTTACTATCATTGGCAGCATAGCAGGGACAATGTGTGGTGCAAGCTGTAGTGGCCTCTTGACGAGAGACCTGGCAGTTTTTTTTTGTACAAATTAAACACTGCAATTAGTACAAATAGCAGCCGCGGCCGCTGCAGGTAAGATCGGTGGGGCCGGGTTGGGGGGGAGTTCGAGTGACGACCACTAGGGAAAATTAAATAAATAATTATTTTCCCTTGTGGTCATCTCTTGAAATACCCCCCCGCTCAGCCCCACCGGCCCACCGCTCTTACCTGCAGCGGCCGCGGCTGACAAATAGGAAGGACTGTGCATTTATACTAATAGAATGTTGGACATTTCGGGGCCAATTCAAAATGGCCTTTATGGGTTTATGAACGAGTAGTTTTGCTTACTTATATTTCACATACTGATAAATGCCTCTGTGAATCAGCCTCAGTGTATCCGTGGTGCGTATATCTAAACCAGGGCCATGTTATGAGACTCGTTATTATTTTCATTGAAATTAACTGGCTGCTGTGTGCATACAACGCCTCAGCAAGTGACATCTGCATGTTTGATGCAGGGCAGCCGGGCAAGCCATCCTCTGAAAATCAGTCTAGTATCCACATCAATTGATTTATATCATAAGTATTGGCTATGAAAACATCTTGGCCAATGAATGGAACTGTGGGTGGGGCCTGTAGGAGAGTAGGATCTGCTTCACATGGGTACCCCCACTTTTTGCTGATGCTTCACTGTTTTTCAACTTTAGTCTGGCTGGGGCCCTGCTAATCAGAACCCCAGCCTAGCTGCTTCCTCTCTAAAATGGTGTCCCTGTGCCTTAGGCACATCTCTGATTGGAATCTGGAGTGCCCTTATAAGTCCCTAGTATATGGTATACTATGTACCCAGGGCATAGGTACCTCAGAGGCCTACCAGGGGCTGCAGCATGTGTTGTGCCACCCCTGGAAGGCCATCCAAAATGACACCACAGGTCTGCTACTGCAGCCTGGGTAAGGTGGTGCATGCACCCCTTACAGTGGTATAGGCTACCTATATCACTACCATTGCACACACATATAAACCTATAAGTCACTCCTATGGCAGGCCTTACCAATCCTGAAGGCAGAGTGCTTGGTTTTTATGTGAGAGGGTGCCCCTGCATGAGCAGAGCCCCTCTACAGCGTTCGGAGTCCCTCCTATGATGCTGTTTGTGGTACAGCCTGACCATATACTCTTAAGTGCATTATATCCTCGCGGTACAATGCTAACTTTGGACTGGCTGCACCAAAACATGTCGTGTTTGGTGTCAAACATCTTGGAATACTACCCCCGCCAGTCCTGGCGGCGGGGGTAGCATTCCACCCTTCTAGAGGGAGAGACATGTACACACCGGGCTACCCGGTAACTTCTTTCTAGAGCCCTGGCATCACAAAATGGATGCCGCTGCCACAGACACGGGTCTGGCCTCCTGCTGCTGACTGAAACTCCGGCAGGGGAGGCCTGGACAATAGGTTTCCTGTCGAAGGGAGGTGTAACCACCTCCCCAGACAGGATAGTGTGTATTGGGGCTGGGCGGGAGCACTCTCTGGTGCTTTGAAGTCCTGCACTGGGGGCACATTTGGTGTCCCTGTGCATACCCCAGTTCAAACCGGCTCAGGGGCTTCCAGCCCCTGCTCTGGTGCAAAACTGGACAAAGGGAAAGGGGTGTAACCACCCCTCTGCCCTGACCCTCCCATAGGTGGGTTCCCAGAGTATGTCCAACCCCCTAACTTGGTATAAGTATGGGACCCCAGTCCTTAGGACTTTAGATTTACCTGGACGAAACTCTGATACAGAATCCTGGACCTTCGACGCTCTACTTCAAGATTAGAGGACTGAAGAAACTCCCTTGGGTCAAAGAGTGACTCCCCTGCTTGGCAGGCACCTAAGAAGCAATTGTCCGGTCTGCATTGCTGAAGCTCCCGCCGGACGCCGAAGTCTTTGCAACACCAGAGGTGGATTTCCAGACTTCCCCAAGGCTGCCCTGAGTCCCCAGCAAAGCTGAGGCCCATAGCTGTCGTGGGTAACGTGGAACCATGACCCCTGGACACCAAGCACGTTTGCAAGTGCACCCTCTTCCTGGTCTCCCACGAAGTTGTGCTTTGGGCTTCGAGTAGCCCCCGCCTCCAGCACCAACTGCACTGAAGATCACTGGCCTCCACTCCACGAGTGTCCTGTGAGCCAGCTCTAAGTGTGTCCACTCGAGGCTCCTTTGCGGTTGCTAGTCTGTTGGCTAGTGGGCCCTCCCAAAGGCAACTCTTCTTCTGCTTGGGCTTCTCTGGTTGGTCCAGATGTGCCCTGACTTACCCTTGCTGGGTGAGTCCCTCAGACCTTGCTGGTCTGCACCACCGTCCTTCTTCTATTTCCATGAGACTTGCCGTTGCCAAGGCTTGTTGGGTCCAATCTGGTCGCCGACACCCCTGCAATCGACAAACGTCATGGGACAGCTCGAATCCAGCTCCTGGTTGTTGTCGACGCCTCCTGGACCTCGTGGCTGAAGAGTCAAGATGACCGTCAACCTACCTGAAGCACCCAACATCGGTGGGCATCCGCTCATCGCCTTCCTGGTCACTGGCTAGTGACCCAGACTCTGTCCCCTCTGCTTTCAGGTTCTTCAGATCTTCGATCCACCTTTGGATCCACCCGAACACTTTCGACTTGGCCGCCAGCAGCACTTTGCAGCAGATCGCCATTGAAAACGACGACGAAACCCGACCCCGACAGACACCTATGCACCCGGCTTCCCTGGGTGAGGTAACTCGAGTACTCCGGTGCTCCCATGGGTATAGACTCTAGAACAACCTAGTTCTAAAGGGGTTTGCTCCAAGTCCTCCTCTAAGTGTCCCTTTTCTTTAAAACTCCAACCGCGACATTCCCCATAGAAGTCAACGGCGGCTCGCGGCTGTGTTCTCACACTGCACGCGTCCCCCGTGGGTCCTCTGTGTCACTACCTTGGGTGGTTCCTTGAGGGCCAAGCACTTCTACAGGCTCTAGGCCTTGTGTCTAGCTCAGTCGTGGTTCTTATACCACTTTATTGGTATATGGTTTGGTACGCCCCTAGGGCTCAAACGTGTATTTGTGCTATTACTGTTGATAACTAACTTATAACTTATGTATTTCGAACTCTAGCCTCATAAAGAGACTAGAGGGGTGTGTTTAAGCAATAAATACATATATTTTGAATATATACCTGGTGTGGTCCTCTTTCATTTGGTCACTCAAGAGATTATAGACTGGTAAAACAAGCTGCTTTACATTCCTTCAAGACTTAGCCTGAAGGCTGCTCTCCATAGCTACCACTAGGATAGCTTTCAATAAAGGTTGTCTTTAACCTATCTCCAATAAGGGGTTGTTTGGACTGGTGCAAGGTGCCCACTATAATTAGTGGACAGCATATACCAGGCCAACTTCTCACATTGGTGTGCAGCGTGTGGGATTCCAGCTTGCTATTGTTTTACCAGATAATCTCAATTGAATTGATCAACTGAAAACCACTAAGGGTACCTTAGGTACATATAAATCAAGCTTAGGATACAGTAAGTTCTACTGAACTTAGAGTTGTGTGTTAAGGGATAGCACACCCTTTCTACAACTCAAGAGAGTTTAGTAGGCCACACTAGAGTAGGTAGTGCATACACCACACCTCACTAGTAATGTCTTCAAAGCCAGGACCCAGTGAGTCCTTGCCAGAAGCCAGTGGGCTTCTTCCCTCCAAGTATGATAATCTCCCATTCTTGGAATTGAGAGCATTGTGCAATACTAGGAAGCTGAAGACAGGCAAAAGTGCCAGCACCCAACACCTCAGGGAGGTGCTACTGTCAGATGATCTCAGCAGACCCCTAGGGTCTGAAGGGGTAGGCAGAGAGGGTGGGGCAGAAGATGAGGAAGGGGCCAGGGGTGACATCACCCAGGACCCAACCTCTGAGACTGGCCAGGAAGGTGACAATGACCTTGACCTGGAAAATCCAGCTCCTCCTGTGGATGAGGAGGAGGATCAGAATGACCTCCCCTTTGTCCCCCAGGAAGAGTTGTGAGTGTGCCCAGAAGGCCTAGATCTCCTTCTCAGGAGTCTAACCACTCTGACACCTCAGTAGGGACCTCTGTTTCCTCTCATAGGAGGGAATCCTCAAGTGAGAGGAAGGAGAGACTGCTCAGATATGGAGAAGCTCAGTTGAGACTCAGAAGAGAGCAGTTGGCTATAGACAGGGAGTCCCTAGAGCTTGAAAAGCAAAGAAAAAGATGGGACTAGAGTCCCATGGTGGCAGCAATTTCCCCAGAGATAGGGAAAGGTCTTATGACCATAGAAACCTGAGCAAGATTGTCCCTCCCTACCAGAGTGGGGATGACATCCACAAGTGGATAACTGCACTGGAGAGGGCCTGTAAAGTACAGAGGGTCCCTCAGGAGCAGTGGGCAGCAATCTTGTGGCTCTCCTTTGCAGACAAAGGTAGAGACAAGCTCCTCACTGTTAGAGAAGAGGATGCTGACAATTACAAAGTCTTGAAGAGTGCTCTGATTGATGGGTTTGGCCTAACAACTGAACAATACAGGTTAAAGTTCAGAGATACCCAAAAAGCACAGACTCAAGACTGGGTGGACTATGTGGATTGTTCTGCTAAGGCTCTGGAAGGTTGGTTATTGGGCAGTAAGGTATGTGACTTCACAGGATTGTACAATCTTATCATGAGGGAGCAGATTCTTAATAACTGTCAAAATCAGCTGTTGCATCAGTACCTGGTTGACTCTGATCTGACCTCTCCCCAAGAATTGGGAAAGAAGGCAGACAAATGGGTCAGAACCAGGGTGAGGCAGAAGGTAAAGAACCAAGGTGGTGACCCAAAGAAGCAAGATTCTAAGAACTCTGATAAGGGTGGGCAGAAGGGTAAAGACCAAAAGTCTTCACAAGGCCCCCAAAAATCTTCTTCAGGTGGGGATTCACAGTCTAACAAGGGAAAAGGCCAAAAGAAACCATGGTGCAAAGTCTGTAAGCAAAAGACACACTGGACCAGTGATTGCACCAAGTCCAAAGACTCTATTCCAGCCCCCACCAATGCCCCTAAGGCACCTGTTCCCCCTAGTGCAGTTACAATTGGTGGTGGGAGTACACAGGCCAAGGGTTTAGTAGGGTTGACCCTGGGTAAAGAGATGAGCTCTGACCTAGTCAGAGAACTCACTCAGGCTGTCCTAGTCTGTGATGGAGGCATGGATGTGACCTCCTCTGTGAGTCCCAGTAATCTGGGCAAGTACAGACAACAGCCCTTAATCAATGGAAAAGAGGCTTTGGCATTTAGGGACACAGGGGCAAGTGTCACCATGGTGACACAAGACCTTGTGGATCCTGGGCAGATTATACTTGGTGAAATGTACCAAGTGACCAATGCTAGCAATGTCAGAACAGACCATACTCTGGCAGTTGTTAACTTCTCCTGGGGAGGGGTAACTGGCCTTAAGAAGGTTGTGGTGAGTGCAAACCTACCAGTGGAATGCTTGCTTGGCAATGATCTTGAAACTTCAGCTTGGGCAGAAGTGGAGCTCAGGACCCATGCAGAAATGCTGGGGATCCCTGCAGATGTGTTTGCTGTGACCAGGTCACAGAGCAAAATGTCTAACACTGAACAGGCCTTGGATTCTGAAATAATGGACCAAGTGCCATCCAAGAGGAGGAGTAGTAGGGTAAAGGCAGTGCCTTCCCCCTTGGCTCAGAAGGAAGATCAGTCTCTTGAGGGGGATGATCTCAGTCCTGAGGAAGGAACTGTCCCAGAGGAGCTTGAACCTGACCAGGTTGAGTTCTTGGGGACAGGGGCCCTTCCACGGCAGATCTGAGCCAGGAGCAGCAGAGCTGCCCCTCTCTTGAACCCCTCAGACAGCAAGCTGCTGCTGAGGCTGCTGGGAAAGCTAGTGGTCCCCATACCGTGTATTGGGATGATGGACTCTTGTACTCAGAGTGTAGAGACCCCAAGCCTGGTGCCACCAGGAGGTTGGTTATACCTCTGAAGTTCAGGGGCTTCCTATTGACCCTAGCCCATGACATTCCCTTAGCAGGTCACCTGGGCCAGAACAAGACTTGGGACAGAATTGTCCCTCACTTTCACTGGCCCCACATGTCTGAAGACACCAAGGAGTTTTGTCGCTCCTGTGTAACCTGCCAGGCCAGTGGCAAGGCAGGTGGCACTACAAAGGCCCCCTGATACCACTACCTGTGGTGGGGGTTCCCTTTGAAAGGGTGGGGATTGACATTGTTGGTCCCATGGATCCCCAAACAGCATCTGGGCACAGGTTTATCCTGGTGGTAGTGGATCATGCCACCAGGTACCCAGAGGCTATTCCCCTTAGGACCACTACAGCACCTGTGGTGGCAAGGGCCCTCCTGGGAATTTTCTCAAGAGTGGGCTTCCCTAAGGAGGTTGTATCAGACAGGGGTGCTAACTTTATGTCTGGATACTTGAAAGCAATGTGGAAGGAGTGTGGAGTGACTTACAAGTTCACCACACCCTATCACCCACAATGCAATGGTTTAGTTGAGAGATTCAACAAAACCTTGAAGGGCATGATTAAAGGGCTCCCAGAGAAGCTTAGGCGAAGATGGGACATACTCTTGCCCTGCCTTTTATTTGCATACAGGGAGGTGCCTCAAAAGGGGTTGGCTACAGCCCTTTTGAACTTTTGTTTGGTCACCCTGTCAGGGGTCCATTGTGCTTGGTAAAGGAAGGATGGGAGTTACCTCTCAAGCCCCCAAAGCATGACATAGTGGACTATGTACTTGGTCTCCGCTCCAGGATGGCTGAATACATGAAAAAGGCAACTAAAAACCTTGAGGCTAGCCAGGAACTGCAAAAAGCCTGGCATGACCAAAAGGCTGTACTGACTGTTTACCAGCCAGGACAGAAGGTGTGGGTGTTGGAGCCAGTGGCCCCAGCAGCTCTCCAAGACAAATGGAGTGGACCCCATACCATTGTTGAACAGAAGGGTGAGGTTACCTATTTAGTAGACCTAGGAACACCCAGGAGTCCCCACAGGGTTCTCCATGTCAACAGACTGAAACCATATGTGGACAGGGCAGACATGGGCTTGCTCATGGCTACTGATGAGGGACAGGAGGAAGAGAGTGACCCACTCCCTGACCTGCTCTCCCAGAACCCTGATGATGGGTCAGTGGATGGTGTAGCCTTGGCAGGCAGCCTCACTGCTCAGCAGCAAACTGATTGTAGACAAGTGCTCAATCAGTACAGACATATGTTCTCTCTGACTCCAAGTCAGACCACCTGGTGCACTCATGAAGTGGACACTGGGGACAGTCTGCCTATTAAAAATAAGATTTATAGGCAACCTGACCATGTCAGGGACTGTATCAGGACAGAAGTCCAGAAAATGTTGGATTTGGGAGTTATTGAACCCTCAGATAGCCCTTGGGCTAGTCCAGTGGTCCTTGTGCCAAAACCTCACACCAGTGGTGGGAAAAGAGAGATGAGGTTTTGTGTGGACTACAGGGGTCTCAATGCAGTCACTAGGACTGATGCCCATCCAATACCTAGGGCAGATGAGCTAATAGACACTTTGGCCTCAGCCAAGTATCTAAGCACATTTGACCTGACAGCTGGTTACTGGCAGATCAGACTAGCTGATGATGCAAAGCCAAAGACAGCATTCTCAACCCCTAGTGGGCATTATCAATTTGTGGTAATGCCCTTTGGTCTGAAGAATGCACCTGCCACTTTTCAGAGGTTGGTGAATACAGTCCTTACAGGTCTGGAAGCCTATAGTGCAGCATATCTAGATGATATTGCTGTCTTTAGCTCCACCTGGGAGGATCACCTGGTCCACCTCAGAAATGTTTTGCAGGCCCTGCAGAAAGCAGGCCTAACTATCAAGGCCACAAAGTGCCAGATAGGGCAGAGTCAGGTTGTGTACCTGGGCCACCTTGTGGGTGGAGGCCAGGTTCAACCATTGCAGAGCAAGATCCAGACCATCATGGACTGGACTGCTCCAACTACCCAGACTCAGGTGAGAGCCTTTTTAGGCCTGACTGGGTACTATAGGAGATTTGTCAAGGGGTATGGATCAATAGTGACACCCCTGAATGACTTAACTTCCAAGAAAATGCCCAAAAAGGTTCAGTGGACAGTTAGCTGTCAAAAGGCATTTGATGACCTGAAGCAGGCCATGTGCACTGCTCCCATTCTACAGAGTCCTGATTACTCCAAGAAGTTCATTGTCCAAACAGATGCATCTGAATTGGGGGTAGGGGCTGTACTGTCACAATTGAATGATGAAGGTCAGGATCAGCCAGTAGCTTTTATTAGCAGAAGGCTGACCCCTAGAGAGAAACGTTGGTCAGCCATAGAGAGGGAGGCCTTTGCTGTGGTTTGGGCTCTGAAGAAGTTGAGGCCATACTTGTTTGGTACTCACTTCCTTGTTCAAACAGACCACAAGCCCCTCCTATGGCTAAAACAAATGAAGGGTGAAAACCCCAAACTGCTTAGGTGGTCCATTTCCCTACAGGGGATGGACTTTACAGTGGAACATAGACCTGGGAGTAACCATGCCAATGCAGATGGACTCTCTAGGTACTTCCACTTAGAACATGAAGACTCAACTGGTCAAGGTTAGTTTAATGTCCCTACGTTTGGGGGGTTGTGTAGGAGAGTAGGATCTGCTTCACATGGGTACCCCCACTTTTTGCTGATGCTTCACTGTTTTTCGACTTTAGTCTGGCTGGGGCCCTGCTAATCAGAACCCCAGCCTAGCTGCTTCCTCTCTAAAATGGTTTCCATGTGCCTTAGGCACATCTCTGATTGGAATCTGGAGTGCCCTTATAAGTCCCTAGTATATGGTATACTATGTACCCAGGGCATAGGTACCTCAGAGGCCTACCAGGGGCTGCAGCATGTATTGTGCCACCCCTGGAAGGCCATCCAAAATGACACCACAGGTCTGCTACTGCAGCCTGGGTAAGGTGGTGCATGCACCCCTTACAGTGGTATAGGCTACCTATATCACTACCATTGCAAACACATATAAACCTATAAGTCACTCCTATGGCAGGCCTTACCAATCCTGAAGGCAGAGTGCTTGGTTTTTATGTGAGAGGGTGCCCCTGCATGAGCAGAGCCCCTCTACAGCGTTCGGAGTCCCTCCTCTGATGCTGTTTGTGGTACAGCCTGACCATATACTCTTAAGTGCATTATATCCTCGCGGTACAATGCTAACTTTGGACTGGCTGCACCAAAACATGTCGTGTTTGGTGTCAAACATCTTGGAATACTACCCCCCCGCCAGTCCTGGCGGCGGGGGTAGCATTCCACCCTTCTAGAGGGAGAGACATGTACACACCGGGCTACCCGGTAACTTCTTTCTAGAGCCCTGACATCACAAAATGGATGCCACTGCCACAGACACGGGTCTGGCCTCCTGCTGCTGACTGAAACTCCGGCAGGGGAGGCCTGGACAATAGGTTTCCTGTCGAAGGGAGGTGTAACCACCTCCCCAGACAGGATAGTGTGTATTGGGGCTGGGCGGGAGCACTCTCTGGTGCTTTGAAGTCCTGCACTGGGGGCACATTTGGTGTCCCTGTGCATACCCCAGTTCAAACCGGCTCAGGGGCTTCCAGCCCCTGCTCTGGCGTGAAACTGGACAAAGGGAAAGGGGTGTAACCACCCCTCTGCCCTGACCCTCCCATAGGTGGGACCCCAGAGTATGTCCAACCCCCTAACTTGGTATAAGTATGGGACCCCAGTCCTTAGGACTTTAGATTTACCTTGTTGAAACTCTGATACAGAATCCTGGACCTTCGACGCTCTACTTCAAGATTAGAGGACTGAAGAATCTCCCTTGGGGTCAAGGAGTGACTCCCTGCTTGGCAGGCACCTAAGAAGCAATTGTCCGGTCTGCATCGCTGAAGCTCCCGCCGGACGCCGAAGTCTTTGCAACACCAGAGGTGGATTTCCAGACTTCGCCAAGGCTGCCCTGAGTCCCCAGCAAAGCTGAGGCCCGTAGCTGTCGTGGGTAACGTGGAACCGTGACCCCTGGACACCGAGCACATTTGCAAGTGCACCCTCTTTCTGGTCTCCCATGAAGTTGTGCTTTGGGCTCCCAGTAGCCCCCGCCTCCAGCACCGACTGCACCGAAGATCACTGGCCTCCACTCCACGAATGTCCTGTGAGCCAGCTCTAAGTGCGTCCACTCGAGGCTCCTTCGCGGTCGCTAGTCCGTTGGCTAGTGGGCCCTCCCGAAGGCAACTCTTCTTTTGCTTGGGCTTCCCTGGTTGCTCCAGACGTGCCCTGACTTACCCTCGCTGGGTGAGTCCCTCAGACCTGCTGTCTGCACCACCGTCCTTCTTCTATTTCCACAAGACTTGCCGTTGCCAAGGCTTGTTGGGTCCAATCCGGTCGCCGACACCCCTGCAATCGACAGACGTCGTGGGACAGCTCGAATCCAGCTCCTGGTTGTCGTCGACGCCTCCTGGACCTCGTGGCTGAAGAGTCAAGACGACCGTCAACCTACCTGAAGCACCCGACATCGGTGGGCATCCGCTCATCGCCTTCCTGGTCACTGGCTAGTGACCCAGACTCTGTCCCCTCTGCTTTCAGGTTCTTCAGATCTTCGATCCACCTTTGGATCCACCCGAACACTTTCGACTTGGCCGCCAGCAGCACTTTGCAGCAGATCGCCATTGAAAACGACGACGAAACCCGACCCCGAAAGACACCTATGCACCCGGCTTCCCTGGGTGAGGTAACTCGAGTACTCCGGTGCTCCCGTGGGTATAGACTCTAGAACAACCTAGTTCTAAAGGGGTTTGCTCCAAGTCCTCCTCTAAGTGTCCCTTTTCTTTAAAACTCCAACCGCGACATTCCCCATAGAAGTCAACGGCGGCTCGCGGCTGTGTTCTCACACTGCACGCGTCCCCCGTGGGTCCCCTGTGTCACTACCTTGGGTGGTTCCTTGAGGGCCAAGCACTTCTACAGGCTCTAGGCCTTGTGTCTAGCTCAGTCGTGGTTCTTATACCCCTTTATTGGTATATGGTTTGGTATGCCCCTAGGGCTCAAACGTGTATTTGTGCTATTACTGTTGATAACTAACTTATAACTTATGTACTTCGAACTCTAGCCTCATAAAGAGACTAGAGGGGTGTGTTTAAGACTAAATACATATATTTTAAATATATACCTGGTGTGGTCCTCTTTCATTTGGTCACTCAAGAGATTATAGACTGGTAAAACAAGCTGCTTTACATTCCTTCAAGACTTAGCCTGAAGGCTGCTCTCCATAGCTACCACTAGGATAGCTTTCAATAAAGGTTGTCTTTAACCTATCTCCAATAAGGGGTTGTTTGGACTGGTGCAAGGTGCCCACTATAATTAGTGGACAGCATATACCAGGCCAACTTCTCACAGGGCCTCCTTGGCACCAGCCGATTGCCCATATCGCCAATTTGTGGGTGACATCAGACTGTTAGTTCTGCATGTTAGGGGCGATCCATATGCCCTTTTCTTTCAAGACTGTACAACCCTATGTATAAGAAGGTAAGGCAGGGGGGTTACTTATCACTCTAGAGAAAAAGATACAGAAGAACTCTGGCAGCTTGAAGAATGAATTAATGAATAAGTAAATGAAAAACAGCAAAACAGTAAAAACTCTATCCATTTCTGCTTTTTTCACAACATCCGTGGCAAACGTGCCTCAGCACCATACATGAGACACACCAATATTTATTGACATGTTTAAAAAATCTAACATGAATATCAATTGAGGAATCGCATACATTACAGGTATCAAAATATTCATGAAAAGAAACAAACAGCGTTATCACTGTGCATTGCAACACAATTCACTATCAGAGAAAGCAATTTATCTACATACCTAAGATAATGTGTAAAGCAAACTTAGAGATATGCTTAGAACGTACCCAGAGAGAAAGGTTTGGTTAAAAGAGTGAGCGCGAGAGAGAGAGAGAGACTTAGCGAGCGTGAGAGAGAGAGAGAGATACAAGGGTAGATGGTTATAATTTTTAGCGCACATTACAATAGTTAGTTATGGTGGCTTGCATTCACCAAACTCACTGAGGCATGGGAAGTGACATCACTTGCCCATTCACCCACTACAGAAAGCTTCACCGCAAAAGCTTTCACCCCAAAGGACAGGTTACGATGTATTTTAGTTTACTTAATTGAAAATCTGTGGGTTGCAACAAGTTATGATGTTGTGATTAACAGTCAAAACCAACAACAAGCAACTGAAAAAGCAAAACCTGAAGGGTGATTAGTTGAACAGATCACTTGTCAGGTTGATTCATTCGCAGTGGTTGAAAGAGCAAAATTAAACACTTACTGGTTAGTTCCATTTTTGTATCAGCAAAATCATGAAATGTGTAATTTCTGTGCATATTCTTTATAGCTCCTTATTCTTTAATTGGTAGATCTCCTCATTATGTTGGTGTTGCTTTTCATAGGAACAGGGCAACAGGGAGAAGCTGCAAAAGGCCTTTTGACAATACTAATTGCAAAAGTTATATTTAAGTTGTGACCACACAATTGAAAGTCTGAAAACAATTATTATTTTGGAGTTCTAAAATCATTACAACAAAACAAAAGAAAATTGTGAGGTAATCAAAGTGAACTAGCAATATGCTATGCAGTTCAACAGACTATTTCAGGTAGTTCTATGAAGAGTAAGGAAACAAGATAAATGCCTAAAGCAATACAGTGTATGCACTGGTTACAACCAGTTGGGAACGGACTTTTAGGCCCATTATTAGTCTAGATTACTGGGATTGTGCGAAAGGCAATTTTACACTTTAATATCAAGTCTTTACATATAGTACTTCCTCTTTCACTAACCTCCTCAACATAGCGAAGAAGCAGACTGGGAAAATAGCACTTCCTATTTTGGTGACATTTCTATTTTGTTAAAATGTATTTCTGGGTCAGTGATCTGCATGGCATGAGGTGTCAAGTATAAAGTTTGGAACTGTACCCTTTACAGAAGAGGCAGCAAATAAAGAGAGATGGGGACTGTAAATATGTAATCAACTGTCCATCTCACAGTGACAGCTTGGAGATGTCCGGTGACCAATCCTACTGATTAACCTTCTACTAACTCCCAACAACATACGCACAACAACTAGATGTGTTTACTGCTGACACCAAGCACCAATTACACCGATGAACTGAGCATCAGCCCCCTCCCCTGCTCCATGACTTTTCCTCCTTCCACACCCATGCAACTCAGTAGCAGTCTTTCGAGCTGCTTAACCTGATGTCGGTCCCAGTGCACCAGCCCTGATACCACTCCAGCTCCCCGTCATGCGCACATACTTTGCCATGTGACACAAATTGCTCTTCACATGCAGGGTGGAGGATCACTATACTGTGCGTGTGTCACATGCACCAAAGACGACCAAATGTGCACCGCTGAAAAAGCAGCATAGGACAGCATAGACCAGCCACCACCGTCATCACCCAATGGGCGGAACAGCTCAGGTGCTTGGGGAAGAGCATCATACCAAATTCTACCGGCGCTGTTGGTAGCAGCACAGGTGGCATGACATGCTATTGCTGTTTTGCTGTTTTTCAGGAGCAACTATAACTGCAGCTGTGGGAGGTTTGGTGTCATAGGAGGGGGCACTGTGGAGATGGACAGTTGCAAATCAAGTTTCCTCTAATGCACTGAGCAATAGCAATGCATCTCCTTTGCACTTCCCAGGGGAACGTCAGAACTGGTACAGTGGAGTCCACAGAGCAATTAGGGGTTACTGGGCTCCACTTGTGACAATTGGGAAACCTTATTAATGGTTGCAAACTGAGCACTACACACACCATTCCTGAGGCAGAGCAGTCCAAATATTCCTCAGGGAGTTGGTGTGTGTTAGAAGTTCCAAACTCCACAAAACTCACAGTCACACTTAATATATTAACATCCAGCCAGAGTTGTTCCTTTTAAAAAGAAAATGTACTTGAAAACAAACACATAAAATTGCAAATGCACACAATGGATCTGGCTCCCATGAGGAGCTCTTGCCTACGGATAATCTGTAATGAGCAGCTGCTGAATTGCTGCATTTGATTTCCTTGTACGGGCTTCACCGTGCTGGAGGTGCCTGGCTCCAACATCTTTGGGAGCCATCTGGGAGAGGCTGTCTAGAGCATTTTTATTTAGTTTATGTGTTACTAAATTTCTCCCATTCTTGTTTGACTGTTGCACTTTTGTTTACCAGTACTCCCGACTGGGGGAAGCCTTCCAGTAGGGAGGGGAGTTGCTGGGCTCCGGTTAGATTTCTTTGTCCACCCCCTTTCTTGGCATGTTGTCACGCCTTACCCATGTCCCCTTTTGAGGAGGGGGGCTATATTTAGAAGCAGGATGCACGTCCGGGCTGCATCTGCCTACCGTGAGGAGTGCTTGCCTACGGCTACTCTGTAATGAGGAGATGCTACATTGTTGCCTTTGAATTCCTTGTACACTGCTTCACAACGCTGGATGTGCTTGGCTCCAACATCTTTGGGAGTCATCTTGGAGAGGCTTCCCATAGTGTTTTGATTCAGTTTATGTGTTACTAAATTTTTCCCATTCTTATTTTACTGTTGTACTTTTGCTTACCAGTACTCCCACCTGGAGGGGAAGACTTCCAGTAGGGAGGGGAGTTGATGGCCTCCAGTTAGATTTCTGTTGCCCTGCCTATTTTGCTGCATGTTGTCACAGCTTTTCCACGGTCCTTTTTAGGAGGCAAGCTATTTTTAGATGCAGGGTGCGCATCCGCACTGGTTCTGGCTCCTGTCAGTAGCGCCTGCCTACAGCTACTCTGTAATGAGCAGCTGCTACATTGTTGCCTTTGATTTCCTTGTACGCGGCTTCACCGCAGTGGAGGAGCCTGGCTCCAACATCTTTGGGAGCCATCTTGAAGAAGTTGCCCATAGCATTTTATTCAGTTTATGGGTTTCAAAATTTCTCCCATTATTGTTTTACTGTTGCACTTCTGTTTACCAGTACTCCCGCCTCGAGGGGAAGCCTTCCAGTAGGGAGGGGAGTTGCTGGGCTCCGGTCAGATTTCTGTTGTCCTCCCCATTTTTCAGCGTGTCATCATGCCTTAGCCACACACCCTTTTTAAGAGGCGAGCTATTTTTAGATACAGGGTGTGCATCCGTGCAGCGGACACGCTGCTCGTGCGCCAAAGGCAAGCCTGTCTGTGCCCATCTGCGTCCGGATGGCACCAGGGGCTAGGACCCCTGGCCATTTTAGGTCAGCTCCTATCTCACATACCAGACAGGAATTGCTGGGTTTCTCCCCAACCCTGCCTGATGTGGCTCTTTGATTCTTGGAAACGCTGACTCACATTGTAAACACTGCGGTTTCTTGGTCCCGGCCCCCACGCTGCAGTTAGATGAACCAAGTTCTGCGCCACTACCTTGCTACTCTTTTAAATTGTTTTCTTTCAACTGTAGATCGCTGGTAAAGCTCAGACTCAAAATGCACAACTTTCTCAAGGAATACACGCCAGATGCGGTCTTTCTGACTGAGAAATGGCTAATTGAGGACTCTTCCCTGGACATAATGCCGGCCATTCTGCAAGGCCTTGCCATTGATAGGCAGAACAGGTAGCTACAGAGAGGGGGTGGAATTGCCATTATCTTTAAACAAGATTTTCAATGCACCCTCTCTGAACTCTCTATTGAGGGTTGCGAAGAATCCTCCTTTTACCTGTTTTTTTCTAATGATTTTGCTGTGTCAGGAGCATTAATTTACTGGCACCAAGGTCTGCTGTTTAATTTCTCCACTTTACTAGCTGAGACACTGTCTCATTTAGCTCTAAGTTTCTCCAACTTGTTAGTGGAAGGATATTTTAACACCTACTTTGACAACACCAACAGTCAAGCAATCAAAGCACTAGTTTATGACATGGAGAGTTTACAACTCTCCCAACTAGTTCCCACCTTTACCAGACGAGATTATCACACTAAAAAAATTCAATCTTTCAACAACATCTCATGTGAATTTTTTTCTATTTTCTATCATAAAATCTCTTATCTTGTTATCTTCAGTATTTCCCTCATTTCTTCTATCAAAAGAGAGTTGTAGTGCTCTAACCTTTTTTTCCCGTGAAAATAAGTGGAGAAAATCTATGATTCCATCCCAGCTGAAGCTAGAAATTATCCTAGGCTTTAAGACATGGCTTGATTCGTCAGCCGACAGTGTCAAGCTCCTGCAATTCAGTCCTATTCAACTCGAGGAGTTCTACCATCAAATTTGACTCCCCATTAAACCCAATATCTCCCTTGATCTTAGAGCAGGGCTGTAAAATAATCCAGCCTGTCATGTGTGAATTATTGACCCACTCTCTGTTTTCCTGCTGTGTCCCCCAGCATTGGAAACACGCTATGGTGGTCGCAGTTCTAAAAAAAACCTCGACCCCTCTAAGCCTGAAAACTGTCGACCTATCTTGCTGCTGCCACTCTTCTCTAAGATTGTAGAGAAGCATGTAAATTGGCAGCTGTCCAACTCTATGGAGGACAATGACCTCCACCAAGGGATGCAATCAGGCTTCTGTCTCTCCTACAGCACCAAATCCTCCTTGCCCCTAGCCTCAGGGTCGGCTCGTCAGATTGTAGACGATGGCAACACTATGTCTCTCCTAATGATTGGCCTCAGTGCCGCTTTCAACACCATATCTCACAACATCTTGATCGAGAGGATATGTAACTGCGGCATAGGCATTAAAGCGCTGCTTTGGCTTGTCTCATTTCTGCAGGGACATACCTTTCAGGTCTCCCAAAAACCATTCCACTCGATGGGACCTAGAGGAGAGAATGGAGACACTGGAAAACAACTCTAAGAGGAACAACTTAAGAATGATCAAAATTATGAAGGGAGCAGCGGGCAGGATGTTAAGTCCTTTATTATATTAATTGACTACAGGAAGGTGCACCAGGAAGAAGTCCATATCCAGTTTGAATATCAAATCACCTTCTTTATTAGCATAAATCAGTATAAAAGTTAAAATCCAGCCAACGTGTTTCGTTCCACACTCACAGGAACTTCATCAGGGCTCAAAATGATGTTTAGGGAGATCGTATTTGTCATGAATGATATGGTACTATCGCATCCTTAGTAATATCCTCTGCACACAGTATTTTCACAGGGAGAATGCAGCGTTCTCCCTGCTGGCCCTGCTATTCTCCAGGTATCAAGTACGGGGCTTGATTATGCCCATTGGTACTTGTGGTAGTTCTTTAATCAGCTGAAAATACTGCATGCAGAGGATATTACTAAGCACATGATAGTACGATATCATTCATGACAAATAAGATCTCTCTAAACATCATTTTGGGCCCTGATGAAGTTCCTGTGTGTATGGAACGAAACACGTGGGCTGGATTTGAACTTTTATACTAATTTATGCTAATAAAGAAGATGATTTGATGTTCAAACTGGATATGGGCTTTTTCCTGGTGCACCTTCCTATAGTCAAAAAAAGTTTCTGATCTGGATAACAGTGGCACGTAACGGCGGCAAGTGCCGGAAGACTTGTGCAGAGGACACTTTACTTACTGTGACTGGAGATTGAGGTGCAGCATAAACAGTCTGCCGCTGGAGTGTTCTTTTTTTCGGTCTTTTATTATACGTCAACTAGAGGAGTCTGGTGTGCTGATTGACCCTGGCAAAGATCTAATGAAGGAGATCCAGAGAGTCCATAGGGATCCCTTTAAGGTTAGCCCAGCTCGGAAGAGGCCAAGAAACATTCTTTTGAATTTTCTGATGTATTCAGTGAAAGATCAGATACTCGGAGCTGCTCTTAAAATAGAGTTTAGAAGGTGAAAGGGTGCTCTTTTACTATCAGGTCGGACCGTTCTAAAGCTACACAAGACAGGCAATGTTAGCTAGGTAAATAAATTGATAAGTTAAAGGCACTATGGGCAACACAAAAACTCAAACATAATTTTAGGGAACCAGAAGAAGAGGATCAATTAATTGCACAGATAAGGGGGAAGACCCATTGCTAGGCTATGCTCAGTTAAGAAGGAAAGTGTATGAATGGTGGACCTGCAGGGTAGGCTCAAAGCTGACATTTGATATGTCAGACGTAAAGTGGGGAAGGTTCTCCAGGGAGGGGGGTGGAACGTGGTTTGGGAGAAGTTGGGGGGCACATTAGGTGGGGAGCATAAGGAGAAAAAACAAATCCTCATAACATGAGCAAGCATAGAGATAGAGGAGCATGAAATAGTGTGGCAAATGTGTCTGGGTACAAAGGTCGTTTGTTAGGTAAGGAAGATACCCTAGCCAGGTCAGTCTCAGTAATGACCTGGAATGTTGATGGGTTAAGAGGAAGAAGGAAACAATGAGTGGTAGGACAGTACCTTAAAGATCATGGGTCATCTATAATTATGCTTTAAGAGACACATCTACTAAAGGAGGAGTTCTTATCATTCTGTAGGGAGATGAAGTGGATCGACCAAGGAGTTGGTACTAGTCAGACGTGTTACACTAAGGGAGTTGCCCTCTTGATAAGAAAGAAAGCAGGAGTAGAGGTTGTGGATTATACAGCTGACACCAGTAGTAGATGGGTGATTGCCAGCTTAAGTATTCAAGATTGGGTTTTCACCTGTGTAGGGTATTATGGTCTAAATAACGACAACCCGAAAACCCTAAGGGAATTCTTTTACACCTGCTGGAGCATACCTCTTCAATATTAATGAGGTAGATTTGAACGTCCTCTTAAACAACAGATTAGATCGATCTATGACACATAGTATTGTGAGCTCTCCCAAATCCCACTCATATCTAAAGTTTGTGATGAGTGAAAAATGGTTGTGTAATGTGGGAGAAGCCAGTCGGGGAGACAGAGCAAATACATATTTCACTGTAAGAAACATGTTCACTTCTCAAGGATTGACTATTTTTTATTAGATAAGAGGGAGCTGAAGAATGTGAAGAAGATAGCGCATTGCCCTATTCATATATCCGACCATGCTGTGTTATATTTAGAGCTTGCTCTAAGCAGACAGAAAATGGAGTGTAGATGGATGTTAAACAGGAAATTTTTGATTAACGAAGAAATAACATCAGAATTAAAAAGGCAGTCAGAGGATTTCTTTACTCTAAATATGGGCTCAGCCGGGGTGCAGATAGTATGGGATACATATAAGGCATATCTAAGGGTGTAATTGCTAAGCTTGAATTCTCAGGAAATTAGGAAGAATAAGAAAGTAATTCTGGGGATGGAGGGCAGAATCCTTGGTCTTCAGAGGGAGCTGAGTGACCCCAGATGGAATGAGGGCAATAGGAGGGTCAAATGCCAGAATAAGCAGAAGGAGCAATTGGCACTGGAAGCCCACTTGGCAACCCAGTTGAGTAAGAGGCGGGAAGTTAGTAAATTTCATGCTTTCAAATCTAGTGAGAACTGTGGCAAGATGCTGTCTTGGAAATGCAGGGTAGATCGAAGCAGGAATTCTATAGTTGAAATTGTGGAGAGTCCTATGAATAGGGTTCTAAACTTATCCCAGGACATTGAGAGATTATTCTGCTGTTTCTTTAATGAATTGTATCAGTAGGATAAATAGTCCTAACATAGGTGAACTGAAATGCTGGCTAGGAAGTAAAGAATTGAGCACATTAAATGATGAGGACCGGGCAGTGTTAAATTGTAGTATCCAAGATGAAGAAATACAGGGGATATTGAATGAATGTAAAAAGCGAAAGCACCAGGACTGGATGGTCTTCCTAATGAGGCATATGTGACATAAAAGGAAGTAATAGTCCCAGTGTGGAAGTCCCTATTTAACAGTATTTTATTGGGGAAAGTTAGGCCCCCCACATCATGGCAGGATGATACCATTAATCTGATTTCGAAACAAGCCGCACAACAGATATGAGTCATACAGGCCAATATCACTGTTAAAATGTGATTACAAGATTTTTGCAGCCATAATGGCGAAATGATTGGCTAAGGTAGTTGGGAAGTTGGTACAGGAAGATCAGAAAGGTTTTATGCCTGGTAGATACCTGAATGAACTGACGCACTCACTTTTGGGAACGATAGATATGGCTACTGCCAACTACACACTGTTATCCATGATTACGTTAGATGCTGCAAAAGCATTTGACCAAGTCAATTGAACATATCTAGCAGAGCTACTAGTACATCTAGGCAGTAGCGGCCCGTGGTGGGAGTGCTGCCGGGCGGTGACGTGGGGCGGGGAGGGGCTGGGTGGGGGGTAGTAAACTACGGAATACGGCGGAATAGAGGTAAGTAAACATATAAATAAATAAAATGAATTCCGTTGCGCGTGCTGCATCGCATTTGGCGATGCAGCGCGCGCAACGAAATTCGTTTTATTTATTGATATGTTTACTTACCTCTATTCCGCCGTATTCCGTAGTTTACTACCCTCCACCCTGCCCCTCCCCCGCCCCACGTCACCGCCCGGCAGCACTGCCACCACGGGCCGCTACTGCATCTAGGGTTGGGAGACACTTTCTGTAGAGTGATAGTGATATTGTATAGCTCCCGGGGGCAATGATATTAGTTAATGAGGGTGTATAAAATTATGTGATGATTAAGAGAGGGACAAGACAAGGATGCCCATTGTCCCCCCTTCTTTTTGACTTGTACATGGAGCCCTCTGAACAAAGTCGGGCCACCCAAAACAGTCATGCGCACTTGCCATGTTTTTCATCCAGCCTGCATTACAGCTGCCACTGGCCTTTGACAAAAAGATGTTGCAGAAGATTCAGGGGAAGATCAGTAGCTTACTGTGGAGTTCCAGAAGGGCCAAGATCGTCAAACATTATTTTGCAATGTCTCTTTTTATTTCTTTTCATGTTATTGCCTATTATAGTTGATATTTATCGCACAATTAATAAGGGGCATACCGTCTGCCACATCTGCAGATTACTTGATAGATTTCATTAATGTGACTACATATTGTGCTGACGTAGATTAGAATGGTTTACAATACTGTAAAGCAGAACCTGGATGCTGCTTAGGATGGGAAAGCAGCAGTCTATATCTGGCTAAGTAGAATTCAACAAAGCTTGTCCTGATCTGGCCCATTAGCTTTCATATCAGACAGCAGGAACGTTAAGTAAATTCAGATGCCAGATACTGCTGTCTTTGGAAAAACACGCTAATGTACTTAGAAGTACGGCAGAAAAGCTTTCACTTTGAACAATTCTATTTAAAGGCGAGAAAATGACAAAGTAGCTTATTTATTAGATGATTCGGGGAAATGGACCCCTCATTTACCGAGGACAATATATGGAAAACTTCTATGTACAAAAACCTGACGATAATTTATCCTTCAAATGGCGTATTCACGAGTCTAACCAGAGGTGCACTGATAACAGGCCAGTTTATCCAGTCGTCAAACCGGTGCTCTAATTCTGAAAATCATTCGTCGTGGGTTCATTTATTGTGTTTGGATTTTCTTTGTGCGCTTCTGCTCGCGGCTTTAGTAGACCTAATTTAATCCTATGGAAGTGAAGTAATGCTATGGTGATGTGTTTGAATAGATAAGTTCCTTTAAACGTTATCATTCACCTGATTTCATTAAATTACTCAATTTTTTATTAAAATTTACGGGTAATTCCCATGCTGCAGTCACTGAGCAAAGGGCAGCCAAAAACATGTGCAACACAGAAAAGCCCTCTCGTGCTCAGCTTATGAATTCTTGTGTGTGATGTCCAGGGTTTGTGTATCATTACACCAGCAGGAAAGTAAGAGACATTCATAGGACAACCCAACTTTTCCAATGCAATGTTAGTTGTTATTAACCCTTTCTCGTAAAGGGAGTTGTGTGTCAATGCTGATGGCATTCTCACAGCAAAGTGGGATAGCAATCTATTTTCCTCTAGAAGTCTTTTCCTCATACGTCAGGGCCTGTGTGCAAGCACAATACTAGTCGCCTGATATGGATTGCAGTAGTACTTTCAATGGTGACTGCCTACCATTACCCAAAAGCAGGGATGGCTCCTTCGCTAAGGCGGAGGAGCGTCGGCACACTGCTCTCACAGCAGTGGAAAAAGGAAAAATGAAATGATAATAAAGTTATTAGCATTTTATTTTTCGTAGCTGTGGAGCCAGGTTAGGGCGGGGCGGGGCTGGTGTCACAGGGGGAGGAGTGGTTTGTGCACAATAAGTGCGCATGATGGTTTGGCCGGCCGTTTTGGGCCGGCTAAACAGTCATTCACACTTTGCATGTTCTCCACCCAGGCTGTATTACAGCCTGGCTGGAGAACATGCACAGGCTCATAGTCCCCGTCTCAGCGCCGAATCATGGTGCTCAGACCAATCACGACACTGCTGCCATGTTGACAAGCAGCATTGTGATTGGCTTAGGAGAGCCTGTGTTGTTCCTCCTGCTTCTGGACTCGGAGTCAGGAAGAGAAGTGGAGAGTTGATGGAGGAAAGTCTCCTCTCTTTCAGGAAGGCTGTAAAGACCTGGTTATTCAAATCCGGGTGACTATCACAACAGCCCTGGTTGACACTCGCAGCTGAAACATAACAGCGGTTAGACGCCTCCGGGCAATAATGTGCTATACAAATAAAGTTAACATAACAAAGAGGTAAGTGGTTTTAAAAAAAATATTTTGCTCTTTCGAACCCCCTCAACCCCACTACCTCCGTTCCCTAATTTATTTGTTTTATTTAATGTACTTTTAAAGCACAACATTCATCCCAAAGGGATATCATGGCGCTAGTTATAGCTCCCATCATTGTGAAGACATTTATTGCAGAGGCCCCCAGCATTAGATCCTGAACAGCCAGGTTTTCAGCTTCTTCCTAAACCCCAAATGGTCATTAGTGAGGCATAGGTCTAATGGAAGTTTATTCCATTGTATGGCTGCCTGAATACAAGTCGCCACTGCCCAAAAGTACTCCAGTATTCCACTTTAGGTAGTGTCATGGGCACGTACCTTTCATATCCCATATGGTCCATTTTGGTTTATATTATCAGTAGAAGACTGGCTCATAACACAAGATTTTAAAGGTGGTTTTGGGTGGACCACTGATCTTCTGGGACTTAGGGCACCTTTTCAGTGGACACAAATCCTTTGAGCAGATACTATACATACTGCTTTAAGGGTCCCACAAATCAAGCTGCCCACATGCCTTATTCCATATTTGCTTTAAACTCAAGCTGAACAGAATTATCCACTCTGCCTTTCTCAATTCAAGTTGTAAAGGTGGTGGCAATAGCTCTACTTTCTCTAGCCAGTAGGACTGTTTATGGACTGGATATTCTTGATACAGTACATCTTCTGAATGTCACAGCACCAAAGGTCAATAGTAGAGCAATACATGATCAGCCAGTTACCTAGGTGACCAAAGGAGGAGGAGGCAAATTGTAGGCCTATTAAATGAGAAAGGGTTGGCACAATATAATTGTGTGTACGTGTAAGAAAATGTATTGTTTTGCATGATCACCCCCATTTTTTGGACTGATGCTGTTGTTTCTCAACTCTGTGCACTGGGAGCCCGCTCACCAGGCCTCAGGTGCAGGTGCTTTGACCTGTAAAACATGCTGAATTAGCTATGATCCCTGTTTGGCATACTTAACTTACTTAGAAGACCCTAGTATATGTTACCAATTGTACCCAAGGCCAGTAAGTTAAATGTGACTAGTGGACTGTAGCACTTATTTTTTCACCTCTGCAGTGACACTGTAAAGCATGGCTCCAGGCCTGCCCCTGCAGCCTGACTATTCGTTTCTTAAACTGGCTTTATGACCTCTCAAAAAAAACCTTTGGAAGTCCTAAACCTTCCCTTTTTAATATTAATTAGTCACTCCTAAAATAGGCCTTACTAGTGCTTGGGCAGGGAGCATAGTATTTAAAAGGAGGGCATGAGAAATCAGATGTTGCACTTGTCATTAAAGTGCAAATGCCCTAAAACCTATTTTCACTGTAACAAGACTGGCTGTGCCATAGGAAATCACTAAGTTGTTTAATCCATGTAATAAAGCTAATTTCAGATTGGTAACAGGTTTACAAATACTTCAAGGACTCATTTTAACATTATGATAGTTAAACAAAATATTTGGATGGTAAAGTTGAATTGTGTCTATTACAGAAAAGGTTGGAATATCACCTTTTTCCTACTTAAAGCCTCTAGATTCTTTTCTGTTAAGTATTCAACAGTTACCTGACTGATGATGACTTCCCAGTAGTAAGGTGGGAATTGCTCCTGAACAGGAACAATGGGCATTTTGTGTGGGGAGAGACTGACCTTCCCTTGAAAGGATCCAGGGGGCTATGCCCAACCCCTTGCTCTGATGTGTGTGAATCGAGGAAACCAAATCATGGGAAACCAATTTTAAGGAAAGACAATTTTAAGGAAATACAAATAAATTGAAAATTAAAGGAAACATTTTAAAGGAAAGATAATTTTAAGAAAAAATCTAAAATTACATTAAACTTAGTTGGAGTTTAGGACTACAGTGGGGTTTTTCGGTTCAGGGATTGGTAATGTTTAGGGTGATGAGGGTTTTTTAGGGGTTAGAAATAATTGGCGTTCAGGCAAACAAAAGGGGTTTTTAGGGCTTAGAGGTGGATGGACCGTAGGGGTGGTGAGGGTTTTTTAGGGTTCACAGATGAGTGGTGTTTAGGAGTGTGAGGTGTTTTTAGGTTTCAGGGATGGGTGGAGTGTAAGGGTGTTGAGGGGTTTTAGGGTTCATTGATGGGTTGAGTGCAGGTGAGGGTTTTTAAGGTTAAATTTTGAGTAGCAGTTGGGGTGGTGAGCAGATTTTAGGGTTCAGGATGGGGTGGAGTTTAGGGTGGTGAGGGGTTTTATGGATTCAGGAATTCGTGGAGTGTAGATGCAGAAAGGGGTTTTTAGGGTTCAGGGATGGGCAGTTTAGGGTCATGAGGAGTTCTTATGGGTCATGAATGGCTGGTGTTTAAGGGGGATGAGGGTTTTTTAGGGTTCAGGGATCGTTGGTGGAGTTTGTGTGTGCTGAGGTGTTTTGGCGAGTATGGTATGGGTGAGCTTTAGGAGTAGAAAGGGGTTTTAGAGTTCAGGAATGGGTGGAGTTAGGGGTAGTGAGTGACTTTATGGTTCAGGAATGGTGTATGTTTGGGGTAGAAAGAGGCTTCAGGCTTCAGGGATGAGTGTAGTTTAGGTGTGGTGCAGTGCTTAATTTGAGCAGGTGGTTTCCAATGCTTGGCACTGGCACTTTGTTCTCAACACCACCTCTAATGACAATCTACCACATGGCAGCACTGTCTTATCAAATTTTGAAATGTGCAGACAAACAGTGTTTAATAATTTGATAATCATTAAAAACTAACAATATCTGCCCATCAATGCTATTCCTATAGCTTTGGGTGGCCTGGAGTAGTCGGAAATTGTCCCACTTGTAGAAGTGAGATGGTTATTAGTTATGTTGGTACTGTCATTGGCAGCACTGGCAGGGGCAATGAGTGATGCAAGCTGCAGGGACTTCCCTAAAAGGGCTCTGGCACTTACTTTTTTTTTTTTTTACAAATTAAGCACTGGTGTTGTGAGTGATTTTAGGGAGCAGGGCTTGAGGATATTTAGGGGGTATGAGGGGTCAGCAATGGATGGTGTTTACAGGTGGTGATGGGTCAGCAAATTGAAAGCATCCAAAGTAATTGTTTGACAATGTAGCAGATATAAATATGAAATAATGCCACCTGAAGTAAACAAAACTGTTTCTGAAAGTAAGACCTGCAGCCATTACATTTACACTTGAAAAATAAACATTCCAAAGTTAATTTCCACTAAAAAGAGATTCTATCAATTGGTTTCTATGAAAAGGTAAATGCCACACATTCTGAACATTTCCATTAAACAGTTGAGATGAAATGGTTTCTCTGTAATGGTATTCCATGAAATTGTTTTTCTATGAAATCACGTACAGCCCCCTTGCATTTCTTCTAGGGATGCCTACCTTGTTACTGGCAGATGTAGCTCACACCTGGGCCTTTATCCCTTGTGTCTTTCTAGTAAGGCTAGCTCCAAACCCAGTGGGAGGGGGAGCTACCGTAGAACTAGTTTAGAATGACCTGAGGTAGGGGTTGTCCCTTTCCATAGCCACACCTCTGGGTGGACACATAGAACTCTGCACAGGGGCAGAAAGGTTCTGCAATGTTGGTTTTGGCTAGAGAGGTGCAGTGTTTGTTTGTATGCTGCCAGAAAAGCAGGAACTGCTGCAAAAGTGGGTACAGTTGACCCAGGAAAAGTTTCCCGATTTGTTCGGGCGGGATCAGGAGTCAACTCCACCTCCAAGATAGTGTCAGGCTTATATGTGTGGCACCCCTAGGTACCTTTTTCAGATCACTACAGGATCTATGGAAGGCAGAGAAGCCCTTCACCTGCTGTTGAGACCTGTGAAGAAAACCCAAATGTCTAGACCTGCTCCCACTTGTACCCAGGACAAAGAAGTGGACTCCAAGGTCCAGTTGGCTGATCTCCTGTTAAACTACAGGGACACACAAGATTCTAAAATCCCGCAGTTCTGAAAGAGCCCAGCTGAACAGGTTCAACTGGACCTGCCCAGGACCCTTCTGGTGGCTTCTGTAGGAGTGAGTCCTGACCCCCAAACCCTGTACCTGAGTTCTATACCTCCAGGCTGGTATCAGAGTCTACTCCTTCCGCCTAACTCTGAAATATGGAACTTAGAAACTTTTCAAGGAGTTTTTCCTGGAGAACCAACAGGAGATTTGGAGCAGCCCTCAAAGCCAGTCCACCAAGAGTGCATCGCCGGTGAGCCTGACTTTGCCATAGCCCCCATTACACTCTTCTCTGCAGTTGCAATTCTGCTTCCGCGGATCCGACCCAATTGGCATCTGATGACATCAAACTCTCTTTGGCTACAGTCTTCTGCCTTGGTCCGCTGAAGGAATCTGACTTCCACAAACAGTCTAAGTCCGAAGGTAGAAATCCTCACAGCAACCAACGGCAAGCAGCATCTGATCAACATGGACAACTTCTTCGGCTCAAACTCTGGGCTTTTTCCTGCCTTCATCAACATCAAATCCTTCATCAACCAGTCATCAACGAGTCCATCTTTCAGCCTTACCTGACTGAAGACTCTACCTTCTTGAACATTTTCTAAGTGTGAAGGTAAGTAACTTTCCTACTGATATGGTCCTAGTCCTCCTATTCGACCGGATCGGCTTCAAACCTTACCCATGCCCCAGTCTAGTCAACCAGTTGCCCAAGGATGTCACCTTGCGCTTTTTAGTGCAATTTTTATTTTAAACTTTAAAAAATCATATCTCCGGTTTCCCTTTTTGGATTTTTGTTGTTTTGGTGTCATTTTGTTATTTAAAAATGTTTCTATTTTATAAATTGTAGTGGGATTTTTATTGTTTTATTGCATTTCATTTTTGTCATTTCTTAGTACTTCTAGTACTTCTAAATGCTTTTAACATTTTCTTAAGTTAGACCTGTCTGCTCTGTAGAATAGTTGCCATGGATTGTGCTCAGGCCTTAAATGTTGAAACCTTTACTGGACCTTACAAGGGTAGTGACATTATCACTTGTGGTGGGCTACCATTCACCCCAACTAATAATCCACTTTCTGACAGAATGGCATTGAAAATCCTTCCACTGGCCCTCTTTGTCCCTGTGGATATCGATTTAAGTCTTCTCACAGGTCAGGCAGAGCTTTATTTACATGTATGAGTGTGGAATTCATTTTAAAGATGGATGTTCCAACTGTCCATGAACTTGGAAAATCAATGGGATTTTTGCCAAGCAGAATGATATGGTTAGACCTTGTTCTAGAATATAGGAGCAATGTTGCGAAATGGAAATGTATTGAATTCTCCTTAATTGAGGCAGGTATAAGGGAGGAGAAAATAATGGCTCCACAGTCACCTGTAAAAAGTAAATGAAGTGTTTGAGGTCTGAGTTTAGACAGATATTAGATTTGTTTGAAATAAAAATCCCTTTCTTCTGCTTATATATGTATTTTATGCTGGTTCCAATTTATTGTGATAATTTTCAAACTAATGTTTAGTTCATGAGCCTCGGCCATCATATCTAGATCTCATCTAACCCCAGTTGGGGGGAACTTCTCGGAACCTCTCTGAGAGACAAACACTATGATGTGGTGTGATTTATTCATCTGAACTTAAGGAACCCAGCTGTCCACTATTAAAAGGCTACATAAGAATGCTCAGATGCTGCTTCTTTTGTCTTTCTGTGCTGTGTTTTGCACTCATTTGCACTTTTGTGCTCAGTCTTTTAAATATGGTTTTCTCTGCTGTCAGATATGGCTGCCACTTGTTCTTTTTTATAAATAACTATTGTTTACCCGTGTCATCTCATCTAATTTTTTCTTGTCTTCTAAATGTTGCTTTGTTTGAAGGATTGCCAGGGTGGCAATATTTTTAAAAGACCAGTTTCCATGAGGTTTCTGGTAAGTGTTGTCCCACAGAGTGTATGAAAGTTGACCCATGGGGTCAGCCAATGGTTTATCCATAACCTTGTGCCCGGATAGCCCATTTTATTGGCAAAGATGGGGTTGATCACTCAGTCTTGACCAGCAGGTTGAAGGATTGAGAAGGGAGTATAACCTTATCATGGCTGATTCCAAGTCTGTAAGGGTTCTCTGAATAGATCATAACTTTAAGGATTACAGCATACATCTTTATGTTTTTTTGTATCTGGCAGCTTGAACCCACGTTGGATTTTTGGGAATAACTAATCTCTCTTTTTTCCAAATCTCTTGGTATAATGATGTATTGTGTTATTTCAAACTCCAGGATTGTTTTGGGTTTTATGAAGAAAAGCAGAAAGTAGGGTTTGTGAATCTATTTGTGTTTTCTCCCCTACATGTCTCATTTACGTGTGTAATACATACAGCTCCCAGCGATTAAACTTCTATGCCTGCTGTGCTTTGCAGAAAATATTATTGTTAGACAAGATATGACGGCAATAAAATACTTTCTGTACTCCACTCAAGGAAGGTGGTAACCTGACCATAAAATAACATATTATCTCCAAATGGCAGTGCATGTTAGAAAGTTGTAGGTGCAATAGAAAAATGACACTATATTCATACTCTATGGAGGTCCTTACTGTTTGTCCATGTGATTCTTGTTCCTCCCAATGTGACCTTCACCTCCTATTCTTTTGCTGTTTGTACAGGGAGGAAAGGAAGATGTATATTACTCCGTTAATGCACAGCCTTACATTTAGACAATGTCATTCAGCTTTACATTTTTAAAAGCTTTTATCTTATCCCTTCACTTGTTATTGCCTGGCCTCATTTTTTCAGTGTGCACTAAAAAGGAGGAAACAGAACCTGTATTGTGTGTCAATATGAGCAACATTTAAAAAAAATATTTATATCAGTCATTGTCTGATTTCAACTATATGTATATCTCACCATGATATTTTAAATGGCACTATTTTATATACAATTATCTTTTTATGCAATTTTATGATAGGCATTTTTAATCTGTATGTATATAGTATACTTTTTATGCCGTTGTCTTTCATTGGCGAAATACAGTAAAGTAAAAAGGGAAAAAAGGGACACTACATTCTGTGACATAGCTTGACTTTTTAAGCCACAAATAATTTAGTACAGAATTTTTAAATATGGTGCACCATAATATGTTAAAAGAAATGAGTGTGCACATTAACAGATAACCAGGGTTGATGCTACTAAGACCAAGTTAGTGCTTCAAAGGTTATGAGGTATTACGGTTATACTTAAAGACAGAACTGCATTGGAAAATGTTGATGCCTGATAGCCCAGGCTTAAAGTGCTTGTCACATTGAAGGTTGCAAGCAGAGCAGAAGACTATATGCTCATTGTTAGACCTGGCATCCTTGGCGTGCTTTCCCCCTGACATTTTGCCTTCAGACCTCCTGTTTTGTCTGACTTCATTTTTGCTGGTTTTAGGGCTCTGCATAGTTTACCACTGCCAACCAGTGCTAATGCACTTTGTTTATGTTTGGTGTCTCTGGAATATTAATTTAAAATCCTAACTTATGGTGAGGTCGGATTTTAAATTACAATTCTAAGAATGCCATTTTTACAAAGTTGTCATTTTCTTACCTTAGCCATTATGTGCCTGCAGCATGTCTCTGGTTGCATGGCTGGGTGCAGTTGGCTGTTGGGCTTTATCTATTCCTCTTATTCAGCCACACACAATGGGAGCATAGGAGTGACTGGATGGACCATCACTGGCAGGATGGGAGCTAAGAGCTGGGCCCAGCCTCACTTACACCTGAATAGGCTGTGTCCTGTCTCCACACAAACGGCTGCATATCTCCTATAGTTAGTCTGGAGCCGGGGCAGGAAGGCAGGCAACTGTGCACTTTAAAGGCACGTCTCTAGAAACTTTTCCCCACTTCAAAGGCACAATTGGGTAAAAAATAAAGACCTCAGACATCATCACTTCAGTACACTTCTGGACTTGTGGATACTCTGCCAGGAAGAAAGACTGCTGTGCTGATGAAGGCCTGCCACTCTAGTGGACTCCTGCTTTGCTGTGCTGAACTGCTGCCTGCTGACCTTTTGCTTGAGTAAGAAGGACTGGACCTACATCTCTTGAATCCAGAAACCAGAGTGATTCCAAGTGCTAGTTGGCTGGCCTCCTGATATGAAGCCTGAGGGACATAACAGCTTTCCAACAACCTTGCATCTGCACCTGGACTCTTCCATCTGTGAGTGTACCCTGCCAAGTCGTGCCACCCCAGTCCTGGACCCTTGAAAGTGGGCCTAAGGTACTCTGCCAGCCTGTGGATCCAGCGGAACTGAGACATCTCCTCTGCTGCATGGATTGAACCCATCGCAAAGATCCGCATCGCAGCCACATTGGAACAGCCACATAGCCACGCATCCCTGGCGCAGACCCTAACATCCCTCGTCGATGGCAGCCTCGACAAAGACGCCGAACTCTGCATCACAGGCTCGCCAACTCCATGAAACCGATGCATATCCGACTGCGCACTGCCTCCTCAACACCGGATTTAAATCGCAAGCCCTGTTGATGGGATCCTCAATGACGACACAGGCCCTAGAACCACAGCCTCGCCACATCTCAGAACTGATGCATCGCCTCGGCTGCGCAACGTATCTTTGTTGCGCATCCTCTCAATACTCCACAAACCAAGATGAAGGAACGTTGTTCAATGGGCCTAACTAGATCCCTGTAGCAGGCTCACGGTCGGCTTGAACTTGTGATTTATTTACAGTACGGTGTGATCAGATATCCACAGTTGCTTCTTTATGCCTCTTGGCGATATTTTGACTGAAATCTTTAAAATTGATTATCTCTGGTACTACCATTTGTATTTCTATTGTTTTTGTCTTGTTTTATGTATTAAGTTAAGCTCTATTATTCTAACTTGGTGTGGAATTCATTTTTTGTGGTGTTTTCACTATTTTACTATTTGAAGTGTTGCACAAAAAAGTTGCACGTTGCCTCTAAGTTTAGCCTGACTTCTCTGTGCAAGCTACCAGGGAATTGAGCACAGGATAATTTGGGGTTTGCTTGTGCCTTACCCTGACTAGGATAGTGGTTGCTGCTTGACCAGGGCTCACACCTCTGTCAACCAGTATCCCAATTTCTAACACTCAGGGTGGTGGGCTTCCTCACCAAAACAGGTGGTGGAAAGTAAGGCCTGCTCAAATGGGGGTAATCAAAGTCAAACACAATGTCCTCCTCTGGCCCCATCTCTGACCTTATTGCACAGGTATTCTAAGGGTTCACATTAATTTAATTGGTGCTAATATACCTTTCTGATCCATAGTTGAGGAAGGATCAGCAACCAGCAATCCTGTGAGTGTGTATTTGGTAGGTATGACTTCAGTATGGAAACTGTGGTTATAAGAGTAGTGTCAAATCATTAATTTTATTGAACTGCTCCAGTTTTGTATGCATCAACGAACTGTGGGTTTGTGCTAGCGGTCTTGTGGCTCCTTCCTTCTTCATACTGAATGTGCCAGTGGAGGTAGTCTGCCCATGAATTCAAACGAGGCTGTCATGTGTATGGAAGCATTCGTAATGAAAATATGGAACTGATTGTGAGGGATATACCTGGATGTTAATATACATTGGGTGGAAGTATATTGACCAACCAAGATTGTTTAGATTGGGAGTGCGCTGGAAAGGCTCCTCCCAAAGAAATTGCAGTCACCTACTGCACACAAGCCACTAGACATTTATGGGAGTCCAGTGGGTACATTTATGAGGTGGCCTGTCATGACTGTAGCCCCTTGGGGTGGGGATACCAGTTTAATACTCTTTAGAATGCCTCTTGCAACCATATAGGGTGTGATTCAAAGACATTACTCAGACTGTGCTCCTGCTGCTTGGAGTCTGCACCTGCCCTCTTGACCACTGCACTTTTTCATAACAAATTCACAAGATCAGAGTCTGTGCCAGGTGTTAGGGACATCCTTTTGCATATGACACAAAATTCCAAAATGTTTAAATATTTTTCAAATACTTTTTCTCTACATTTAAAAACCATAATGTATACATTTAAAAGCATACTCAGAGGGCACAAGTCTCGGCATTGCAGATTCGACGTTACACTCGTAAAAACAGGGAAACTTTATTCTCAGATGCACTATTATCACTCCATGCTAATATGCTAATATGCTAATATTTACACTACTGAGCTCCCTCCACTCTCAAGAAGCTACTAAGATATTTATAAAGGAAAGCGTCTTTTAGTCAGAAAAAATATAATTGCCTGTTTCTAAAATTGGAATTCATTTGAACATTTTGTGCGGGATAATATTTTATTATATACACTGCTTCATTTTTATTTGAAAGGATCTTTTTTCATGTTAATGTGTGTGAAGGTCTATCAAAATACCGTGAAACCTATTCACAAAGACATTTTTGATGCTGCCTGCATTGCACGGAGGGTGACAATTTGGCAGGCAGCAGCTTAGCTCAGCATTCCCCTACCCCGCTGCACACCTCTTATCTGCTTGATCCCACACAAGAAGGTTGGGGGTTTGAGGGGTGGAGTGGTTGCACCTGGGAGGAAGTCCTAACCTCCTAAGTAAAGTCACTCAATGAGCAGGGACCTCCTTATATACTCTTTGTGTCCTGGAGTTGTTCTCTAAGGGCAAGCTAAACAGCCCCTCTGTCACATCAGACACATCAACTATGTGCAATAGTGTTGTGCAAGTTTGCTGTTGTAAAACAAGCTCCTGTGGGGATGATCTGTGCTGCCGGGACAGGCAGATCACTATGCTGCCACCTAATGAATTATCCACAGTGTGATCTTTTGTTGCCCTCTCCAAGATCAGCGGCCTGTTGAAATGTTCCAGTCAATCATAGGGGGGCATTAACGTTGCGTGCAGGGGACTGGTTCTGGAGGTATAGCCACATACCAGCAATAACAACGTTAAACTGTTTTCGCCAGGCACAATGAGTCATGCTCACTGGACACACCGTGAACATTCTACCGAAGCTATGGCAGGGGCAAGGATGCTCTACAAATGCAACAAGAATAAATTGGAGGTCATATAAGTTTACAGGTAATGTTGGGGGGCCTCAGCGCAGGCCGTTGCCACTCCTGAGGCATGGCAGAGTTACAGGGCAATCCAAAGGACTTTAGTGTGAAAAGCACCCACAAGAAAGAATCAATCAGGGCTTCATGCCAATACCCCGGGAGTCTTTACTGCAGGTCCCTGGTTTCAAAGCGACAGTGCCACATTATTCCCAAGGGTAGTTATAAGCCTGAGCAACTGGGAGCTTGCCTGGTACCACTCCTCCTCTGCACATGAGTTATTTTCCTCATCTATGGGGTTCAGATGTGGGGTGAACCCCCAAAGGTTCAGCACCAGATGTATATTCCTGGTTCTCATTGGCTAGTCAGGATGGCAGCCAGCTTAGTTCATATCATCACTGGATGCCCTTGGATTGTCTATAAGTTAACCCAGTACCATATCAAATAAACCTGCAACATAACTGTTAGACTTGGCATTTTTGGCGTGGTTTCCCATGACTTTTGCCTCTTCCTCCTGTATTTTTGATGTTGTGCTGGATTTCATTTTTGCTGGCTTAGCTGCTTAGGGCACTTTGCCACTGCTGATCAGTGTCAAAGTGCAAGTGCTTCCTGTTTAAATTGTGATTACAATTGGTTCTCCCAGATTAGCATCTTTGATTTTCTGATAAGTCCCTAGTAAAGTGCGCTGAAGTGTGCCAGGGCCTGTAAATCAAATGCTACTAGTGGGCCTGCAGCACTGATTGTGCCACCTACATGAGTAGCCCTGAAAAGGTGTCTCAGACCTGCCCACTGCAGTGTCTGTGCGCAGTTGTTAACTGCCATGTCAACTTGGCAAGTGCACCCACTTGCCAGTCCCTAACCTTCCCTTTTCTTACATGTAAGGCACCCCTATGGTAGGCCCAAGTTACCCCCTGGGCAGGTTGCAGTGTATGTTAAAGGTAGGACATGTACTATTGTGTGTGACATGTCCTGATAGTGAAATACTGCCAATTTAGTTTTTCACTATTGAAAGGCTATCTTGCCCCATAGGATAGATTGGGAAATACTATGTAACATCTCACAAGTATAACTTCCCATTGGGACAAGATAGAGAAATAAAGTTTAGGCTCTCTGAACTCAGAATTTAATAACACATCTTTTAGTAAAGGTTTTTTTAAATTGTGCGTTTGAAAAGGCCACTTTTAGAAAGTAGGCATTTTATTGTTTAACCATTCTGTGTGCCTCTGCCTGTTTTTGTATTGACTTTCTGGTTTTGAAGTGACAGGGGTTGGGGATGTGCATTCACTGTAGACAGCCACTGGGGGGTTGAGGTGTGCCTGGCCCTTCCTGGATGACTCAGAGCTGGGCTGAATAGACCTTGGCTGAATTTAGAGTTGTGGGAGGAGATTTCCTTGCAACTGAATAGGGCCTGTCTCCCTTGCACAATGCTGTTTCCACCCCCTGTGGTCATACTGCACCAATGAGGACAGAACTGGTTTGGACTGGGCTCAGAGAACCTTGCAAAAGAGAACATAGACATTTTGGGGTATAAGTATTAGACCTAACACCCCAGAACTTTAGACTACTTCTGGAATCAAGAGGAGCCTTTGCCAAGGAGAAGAGCTGGAGAAGCTGGAGGAGGAGTACTGCCCCTTTGCTGTGTGCTGTCTGGGGTTGGCCTGAAGTATCTGTTTCTGCCAAGGAAAGGCCAAGGACTTTGCTGTGTGCTGTGTCCCCCTGCTTGAAAAAGATCTCCAAGGGCTTGAGTAGAGCTTGCCTCCTGTTCTGAAGTCTCATGGGCACATAGACTTCACCCCCAGCTCCCATGAACTTCCTTGCTGGGAGTTCTGACCTGCCAAGAGGTGTCTGTGACTGTGTTGGGCCTCAGGAGGTTGTTCCTGCTGTTGGGAGCTGGAAAAGCAATGCAACTACAAGAAAATCGTCAGATCACTCTTCTTGCAGCTGTTTTTCCGATGCAGCACTGCTGTGCGAGAAGAATCTCCACGCAGCACTGCTGCCAAAACCAATGCAGCGCCTGTCGCCGCTGCAAGAATCGACGCATCGAGGGATCGCGGTGGAAGAAACCGATGCAGCACCGCTCGCCGCCGCCGCCGCATCCCAGATTTCCACGCATCATACCTGTGCGGCAAGTTTTTTCGACGCATCCCCCATGGACCTCAAGCGTCTCGCAATCGACGCATCACTTCCCCCTACAGACCGGATTCGATGCATCACTTCTTCTGCGTGCAGCAGAACTGTCGTATCACCTCCCCATGGTCTCATGAACTGACGCATCTCTTTGTTTTTCGATGCTTCCCATCTCTGCGGCTGTTTGGCCTTGTGAATTTTGTCGCAGCTACAGGTACTTTGAGAAAAATCGCATCCATAGTTTTCTATGGGCCAAGTTGTTCGAAATCTTTTTAAAGTCATATTCTTATTACATGTATGTTGGATTTTTGTCGTTTTGGTCTTGTTGAGTTTAGATAAAGATACTTTATTTTTCTAAACTGAGGTGGTGTCCATTTATGGTGTTATCACTGTATTGCTGTGTGTTTTGAGTACAAATACTTTACACATTGCCTTTGGGATAAGTCTGTCTGCTCGTGCCAAGCTACCCAGGGGGTGAGCAGGGGTTATCTAAAGTGTGTACATCCCTTCCCCTGACTAGAAGCAAGGGTCCCTATTTGGACAAAGGTACCTACCTCTGCCAACTAGAGACCCCCAATTCTAACAATAACTTTCTCCAAACTCGTGTGGTCTCAGTCATTCACTTTTGAACTTTTCCTTTAAATGCATTTGTTTGATGTAATGAAGTGTGTGTCCCCATCTATAGGATATCTGTACTATGTAGTATGTAAAGTATTACTTCCATAGTACTCTTTTATTTACTCTTAGATGCCTTTCTGAATTGGTCCCAAAATACCTCAAATGGAAATACTCAGAGAATATTCAAATACAAATGATGCAGTTGGAAAGGGCTGCTAGATCTTTGCACTTTTACTAATAAAAATTGGGACATTTGGGCCCAATTCACAAAGACATGTAAGAGTACTTAAAAGTGAATCGGCTCTGTATTGGGAACACATAATGACGAATATTGCCAGCTTTTGTAGGCACTGTATAGAGCATATAGCAAATAAAGTGTTTCTTCTATCTTTGCTTAATCTTCAATAGGCTGGGGGCGGAGCTTGCTTGCGACTAAGATGGCGGCTTGAGCGCGAAGCTCCGCAAGACCATCTAACTATCCGACATTTATACGACATCTGAAGCATACCTTCGACATTCTCACGGCCGTCGTCGCTCCTGACAGAGCTGCGGAGGGGAAAGCGCCGTCTCGGGGTCTGCATCTGCCCAGACGGCGGAGTGAGACATATTGGCAGCTGCGTGTGGGGAGGGCCCTGATCCCCGCGCTGCCGTGCTGTGCTGCGGCGGCCTGGAGCACGGTAGCGATCTACGCTACGCTTCGTGACCGGTGGCAAGGGACGGCCCATCCTGGTCGGAGCCGCGAGAATGGAGTGGCGTCTGACGAACCTGCAAGGCCCGCCCGCATTGGATTTTCTGCTGGCGGACGGCCCGAGTGGTGGGGCGCCGAAGCTGAGGGCAGACGCGGCGGCCCTTGCAGATGCCATTGCGACTACCGCTGACTGGAAGGTCTAACGCCTAGGCCGTGAGGTGAGCTCTGCGGCACGCCTCGATTCTGGTGCCCTCAGCCGGTGCTATTCCTATCTGCTGCACGTTTCGTTGGAGGTTGGGGGGCCGGTGAGGTGCGCCCGCCATTTTGGTCTGCTGTGGTCCTGGGTGTCCCGGCTACGCTCTTGCCGCCCGCAATACGGGCATGGACTGCAGCGGCTCTGTGTGTTGCAGTCCCTGGTGCATCAGGCTCGGACTGGGTGCTGCAGTGCTTGGTGCCTCCGTCTGGGTGACTTCGGCGGGGGACTGCATCGCCGCGACACATCAGATCCCTTGGTGGTGCTGGGGCCGACCATATTGTGGCACAACTCTCTGCTGTAAAGAACTACCGTGGGGGTACTCCTGCTTGGGTCATACTGCGCGCCTACAGCTTTGGCGTGGTTTTACTACGTGCGACCTGTCTGTGGTGGTGCGTCTAATTTAGCCTGTGGTGTTCGTTCCCCCTGCTTTGCTGGGTCCTTCAGGTGGCGGCGGCCGTGCTGCCACGAAACTCCGACCCTGTGTTCTGCTTCTAGTGATGGACATGAGTTCCTAGGACCCCACGTGGAGAGTAATCGGTGCCAACCCACCGACTGTTAGCCTTCACCTTCTTGCATCATCTGCTTGACCTGTGCGGTGGAAGACTTTGTTGGTGGCTTCGCCGCTAACGGCCGACCTTAATCAGTTCACGTGGCATTGGCAGCAGCTACCTGCGGTGATCGACGTAGTGCAGGTGCAGGGTGCTGGTTGGTGGTTTGCTAGGCCTTGCCCGGCAGTGGAGCTACTCTCAAGATGGGCAGGGTGGACCGCACGCAACCTAAACTCACGTTTGACCTAAAGAAATCTAAGGGGCACGATGCTGCTGTAGAAGATGGCAACAACACGCCTGAACCGCCTCCCGATGATGCTGAGGGCGACATACGCTCTATACTTGCTATGATGGAAAAGGGCCTACAAAATAGTCTTTCTGTACTTGGCTCTAAGATGGACTCTCTTTCCTATCGCATGGACAGGATGTCAGAGAGGTTGGATAAACACGCGCAGCGGTTAGATATGAAGGAGCGTCGAGTCACGGAAGTCGAAGAGGCACAGACGTTGCTGGACACCGGCCACAAACAATTGGGGAAAGTAATGCAGGTTCTGCAGGATAAAACGGAGGACTTGGAAGCGTGCTCTCGGCGCTGCAACCTCAGAATCACGGGCCTTCCGGAATCGACCCCGACCGGCAACATGGAACAATTCGTAGAAAAACTGCTTTTCACGCTCCTAGGTACAGAAACTTTCTCGCCCATGTTTGTTGTGGAACAGGCGCACCGCTCCCTGGGCCCACGCCCGGCGCCTGGCACTCCGCCGTGGCCTATCATTGCGAAGTTGCTTAACTATCGCGACAGAGACTCAGCACTGAAGGTCGCTAGGGACAAGCAGCAACTGCAATATGAGGGTTGTACAATATCGCTGTTCCCTGATTTCACAATGAAAGTGCAAGAGGCGCGCCGGCAGTTTGCCCCTTTGAAGAAACAGCTCAGGGACTACAATATTGACTACGCCATCCTGTACCCTGCCAGACTTCGGGTCAATCGTCAGGGACAATCACGAATCTTCACAGACCCGAAAGTCTTGCAGAAGGCCATGAAAGAATGGTCAAAGGACAAGCGTCGGAGCCCGGAGAGATCTTCCTCGGAAGGAGCGGTGGGAGGCGCACTGGATGATCAAGACTGATACTTGTACTGCCCTTTACACGGATAAGTTTTTCTCTCTTGTCTCAGCTGCTGCAGATCTGATTAGCCTTCTGTGGGGGATGTATGCACTGTAATGTTTTTTGTGTTCTTGATCTTTTAATGTCCCGTCATTGCAGTTACTGAAGGTAAATTAAACTGATATTGTCGGTGGCGGGAGGAGACTGTTGCTGGAGGTTCGCTGGATTGCTGCATGTTGAGGCTCTGGTACAGGTTTTTGGGGCGAAAACTGGCAATCACACATCGGCTTCAGATGTTCCATATTCTGTTGATGGCTTGCGGTGCTTGCGGTGCAGTGGCTAGTTTGGGAAAAAAAATTCAGGTTTCTAAGTGTAGAGCGTGCTACCTCTGCCCGCGAGTGTTACGCACACTTGGAGTATTGTGTATTGGGGGGAGGTGGGCTGGGACCGTATTTTGCTTTCATTGAGCTGTATCCGCTCACTGTTGAGTTATGTTCAAGATAGTTCAAGAGGTCCGATTACTAGTTTTTCTTCCAGGCTCAGTTGGGGACTGCCTGGAGTGGGTGGGGGGTGGGATGGGTTGGGATCTTATACGGCATGAGGCGATTTATGGACACTACCTACTCTATCTTTTAACAACGCAAGTTGTCGATTCCTATGGCTAACACTGACAGGTTGATGCTACATGCTGATGGGACGGCTGGTAGTTACTCTCGCGTAGAGACAACACATGGTAAAGTACAGGCTCTCACATGGAATGTGCGAGGCTTAAATAACCACAGAAAATTACGTAAGGTATTGGCATACTTAACGAGGCACGAAATTGACGTTGCACTATTACAAGAAACGCACTTACCAATTAATAGACCCATGCTCCAACGTAGGGGGATTAAGGGTGTTGTGCATGCCGCGGGCTTTACCACGCATGCTCGTGGGGTGTTAACTTGGGTTCGCCCTAGCGCAAAGCTCACGCTTGACCCTTTGGTTACGGATGTTGATGGCAGATATGTCATCTCTAGGTGTCGAGGGAGGGGACTGGATATATTTATCATTAATGTTTACGGACCCAACTATGATAATCCTGAATTTTATTCTGCTCTGTCTGATAGGGTGTGGGGGTTTGGGACTGAGCAACAACTCTGGGGCGGTGACCTCAATTTAGTATTAAACCCTGAACGGGATCGCTCGGGGGGTCTGGCCAGGCATGTCTCAGCTGCGGCTAGGACGCTCTCAGATATCATGGTGCGAATTGATTTACATGATGTGTGGAGGCAGAGGTTCCCTGACAGAGGGGGATATACACATTATTCAGCATACCACAATCTGCATACACGTATCGACTACTGGTTAGCCTCTGGACGGTTGTATGACCATACGAGGACATGCGAGATCCTGCCCCGCACACTCTCGGATCACTCCCCAGTTCTGGTGGTACTAGACGTCCCCCAGAAGTCTATTCCCCCTTTCACCTGGAGGTTCCCCCCATACTCATTGCTTGATGATGTGTTCAAGGCAGAGTTAGCTGAAGCAATTGAAACTTATTTTGATAAAAACGTAGGCTCGGTGGACAGCTTTCAGGTGGTATGGGAAGCATTCAAGGTGACTATTCGCGGAGTTACCATGTCCAAGCACTCAGGGGTTCTGAAGGCGTTGCGCAAGAGACTTGCTGACTTGGAGGCCTCACTGTCTACTCTAGAGATGACACTGCAACAATCCACTGATGACGAGGTACTGATGGAATTCAAGTCCCAACTGGAAGAATTCCACGACACGGCAGATGAGGAAATTAAGCATCTTGGTAAATACGCCACTGCTCGCACATATGGGGAGGGAGAGCGTCCGGGTAGGGTGCTGGCTCAGTTACTAAAGAAGCGATGTGGCCATGCTGCTGTAACGGAAATTAAGTCAGCGGAAGGCACTGTACTTACTGACGACACTGCCATTGCGTAAAGGTTCCGACAGTTTTATTCGAGCTTATATTCATCGCATAGTTCAGGTACCGAGGAGGACATTTTAGAATATTTAATGCATATTAAGTTGCCCTGACTGACTAATACACATCGTGAATTTTTGGTGCGCCCGATTGAGAAAGAGGAGATTCTCCTGGCTTTGTCCAAAATGAAATCCGGTAGCGCCCCGGGGATAGATGGCCTGACTGTAACCTTCTATAAGACATACCTGGACTTGTTGCTCCCCCACTTAGTTACCCTATTCGAGGATATGTGCGTGTCAGGTACGATGCCGCCCGCAATGAGAGAGGCGATAATAGTCGCTATGTTGAAGCCGGGTAAACCTCCTGAGGAATGTTCGTCATACCGCCCACTCTCTCTACTCAATGTGGATACTAAACTTTTCGCTAAAATCCTGGCTAATAGATTGGTCCCTTTGGTCCCAATGCTGGTGGCCCCTGAACAGGCAGGATTTGTTCCGAGTCACAACCTTACTTATAATTTGCGGACGGTATTTGGCGCCTTACAGCATACTAAACCTGACACTGCGGCTGTTGCAGTATTTCTCGATATGGAGAAGGCCTTCGACTCTGTCGAATGGCCCTTCATGCGACAGGTTTTACTATGGATGGGACTGGGGGAGGTCTTCTTACAGTTGCTGGGGGTACTGTATTGTTCGCCTTTGGCTAGGATAAAAATTGGCGACCTGGTGACGGGCTCTATCAGTATCACTAGGGGTACGCGTCAGGGCTGCCTCCTTTCCCCGATTCTTTATGCTCTGGTGGCTGAACCCTTGGCCTGCGCACTCCGCGAATATCATAGATTTAAGGGTATACGTATACCGGGCTATGAGCTTATAGTGTCAACGTACGCGGATGACACGCTCCTCTATGTTCGTGATCCGGAACGGCACCTCTCCTCGGTTTCTACGAGAAATAGTCCGCTTTGGTGGGGTTTCAGGGCTCCGTGTTAACTGGTCAAAGTCTATCATCTTTCCTCTTACCCCGTCCACCACTCAATTTGATCCAGATTACCCGCTGCAGTGGACAACTGACCCGGTACGTTATCTTGGTGTCCAGGTACACTCTGACTCGGAGGTTGTCTTTAGGAAGAATTACGGGGTGTTGGTGAGCAAACTTGAAGACGAAGTTGACAACTGGATCCGTTTGCCGCTGTCCCTTTTAGGTAGAATTTCTATTATGAATATGGTCATACTCCCTAGGTTTCTCTTCCTTTTTACGAATATTCCTATTGTGCTTCCATGTGTGTTTTTCAAGCGGCTCACCACTATTTTGTTAAAACTGGCATGGGCGGGCAAACAACTGAGGGTTAAATGGCAAATCCTTACCTTACCATACCACATGGGTGGTCTGGGGGCGCCTGATTTTGATCTTTATTATAGAGCGGCGCAGTGCGCACATGCTTCTCTATGGATGCACGGCACGCCAGACATTCCTCATCTTCGCATTGAGAGGGAAGTTGCTTTCCCTCGCCCCTGCCTATGCTGCTTTTTTCGTCCCCTGACCGTAGGACTGGAATTCTAGATTCGATCAATGCGACCACTCATGCCTGGCATCACCTCTTAAGGATGCAATCTGGGGCCATCCTGTATTCACCTCTCACTCCGCTGGAATGGTGTCATTGGTTGCCGCCGTGCAGAGACAGAGACGCTGTACGTGCACTTGCTTCCATTAAGATCACTACAGCAGGGGATTTATTCGAGGGAGGCATAGCAAAAAATTGGGACACTGCAACAGTTGGTGTGGAAGCACCCACTCTCCTAACCAAGTTTCAATTTCATAGGACCAGGCATGCACTACTTCAGATATTGGGGACTGATGTAGCGGAGCCACCAGAGATGACTGCCCTTTCATTAGTTATAAAAACTGATGTACCGTCGAGACTTGTTTCTAAAATTTATAAACACACTATGTCCTATAAGGAGAATTACTTTACAAAGGCCCGCTTAGCATGGCAAGGCGACCTGAATACGGTGATAGATGACGCTATGTGGGCATACTTTTGCACTAACACGAAAAGAGTGTCCCTCAATGATAGACACCGACTGATACACTTCAAATATCTTAATAGAGTTTACTACACCCCGGAGAGACTTAGAAGGTATGGTCTGAGAGAAGACTCGAGGTGTGAGCGTTGCAATGCGCAGGTTGCTGACTTCCTGCATTTGGCATGGCTCTGTCCGGGTGTTGCGAAATTTTGGGATAGTGTATTCTCTGAATTGGCTGCGATTATAGGGCGGGCCCTTGAGCCGGAGCCAGCTATGGCGCTGCTGGGCTACTCCAAATCTTTGCCTCCAGGGATGCGTAGGTTAGTGGACATGGGGCTACTGATAGCCAAGCGTAGAGTGGCGATCTGCTGGTCAAAAGGACCGCTGCCCACAACGACCCAATGGGCATCTGATATGCTATATTGCTGTACTCAAACGGAGAACTTTAGCGAACTCCTCCCACCCCGCAATAGGCCTAAGAACATCTGGGCGTGTATAGTGTGTATAGAGCTGCTAAGGAAGGCATCAATGAGACTACTGAGGATGTGTGAGACGCTCTGAGTGTATACTTTCATGTAGTATAGTCACCCCGTTATACGCCTCGACAAGTAAGATTGCCCTGTGGGGTTCCCGTTCGAAGTGTGGTGCAGTGCGAAGAACCGTTAGTTATCGTGGTGACTTGTGGTTGGAGGTACTATTTTGGTATACTATTTCAGTGGGGAGTAAACACGAAATTATATTGCCATGCTGTGCTGTACTATTTGAATACTGTATTGTACTACCTTGGAATGTAAGACTGTCAGTAAGTTCTGCAAATGTAATGCCATACAAATGGGAATAGTGTCCTTTGCCTACAGTGTTTTTGAGACATGTTGGTTCGAAATGAAAAAAAAAGAAATAAAAAAAAAATAAAAAAATAAAAAATCTTCAATAGGCTGTGTACAAATATGCAAAACGTATTTACAATAATGAATTCCTAATTACACGGCATCCAACTACAGTGAAACAGAAGGACATCTTCAATTAGCATAGTTGGCCAACTGACTTATACCATTAATATTTGTCATGCTAACGTTTTAAAAATATGGCCACAGTATATTTTCGATTTCCTAGCCTATATTTCTATGCAAACACAGCCTGAATGTGAAAGAGGGGGCAGATGGCAAGCACACCTGAGGTGAGCCGTGTTTTCCTGCCAAGAAGATTTGAATTTGCCAAGGGTTAAAAGGTAGAGCGTAAATGTATGTTTCATTTGTATTTTACGATTTGCCATTGTCTAGACTTAATTACCGGTTAGAAAATATGTCTGTGCTGTCAGAGTGCATTTAATGAGCTGTTGCATATCTCTATACTAATAAAAAAGAAATTAAAATAATGATGTAGCTATTCTTTTCAGAGCAATAGTCTTTTACCACTCTTGTCTGTAGATCACTTGACGCCTCTGTTAATCCTGTGGGTCAAATTCCACATATATTCTTTAAAGGAAAGAGTAGCGCCACTCCACGGAGCATGCGGAATAACTCCTCCTATTTACCTGTTCAGGTGGCAACATAACATCTTGCTTATCATCCTTTTGAAGATATTTCTCGTGGCATGATATACACTGACCGAGTGTTACTTTGAAACAAACACATTCACTTCCTGCTTGTAGGCTTGCAATGCCTCAGTGTATCTCTGGGGTTAGCGCGTGCAATGGACAAATGAGAAAGAAGCAGGAATACATATTGTAACACCAGTGGCTGAGCAAGAGAGCCGTGGACCATAGAGCATGCATGGAAAATGTCCCCCCTCACTGTGGTTGGATAGTAAAAGTGGGGTGAAGTGGGCCCTTCACAGTTCTCAGTCCAGTGTCACTGCTCCTGATGCACTAACGACAGCTACGCTACTGTATAACTCCAGTGTAAATGCTGGTCTAAATGTGAAAAGGTATAAATCGAGTGAATGGAACCCCTGTTGCTGTTTTTACTAACATGCATGCGTTCCAATCACTGTACAAGTTGTTCAGTCGTCATTAATAATGAACTTCAAAGCGGCACCCGAAGCTCACTGTGAGTTTTCGTAAGTCTCGCCTTTTTAATGTCAATTAGCTTCAGTTTTTTTCTAACCCTCGCTTGTATTTTTTATTATGAAGCCTTATGACTTCCGGCTTGACCTCTCCGCCATCTTCAGTATCGTAGACTACAACCACTCCCTCAACAGTAGGAAAGACTAGGGGGCATATTAGCAAGACTGGCGATAAAAATTATCGCCGTTTTAGCGGCAGGAAACTGCCGCTAAAACGAGCGATAATTGGCTGTTAATATGCGTTATAGGAATTCCAATAGAAGCCCAGGTTAGATGTGCAGGACATTTAACCTGGGCTTCTATTGGAATTCTATAACGCTTTATTAGCAAGCCAATTATCGCCGTTTTAGCGGCAGTTTCCTGCCGCTAAATCGGCGATAATTTTATCGCCGGTCTTGCTAATATGCCCCTAGGTTTGCCGAGGGAAGTAACATGCTATTGCGAAATAGCGCAGCGAGGACGAACAGGGACTCCAGAGGATCCAGACTCTGACTGACCTTGAGGAAATTAGATAACATTCCACTGAGCGTGCAGGAGTTCCTCTGGGTCCAAGTGCAACAAAGAATCACATTTAAAGTACCTTTTAATATTGATAAAGTAACTATTATTATTATTAATAAACTATCAAATTGAATTTGTAGGGCGCACAGCTACCCCAGGGGTTTTCCTGGCGCTGTCCGGGAAGGAAAGAAAAGATAAAGAATGAAGAAAGGAAATTAGAGATTGAAAAACCAAGTCTTCAAGCTTCTGCGGAATACACTATATACGGTTTCCTCACGTAGTGAGATAGGTAGAGAGTTCCTCAGGGTTGGTCCTAAATAAGAAAAGGACCGACCACGCATGCGAAAGAGTTTGAATTTCGGGACAGAAAACCTTGTCTGCTGGGCAGAGCGCAGAGGGCGCGAGGGTTTGTAGCGTTGAACTAGATCTTGCAAATATTTAGGGGCCACTCCAGTTTTAATTTTAAACATATGGCACAAGGCTTTGAATTTGACTCGGTTCTCCACCGTCAGCCAGTGAAGGTTACGAAGGAAGCCGGCGACTGAGGAAGACTTAGGCACATGACACAGCAGTCTAGCAGCCGCATTCTGCACCACTTGAAGTCTCTGGATCGTAGCTTTGTTAGAGCCCAGATACAGAACATTGCTGTAGTCAAGCCTAGAGGTAACTAGTTCATAGACTACAGTTCTCTGAGCAGAGAGGGGAATCATGTAAATAAAAAAAATAAAAAAATGTAAATCCGTATTTGTAAAGCGCGAACTACTCACCCTTATGGGTCTCAAGGCGCTGGGGGCCGTTGTGGAAATTAAGTGAGCTATTGCCCAGAGTCACATGGTGCTGAGCTGCCGCCAGAGCTGGGGATCGAACCATGAGCCCTGTGCTCTGAAGTCAGCTGCCCTGGCCGCTGCACCACACCTCTCCACTCATCCATAAAATTTTCTTCAACCATTTTAAAACAGGTGGCGGACACCTTGGTGACTTGTTGTTTCATCGAAAGATGTTCGTCAATGATGAAGCCCAAATTGCGAACATGATGTACTGGCAAGGGTAAGGCACCCATTTCAGAGGGCCAGTGTTGAGGTACCCAAAGATCATGTTTTTTCCCTAAAATCATAATTTCAGTCTTGTCACCGTTTAATTTGAGCAGGTTGTTTTGCATCCAGGACGCAACTTTACTCAGACCTGACTGAAGAACAGAGGGGTCCGACCCCTTAGAAGAGGAAAGGGAAAAGATGATCTGAGTGTCATCAGAATAGGAAAAGAGGAACAGACCAGCCTCTTCAACAACATCCGCCAAAGGACGGACATACACATTAAACAGCAGTGGGCTCAGCACAGAACCCTGAGGAACTCCATAAGGAGACGGATAAGAGTTGTTAATTGGCCGATGCAGAAATGACCTGAAAAGTTCGGTCAGTTAAAAAAGAGCCGAGCCACTGCAAGGCCAAACCCGCCAGGCCCAAGGACTGCAAGGCTCTCAACAAGACAGAGTGAGACACCGTGTCAACCTCGGCGCTAAGATCCAGCAAGATAAGGGCCGCCGTATCACCCTCATCTAACCGGTGCCTTAACATTTCAGTGACTCCAAGTAGAGTTGATTCAGTAGAGAAACCAGCTCTAAAACCTGATTGAGGGGTATGAAGAAAATTCTGAGACTCAACAAAGGAGGTCAGCTGACCATTTACATGTTTTTCCAGAATTTTAGAAAAAAACGGAAGCAGCGAGATGGGACGAAAGTTAGACGTCTTAGTCGGGTCAGCATTGGCTTTCTTCAGAAGAGGGAGCACCATAGCATGGTTCCATTCCAGCGGAACTAGCCCTCCTGTAAGGAGGCATTTAGAAGTTCCATAATTATCGAGAGTATGGAAGCGTCTAGCTATTTAATCACATGAATGGGAAGTAAGTCACGGGGGAAACCATATTTAATGTTAGCCAAAAGGTGGCTAAAGGAGCTAGGTTCCAAGAGGGTCCAAGTTTCCAATTTGCTGGAGGAAGTAGTATTATTGTGTGTCCCTGTCACCACAAAATCCGGGGTAGCATTAGAAGTGGTCTCGGTCTCAGGTGGAATATGTTGAGAGTTTTTACTAAGCTGCGCAGAGTGTATTTGTTCAACTTTATCCGTAAAGTAGAGGGCGAGTTCTTCACATTGGTGCCAGTAAGAACAAGGGGAGTAGTCTGGGTTTCCGAGCCGGATAGTTCTTTTACCACCTTGAAAAGCGTTATGGAGCAATTTTGTGCTCAAGAGATTTTATGTGAAAAAAATTCAGCTTGAGCTACTTTACAGAGAATGTGGTATTCACTTATGGCTTTTTTATATGTCACTTTGGCATCTTCATGATAGTGTTTCCTCCAACATCTTTCTATGGTTTTACATTTAGACTTTTCACTCTTGAGCCTCTCTGTGAACCAGGGAGCTAGTGGCAGATGTCTGTTAAAGCGCTTGTTGGACAGAGGGAGGCAAGTATCTACCGCTTGTAAAATCCAATTTTGGATGGGACCAAGATCAGTAGTCGAGATCTGTTCAACAGCTGGTCTACTGTCAACTAGAAGTTTGTTAAGAGCCGGGACATCGAGCTTTGCCCAACTTCTCATCTTTTGTTCAGGCACCAGGTAGGTCGCTGGAAATAAGGACACAACTTTCAGCAAGAAAGCTACAGCAAAATGATTGGACCAGCATAAGGGAGGATCAGAGACACAGCTAAGATCAGGAAGATTGGAAAAAATAGGATCTAGCAAATGACCCGCTATATGGGTAGGACCTGAGTTGCATAGTAGAACGTTCATCGCTTCTAAGTCAGCAATGAGTGACGAACTTTTGGTGCATTTAGGATCATCCAAGTGTAAATTCAGATCCCCCAATATGGTGAAATTGGCAGCCTTCAGGATATGAGGGGCTGCTTGATCAGGAAAGAAAAGCGCCCATGGCCCAGCAGGGCCCGGAGGGCGGTACATCAGTATACCCGATAATGTGAAATTAGGCGTGAGCGCAATTTTAAACAGTAAGGCTTCACAATCAGTGGCACTAAAATCATCTGTTTTACATACGAGAGAACTTTTATGAATAATCGCTATGCCGCCCCCCCATCTTCATCTTCCTGTCCTTTCTTATAATGGAGTAGTTAGGTGGAAGCGCCGCTGCCACATCAGGGCCCGAGCTTTCCTGAAGCCAGGTCTCTGTTAAAAAGACAGCATCCGGTTGATTATTAGTCAGGAGATCGAAAATGTTGGCTTGATGTTTAGGGAGTGATTGGCAATTAATGTTATAGAATGTAAATTCTTTGTAAGAAGGGAGTGTACATTTAGGTGTAGTCCTATTCGGTAGCCCTGTATAGTTAAATTTCCCTGCTTCACTGAGTTTGTGTCGAACCCTACCGTTGAAATCCTTACTATGAATGGAACAAGCGGGAGAGAACAAACAATGCTGGCAATCAGAGAGGGCTTCATCTAATTTTAAAATGTTGCAATTGGTCGGAAAAGGACTGACACAACTCGGTCAGTTGTTTAGCTGAATAGACTAGTCTCATAACACTATTTGGGCCAGGGGTAGTGGCCCTTGGTCCCGGTCGGGCACGGACGGACGCACGCACACTGGCTTGCCTTTGGTGCGCCTTCGGCGCGTCCGCTGCGGGTGTCCTCTCCCGGGCCATTAAGTAGGGGGCGGAGGCGTAACGCCGCGTGAAAGGCTAGAGCGCTAACAGGTAATGGCGTGAGGCACAGCAAAATGGCCTCCCAAGGACCAGAGCCTCGTAGTAATAAAGTGCATCAAAAACAGATTCGGTATTTAAAAATAGAAATAAAACACAAACAGATTCAAGTACACTAGTAATCACACAGAATTATTGGCAGTGCGTAGGTTTAAAAGACTAGGAACAAAGTCTTGGAATAGTTGTACATGAACCATCCTCAAACCCAGGACTTCATTCTTTTCTGTATCAAGATGCGCAGCCAAGTCAAAGTGTGGGCAATAAAGGAAGGAGGTAAACCATCGAGGAGCAGGGCACGGTCCTTTAGAATTGCTTGGACAGTTACGTAAGTGCACTGACTACGCTGCCTTTCCTATCCGCGGAATTGAAAGCAGTAGTTATCTGTAATATGTGACGTTACTATATTTGCTGCTACCGGAAACTTCGTTTAATTTTAATGTTGATATCAAACTGTTGTTTCATGAATGAATGATGGAAAGGCAGCCACGGTAATTCGTCACTGCCGTATTTTTTTATTGTTATGCGATCGTGGAGCTTTGAAGAAAAAAGGAAAAAAAGCCACCCTCATATCGTGTACATCAAACAGAACACAATGATGGTCAGTGACAGTATGATCAATCAATCGACTTTTTTTCTAGAAAAATTAAATAACATCACAAAACCAATTAAAATACTTAAATATCACAGCCAAAAGCATAAAATAAATCTTAACGTTTTCGAAGTAGAAGTGTTGGGTGAGGAGAGGAATAGCGGCACGAGGTGGTGGGTGAAGTCCCCACTGCCCAGTCCATGAAAGGCCCCAGCCTCTCCGGTCCAGTTGAGATTGAAGCCGGTACTAGTGGTCCCAGCTGAGCCGTCGCCCATCTGCAGCAAAGCTTCAAGGACTGGGAGATGACAACAACCACTGCCCTGCCAGAGATTCTAGTCAACCTGCATGTGACCTCCTTGACACTAGTGGCGCCCTTTATATTGTGGTGCAGCAGCATCACATTTGGGGTGAGGCGGCTATAGCGAGCTGAAAACATAGAGGGTACCACTGTCTGCATCGCTTGCCTCCGTCAATAGCGATTGGTGGTTATTATAAATAGGGCAGGTGTCATTCAAATTTTGCTCTACAGTAAGGACAATATTTAATACAACAACGCATATACTATAAATCAGTGAAGTTCAATATTTAATGTATGGGCAATAATATTGATCGACCCTTGGTGGGGAACCTCAAATCACTGCACATTGAAGTGGGGATTTGGATGTTTGAGGTAAAGCTCGCATCTTTAAGCATAGTGAGGTTAAGGGATTTGCCCAGAATCACACGATTTTTAGTAAAATGCCGAGATTAGAGCCCAGGTTGCTCGGTCTCAAAATCGGCAAGTTAGCCTCTTCCTCACTCCTCTTGTCCAATAATGATGCCTTTACTAGTACTGAGGCAGTTTGTTTTTACTATGGACTGCATACTTGCTGAACAAACAGTTACTCTGATTAATTTTCACGCAAAAAATGGATGACTCTTCCCTTCTGAATATACTATTGTCCAATTTACTCATGCACTAGATTACTGTATGAGGAGGCCAGAGGCCTGGCCCTGTGAGTTGGCCACGTGTGGATGGTGGGCACAGGGCCTGGAGGCCCTGAGGCTAAACCTGCTGCAAACGGCTAATGGTTTTGCATAGTGGGGACCGAGCTGTCCGCAGAGTGTTGGACACAAGGCCTGGCCACGAGCTTGAAGAGATTAAAATAAATAAGGCTGTTAGCGCCCAGATCCCCTGACCTGGCCTGAATGAGGGGTGCAGTACACAGCTCTCCTTCCGTGACCAAAGGGAGAAGAGTAAATGCATTAATTCCCTGATCTTGTCTGCGGAACAGGGAGCGATGAAGGGCGCCCAGACCCTCCAATCTTGACCAATAGTGCAAGGACATTCAATTAAACGATTGCAGCTTACTGCAGCCCTGGTTCGTGCCCCTTCCATTCCCCGTCATTGACAGGCTTTATGCGGAACTCACGTCACGTCACCTTGCCCAAGGGCAAGTGGGAACATGGTCCATTCCCCCTCCGCACATGGCACAATTGCGGGGGTAAACGGGTGAGGGAACCTCTCTGGCCTTGCTTGAGTCCAAGGGGTTTAAACAAATACATGATGCAGGTTGCAGCTTCCCTGCCCTTTCATGGAGTGCACAATATTGCTTCTACCTTACATTTATAAAAAATGACTTTCATATTAATTCATTCTTTTTATTTTTCCTGGTACTAATTCCCTATATCCTAACAACTGTTTATTTTATTCAGCATCACTATTGTCTACTATGTCTTCACAGAACACCGATTCACCTATCAGAGCTTACATCTCTCATATCACGTCCTATACATTGGCGTTTCACTTCTCACGTTCCCTTCTTGTTTCATAAACATAGAAGAGCCAATAGTCGCTGAACATCCTGCTTGGAGTGAATGTCAAGATTTGGACAGGTTGGTTAGATGTGGTAAGGATGAATGAATATATTTGCCCATCAATAACTAGAGAACCTAGCATTCGTTTCTTCTGGACCCTTACTTCCAGTTTTAGGGCCAGTAAGACTCTCCAATCAGCTACTATAAAAGAAAACACATAATTTCTTCTATTTGAGATAACAAAGGGGAAGGGGCAAAGAGTAGGACCAGAGGCGAAAGAGGTTGGGATTAGATAGCATTTACTTTTTGCAATTTGTGGCCTATATTCTTGGACATCATTATTTTAATGTAGAAGAATGCAGGAATAGCCATCTCTTAATATTACTGCCACTACTAAACATGAAGTGAGGGCAACCATCTTGCAGAACTGATTGCACCTGGAATGTCATTCACTACGGTTCTCCCTTCTCTGAAACATTCCTCTCCTTGTCTCACTCTTCCTGCATAATGTTTTCTGACTATGAGCTTCGATGGCCTGCCTCTCTTAAAACAAATGCAGCAAAGCAATCTTAAAAGGTAAAATTGAATTGATCTGTTGCCGCGATATCGAACACTTCTTCTGGGTTCAGAGATAGAAGTTAGAAAATAGAAAGAGATTCTTATTACCTTTGCCATTCATGCTGTTTACTGCTGATAGGGCTTTCCACTTAACTTGAGTGACTGAGGTTTTAGAAGATTAGCATCGGTGTCCTGATTGCCAAGTGCTTATGCGGAATCCCACAGACAATGCAAGCGAATGGGAAAAAGACACGCGTGCAAATTGTCAAACCAGGTGGCATCTGCCACAGAATATCGCAATTTCATTTTTCACCCCATACATATGATAACCATACTCAACTGCGTAAATTCACCGGTATATCCTCTGTATTTTATTAAATTTGATCTTTGTGCGGCTTCGCACATAATGGCAGGGACGAAAAGCAAAAATACATTGTGCTTCATAGGATCTTAATATCACAAAATGACACCGCGGGAAGGAATATCATGGTTATTAATATGTTTGAAAATTGATGTTCCATGGAGAAGCAAATGAGCTAATGCCTTGGACTGCGGAGAGTGTGTGTTACTATGGTTATTGGAGCTATTATTAGTGGTGGCATGCCATGAAGTTGCAACAAAGGTCCCCTTAGATTCACTGCAGTTTGTGTGTTTGGTACACAGCAGTGAAGGGCTGAGAAGGTAGCTGAAGTTTTTACTAGTCTAGATCTGATAAGGATTCTGAAAAACGTTTCTCTCGGTAGTGAAGGTCTTAGGTCACAGAGTTATTTTTCAAATGTCCATTCTTGCTACGAATGTCCTACATTGTCAGGCTTTGAACATAGGCAGTTGAAATGTATTACTGTAAACACAATAAATGTTTAAAGTTACGTTTTGGTGGTAGGACGTTGTTTCTTGAATTAAAAGCTGTATAACCTTGATTAATATCCAAAAGACACGTATGTTTGTGGTATATAATCATTTATGTATGTGTGCTATATTTGTCATGGCAGTCACAGTATTTATTAACCGCCCCCCTCTCTCGCTGTTTAGGCACCCCTTCTTTTGGCGGGTTTACGATTTCGTTGAAACAAATGCTAACTAGAAGTGCCTTGTCACATGAGACATTAAAACACAGACGTATAGAGCTTGTCAGTTTCTCTTTTGCATGCCAAGTGAGTGGTCAGTCCTCGATGCTCCAGCTATGCTGCTCTGGATGACATTGAGCTTCGAAGCAAATGTAATGCACAAACACCAAGTAGCATTAACCTCAATACCTCAGGAACAATATAAATGCTCACCACAGGTTGCACAATGCTGCTGGACAACAGAAGATACTATGACAAACATAAAAAATCTGTTATTTTAATGCACATCGGGTTGTTAAAAAAAATGGAAGTAAAAGTTAACTGTATTCTGTCGATTGCAAAACGTGTGAACTTCAAAGGGAGATGTTTGTAGTCAGAAGACAGTAATTGGATTTTTTAGAATCCTTTTTAAAAGTCTGACATTTGTGATTTGTCATGCATGCACTGGAGCAACACTTCTTTGTGCCACTTTGTACCAGAGGGATGGGCTCCCGCGGCCGCCTGCACCTCTGTCAATGTCTGACCCCACCCCTCGGTTGGTGAAATCAGAACTGGGTGCCCACACAGGGTTGAGCTGAGAGTTGGATTGCACCAACCACAATGGTGGTCACCAGCCTCTCCTCCGGAAGCCCCTCGGAGGGTGCTCTGGTGCAGAGCCACATGATCCTGCTTCGTACTCCACCCTGCACAGTGTCTTTTTTTGGCAGTTCGGAATGTTCTAAAAGGAGTATTGTGTGTGTGTGTGGGGGGGGGGATTACGCCTATTTGCATCAAGGTGCTTACTTGGCACCCAACCAAAGGTTTTGCTTGTTTAGAGACTCTGATTGTTCCCACTGCCATGATGGTCAGCAATCCGAGATCTGCCTTGGTGGTGGACTTCAGCTCCAGAGGCTGAATGATGGGACACAGGGGACATAGCCACAGGTATTGTGGACACCTACTCCAGTGAATGGCCATTCTCCCCAGGACATTCAATATTACAGAGCCTGTGATGCTTTGGGCGACAAGCTCATTGAAGTAATATTTCAGCCTATGTTGCTCATGCATTAGGGAAAGTAAGAAAGAGAATTTCCGAGCATGTGTAAGACACCACACATCTGATCCATTTGATGAATGTTCATTTACACTGCATCTGCAGTAGACCTATCACTGAAACTAGCAAAATTGTTGAAAAAGAGAAGGAAAACAGCATGAACGTTTCTGAAAGTCACGTATTATGGCCTTCTCATGGGAAACGTGTGTGTGTGGGTGTGTCTGTGTGTGTGTCTGTGTGTGTGCGTGTGTGTGTGTGGGGTGCACTGAAAATATAGGATTTTTTAAAATTTTGGATGAAATATGAATGACCATGGAATTTGTACCGATTGATTACTTCTTGATGTAATTGATAAATAGCGTGTCAATTAAAATAATCTGGAAAGCAGAAATTAAATATTGCATAATAAAATAATTCTGACATAAAAATATTTAAATAATTATTAGAAGGTTACATATAGGGAGCACCTCACTTAATAATGATAGAGAAGTACTGATTTTGAGACTTTCCGAATTTAAGGCAACACAGCAAGTAAAAAGTGCATTATTCGCTCCTGCATTGTGAACTGCAACATTAAAGGACAGGCCTGAATAAAACCTATAGGCCCATTTCAATGTGTGTTTTGTATGAGTGCTGTATTATTTCACAAAGGTAAGTTTACCTTTGTGAATCAGGCACTAAGTGAAGAGTATTCAACACAGACTCATAGCATAATCTTTGTCAATCGGTCCCTAGCCAAAGAGCAGAGATGAGCAGGAGTAACCCCCAGATGACTTTGCTAAGAAATCTCAGCGCTGCTTTTCAGCTGAAGCGCTGTGTCTCTGATGGTCTGGACTACATTTTACAAGTAAGTGAAACTGCAGTGAACAAGCACAAGGGGACTCTCTGTTACTTATCATTGCCAAACACTCATCGATTTTTTATGATAAATACTGCAATCTGAATTAGCTTTCTTTATAAGCAGATTAACTGTTTTAATTAAGTTTATGGGATGTTGCTTTAACAGCTACTTAAGTCATTGCAGACAAGAGGAGGTGTGTTCCAAACACTTGAGAATGGGATTTCAGCAGTTTGTATTTCTGAAAATGTAAAAACCTTAGCAAATTCTACTGTTTTCCCTCTCTGAACAGGTTAACCAAAATACTCAAGCTATGATGACATATAAGTCAAGGTTAGCATTACAAAAGCACTAAATGATTCATTAGTCTGTTGTCACAGGAGCCAGTATTGTGTAATTTTCCGTGTCATTATGTGATTTGTTTATATGAAAAGGGAGAGTCTCTGCGTGAGCTATCGCATACATCACAGTATTCACTTGTTCCAAGTAGCACAAACATTACCGTGTATGTTTTTGTTTGATGCACTGATCGAATCAAACAAGTGCATTCTGGTGCTTATATATTTATGCTATTGCCTCTGTGTTTTTCTTTAATTTAAATCCGATCATTCATCCTGACCCTTAGAGTTCTTTAACAATTTTGAAAAATTCGAAATGTACCAATGAAGTCGTGTACCTGTGAGTGAATTAGAATTTCGATCTGTTTGTGGTGCTGAACTTACTCCAGCGCTGAGTTTGAGTACAGTTTCGATCCTACTGTTTTGGCTCTTTTTTTGCCTGTAGTTACTATAGAAGTTGGGTCTGGTGGCTCAGTGGACTAATGCATCCCCTGCATGGGCCTGTGTGTTGACCTCATGGTTACAGGTTCAAATCCCTTAAGCCTTTCATCTATCTGAGGTCGATAAAATGAGTACCATTGAGCTGGGTAACAATAAACATCTGTTATTCAGTGCCAAGATACCCAAGGGTGAACGTGCGCTTTACAAATACACATGTTATGTTATGTTAAGTGCAGTTTAGAAATATGAGCGGGCTTAGGATTTTGTGGGTGGATGCAGGACTCTCCCTTAATCCCTTCCTAACCCTCCCTTAACCCTTCCATAGTCCTCCCGTTTATTTCCAGCCACTCGCCCAGTCCATCCTGCTTTTGCCACTGAAATGTATACCTAGGTTTGCAGAGACCTCCGCATGTAGGTTAGTGAACAACATTTTGTAGTAAACTTTGTAGTACTATTGTAATACTACTAAATATACTACAAAATGCAGTTTGTAAATAGGACCCACCCTGTCTTAGTAATAATGTCTTCCTTAACCAGACACCACTTGCTCCTGCTGCCTGAGTTTTCCATTTCGTAGTTGTATTTCAGTGGTACAATTGCAGCAATTTAAGGCTGCACGCAAAAAATATTGCCACAGATATTAGGGAAAAATATAAATATAGAGGAGCTGGTTTCAAGACTGATATGTGCAAATTACAATAGAGTAATATTAGGCTCTGTGTCATTGTGAGGCTGACTGTGCCAGCTACAGTGTTGTCTGCCTAATTTGGAAGGCTACCAATGCAACTGTGCCAGTTACCACCAACCTCATCCAGTTCCACCAACCTATCACACCCTTGTGCATTTGAAACGACTAAAAACTGCTCGCCACAAAATGGCTCCGATCCAATGTTCAATGAAACAGTCTCTGAAGTTCTTATGACAGAACAACCTCATCATTTTTAAAACCTCATCCAAAACAACTCAAATTGCAAACCTGAATCACTCGACGAACTCAGCTGCCCTCTCTATGATTCCTTGCCTGTACCCCTTCGTTCATCTTTCCTAATTCCACATTTCACTTCCTTGCCTGCCTACTTATCCAGATTGACTTATCTCACTTTGGACAGTAGGCTGTGTCCCTTTCTGTCTTTTACCACCATTATTATCCCCATGCCTATTAGTCCATGGTAATGGTCACTTCTGCATGTTTATTTCTCTATGCTTGTTTATTTATGGTGTCACGAGAAGATAAACTCGTGGCACCTACTGTGTGTTACAGCCAGCACCACCTCCCTGTTCACACCCCGTGCTCCAAAACTGGCTGCAAACTGCCCGTCTTAAAATGGTGCCAATCTACATATGGCAGTAGATCACTGAAAATGACAGGAACTAAACTCTGAAAAAAATTCACAAAAGACCTAAGGCTGATCAAAAACCTCACCAGGTTTAAGCATTATCGAAAACAACACCTGCTCCAGCCACCAACATAAAGAACTCGGATAACCAAGCTGCCTTCTTGTCTTGACTTCTCTTTCAACATCTTCTCCCTTCCCACTTCTTTTATCTTGTGTAAGTCCTCATTTACTTCATTCCCTTGCCTGCCTTCTCTTCAAGATAGCTGTATCTCCCTTTTGGAAGCAATACTGCTGTCCTTCTTTCTATCCTTACCACCCACATTATTATCTTCATGCCTACTGCTGTATGCTAATAATCTATTTAGCTTGTTTCTCTATGTTTGTTTATTGGATGTTACTTGTATAAGCTCCACCCCGGGGCACATTATGCATCAGAAATACAGTGCAATTCAACATATATGTAAAGATGACATACTGACTGATAGTTCCATTCAACCATTTCATGATTGGCTAAGGAATGCAGGGTGATCAATGCACACATGGCACTTCCAACAACAAAGGGCTTTGTGGGCTGAACCTTTGCCATCTCTTTTGGTGTAATTCCAATAAGCTCATGATAGGCACCTAATGCGCTGTCTAGCCAGCCCTAAAGCTCATCTCTGACGAGCAAGCCTCTGATTTTCTAAATGCTCTTTGCTCACACATTTAACCAACTTTCTGATTTCCCTCCAGAGTCTCTGTGCACATCTCTCTAATTGTGAGTCTCTAATGTGTGCTATTCATCTTCTGTCATCAAAGAAATAATTCAGCAATATCACACAAATCGTGTTTTCAAATTAATGTCCGCCTCTGTACATCGTGTGCTCGCTCCACGCCCACAGATACTTTACTTTCTATTTGAGTCTTGCTCCCCTGGGCACATTTCCAAGCAAAAACGAACGAAGCAAGAGTGAATGATCCTTAATTCCTTGTAATCACATTTACTCCGCTACAATTTAGTAATTTGTGTGAGGCTGTTTCCATTTAATAAAGTGATCAGAAGCAGAGACGGATCAAGCCTGCAACACAGTGACACGGGTCTGCCCTGCAAAGACTCAGCCCCAGTAGACAAGGTGAGAGTGTGGTAAACTCTATCCTGCCTAGTACAGATGTGCCCAAAATCGACTTCCCGTTTGCCATCCATGAATGCGCTTCTTCCCAGAAGGTATTAATGAGCAGCATTTGATAAGCTAACTGAATTCGTGAGGAGCAATAGCTCTATTGAACATCCATAGAAGCTCAAGGGAAAAGTCCACGTTTTTTGCCAAATTCATTATTATCCCTTGTGAAAATTGCTCTGTGCACCAAAGGTGACTCCCACGCCCAAAATCTCAAAATCCCAAGGAAATTCCATGTTTTTGTTGATGTCTAATCATGTCATTGGGCTTCATTATTTTACCAGTTGGGATTTCCTTACTTTTTTGCTTGATGCATATTGTATTGTGTATCCCACAAACTGCCAATTAACACAACTGGATCCAGCAGAAACCATTTGTAACATTGTCACAGTCATCCTAAATAGTTTGTGCTCTGCTCTTTAGCACTCTTGGCAGTGGCGTAGCTAGGCCTTTTGCCGCTCGTGGCGGTCCCAGCCTTTGCCGCTGCCACGGCTGTAAGAGCGGGGAGTGGGGGGCTGTCGAACGAATCCTGCATTTGCTGCTCCGCGTGGTCTTGGGTAAGAGCGGGGGGGGGTAGGCCACCCCCTTCTGCTACGCGACTGACTCATGGAACTTCAAGCTCCATTATTCATCTTCCTATTTTAAACTTATTAAGACGTTTTGGGATTTCAGTGGAACATGCTCTAGACCATCCTGTGCTTATAGAAAGATACATCGCTTTTACATTGCCCGTATATATTTCCTAAAGTCTGTGATGGTTTTGAGAATCAATATAATACACGTATTTCAGGTGGAACACGGAGTTGCTGTCATATTTCTTTTTGGAACGTGTTCTGTTGAATTAGAAGCTTGTAAAGCACTTGATGACATTCTAATACTATTTCAAAGGGAAGGGAAGTAAGAGAGGTGCAAAGAAACGACCGAAATTGAGCAGTGGAGATATAAGGACGGAGATATGCTTCATGCAATGATTCCATCATACTGTGATTAGCTAAGTTTAGGCAGCAGAATACCCAGAGTTCATGGACGTTGCATGAGAGGAAAGGAGTCATAGCAGAAGAAAGGGGAAGCAATAATGCAAATTAGGTAAAAGGGCAAATGTTGGACCTGGCTCTTTCTGTAGGGTCCACCAGATCTTTACCTTCTATTGCTGAACATGTTTTTATTGGCATTAGGCCTCTACACTTTTCCCTGCTAACCAGAATAAAGTGCTCATGCTCTCTGCCTAAAACATGGCATCTACCTGATTGGTACATTTAATTTACTTGTAGGTCCCAAGTAAAGGGTACTACATGTACTGCATGTACCCAGGGCCTGTAAATTAAATGCTAATAATGGGCCTGCAGCACTCAATGTCCCACCCACTAAAGTAGCACATTTAAGACAGGCCCCAGGTCTTCAACTGCAACCTGTAGTGCAGTCAGTTAAACTGTCATTTCGACTTGGCAAAATAAAACCTTCTTTTTGAATACTTATAAATCAACCCTAAGGTAGGACCTAAAGGCTAATAGGGCAGCGTGCATTGTATTTAAAAAGTAGGACATGTGTACTTAAGATTTACATGTCTTAGCAGTGCAAAACTCCTATTAGCAGTGCAAAACTCCTAAAGTGGTTTTCCACTGTTGTAAAGCCTACCTCTCCCATTGACTAACACTGGGTTACCTTATTACATTTAATTAGTGCTTACTTCAGACAGGGAACAGGTAGAGCTATGCTGTTTGTGCACTAATAAATTGAAATTTAAAATCCTCTTCAATAGTAAAGTCAGATTTTAAGTGAGAATTCTGAAAATGCCACTTTTCAAAGTTGGCATTTTCTTGTTCCAAACATTTGTGCCTTCTGCCAGTGTCCTAGGTCACATGACTGTGAATGGATCTGCTGTTGGAGTTTGTGCATTACTTCCAGAGAGTAACGCAAAGGGGGCTTAAGTGTGGACAGATGGGCCATCCTGACAGAATGACTAGGGAGGAGCTATACCCAGCCTCATTTGCACTAAAAATGGTTTTTACAGCACACACAAAGGTACCTGACACTAGGCCTGCCCTGACTTTTGTCACCCCAGACAGTTTTAAGCCTTGAGCAAGGAAAGGGGAAGAAATGTCCTGAACCAGTGCTGGGGGTAGGTCAGGGAATCCAACAAACAAAGGCTGGCACCAGCTATAAATATTGGATCTCCAGTGCCTTTCTTCAGAACGCTCCTGGACATGTGGAAGTTACAGAAGATGGACTGCCCTGTTGCCAGAGCACTGCCTTGCTGCTTGAAGGACTGCCTGTTCTCTGTGAAGGAAAACTTGACCTGCTTGCCCTCATACCATGCTAACCAAAGTGACTCCAAGGGTCAGTTGGCTAAGTTCCCGGTGTGAACTACAGGGACACACCAAGTTTCAGAAGCCTCCCTGCAACTGCCCAGCTGACCTGCTGCAACTGGCCCTGCCTGGATCGCAACTGGACTTGCCTGAGCCCTGCTGGACTCTGCTGGAGTGAGTCCCTGATCCCCAAGAGGTTCCTCCCCAGGTCACGAACTGTTGGCTGGCATCAGAGTGTACTTCTCCTAAACAAAAAGTGAAAATCTTGAATGCCTGCAATGACCTCCACCTGACGTACCCATGAGACCTCCTCTTCGCTCCAATAGTGACTGCCAGAAATAACCAGAAACATGAGACCTGCACTTCATGCTACAGCCATGACAACCCACACCGACCACCAATGCGAAGCGACAGCAACAACCGTCATGATGGTTGACCGATTATTCGCGATGCAACGATGACCATCCACAATACCTGACCTCCTCTTCATGCTACATCGTCAGTGACACTCAGCCTCCTCCTCGCGGTCTCCTTCACCGGGAATGGAACTCTTTGCACCAGACTTTGAAAGTAACTTTTCAGCTTAACTAACCTGGTAACTGTAGTTGACCCACACTCTATTGTGGTCAGCCTCACGTTGCTTGGTCTATTGCAACCAGATGGCCACAAGTGGGTCTTCTAGGTGATATTTTCACTAATGACCTAAAAATTGAATATTTCCGGTTCTACTTGCTGGATTTTTTATCATTCTGGTATCATTTTAAGTATTAAAATGTATTCTATTTATCTAAATTGATTTGGTATTTTCTTGTGTTCTATTTTCACTTTATTACTGTTTGTGTGCTGAATAAATACTTTGCACATTGCCTCTAAGTTAAGCCTAACTGCATTTTTGCCAAGCTACCAGAGGGTTCAGCACAGGTTAATGTAGTGACTTTTGTGGTTCACTCTGACAAGTATTGTGGTTGTTGCCTTAGTGGGGCTTCCACCTCCACCCCCCACCAACAGGTAACCAATGTTTTTACAGCAGGCAATTCAATCGAACAGTCGGGTATTTTAGATATTTGTGAGTGGCATAATTAAATTAAAGATTTAAAGAATTCTTAGTGGGCTGTTTCGAGTAATGAGGTACAATAAAGGGATTAGCGCTGTGTGTCAGTTTTGGTTAGCGATGTGACCTATTTAAAAATTAGAATTTACTGTCTGTGTGTATGTATGCACGTGGCATTTGTATAGTGTAAACCTAGCTGACAGACAACAAAGTGTTGTAAATTGCTAAAGGCAAATATAGAGTCAACAAGTGATTGGAGAATTAGCTGATTGCTGTGAGCAGAAGTAGGCTGTTACTTCATCATAAATAATAATGGTGTCCTGGCTGCAGGTGTGCAGAGAGACATTAAGATGGGGGTCAGCAGAAGACATAGAGTGGAAGCCCTCAGTGGGTAGAAATCATAGAAGCCTCTAACAGGAATTATTGAGCAAAACAGGAATGTTCTATTAGTAGGTTAATGCCCACATCATTTTTGCTGCCTCGCTCTAATTAAAAAAATTGCTTCCAGCTCACAATCTGAATAGGTAGTTTATGACAGGATGTTGTGAGCTAATAGGAACAATCCCCTTCATTTTGCTATGTTCTTGAGATGCTGAGAAGTCAGACACAGCAGCGTTCTAGGAGGAATTCTGCACCAGGCGCTAAAGGACATGTGCTCGCACTTGCCTTAGCTAAAGCACTGTGAAGAAGACATCCAAAGGCCAGGATATCACCCTAGATTGCCTTGATGGCTGTTCCAGTGAAGCCATAATGCTATTGAACCAAAGCAACTGAATACTCATTTGGGTTCCTGGAGTGAGTGGTGTGAAGAACCCTGCTTGTTTCATTAGAGTATTACACGTATTTCAGTGGTAAAAGCTTGTTGAATTGTTTTGAAGAGCAAGCCTCATGAGCATGCTTGAGAGTACTTGATGTGGATAGGTAAGATCAGTGAAACCTCAATGGTATAAATGATTTTTCACACCTAAAACTCTAATTGTCCCTGGCCTACCACAGGAACATGGATAATTTGACGTGTTGAACTAATGGAAAGTTAGTTTGAGAAAAACAGATGGCTTACTGGCAGGCCTGGGCGTAGTTCGCGGAGTTTCGCTACGAGGAAGTGACAAAAAAACTCCGCGTAGTTCCACAAGTGGCGGAGTGCAGTGCGAACTGCCATTCACACTGATATTCCTGCCACTCGGGTAGAAATTCTACCCGCGCGGCATCTCGTGCTCGCCAACTTACCGTTCGCGAGCGGGGAAAAACTCCGCTGCACTACGCGAAGCGGAGTTTTCTGCACCCCGCGAGCTCCACAGACAACGGATTGCAGAATACTCCGTGAACGGAGTGGAGTTCACCGCCCAGGCCTACTTACGGGTACTTCTTTGGGATTACCTCAAATATATAACTTCTCAAATGTAATTTGAAATGACAATTTGAGATGTCTTGAATTGTTTCTAAATTACAATTTTTATTATTTCATAACATACATTTATCTTATTTGGAATACATCCCAGGAGGTTCCCATAAAAACAAGATACAGCATGTATTTTCCAAGATTTGTATCCCTGCCATAACTTTTTGAGAGAGAAAATCGCTAATATTTTTTCTTAGCTAAAATTCTTTCATATACACCTAGTTAATTTAATAACAATTGACAAAAAGCGAGAGAATCAAAGACAGGCAACAACAGAATATAAAAATATATCACAGTCTTGCAAATAATCCAATTTCTTTGGTACAGTATCATCATTTAAATGTATTGGAAAATGCCATACCAATAATCAAGCAACAAACAATTCTCAAGGAACATGCAAGATTTAGGGCCTGATTTAGGCTTTAGTTGATGAAACTCCATCTGCCATGGAGGCAGAGGACATTACCTCTGCCAGCCTGATTGACAACCAATCGACAAATTTTTAGATGAGCACTAGCCCAGCAGTCAACTCTCTATATTGAAAGGAACCAAATTCACAGAAGTTTCTTTCAAGATCCAAGTGCCTTAGGACTCTGTGTACTTTACCACTCCTATCCAGTGCTAAAGTGCTTGTGCTCTCTCCTTAAAACATGATAGAATTGGATTACACCCAATTGGTATATTTAGTTTACTTATAAGTTCCTAGTAACGTGGTACTACATGTACCCAAGGCCTGTATGTAAATTAAATGCTGCTAGTGGGCCTGAAGTACTGGTTGTGCCGCCCACTTAAGTAGTATTGCAAAAATGTCTCAGGCCTGCCATTGCAGCCTGTGTGTGCAGTTTTAAACTGACATTTTGATTTGGCAATATAAACCTTTTAAGACACATAAGCCACCCCTTGGGAGTCTGTAAACAGCCCACAGAACAGGGTGCAATGTATTCAAAAAGTAGGACACGTAATTTTAAGTTTAACATGTACTGATAGCGAAAAACCCTTAAATTCATTTTTTACTAAAGCCTGCCTCTCCCATAGGATAACATTGGAGTTACCTTATTACATTTAATAAGTTGTACTTGCCAAATGGGGACAGGTAAACAGTTCATGTTTGGTGTCTTTGGAATTGTAATGAAAAATCCTCTCTCATGGTAAAGTCGGATTTGACACTACAGTTTCGAAAATGCCACTTTTAGAAAGTTGGCATTTTCCTGCCTGAGCCATTTAGTGCCTGTAGCCAGTTGTTGTAAGGTTCCAACTAATTCAGTAAGACTGTGGGTTTGGGCAACATAAGTGTTAAAACTATGGGGACCACACATATCATCCGAATACGTTCACCTAGTTCCTGGCTAGCTCACAGTGCACCATTTGCACCACTAAACCTTTCAGGGTACCTGATGGTATCTGCAACCTCTGAACATGATAACCCTAATTCCCCCAAGGAAATCGTGGAAACAGATCCCCTTTCATTGTTAACTCAGGCATGCCCAAAGGGAGACACAAGAAATACACAAATTGTCATTTCAAACATTTATTAAAGCAATTGAATTTTTGTGTAAAATATGTGCGCTGCAATGATTAGTAGAAGGAAACAGAGCATTGTAACCAGCATTACAAGAATGGTAAAGAAAATGAATAATTCAACCACTAAAATGATTGCGTGGATTATATGAATACATATAATTGTACTACTTTCTAGCACTACCTATCCTAGAGAACATGAGATGAATGAGGTTCTGCCAGGTGCCTTGGAGTGGTTTAACTCCCCATTTACCCATATGCGTGTTTCATCCAGAAGCCAGTCTGGTGTAGAACAGGCCACTGTCCCTCTCAAGATAGTAATGAGTTTCAACTGGGCTGGAATTCAGGTACGGGGCAACCACGACAATCCATGGAAATGCTCCTCTACCAAACAAAGGCTTAAGGCAGTTTATATAATGAAAACTGGACCCAGTCACACTATGCCCGAGTTCAGATCCAGCTGTCATTGTTCATTCTACCAATTCAGAGCTGCCTCTGAACAGACAGCAATATGCAAGGGCAGTTTGCGCAGTGTACTTGGTCCTTGGACAAAGTGTACAATGGTATAATAATGTACCTACAAAGAAATGCATTTGTCAGCAAAACACTTTCTGAGTATCTCATGTAAGCGCAGAAGCAAAATGTGCCAGAAGTCATAGTCTAAAAAGATGTCAACCTTAAACGTGAACATGTAAAAATGTGACTGTATGTGCACAGGCCCTATTAACTTCATAACACTGTCTCTGGGTCACATGACTAGGTGCAGCTGACAGGTGGGCTTTGTTTATTCCTCCTAGACAGCCACACACATTAGAGAGTTTGGGTATGCCTGGATGGACCATTATTGGCAGGATGAGAAGGCAGAGCTGGGCACAGCCCTACTTACACTTGAATAGGATATGTCCTACCTTGAAACAAAGGGCTGCGTACACCCTGTGGTTAGTCTGGAGCCAGGACAGGGGCGGCAGGATGCCTGGGGACTTCAAAAGGAATTTCTAGAAGCGTCCCCCTCCTTCCAGAGAAAGATCACAAGGAATAAATATTGGACCTCAGATACCACATTTCAGTACACTTCTGGACCTGTGGATACTCTGCAGGAAGAAGGACTCCTGTTCTGCTGAAGGACTGTCACTCTACTGGACTTCTGCCATGCTGAAATACTGCCTTGCTGGACTCCTGCCTGGCTGGGCTGACCTGCTGCCTGATGCCCTCTTGCCTGGGTAAGAAGGACTGGACCTGCATCTCTTGAACCCAGAACCCCAGAGTGATTCTAGGGGCTAGTTAGCTGGCCTCCTGTTCAGTATCCTCAAGGACACAACAGGCTCTCAACATCCTTGCTCCTGGACTCTGCCATCTGTGAGCCTACCCTGCCAAGTGGCGTCACCCCAGTCCTGTGCCCTTGGAAGTGTCCCTAAGGTGCTCTGCCAGCCTCCGTGGATCCAGCAGATTCGACACATCTCCTCTGCTGCATGGTGCAACCCCAAGCAGAGCCGACGCATCACAGCTGTTGCATTGATCGGAACCTTTGCAAAGACCTGCATCGGATAGCAGCCCGTTGCCACATCGGAACCTATGCTGCATGATGCATCCTCGACACAGGCCCTTGTATCTCTCATCGGTGGCAGTCTCAATGACTCCGCATCGCAGCCTTGCAGATCCTCAGAACCGGCGCATCTCCCCGAACACGCAACTCATCCTCGACGCCGGACTTTGTATCGGAAGCCGTGGTGAATACGAAGGACCTTGCACTGCAGTCTTGCCACAACTCAGAACCGATGGATCGCTTCAGCTGCCCGACGCATCTTTGAAGCGGATCATCGCAATACTGCTCAAACCAGGATATAAGGTACTTTGTTCAGCGGGCCTAAATGGCTCCCTGTAGGTGGCCCACTGTCCATCCCAATTGGCCTAAACTTGTGACTTTGTACCTGTCCAGCATGACTAGATATGCACTTTGTGCTTTTTGGTGCTATTTTCACTAAAAATTTTTAAAATGTATAACTAATGATCAGATTTTTGTCGTTTTAGCCTTGTTTATTTATTGAAAATGAATCTATTTCCTTAAATCTGTTGTGGGATCCTTTTGTGGTGTCACTGTTTTACTGTTTGAAGTATTGCACTAATACTTTACACATTGCCTCTTATTTAAGCCTGACTGTTCTTTGCCAAGCTATCCGAGGTTTGTGCACAGGTTAATTTAGGGTTGCTTGTGACTTCACACTGAGAAGAATGGTGGTTGCTGCTTGAGAAGGGTACACCCCGCCCCAACCAGTAACTCACTTTCTTACACCATTGATTATCAAATTACAATGACAGCAATTATGACAGGGCAGTGTTCCTTGTGTTTTATGTCCTATGTTTGGATTTGGTTGGAAGCTCTTGTTTTCACTGGACTGATATGTAAAAAGAGATGGTTCATTGGGAAGCAAGTGGAGTCATCTTCTGTTTTCAACATTTGCCACACATATCTTTTGCCACCTTAGAACTGTTTCAGTGTATCATCAATCTGTCCTATGCACAGACCAAGAAAGTTGTCAGGGTCCAATCACCATATCCAGCTATTCAGTCTAAAATCAGTGCACCTAAACTCTATCTTTCAACAATGCCCTAACTAGCTGTAATTAACTCTTAAACAATTAACCCACTAGCCAGCCCTTCAAAACAACCTAATATTCAATGTGAATTTTACAGAAAAAGAATACAATATGAAAATTCAAACCATAATCAATAACACTACAGTAGCCATCAAAAGCAGACCTTTCTTTCCAAGTAATGTCCGAATTTCAGATCAATTGAACCATACAGTATACAACCTACGAATAATTGAGCTCAGTGTCACTCTGTTAAACATGCACAAGATTCTTCCAGCTGTGATCATGAAGAAGAAATTGAAAAAGTGACATCTAGCAAAATCCACTTTTTAAAAAAAATACCAGGACAGTTTGGGAAGTTTTCCACCAGCCCAGAACATTAGTCAAAATAATGTCCAACGGAAAATCAGTCATACACTACAAGCCACTACAAGTAACATGCTCTTAATTTCAAAATGCATTTAATCGGAAAATTAATCCCATTTGGTCAAACAAAAATAATACAGAGGTTGCCTCTAACATGAGCCCTTTCCTCCCAGATTTCCAAATTAATGTTCCAATTTTTTCTAGTATCCAGGGAAGACCTATCAAAAATCATTACAAACCCTAAACCCACCTGCCACAACTTAGATCCTCTTTCATAGACATAGACCTCCTTCTGCTGTTAGATGCACATAATAAATTAGGAGATGCTTTACAGACACTGATCTTTTGCACCAGATTCGGCCAAGAATTTATGTCCTTCCTCCATACCATGCACAAACTTTAAGTAAAGGTGCAGCCAACTATTTACAATCCAGGATCTCACATAAAATTCTTCAGGGATCCGCTCCATGTCCTGATCTTTTTATTCTGTGTATCGAGCCATTGAGACTCGAGTTGGAAGGATCTGGATACTCATAGATAATATGAACCTATAATTTTGAACACCAGTGCCACTAGTTTCTTCAAATCTTTTACAAAACGTATATAATCCTGGGTGGTTTTGAACTGTCTGATACTCAACCCCAGCTATTTACTCCTTACCCCAGGCACTACATCAAATTCGATCTGTCTTGTCTATCAGAGCTAAAAAATGATGACTTCATAAAAGGTATCTCCAATCCATGAGAATCTCAAAAACAGGAGAACATGGATGCACACATAAATCACAACATAAAATTAGGTCATGAATAACTAGGTCTATTGAAAAGAATGAAACTGCTTCTCCAACCGAATGCCTTGTTCCCTGCTGTAAAAGCTATGATCATATAAACTAACAAATTCCCGACGGGCAGGCCTTCTGAAATCCACTTTGAGTCCTTTAAGCTCAGTCCTTCACTCTGCTGTCGGACTCACCATTGGTTTAAAAAAATCAACATTACTTCAGCCCTCAAGGAAATACATTGCTTCCTTCTAGAGGAGGGAATTCACTTAAAATTAGACTGCAAGCTTCACTAAGCTCTACACCTTTAAAAATGTCCATTACCTGGTTAGTTTGCTCTTCTTATCCAGTGATTCAAAAACAGAACATAATTGCCATTGAAAACTCCCAACTTAAAAGTTAAACAATTTTCAAATTAAAACTACCCAGTTGCTGCCCGCAAAATGTGAAACTCTTGCAGATATTCCTATGATAAATGTCTCTGGGTCGACTGGAAAAAACCTCAAAACTTTCATGTTCAGAAAAACGTCTATGTAATTATTCTCTTAACTTTTCTATTTCATTGACTTGTCAGTGATGGATGCTACTCTCCCCAACAGCTTCTTCGACCATTCAGCCATCATATTATAAAAAATAAGTCGATCAGACTGTTGTTCGTTTGTTGCATTTTTACTGCTATGCCTATTCTGTTTCCAAGTGCAGCATAAAACGAATACATAATATAAGTAAATGACTAATGACCTCTCCTCCAAGTGGGTCTGAATGGGACTCAGGTATTGAGGGAATGCTGGGACACACGAGCCTCTAACCCCGACAGGAATGGACTCTAAAATATACACTAGTGTGCGTCTCAGGCGGCTTCTCGTGGGAAGCCAAGTAACATTTCAGAGAAATGTGTAAGAAATATGAACTCGGCAGTATTCTCTATTATTTTAAGTGGGGAATTGTCTAATAATGTTTCTGCTGTGTTTGCACAATGTTAAACTGTTGCTGAATGGAAGAGAAAAGTAAAGGATTTCCTAAGTCCTGTTCCCTTGTCCTCAATCTTAGAAATCACAGAGCCAGAGATTATGGATATTTTACAAATTGTAAAAAAAAAAAAACACGCTTGCTATAGGTGTTTTAATAACTTGGAGACCTTCAATAAACGTGTTGGACTTGGCCCTGCTTGCAGGGTCATCCCTAAACTTTTTCGCCTTCCCCCTAGTCTTTTTCCTGACATAAGGTTGGTGGCTTCAGGACTCTGGGCACTTTAGGGCTGGTTAGCAGTGCAAAGTGCGTGTGCTTTCTGCCTTCCATAGGCTTACATTAGGAACCCCCCTTATGGGATATCCCCCCATGGTAGAAAATATGTATGCCATGTTTGGTATGTGTGAGATGGAAATATTAAATGCTGCGCAATGGTGTGCACAGATTTATTTTCACCATTGTGGAAATGCCACTTTTAAACCTTGGCATTTCAGTGTGCTGTGTGCCTGTCTTGTGTAAGGCTGGCTCCGCCCCCTGGGGTGTGTCTGTCTCCCAGACCCCAGCTCAGGAAGGGAGGAGGGAAGTCTGGCAGACAGGGTGCTCTACACCTCCCCCAAAACCAGTTGGGACCGGTTTCCCCAGAGACCCTTTCAGAAGCTTCTGGCCCTTTCTAGTAGGTGGGGTGAGGGGTGTAAATATAGAGGAGCTGAGACTCCATGTGGGTGTGCTTGGACTTTGACTTGGAGGGGACACTCTGCCAGGAGGTACCGCCGCAAGGGCCTGCGTGCTGGCCCCTGTGCCCATCTGTACCCCTCTGCGGTCCACAGGACCAGTGATAGACCTTTGCTGGAGTGAAGACTGCTGTGCCAGGAGGAGTGCCACATTATGGGGGTTGACTGTTCCAAGGAACTGCTGTCCTGTTCTGATGAGCAGCCCACTGCCTGCTGATCTTGCCCAACATTGCCTATCTGCTCTCCTGGCCTCTAGCGCTTCGTGGGCGCTACTTTATTGTGTGGGACCCTGAATCTTTGCCAGCCTTCTAGCGCCTCGTGAGCGCTGCATCTAAAAGCTGCCCAGGAAGAGAAAGGAGCTGGAGTCCTGCAGCGCGCTGCTGAGGAATCGACCGCCCCGAGGGAATCCCCGGCGTGTGGGATTCACCCCCCTGCATATTTAAACAGCGGGAGCCCACCCCGCATTGTGGTGCCGGAGGATCAGGTGCCACCCCGCCTCATACTTTATCTGAAGAAGGAGCCTACCCCTCACTGCCGCCAGGAAGGAAAGAAATCACCGCTGCTGCGGATCCTACCTGGTCTGGAGGGGGCTGTGTACCTGAAATCACCGCCGCCGCCCGGGCCCCTTGAGCGCTGTGTAGTGCTACGAGAGAAGTGAAGCGCTGTGTACCTGAAGTCACCGCCGCCGCCCGGGCCCCGGGCGCTCTGTGTAGCGCCTCGAGAGAGGTGAAGCGCTGGGTAAGCAGGACTCACCGCCGCTGCCCGGGACCTGGTTGCGCTGTGGGGCAGGAGCGCTGTGGCTGGGAAGCGCTGTTTGCCCAAGAATCACCGCCGCGACCCGAGCAGCTGAAGGAGAGCCGCCGCCGAGAGGGGAGCGCGGAGAGAGGAAGGCAGGCACCCGCGCCTGACCGTGGGCGGGGCCTGCTTACATCGTGGAGCCCCGAGAGCTCCATTTCGTGCCGGGAAGAGAGGGCGTCCGGTGATGCGGGGCTCCCGTGTGGAAGGGAAGCCCTGCGCCCACGAGGAGGAAGACCGGAAGCCTGCACACGCCGGGCGGAACTCCCGTGTGCCTGAGGAGAGCCCCGTGAGTGGCAGCGAAAGCAGAAGCTGACCGGAAGGTGGGAGCCCACCCCGCGGGTATTGGAAGCGATGCCAGAGGAAGAGTCGGGAGTCGGGAGGAACAGAGCCTGCGACAGGATGGCCGGTGAGTTGGGCTGTGTGTTCCGACACCCGGGGGCCGGCCGAGGCACATTGTCGGTGCCTGAGGCCCCCGGGGCCCAGGTAGGGGCCGCCGATATTTCCCTTTTTGGCCAGGCAGCTGCCCCGGGTGGCAGTGGGCAGCTGCCCTTCATCCCTCTCCAACGTTGGGGGCAGGATCTGTATTTTCAGGATCCCGGAGTGGGGGCTGCCCTTAGAGCACAGAGAGTGCTCCGACCCTTTGACTATTCAGCGGCGCCGCAGTTGCGGGCTGCTGCAACGGTTTTTCTCTCCCTGTGGGCCACATTATTTTTGCTTTTGGAGTCCCAGAGTAGGGGCTCCCCCGGTGCAGTGGTGCCAGAAGCTGATCTGCAACGTTGTGGGTAATTTCATTTAGAGAGCCCCGCCGCAACGTTTCTTTGCTGTTTTGTATCGTGGGCCCCACTATTTCCAGAAGTCCCAGAGTGGGGCTCACCTTCATCCCAGCTGCGCCGCACAGGCGGGCAGCTGCAATGAGGGGCAGAACTGTTGTAAATGCCAGGTGGTGTCCCTGCCATATGGGTATTACCACGTCCTCAGGGGTGCACCTCTCATGTTATGGGCAGTGTATTGAGACTACTGATGATGGCAGAATGTATTTGCACCTACGGGTTTGCCTCATGTCCTCCACTGAGACACTATGATCATGCTGAATGATAATGTGCATGCCTAATGTCTTGCTATGGTGGTATGCACCCTGTTAGCACTGCCAGAGGTGCCTTGCTGATGTTAGGTACGATGCACTCTTGCTGACGTACTTTATGCCTTCATGCTCATGTGGTTGTGCCCACTGCTAATATTGTTAATGCTAATGAGATGCCCCATGTACTTATGTTGGTGCGGTGCATAATGTGTTTCTATGCCTGACCTGATGTTTTCATTCTAGGCCTACTGCAAACGTGATTTATGCTAATGAGGTATGCCTAATGTTATGCCTAAGGGGTTGCTCATGCTTTTATGCTAATGATGATGCCTCTATGTTCACATGTTTATGCCTACTTGTAGTTATGCTAACATAATGATGCTAAATTCATGATCTTGCTAGAAGTCACTGGCTGTTTTGCATTTGTTGGTGGTAAATGGTAATGGTTCTGGCAGCGACCCGATTGGCGCTGCCTTGTACATAATCCCCTGTAAATGGCTACCTCGTGCCAGTTGGCACAGTATATATATATCTGTGACTGTTCTCTGATGTGTTTTACACAATACAAACGTTATTTTTACATAACCTTGTGTAGAGTCTCTTTGTAGTGTGCCTAGTGTGTCGCCTGTGAGTGGGTGCTGCGCAGACGCTTTACACATTGCCTCCGGAGTTTAGCCTACCCGCTCCGCGCCAAGCTACCCCGTTTCTAACAAAACGTATTGAAATTGTTAATACAATTTGAAATAGAGTAAAAATGTATTGAAAAGTGATCGATCAGTTAGTGTCTCTAAGTAAAGATGTCCAGTGTTAGAATAGTTTAATGAAAGGTGTGTGTTATCCTACTTTAAGAAAACTACACAACTCAAATAGTTCCGAGACGAGCAACAATTTGACATAGCATATTGTTCTGTCTCCATAAAACGGGTGCGCCTAAAGACATTTGTATTCAGCAGCGCCAAAGCGCAGTGGTTTGTGACAAAAACAACATTTTGTCCCATGAGCCAATGGTACAAATTTAGAAATAGAACGCAGTTCATCTTTCATCTCGCCGAGAAGAGTGCTTTTCACACGCCTGAACGGTGTATGATGCATAAAAATAGCACATACATTTACAGACGTCTTTTACAAAAGAGGCATTGCTACATTAGTAAGCACGCTGATAAGATGGCATTGTAAGCCTGCTATATATCTTAACTTCAATGTTCACACCTTAGTCTTCAAAGGCATATTTAGTACACTTTTTGGGGAAACCGTCGAACATAGTTAAATGCTCGGTGCTGACATCGGCTGTCATGGATTCGAATCCCACGAAATACAACTCAGGCTTCCTTCTTTCTGTTCTCACACAATGGATACCAATAAATTAAGTAACAGAACCGACTGTTACGTACAGATGCATAGAGGCAGCATAATTTGTGGTATGAAGCCCTGTATAAAAGGAAGATAATGATGATCATTTTTATTATTTAATACTGAAATCAATGCTGCATCCACCAAGTTATTATTGCGGCTTTCTTAAATATATGATATATGTTTGTTTTATTGGTGACGCCCCCAAGAAGATGAGGGCTTTTGTTTGCAAGTGACAAATAATAAATAATCAATACAATGAAATTTATAATTTTGTAATTTTCGGCAAAGCATTCTTAATGGATCCCAGATGTGTGCAGGACACTAAAACATATAAAATGAATAAATAAACAAGGGCATTATGAATGGGATGAGGACTATGTAAATCAGTGCATGCAGCTAACCTGATAATAGTTAAAAATGCGACGTGGGAGCAATGTTCTTTAAAAAGTACTTAAAATCCTGATTATTAAAAGGGGGAGAATGGTGAACAGAAATAAACATATTTATAAATAAAGACGAACAAAATGCAAACATATTTCAGGCAAGTTCAATGGGGTTAAGTCAGTCAGAGCTGAATAATTAGAAACAAATGATAGACAACAAGTGACCCTTTGCAGAGAGACAGGAGAATCGTCACCTCTGCAATGGTGTGCATGCCTCTTTTTCGCTTTCTTAGACTGGTGCTCTTTACATGTAGATATATTGCTTTAGCTTCATAGCTGACACTTAACAATATCATGAACGTGGGCCAGCCTGCAAGTACAGGTGCAGGTAGGAGGAGCCATGACTCATTGGACCCGGCCAAACGAGTTGATACAGCCTTTGTCTTTTTGTTTCTTCTGAGCATTGATTTTTCTGTCTTGCTAGCTGGTTTGCCTACTCACCCACCTTAGCTACATCACACACTAATTCCATTGAATGAGAAAAGTGATCAGGAAGCAAAGAGGGCCAGAGAAATAGCAATCTACTTCACTCTCCAGTCTTTGGGATTGCTTTCTCAGTCTTCCTCTCTACCATATTGTAAGAAATTGGGTTACTGGTTGAGGGGGGGTGAAGTCCTACTCAAGCAGCAACCACAATCCTTGTCAGGGAGAAGTCACCAGCAAACCCCAAATTAACCTGTCCCCAACCCTCGTAGCTTGGCACAAAGCAGTCAGGTTTGACTCCGAGGCAGTGTGTAAAGTATTTGAGCAACACCTCAAACAATAGCAAAGTGAAAACACATCACAAAAAGGATTCCGCACAAGATTAGAAAAATAGAACACATTTTGATAAATATAACAAAACCAAAACAATAAAAATCTAATCAGTAGAACCAGAGATATGCAGGTTTCAAATTTAGGTGAAAATAGCATCAAAAAGCACAAAGTGCCAAATGTGGATATCTTGCTGCTCCTGCCCGGGTCAAAGCTCCAAGTTAAAACCGACTACGATGGAGCCTGGATCAACTACAGGGACCCAGTTAGGCCAGCTGAACATGAGTACTTTACATTCTGGTTGCTGAGCATTGTGAGGTCCTGTGTCGCTGATGCACCAGACATCATGTGTCGGGTCCGGGGAGCTGCAAGGCTGCCATGTGAGTTCCTGAATCATCGTTCAGGAGGTCGGTGTTGAGGAGAGCTTCCAATGTGAAGTCCTCCATCACAGATACATCGCACACTAGCTGGTTCCAAAAAGACTGCAGGGCTTACGAATCAAATTCCTGTGTTGTCAATGAGGATGCCATCAACAAGAGGATTGCGATGCAATATCCTGCATCAGGGAAGCATCACTCAGCTGTGGTTCCGACGTGGGCTGCGAGGAAAATGCAAAGTCCTTGCGCTGGAAGAATCCTCGCAGCAGAGGTGACGCGTCGGTTCTGCTTGGGGTTCCACCATGTAGCAGAGGTGATCAATCGGTTCTGTTGGGTTTACAGATAGGCTGGTAGAGCACTGTCAAGCCCTATTCCCAGGGTCCAGGACTGGGGTGGCACAACTTAGCAGGGTACAACTCACAGTTGCAGAGTCCAAGAGACTAGCCCTTAGAGTCACTCTGGTGGTCCTGGGTGCAGGCTACAGGTCCAGTTTTCACCCAGGCAGCAGTCCTTCAGGGCAGTGGCAGTCCTTTCAACATCACAGCAGTCCTTCTTCCTGGCAGAGGCTTACACAGGTCCAGAAGTGTACTTAAGAGTTGTTGTCTGAGGTCCAATATTTATACCCGGTGCCACCTCTGTAGTGGGTGCAGCTTCTACGGGTCTCGCTTTAAAGTGCACAAGATTCCTGCCTCCCCTGCCTTGCTCCAGACTAACTACAGGGGGTATACAATTCCTTGTGTGAAGGTAGGACCCAGCCTATTCAAGTGTAAGTGGAGATGTGCTTAACTCCACCCTCCCATCCTGCCAGGGATAGACCATCTAGGCACACCTAAGCTCTCTATTGTGTGACTGTCTTGGAGGAATACACAAAGGCCAACTACACCCAGTCATGTGACCCAGAGACAGGCTGCAGGCACTGAATGGCTAAGCTAGAAAAATGTCAACTTTCTAAAAGTGGCATTTTCATAATTGTTACCAAAAATCCGACTTCACCATAAAAGAGGGTTTTCCAATACAATTTCAAAGACACCAAACATGAGCTGGTTACCTGTTCCCATTTGAAAGTTACAGCTTATTAAATGTACTACGGTAACTCCAATTATACTCTATGAGAGAGGTAGGTCTTGCAATAGTGAAAAATGAATTTAAGACTTTTTCATTATCAGGACATGTAAAACCTAAAAGTACAAGTCCTACTTTTTAAATACATTGCACCCTGCCCTGTGGATGGTTCAGGGAATACCTAGGGGTAACGTATATGTGTTAAAAAGGAAGGGTTGGCCCTTGCAAAAGGTTTATTTTGCCAGGTCAAAATGTCGGTTTAAAACTGCGCATACAAGCTGCAATTGCAGTCCTGCAACAGTTAAAGTGGGTGGCACCTTAAGTGCTGCAGGCCCACTAGTAGAAGTTAATTTATCAGCCCTGGGTATATGTAGTACCACTTTACTAGAGTCATATGTGTAAATTAAATATGCTAATTGGGGATCAGCCAATGTTTCCATATTTTAAGAAGTAAGCACAAGCACGTGAGCACTTGAGCACTGGTTAGCAGTGGTAAAGGACACAGAGTGCTAAGACCAACAAAAACAAGAATATAAAAATATGGAGCAGTAAAGCAAGAGGTTTGGGGGAAGACCACCCTAAGGCTGATAGGTCTAAGACATCTTTTGATTTAGCTTCTTCAACTCTTTCATCCATTCACTGCATTGAAGTTAGATTGATATTATACATGTAGAGTAGTGCGCAGCAAGTTGACTCAGAGAAATGAAGAGGTTCTTTCAAAATCACTCTGTGAGATAATATAGGAATGGAGGGGCTCTTCCATCACACCTCTAACCCTCATTTCTACTTGTATAGTGATTAATTTTATTGCTGGCGGTATTCACACATCCCTCAAAATGAGAGGGTATGGCTGTGTACTTGTGTTGCAATTCTGCAGAGATTCAGAAATGTTTTATTTATGTTTTGCTAAAGTGTGTTCTAATCATTTGGTATGAGATCATATTTTCCATGAGATTATGTCTGCCACACACATTCAAATTTAATGGCACTAGGTTAACCAATATTACCTCATCTCCTGTCTTCGTTACCTCATTTCATATGTGTGCATCTTCACCAAGGAGACAGGCATATGACTTGCACCCTTTTATAAAATTACAAAAATTCCACTCTTTTGTTTTAAACTACTGCCTTCTTTTCCCTCATAAACATTCCCACTGTCCCTGCTCTACTTCCTCCTTTAATCTGCATACATTAGAAACATATGTTTGCCGAGAATGCCCTTGCTAGCTACATCTTTTTGTTAATCTTGGATTCTTTCTTAGTGTTCATGAACTGCAATGTTCTACTCTGCAGGCTGCCCCCAGTACTCTGCTCCAGTGGAATAGGTTAGATGCATCCTTAAATAGTGCTAAGCCAGCTGCTTTCCCCAGTACCTTGAGGATGACTTTGTGAGGTGCACAGCAACTGAGAAAGGTATTCATGTTTTGCTTGCTGTGGCACACAGAGAGGGAGAGGGTGGTCTGGTGAAACACCTCCAGTGCCACTGTCTGATCCAAGATGGATATTTCTATAAGACACTGGTGTGTGTGGCATTCTGGGGAGAGCTGGTTGCCCTGACGAGATGCTCAATGCTGGAATGGTTTGGATGGTTTGGTGCTGATGTGCTCACTTTCCATATAGCCCTGTGTACCTGCTGTGCATGAAAGCAGTTAAGGAGCCAGCATAGGAAATGATCCTCTGACAGAAAGCATACCCTGGAGATTTCGACATATGAATCTGGAAGTCAACCCACTCCTTTTTAATTTCCCCATAGCCTCAGGATTTGCAAGACATTGCAGTCACGGGAGCTCCCGTCATGCTCCGTGACTGAGGTGGGCGTGGCTGATCGCTGGCGGGCTTGCTCGACTGCGGGAAGGAGAAGGAGATGGCAGTGGCGGCGGTCTCTGCTTTGCGAGGCTTTTCCAGGCTTCCTGATTAGCCAGGAAAGGTTTAGATGTGCCGCAAGCGCATTTTTCGATTCTCTAACTGCTGCTTCGGTTTTTTAGCCTGGATAGAATTTCTACCGTCTACATGCCTGCAGGAAACGCGGGTTTATCCGAGAGACTTAGGAGGAGGAGGCGCTAGGAGGCGATAAGCCTGGAGTGATCTCTGCTAGCAGCGCTGCGGACGTTTCTCACCTGGAAGGTTTAAAAAAGAGAAACATACAAGGCAGAAGATGTCAGATGCTGCGCTTGGGCTCTTAGAGGTTTGATGCTGCAGCCCTTTCTTTCTGTCTTCAGTATTTCAGGTGAGATCAGAACCAGCTCATCGAGAAGCTTCTTGCTACATTCTCAGTTTGGATACTTTGTTGCAGATAATTATGTGTTTTATAGGACTTTCCAAAGGGAGTGCGCCTGCTCCTTCTGGCCTTTTCTAACTATGGCTTTGATATTCTATCCGGCATAAAGGTTTTTGAGACTTTCAAGGCTAGTTTCACAGGGGGCTGAGGCACGGAAGCGGCTCGGCTGGGCTTGTCTGGACTGGGTGCGGCTTGAGTCTCCATCGTAAATATTTGCATATTTTTGCGTAAGGAGTAGCATCAAGCCTGAAAAGCTAATTAATATGAAAAGAATCTCTCGAGATACTACGGCAAAACCTCGCTTGATGGCAAACTCCGCAAGGTGGACGAGAACACGCCACAAGAGTAAGAGCCCATCCCTCAAGGAAGTTGAGCCGGGCCTGTTCAGTGGAACTGGCGGCTTGCGCAAAAATCAATCTAAGAAGTCGGTAGGCTTGTTTGGTTTTGGAGGCGCGGGACTTCAAAAAAATCCAGAGAACCAGCAAGTTATGAATGCCCCTCAGGGCAGCGCAGACCCTCAAATAACAATGCCCAATTTAACTTCTTTGGGAGACACGAGCCTCAGCGATAATCCTTCCCTCAGCTCAGTTAATCAAGCTTCTCTACAATCCAATGATAATGATAAGTCTTTCTTTATCTTTATTACAAACAACAACAACAGAGGATCTACCGGTGGTTAGACAGTACATCTCTAGCCAGCCTATTACGGGACATAATGCAAAGGCTCAGGCTCAGTCCAATCTAGATAGCTTTGTTATTTCTAAACCTAAACCTAGTCTTATTCCCGAGCAGCAGGAGGTGGGGAGCTCCCAGCTCTGGGATTCATCCCTTTTTACGTCGGCAATGGAAACTGCAACGGCAACACCAGACAAGATCTCGCTTCAAAGTTCAATTAGTCAGAGGCTGGATTCAACATCACTTGATTCAAGGAGTGTGGCTGCTCCGGAGGATTCTACTGATATTCTTCTTATTCAGATTCTAACTGAACTTAAAAATATGAAACTTTCTCAAGATGAAGCTCAGAAAAGGACGGAGTCACAATTAAACTCAATCCAGTCTCATGTTCAACAGCTTACATCTCGAGTTACAGAAGCGCAGCGGAACAGCGCATATCCGGTCTCGAAGACTCGGCTCCTCTGCAAACAGATCAGATAAATAAACTGCAATCTGAGTTAGCTAATCTCCAGTCAAAGGTAGACGATGCGGAAAACTGTGCACGAAGATGTAATTTACGTATTATTGGAGTTACGGAAGGTTTTGAAAAAGGGCAACCAATGGATAAAGTCATCACGGATTTGATCACCAAATATGTATGCCCAGACCTACTACCCAGAAGACGGACCTCACGATCCTGCGTGCTCATCGAGTTCCGGCAGTTCAAAATCCGAATGCTAAATATCCTAGAACAATCATTGTGAATTTTGGGGATTTCAGAGTAAAGGAGAAAATTCTAACCTGTGCGATCCGTGACTAAGGGTATCAGACAAGTGACAATTTTTTGTTCAAAATCTTTTCAGACATGTCTGCTCATTCGGCTAGGAGGAGAAAAGAATTTAAAGGCATGATAAATGGTTTTCAACAAGCTGGAGCCCCTGCAGGACTAGTTCAACAGTCAAAGCTGAAAGTATTTTACAAAGGGAAAGTCCATATATTTCAATCAGTTCAAGAGGCTCAGGAGCTCCTCTACTCTCTGCAACATCCAGGGAAGGCGGCCTCAAAATGATTTTCTGGTCATAGTCTAGTGAAATGTAGCTAATCTAAGTGATTTTTGTTTGTGTTCTTGTTTCTTCCCTTTTTCTTTTTGTGTTTTTAGATCGCCAGCGATTGGCTTACCACCTGGGTGCCATGCCACAGCACCCCAATGTTGGGAGGTGGGAGGGGTCACATGGGGGAGACAGGAGGGCTTTAGGCGCACGGGGGGTCGCCTCAGCGAGCCCCAGGGGGGGAGGCTCCACGATGGAGGGGACCCCTGGGAGTGGGGAGGAGGGGTCCACGAAGGGTAGGGGGCGGGAAGGGTGTGAGGATCACGGAGGGCAGGGGGGTGAAAATATAAAATGTAGCAAATTTTTGATGGTAATGCAGTGGATCAAGAAACTATATTTTCTCTCTTATTCTTAAATGACTTCTAGACCATTAAAAATTATTTCCTGTAATGTGAACGGGTTTAATCATAGACTGAAGCGCTGCTCTATGTTGGCCTGGTTTAAAACCTTCCAGGCTGATATAATTTTTTTACAGGAGACTCATTACAAGGAGGGCGCGCCTAGGGATAAAACCCCTCCCTTTGTTCAATATGAATTCTTTGCCTCTGCAAATGCGGCTATTAGAGGGGTTGCTATTTTAGTCAGCAAAAATCTACAGGGGGATATAATAATGGTACAGAAGGACAATAATGCAAGATGGCTCTGGCTGCAAATGAAGATCTGCAACCAAATATTTAATTTTGTTAGTTTTTATGGTCTAATAGAAGACTCAATAGAGTCGCTCCAGTCATTATACGACTTTGCTACTGCTCAAATAGGATATTTGGTCATTGGAGGAGACTTCAATTTGTTAATTAATCCAGCTATTGACTCTTCACGACCCCAAAAATCTCAGTCTAAACCTAAATCTATCAGGCTATGCAGAGATCTACTATGTGATTTGAGGTTGGTTGACTGCTGGCGTGATGAATTCCCCAGTGAGAGGAAGTATACTTGCCACTCAAAGAGATATCATTCGTCCTCACGAATCGATTTTTTTCTTGTCTCACATGCTCTCTTAAGTACCAAATCAGAGATCATTGAAAATCCTTTCTCTGACCATGCATTAATTTCGGTTCAATTTTTAATTCAAACTCAAGCCCAAACCGAGTTTAGATGGTTATTAGACAAGTCTCTTCTAGTTGACGAGAATTGGGTGGCAAATATGCGTTCGCTCTTAGAGGATTTCTGGAAACGAAATAGAAACACGGCTTCAATTTTTGCAGTTTGGGGGGCTTTGAAGGCTTTTTTTCGAGGGAAGCAATTAATTATACTGCATACAAGAGAAGCAAAGAGAAGGAAGAAAAGTTGCAGCTCGAGAATCAGTTTTCTAGATTGACGGCCCAATATTTAGCAGCACCCTCTAGGGAAAATAAAATCAAGCTGCTTCAGTCTAAGTATAATCTACAAGAATTTTTCGCCTCCAAAGAAATTTTAGCACATGACGCAGTTCTACAGAAAAGATACGAGGAGAATGAGCGCATAGGCAAGTATCTAGCCTGGTCAGCAAAACTCAAGGTTAATCGGAATACTATTAAATTGATAAAGGACCCAGTTACTGGAAGATCTACTTCCCATCCTCAGGAAATTTTGGCCATTTTTTTGGATCACTATAAGAAGCTCTACTCTGATCCTTATAATAGCCCAATAGAGGCAGCGGATACCTGGCTTAACGGTATTAATTGCCCCTCATTGTCGCAGGCAAATAAATAAAGAAAGCATGCGGATGCAATGGGATCCCAATAGAGTTTTATAAGCTTTTTTTTACCTCAGCTCAGCCCTGTTTTGGAGTTTCTATTTAATGGAATTTTGGAAGGCGAAATGATCCCAGCTTCATTTACGCAAGCCGTGGTAGTTAGCTTAGTTAAAAAAGGCAAAGCAGAGGAGGAGATTGATTCTTATCGTCCAATAAGCCTGCTAAACAACGGCTATAAGATTTTTTCAAAGATTCTGGCGACCCGTTTATCTCTAGTCTCTACCTTTCTTGTACATCATGACCAGAATGGGTTTATCCCAGGTAGACTTTTAGCTACTAACTCTCATTATTTGTGCCAAGCGATTGATTATTTTAATACCAATAAGACGAAGGCAGTTATTATGATGCTGGACGCAGAGAAAGCGTTCGACAGAGTTCAGTGGAACGTTATTTTTGCAATCTTAAATAAACTGGCGCTTCCATCTGAGCTCTGTCAAGCGATAAGTAACCTATATCTAGGTGCTCAGGTGTCCATAGTGATAAATGGCAAAAGAGCGGGCATGATTACCATCAGCCGGGGGACACGGCAAGGCTGCCCCATCTCTCCAATATTGTTTTCCTTGTTTTTGGAGCCGCTAGCCTGTGCAATAAGGCAAGATCATTCTATTCTAACCCCTATTCCAGATGCTGCCAAGTTGAAACTGTTCGCCGATGATATGGCTCTATACTTGGCAGCCGAGGAAGATAATATCAGACTTTCCTTGGCTAAAATAAGTGAATTTACAGTTATCGGGGGCTATAAAATCAATCAAGCTAAATCAGAGGCACTTCTTTTCAACTGCTCACCAGCTGTCTTACCCCTTTCAATGCAGGCACAATATCTCAGGTCCCACTCTATAAGGTATCTGGGAATATTTGTTTCATCACACTTGGAAGACCTGTTTTCGCTTAATTATATTCCTACATTTAATAAAATGTGAAACCTGCTTTCTCAATGGAAGGATCTCCCTCTGACTATTATGGGCAGAGTAGCGCTTATTAAAATGAATATACTTCCCCTGTTCTTATTCTTGTTTTCCAATTTGATGGTTAGAGTACCTCAGTCTTTTTTTGAGCAAATTAATTCAGAATTGAGATCGTTTATTTGGCAGGGTAAAAAACCCAAATTAAAGTTAGAAACTTTGCAATTAGAAGTCATAGATGGGGGTCTTGCGTTTCCCAACATACGTTTATACTACCATGCTTCATTAATCAACTGGCTCAATTATAACAACTTGGTAGAAATGTCTTCCGCAAAAAAAATTCTTGAGTTAATGTTAGGGGAAATGGAGATTGTTTAGCATCTTTTTTACGAATTCCGAAGTTTCCAAAGAGATCGCGATATAAATTTCCTAAATTAGTGGCTGTTCAATTCCAGAGGATTTGGGAGACATTTAATATCCCTTGGCTACATCCACAGTTGAGATTAGTGGAATGCCTCCCTTTCAGTCTACACGTGTCCACTCGGACTTGTGATCTCTGGGATAAATTTGGTTTCTCCAAGCTTCAGGATTTTTTTTTAAATGATAGATTTAGAACTTGGCAGGAAATTGGATCGCTCAACAATAACATCAAGACGTCTCTGTTTTTTTTAGTCACTTTCAGATAAATAAGTTTTGTGCGGGTTTGAGCAATTTGGTTAATTCGAAAGGGTTGCTATTAAGTAAAGCTCATTTTATACTGAAAATTAGGGGAATTGGTACAAGCTGCTTAAATCTACGCAGAACGATCAAATAGTTATAACCCATTTGGAAAAAATTTCTCAATCAATTTTAATAAAATGAGCTGTAAAGCAGTGAGAGCAGCTAACTTAAGGAGGATGGCTTTTTTTTAGTAAATGGCAGATTTATTTTACTCCGGCCAAACTTAATAAAATCTACCCTGCAGTTAATCCTTGCTGCTTTAGAGGCTGCCAGGTTCTAGGAGATTGGCTACATGTGGGATTTACTTGCACTAAAATTGCAAGCTTCTGGGAAAATGTTTTTTCAGACGTAAGAAGATTATTGGCAATAGATCTCCCCTTTAAGGCTTCCACAGCTCTCTTAGGCCTAGCTGAAGCTCAGAGCCTCTTAACATTATCTCAACGTCAATTTATTTTTATCGCCGCTTTGGTAGCAAGATCACTAATTCTGGCAAATTGGAAATCAGCAATAATCCCAACTCTCTCCCAATGGATACATAAAATGAATAAAAAATTTAATCGGGAAACCATGTATGCAGGGAGAGTCGGCTCTATGATCAAAGTAAATAGAATATGGAAAGAATGGAAATAATGGAAAGTTTCTAGTTCGATGAGATGTGCAATTTTTAAGAGTTTTCTATGTCTATTATATTCATTATGTATAGCATGTATCTTGATTCTTGTAATTTATTGGTGTATTTTATGGATGAAGTATTATTTAATGTTTCGTATGCTACATTTAAAATAAAGATTAAAAAAAAAAAAAGGATTCGCAAGACATTATGAATCATACTTTTCACCTGGAAAAAGGAGGAGGATTCAGTGGCCTCCGTCCAATTTTGCCTGTCTTCGGTGTTTAAGTGGCTTGCGGGCGCCCAATTGAAATGTAATGAAGACAAGTCGGAGATCCTCCTGTATGGTAATTTCCCCCTGGCTTCAGAGACTCGATCTGGCCATCTGAGTTCCCGCCACCGTCTTCTAGCGGTAGTACCGCAAAGAATTTGGGAGTTTGGTTTGAGGATAATTTATCTTTCTCCACCCAAGTCAAGAGACTTTCAGGGAGCTGTTTTGGTATCCTCAAAATATTAAGAAGATTTCTCCCTCTTCTCCCACGGCTGGCGAAATAGACAGTTGTCCGCGCGCTCATTCTTTCCCGCCTGGATTATGCTAATGCTCTTTATGTGGGGATCCCGGCGTACTCCCTGAATAAACTCCAGGTGGTGCAAAATGCGGCGGCTCGGCGCCTTTTAGAGATCCCCTTAAGAAGCAGTGTGCGAGGTCATCTTCGTTCTCTTCACTGGCTTCCCATGGCGGCCCGGGTGAAATTCAAATCTCTTACCATCGCCCATCGTGCCCTGCATGGTCTTGGCCCAGCTTATCTGTGGAAGCGTTTTTCTTTTTACGTCCCAGGGAGACAGTTACGCTCCTCCGCTCTTCTTCTGGTGAAAGTGCCCCGTTTCTTCCGGCACAGGCTTGGTGGCTGTTCCCTGGCCGTTATGGCTGCTCAGGCATGGAACGCCCTTCCGTTTGCGCTTCACAACATCAAAGATCCTGTGGTTTTTAAAAAACTGTTAAAAACTTATCTCTTTGCTTAGTGCTGGCGAGCTTTTTAGTCCCTCTGTGCTCGCGCCGGGACACTCCTTGGAGTAGCTGTGCGCGTTAGAAAATCATATAACATAACATAACATAACATTGGCATTGCAGAAGTATGCTGATGGGTTTCAGCCATAGCATTCATGAGTGGATCCTAGTGATGATGAGACCTGAGAATGGGGACCATATGGCAAATATGTGCAACATGTGAAGGTTCACCAAGATCTCAGAGACAAACTCATATTCTCTCTCTCCGCTGAAGGTGAAGTGCAGAAGGATTTTTCTCATCACTTCAGAACATCAGAGGTTCCATCTACTGAATCTTTGCTAATTTATCTGGCAGTCAACAACAGACTTTTAAAATAGTGCAAGCACATTGAAACCACTGTTTTCCAGATCATTGATGAAGAATTTCCCTTTATTAAAAGTAATGCTAACTTGCCAGCAATTTCATAAATTGATTTTTGGGGCCATATTATACATATGGCGCATTTTTCTCGATTGCGCTCGGTGCACCTTTTAAAAAGTGCGCCCAGCGCAATCAAGGAGAATGTGCCATATTAGGGTGCATGCACTGCTCCCAGGGCAGCTGCAAACTTGCACTGCCATGGGGGGAGCGCATTCATGTGAAAAGCAGAGCGGTTGCTTTGCAGCCACTCCGTCTTTTCACAGTGCAGGTGGCACCAGCCTGCACTTTTAAAAGGGGTTAGATATCCCCTTGCAGGCGGTTGCAGTGAGTGACCCATTTTCGCCCCATCAGAGGGGTGCAATCAGGGGGCACACTGACAGTGCACCACCTTTTAGGTGGCGCACTATCATTGCACCTCCTGAGAGCTTCTTTGTCCTCTGCTCCTGCATCTGTAATACGGTGCGGGTGCAGAGGCAAAGGGATTCCCTCATTTTTATGGGGCCATGCCCCCATGCAAATTAGGGACTGCCTTCTTGAGGAAGCGCTGTTTGTGCACCAGTGCTTTCAGTATTACAGAAGGGGATGCACAAGTGTCTGCGGCCTCTTCTGTAATACCAAAGTGCCCCGGGGGCACGCAAAGCAGACACAAATGCCCGTTGTGCCCCGGGGCACTTCTGTAATATGGCCCATGCTTGGCCAGTGGTTTCTAGCGTCAAAGGGTCTGACTCCTGTTAAAACAGTGCACGGCCACTGCTGATTTTGGAAACACGCACACTACATTCCACTCCCCAAATGGCTAGGATGGTACTTTGTAGTTGTCTAGTTCTTATTTTAATTGAAATTTGCACATCTGTCCCTCACACACCCTCATTCATTACACAACCAGGCACTTCATCCAAAAAACCATACCAGCGCCTTCTTAATCATCATGTATGGCATGAAAACACTTTCCACATAGGCTCAAAACAAAAACAATTCTCTTTTAACAACGAATCTTACACGGGTAGCTTGCTATCCATGTGGGTAAGCACTTCAATGACCCACAAAGGGGTACTAAACACTTTACAAATGTTATACCCCAAGGTTCACCTCCCATTGAAGTGCTAACTTGCTTCATCTCTGTTTTCCTTGTGCGTTGGGGTTTATCCTACATACATAGTGCAGTCATTCTAAAGAGGGGCTGTTAGAAAATCATGCATAGAAATGAAAACCCATCTCTTTGCTGGCACTGATGGAGCAGCAGTGTTGGTGGTCGTCAAACATTGTATTTGATAACTATATCATCAGCTGTGCCATCAGACGTTATTTTCAGCAGATGTTATGCATGGATTCACTCTTGGCAGAAGGATGGTCCTCAACAAAGCTTGTCGCTTCATCTACTGTTTCAGAGTGTCATGTATTTGGGCCACAGTTTGATGAGTTTTTATTTCAACAAGACTTTCAGAGGGAGTTGTCCTTGACTCGCATTAAGCTGGCAGGATGAGGGATCCACCTGATTCAAAGTGGCTTTTAGTGGCAGGGCCTGAGGTATGTGGGCCTTCTACATTGGCAGATCATAGCCCAGAATCCCTCATAGCAAGTTGACACTGCCAAAAAGCATAATAATGTGATAGTACTAATAGTGATACAGATGTTGCCAGTTAGAGTATGTCTTCTCAATGCCTGCTCTCTTATTCTTTCCAAAAGATCTCACATCTTCAGTTGCTGTCTTGCAGACCAAATGAATGCTGTACTTCCCCATCGAGACAACCGGTTAATTGCTGTCTCTTTTTTCTCACGTGTCAGCATTGAGAGTACATTGCTTCATCATCAGTGAGGCGAAATCCCAGTTAATACCATTTCAAAATCTGACTTCCATTGGGATTATTAGCAAAACGTTATGGTAAAGGTGGTTTTGCATATCTGGAGGTCCTTCTTTCATGTTATCTATTAAATCACAGATCACAGATTACAGATTGGACATCTATATTTCTAAGGCTGATGTCCTACATTCAGCCATAATGGTTGAAGTTTTCTGGCAGCCCCAGTGTGGCCACACTGTTCAATGTCCACCTCCTCATGTCTACTATATATTTGGCTTGGGTTTAGGGGTTGGGTGGGTTTATCTAAACATGAAAGATATGGAAGATAAGGAGTTTTATCGAGTAAGATGGCTGGTCTTTCAGCCAGCAAACTTTTGTTTACCATTGGACTCATCTTTCAACTGGTGGTCCTCCATGTGCATCCCAGTCGGACCAGGACCGGACTGGCCGTAGTGGGCACCGGGCGTTTGGACTCCTGGGGGGCCGTTTTTGTTACCGGGGGCTGGTTCGGCCCCCTGTAGCAAAAGCAAACAGCAGCTGCAGTGTTTTCCACGAGTGCCCAATAACCCCCCCCCCCTCCCCAGCCAGTCCGAATCAATTGCCAGGACTGGTTTGCGTTCCCAGTCCGCCCTGAGTCAGACCCTTTGAGCATTCTAGTATTCTTAATGAATGAGGATTCTAAAAGGATTGACATCTTTTACCCTTTCCTTACGGTTGGCTTTGGCTTCATGTTATTTGGTAATCTTGGTTGAACATGCCATGCCTCCTCTGGCCCCCCAGCTTGTGAAACATTTTGCTAATCACAAAATTAGTTTTTACTCCTTATCCCCTTCATGGGACCTTCTTACAATTTATTGGGCCAGGCAAGTATGCCCATTTGAGCCTCACACTCACATTTCTTAGACATTTTAGGTCCTTTTTTGGATGTTCCTCCTGTTAGCCTATAGGATGGGAAAGCTGTGAGTCTTGTTGCATGAGTCAAATCTATGTTTTTAATACACCATACAGTGATACTTCAGCGTTCAGCCTAAAGTGACCATAGATTTTTATTTTCGTCCGTAAATACTGTTGCCGGTGTTCTACCTGGAGCTGTAACATCCCAAGGAATGGCTCTTGCAGTCAATGAATGTGCATAGAGCCCTATCAATGTCTGTCACATAGAGAGTGTTGTTTTCGAAATTGAATGTTCTGTTTCTGACCTTCAATCATAGGGTTATAGAAGCAATCCTTTTAATGCTAGACCAGACTGTCTATTTCAAAGGAAGATGAGGTTTTGGGGATAGTGGAATGTTTTACCAGGGACAAGGTGGTGACGTTCTTTTTTTTTCAAGGTGCACATTTCTTTCAAATTGAATAGGGAAAAGTAGAGAGTCTTTCTCCTGGGTAAATAATTCACCTCACATGTAAGGACTGTGATTAAGAAGAGAGAATCGGAATAATGACTATTACTGGTGAATAACTGGACCATTATCCAAGCAGAACATACTGCACGGGATGAATGAAAATATTATTGTAAATCAGACCCTTGGAACTTTGGGTGCACTTAACATTATTATTTATAAGCCGCGTATTCTCGTACAACTGCAAGTTTTAGCAACTAGAAATTAGCCACTTCATCTTTTAATTTCCTAATTAACAATGACTATGAAAACGGGCTTCAAAATTAACATTCTATTCAAACTCATTACAGTGAACATCATGAGGGAGGAGAGCAGTGAAAACAGGTAAATATTGGCATTTGCAAAACTTTTGTCTATTTGTGGCACTGCACTATAGTTAGCAATTGTTGTGAGTTTTGAGGAAATTTCATCAACACAAAATTGTTGGCACCTCCTTCCAGTTTGAGTGCTGCGTTTTTGAGAGCAATCAATGATTTTTCTTGATTTTTCTCATGGAAATTGGGGAAAGAGACCCCCAGATTTTAAATGAAGATACATGTTCTGTAAATTCACAAATGTCTTTCTCATCTTCAGATATGTTGAGTTGGCACCTAGTTTCCACTGCAGCAGTGTCCTGTTGATGACACAGTGTTTCGCGTTTACAGGTAGGTATCAATCAAAGACCATATAGCGAATCATGGAATTAAACTATGATTCTTGTCTTAGTGCTGGATTTAGAGTTCGGCAGACCGGTTACTTTGTCACAAATGTGACGCATATCCTGTCCTCCGTATTACAAGTGCATTATATCCAATGGCACTTGAAACACGGCGGACGGGATATCCGTTGCGTTTGTGATGGTGTAACCCATTCACCAAGCTCTAAATCAGGCCCCTAGTTTCTGTCAATGAATTTTAGTGGCAAATATTGACCAGCTCGAAGCCAATAATACTTTATGGCTGAATGATAAAGAAATGTTATACTGAAACTGAATACGATTTTGTACATTGTCTCTATAACAAAATATTAATGCAAGAGAATTGGGGATGTGTAACAATTTTATGATTTCTTAAGGACGATGTTGGTTGGCTTGTCGAACTGGCATGTGGCTCTATGCTGTGCGCTCTTTTTGTTTCTATACATTCAGTGCCATATTATCAAGAACGGCGCAAACATTATCGCAGCTTTAGCGGCAGGAAACTGCTGCTAAAGCGGCGATAAGGGGCTTGATAATATGCCCTATAGAATTCCAATAGAAGCCCAGGTTTGATGTCCTTCACACCAGAACATGGGCTTCTATTGGAATTCTCTAGGGCATATTATCAAGCCCCTTATCGTCGCTTTAGCAGCAGTTTCCTGCCGCTAAAGCGGCGATAATGTTATCGCCCGTTCTTGATAATATGGCCCTTAGTCTCTAGCATCAGAAGAGGTCCAAACACAATGCAATGCATTGCAATCAAATTCGCTGGACTAATTGCATGCCTGGAATAAAGAAGGCAGTCTATTTCTTTTTAGGAAGTCAATAAGACCACTCGAGCTGGTTAAACGAGGCAACACAGATGGTCGCACACTCAACCCGACTGAGTCATGCAGAAGTTATGAAATCATTCACTAAGGAATGCAGTGGTGTATTTCAGAAATAGGATTTCTGTCTCGTTAAATGTACAAACAGTTAAAAGAACCTCTAGTTTTACCTTTTCTAATTCAGCTAAAATGCATACAAAGGGAAAATAATAACATGAGATTGTAAAAGTCTGCAGCAGAATCATGTATACGTTGTTTCTGTTGCTGCTAATGGGGCTGTTTGACCGTTGCAAGGAGGGCGCCATGATATGGCTCACAGCGCTGTGTTATTACACACGCGTGAACTATGAACCTAATATATGCTAGCAACTGGCGTACCTGCCTGATTCTACTGCAGTAGCACACTATTTTACTCAGAGCTGAGCAATGTGTGGTGCACTGATGCATAGATATTGTTACATTTTCAGGGCAACAGCCTGCAACAGTTGATTGCGTCCACAATAGCAAATCGAAAAATTGTGACTGTCACTGCCATAATACATATTCACGTAAGTGATCGTGAAGTGGAATTTGTACTAATCTTCTTCCTTTCCACCTCAAATGAGTATGAGAGGAGTGTGTGGGCAGAACATGTCCCTCTAAATTGTCTATGTTTCTCTTGATGCACCATGAGTTGACTGGGAGGTTCAAGTCTAGAAGTTTGTGATGTTCTGAAACTTTGTTTGCCACACCACTTAGGCCCTGATTCTGAGTATAGTTGCTATTTTCGGCACCTGATAAATTATGAAACTATGGGGTACGTTATTTAGCAGGCAACATAATTAGCACCTATTCCACATATTGGAGAATAGCATGTGGATGTTGGTGTTTAATGTGGCAAAATCTGCATAGTACAATCAAAACAATACCCTTTTCCTGTTAAAAGTCCTCAAGGTTTGACTGGCTGAAATTTAACCAAGTGTGAGGTATTTAATACACCCAGTCGTTACCCAACTCGTAATTCTGACCCCTGCGGTAACATAGGTCTGCACAGGGGTCAGAAAGCTCTGAAACAGGGCATTAATGGAGAGCATCATTGAGTCTAAATCTCCTCTGCAAGGTAAATGCAGAGCAGTCTAAAAGTGAGACGCATCACAATCAGACGAGAACAGGATACAATAACCTGCCTAAATTAGTCTCATATAAACTGTAGGTAATGTTTGTTCAATAGCATTCTTTTCTACATCAGAATTCTGAAAAATGTTCAGAAATTCATCATTCACGTTTGAAGCCAAGTGGTGAAGACTGTAAAAAGGGCTATGCTAGTAGGATCCTTTAGTGGTTGCTGGTGTGTTACAGTGACGCCCTGACTTGATGCTTACCAGGACAAACTGAGTTGAATGCCATACTAGGCAACTAAAGTGCATGTAAAGTTTCCCATCACTACCAAATTATTGCGTATATATAATACAGTCCGATCACAATTTAAATAAACATTGCTCTCTAACAGGAGATTACAGTTTGTAAATAGTGAATGCTAGGTATACCTCTGTGCTATATTGTAAATTAGGATGAATGAAGTAAAGGTTAAAGGAAAGATAGTCATGACCATTGTTTCGGACAAAGTGTCAGGGCTCGATAACTGTAAGCCAAGTGTTTATAAATAGGACACCTAGGACCTTATCACAGATACAGCGCATTTTGCTTGTTTGCATAGGGCGCACCTTTTAAAAGGTGCGCCCGGAGCAAACAAGGAAAATACACTGTATCAGAATGAATGTGCTGCCCCCAGTGCAGCCGCAAACTTGCACAGCCCTGGGGACAGCGCATTCATGTGAAAAACAAAGCGACTACTTTGAAGTCGCTTCATGTTTTTACTGTGCAGGTGGGAACCCGCCTGCACCTATAAGGGGGTTAGAGAGCCCCTTGCAGGTGGGTGCAGTGAGTGACTGTACCCGTCTGCAAGGGTATGTCTGGGGGTTCACGGGACCTCCTTTCCCCCCTCCAGATCGCTGCCATCATGGGACGCACTGTCAGTGCGCCTCCTGACAGCTTCTTTGCCTCTGCACCCGCGTTTGTAATACGGCGCGGGCAGAGAGGCAAAGGAATTCCCTCATTTGCATGGGGCCACACCCCCATGCAAATGAGGTAACACCCTCTGATGCGCTTTATGTACACTATCAATATTACAGAAGGGGATGCACAAGCATCTGTGGCCTCTTCTGCAACAGCAAAGTGCCCCGGGGGCGCGCAAAGCAGGTGCAAACCACCGTTGCGCCCCTGAGGCACTTCCATATTACGCCCTCTAATGTCACTGTCACTCTATCAGATCAGTCAAAAGAAAAATGCACCATTTTGGAAAAGGCACAGGCCAAGAATGCTAACTTAGAACAACATGCAGGTAGGAACATTAAGCTTGCTGTAATTTTGCAATACATTATTCCAGCTGAAATTCAATAATGTCAAACTATTCTTGAAAAGGACGATTTGGTTTTAAGAGTGAAACAAGTTCCAGCTGAGGGGTACAAGAAAACATTGCTTGTGCTTTATCTTCCCAGTTTGTCAAATACCTTGCAATTGTTATTCGAAAGGTCACCTTGGCAATTACCAGAAAAGAAACTTATTAAGTTACGTTTGGCAAGTCAATTATTTCTCAGTTATAATTCCGCATAGTTGTAAAAGTTTGATTTTTATAATTTCAAATAGCTACATGATTTCTGTATGTACACACCTTCTTCCATGTAACACTATAATGTATGATATTTTCAAAATATTTTTGAAAGGAGAGACACTTTATCAAGCATAATATGTTTGTCCAGGCTAGTACTCAGCGATCGAAATGGTAAAATACTCTACTAACCCATGAATTGGGAATGGCAGGATTTAACTCTTTTCCCAGCTCCCAGCAACACCTACCCTGCCAGAACAAATATCTACTCACACTGTAAATGTAGATAATGTGATATTATCACATTTTGTCTAGCACACTTCTACTATGTGTATGGTACTATGCCACTTGTGTAGCTTGAGCACCCTTTCTTTCTATTCTGACCGCTAAGCCTGTTAAAGCATTCTAATGACCTCTCAGCACAGCCCGACTTAGCTTATTTTCAGATACTGGGCCAACCCCGATAGGCTGAAGTTAGCTCTAAAACATCCACATAAGCTCTTAGCTGGCTCCCAGACACAGTCGCGGCTCCTGGAGGGAGTGCTGCGGGGCAGTGGGGCGGGGCGGGGGAGGGGCAGGGTGGGGGGTAGTAAACTCCGGCATACGGCCGAACGGAGGTGAGTACATAAATAAATAAAACGAATTACATTGCGTGCGCCGCATCGCCATTTGGCGTTGCAGCGCGCGCAATGTAATTCGTTTTATTTATTTATTTATGTACTTACCTCCGTTCGGCCGTATGCCGGAGTTTACTACCCCCCACCCTGCCCCTCCCCTCCCCACCCCCGCAGCACTCCCTCCAGGAGCCGTGACTGCCCAGACACCCTTCATACATGTACAGACTCCCTCAGCTGGTCCACAGACAATCTTGAGTAGCCACTTGACACGGTCTGTCAGTATGTGGAGTTCCTTAGACCTACGCTATTGGCTGTCATTCAGACCACAGCCCACCACAATTGACTCATTATAGCCTCAATTCTATCTCAAGATGATTCCTAGCAGAGCATATTACAAACCTTTAATTGAAATATGAACTCAAAGAATCCCAGCTGGTCACAGAGGAAACTAGCTCAACATCGCTTTGACCCATATTCAGTCTGCACACCTGCCCTCAGAGAAACCCCACCAGCCCTGACACACATCAGCCAGCTCTCAAGATGGCTCAGTCAGTTTTTATATACCATCAGTTCACCTCATAAATTACAACACAAACCTACAAGACCCAGCTGGTGACCACCATCCCTCAGAGGTCCTCAGGCCTATTCCACTGGATGGCATCCCAACCTCCGAAGCAGGGGCATCTTCTCTGTTGGAGCAGAGGAGTGGCGGCCTACTTAAATTCCACCCCCCAAAGCCCCTGAGATAAAAAATAAAATGGGCATTTATTACCATTTTATTTTTCATCCTCCATTATCAACAGAGCGTGAGGACAGGGGCAGGCTGCTGCTGAGTGACAGCAGCTGAGAGGAGGGTGGGCTGGCTATGCACTTTTCAAAGTGTGCATGTCCCTTTGGCCAGCCGTCTTGCGCAATTTGAAAACTTTAACACAGCTGTCTTAAGATAGCTGAGTTAGAGTAAGTGCAAGCCTCCAGAGAGCTGTGGAGCGCCAAGTGAGGCTGCTCCCTCCAATCAGGGGGCTACTCTCACAGCATGAGAGAAGTGCCACGATTGGTTAAGGGAATTGCAGCATCCAGTTCCTGTGGGTATCGGAGAAAGACGAGTTATGGAGCCAAGGACGTAGTTCCGTAGGTCTTTTTAATTTAATTGTGTGCAAGCGTCTGCCTGCCCTCCTCCCATTAAATGCCAGCCGTGACTGCTCCGAAGGCCGTAGAAGCTCTTCTTTTAACCCAAAGGAACCCTATTAATACCCGTAGAGTAACTTGCGTGGGAGGAGCGCTGGATGCTGTGCCGGAAGAGGAAATCTGCACAGAGAAACCATAAAGCAGAGGTAGACCTATTAACCCCCAAAAATGCCCATTGTTTGATTCTTCAAAAGACCAATATATTCTTTAACAGTGGTAAACAACAGAAAATGTCAAAAAGTTTTAGTAATATGGAAGTGTCTTTTTTAAAGTATTTTAGTAATTCTTCACGTATGCATTTGTAGTGCACACATGATTCACAAACTGCGAAGCACCCATAAATACATGTGATTAATGTCTACGTGTGCATTACGCATCCATAGTTTTGCACTTAATATAAGCCAGTGAGTGTTCCAGTGAATGATGTGGGTAGAGCAAAGAAATTCAATGCAAATGACATGAACACCCACACGGTCTCGGCTTACTGAGTATGGCAATTCCAATGTGTATGCCTTTGTTAGATTCGCATCTAAATTACACGTAAAAAAGTCACGCCTAAATTTTGCAGTAAGTGAGAGACAGAAGCCAAACTGTGTAAAAAGCATAGCGGGACCTGAGAAGGGGACCAATTTAGAGGGCAGCGTTGTCTAGAAAAGGAAAAAAGACAATCAATGAATAGAAAACAATGAAATGGCATGTGCTTGCATTGATTGTCAGAAAACGAGCATAAATCACTTCCAAATGTAATTTATTGCACACATAAATTATGCATGTTTAAGTGAGAAATGCTTGTAAATCATGAAGACACTGTGCTTGTCAAAATCTTTGCATATTTTGGCAACCTGAGACCACGTGTTTAATAACTAAGAAGCAGAATCATCATGACAGAGGGTTTTAACCCTTTGCAGTTCAATGAATACTTCATACCAGGCATACATCCAGGTGCTAGTCTCAACCCTGAGCTAGAATGCCGACTTTGAAGGCAGAACTGCACGGCAATCTGATAATTCTGACAGACAGCACCAGACACCTGTTCATTAGAATGCAGTTTCAACTCCCTGCTACACATTCTCACTTGCAATTCAAATGAAATATTTAATAATGAAAAACACCAGCGCCCAAAGATGCTTATCTCGCCAACATCTTTAATAAACGTGGTTCGAATTCAGCACACGAGCGTCGCCTTCCATCTGTACCCTTTGTCTTTCTGATGGGTTTAATGCTCGTATTTGCAGCATCACTCACAAACATGTTTTCGCATCAAGCATCTATAATTCTGAACAGCCCCATACTTAAAGCCTCATTTACAGCGACACAATACCCCATCACAATCCCACTGACATCTGTGCTGGCGTCGCCCTTGTTACCACTGCGATCTTGACATTGGAACATTTCTCTGCAAGATTCTGTAATTTAGGAAGTTGCGCTTTGTCGGCTGTGCCTTTTTACCGGGATTTGGCTTATGTTCACCAAGGCTGCTTTCTCGCTGACACAAAGAAAATGTTAACAATGAGGAGGACACGCAGATTATTTTGTGCATCGTGCGAAAAAGGTTTTTTTGCAAAAGTAATTAAAGAAGCAGATGCGTGATATCATGTTTAAGAAAGTTCCTCTTTTAATATTTTTGCAAGTATGAGCGGCTTTTGTTAACTATATGATGAAGAATCATATCTCACAACGGTCGTCCCAGGATTCACGACGGGTCTTGAATCGAACACACTCAGGTGCGCATACAGAAGCAAAATGCACACCGCTTGTTCCCCTACTTAGAGTCTGGGACTTCCCAGATCCAGCTCTAGGAATGATACCTTCACACTTCACGTGCACAACGAGCCTATTGATTATTAATCCACCTCACCTCTACTCTTTCTTAATCCTTCGGCACCCCTTGTTCTCATTTGAACCCCTACAGTTCACACCCTGTCGCCTTCGCACTGAATCCTTGCCGAAGACATTCTCCAATGCACCAGTGTATCTTTCAGTGGTCCTTCTTTTCTGTTAATGCCCTCTTCCATCCTGCACTCTTATGAACTCTTTGCCTTTATAGGGCTGTCATCTCACACCCTATGCTCGCCCTTCGCTCCATTTATTCTCTGTGGCACATTGTTTTGATGTCCAATGCTGCTGGGAACGCCAGTTCTGTCTGATCTAATAACCCTATGATTAATATGTCCTGATGGATTATATCTTTGCCTTCTACCTCACCAGAAGCTGTCCTAACCTGAATTGTTCTATTTAAAATACCCCTGTACGTTATGGCAAATCCATTTTTTTTTCTTATCTGTACATGTCTCTAGAAATACTCAAGTACTCTACTATGTACAGTATATTTTACAGTCTTTCGATCTTTGTCCAGAGTTTTAACGATACATTTCTGCATGCCGACTTCTTATTCATATGTTATTTTATCTTTCATTTTCTCTTTACTAGGCTCTGGTGCCTTTCTCTTCTAGTTTGTGCAATGTAAATCACTAAATCAAATAAATAAACTTAATATGACTACTTCACAGCCTGTGCTGCAGGCAAGGAAGAGCTCACCAGTCTCATTCTGGATAAAGTTTAAAATCTACTTTAGTCACCTCCGGTGAAGTCAGTTGTGCTACACCAACAATGAGGCTGCACCAGGAGGTGACTGAGGAACTGTCCATAGTTTGATGTGAGCCAAACTTACTCACAGAGGATATGTTACACCATGGATGGGATGATTATTCTCATTTGAACTAGGAAAGGAGAAGGTCAAGTTGTTTTTAACTCTGCCTGTATCTTACATGACTCTCACCAACTGAGACTGGAACCACAATGACTCTTTAGGCGAAGTGTAAAACGTGTCAAACAGGACGATAGCTAATGTAGCCGAATATTTCCTTCATTGTGACCTTAACTATCTTCAGTACTCAATATTTTCTGAGCCAACATCAATTTGAGGCTTCTGGTATTTTTTTTCCAGTAAAGCAAAGAGGAATTCCTGTGAAAGGAGGTGGATAGGGGAAATTCTCCAGTCGCTGGATAGTGCACATGATAGGACTGGCACCTCACTACCACTTCTTCAGAACACTCCAGGACCTGGGAAGGATAAACCTGAAAAAATCCTTTCTGGAAATAATGAGACCTATACCTGGAACTTATGTACTGCCACATCTCTACAAGAGTCAGGTGTCTGACTTTCTGTTTGCCTGCTCCACGGACACAAAAAGCAGAAAGTCTTCTGACTCCAACAAGGTGCAGCTGACCATAAAGGACAGGACCATGCAGGAGAGAGACTTGTGCCTAAAAGTCTGATCTGAGAACCTGGGGGCTGCAGGAGTGACCAGAACAAACTTTACCAGTGTTGAAAAAAGTGAGGCAGTCATTTTTTCACCTCTAATGCATCAGTTCATCCTGCTCAGAGCTTTTTGACACACTGAAAATGGATTTAGCGGGCCTTCCTGGTGAACAAATCTGACCTCGCGGATCCCTGTCTGGCCTAGATTCAAGCCTTGCCCTGATGGAAGATTTTGAGAGTCCGAAGTTGAACTTTGAATCGAGGGGATGCAGAAAATCCATCCAAGTGATGAGGCAACCTTAGCAGCAATGAAATCCAGTTTTGAGCTGCTTAGACCTTTTGGTGCCAAAACAAATGACTTCAGTCGGAGCTTGACAGGGACATGCCTAACTTGCACTAGATTCAGCTTTTGAACTTGCCTCCTCTGAATGATTTCCAGAAAAAAAACTAATTCAGAAGGTAAACATTTTGTGGAGAATATAATGGGTTTTTTCTGGAAAATAAAACCTTGCAGCCTAGTTGTGAGCTCGTAAATTATGCCGTGGCCATTTCATAGTATCATCATCAATAATCAAAACATCACACAACTTTTCATTGTGAACATTGATCAGCAATTAGCTAAACTCAAGTGAATCTTCCCTATTTTGAAGTTTTAATATTGAAACATGGTTACCTTCCCATTGCATGAATGCAAAAATAACACCTTAAAAGGTAGATGTGACTGCAAAATGGATCAGAGTTACAGGATTGAGTTACTTTGTGACGTCTTTAGTCATCACTACAATGTCATCCAGAAAACTGCCATGGTTCTTTCTATTGCTTACAAATCAAGACAATACCTTCTTTCTATTACTTTCAGTTGAAGATTTTGAGACAGATTACTTGTCTTTCTTTCATCTCTGGGGGTGATGGTGCATGTCAGGAACGAGGTTAATAATTTAAGTAGGGGGTGCCCTTCCAACTCAAAAAGAAACACTCTGATTAGGTCAAAACACAGTTTGAAGAGAATTTCTGCTCAATCCCTGGTAGCAATGGCACAAACATCAAGCAATCCCCAAAGAAGTGCATGCTAAGTTAAAGCAGTATCAACAATTTTATAGTAAAGAGCACAGCACATTATAATTACCAAGGGGAGCGTGGCCAGTCAAGATGGCAGACAGGACGTGCCTTCAGAGAGTTCTGTCTCCCCGTCACCTTATCCTGCAATATACTGCTGCATCCTACTGCTGGGGTCCCCCTTGCTTTCCATGCCTCCCATGAATCCTGCAGCCACTCTGGAAGAGCGTGAGGGGTGCTGCCACTGTGGCCTCAGCACAGGGGCTGCTGGCACAGTGCACTGGTTGGCCTGACTCGGATGTGGCCTTCATCGGGCCCGAAGGCCCACAATCCTTGGACCTGCTGTGCCTGCCAGCGGGGCCTGGTGTTGGTGTGCAGGGGGCCTGCCCAGCGTCCAAACACCCTTGCCTGGTGGACTGGTGACCCGACTGTTGCTCCTTGGGCCAACAAACCCATGGAGCCTGGCTGCCTCCCCTTCTTGAGTGGTGGTCGGGTCAGGGGGCCCTGTCTGGGGCATTGCCAGAGCCCTCCGGTGAACTTCTTGCTGGCTGCCCCTTCCCCCCCTGGGAATGGTGTGGCGGGCATCATAATCCATCAGAGCTCGCCCAGCATGGGGGCGAGCAGTGGCCACAGAGCACGGCTCATGGTAAAGAGGTGGCCCAATCGTCGAGGCTTGGGAGTGCTGCCAGCTCAACTTACGCTGATGCCGGGGACACAGATGAAGGATCCGGCAGTCACCGGCATTGTTTGAACATGCCAGATGGACTGCACAACTTTTGCGCTCTAGCCAGTGGCAAGATTATCTGCAGTGGCTGGGGACTGGGCCCCACCGGTGGGACCTTTTACAGGGGGATGTTTTGAGACGGTGACCATGCTTTTCACATACCTGGGCCCTGTGGCTATTTTCTTCTAAGAGTCGGGCGTAGGGGTGTACTGGAGTGTGGTGCCAGTGCCCCCCCCACAGGGCACAGTGTTCTGCCTAAACATTTATTGGCGGGGTGTGGTGGGGACACCGTGCACCTCTCCCTGCTGGATGCCCCTTCCTTTTTGGTCCCACTTTCTCAGCGGACCTCAGCGGACATTGCCCTACAGTGCCAGGCACATGATTTCCTTCAGTGGTGGCCATGATCCTCCAGTCCAGTGTTGTGTGATTACCGTAGGGACCACGTATTGAACTTTTGGTGGCAGGGGTGACTGGGGACATTGACGGTCCCCCTGGACAGTGGCCTAGAGCATGTTCTCTGGCTTCCATTACATACTGGCTCTACAATTTTGCTTTTCGGTGGGCCCCGCTGGTTTGGGGAAGAGACCGTGAAGAAGACCTTACTGCTGACCTCAGTCAGGGACCTGTCTTTACGCTTTCCCCGCTCTTCTCTATAAAATGGGGAAATACAGGCCTTAGAAGCAGCAGCAAGGGAATACTATCACCTAACATACCACTCCTTGGCAGGACACATACAGGCTCACTCGTCAGGAGCGTTTATGCCCCACGGAGCACTCTACGGAACACCAAGAGGAGCTCTCGTGTGCAGCCATCCTGGAGGCAATACAGGGTTTGAGCGCGGCCTTGGAGGGCCAAATAGGGAAGGTGTCTATTGAGGTAAACTTGCTGCGGGCTTGTCTCCGCAAGGCGGAAGTTTAGGTGAGAGTGCAGAATCGAGCATCACCACCCTGCAGACAGAAGTGCTGCAGCTCAAACAACAGGTCTCTCAGCTACAGGTCATCACCGGCACCCTGGAAAATCAGGTTGAAGATGCAGTGGGGCGATCACAGTGGAACAATGTGGGTTGAAGTTCAATCAGCAGAGCACTCCCTTGCCCACTGGCTGAGACACGCACTATGCCCCAAAGATTTGTCCAGTTTCATTGATATTGAGAGAGTGCATAGAGCACCGGTGCTAGTCCCTCTCCCGGGCACCCCCCAAGAGCTTTCATAGCTAGGATATTGAATTATAGGGACAGGGACACGATCCTGATGGCTGCCAGAGAGCACCCATCCCGAAGTTCGAAAACTGTACCATTGTGATATATCCTGACTATACTCAGAGGGTCCATGAGTGGCACAAGTCTTTCATGGAGGTGCAAAGGAAGTTGGCCCCATGGACCCCCAGTACATGCTTCTTAACCCAGCTAAGCTCAGTGTCATCGCAGGGGGGAGGTCACATTTCTTTGAGCACCCGGAAGATGTCTGGACCTGGATGGACATGTCAGAAGGACCCCTGGTGCACCCACTGACTAATCTGGAACCATTCCCCACTTGTGGTGGGTGGCAAGGATGCAGGCACAACCACCCAGGTGATGATCACAGGCTGACGGTGGGTGGGACTGGACAAATTGTGGTTCAGTATGATGGCACCATGGACGCTGCTGAACTGGCATCCCAGCAGGTGCCAGAGACACTAATAGGTATGGTCATGCCTGGTGGCTCTTACTCAATCTAATGATGTTGTTCCTGACACAGTGCCACCCTGAGGGGGGAGTTTTACTGCTGCCCTCTTTCATTATCAAGTAGCAGGTTGACTGTTGCCCTTGGTTTAAGTAGTGGAGTCTCGAGAGCCATAGTTCCTGGTTTGCTGGAATGTGTGGGGGGTACCTGGTGTTTGGGTCAGTCACTGTGTGGGGGCGTTATCATCTCAGCCCAGGTGGTTGCCTATATCTTCGCCAGTGAATGCCAGAGGAGGTGCAATTGTTATTCAGGTGGGGAAGGTAGGGGTTGGTGCAAGTTGTGTTGTGTATGGTGGGCTTGGATTGCGATGTTGTTCATCCTGACACATCGATCTTTGTGGACTTGTTTGTGGTGGTTGTTTACTCTTACATGTCCTGGTTGGGTGAGACTGCATATGCACATATGTTCTGTTTTTAGCTGTCATTGTTGCCATCATGTCATGGGGAAGGGGGTAGACATTGCCTTGCTTGCTGTGTTCACACAATGAGTAAGCCTGGGTCTTTTAAACTCCTTTCATGGAGTGTTCGGAGACTGGGGTCCTGTCAGAAATGATACAGGGTCCTCTCTTTCCTTAAGTAGTGCAAAATAGATATTGTTTGTCTCCACAAGACCCATCTCTCGGATGGAGAAGTCTTTCAGCTAGCCAAAATATGGAGGGGACAATCGTACTACGCTAATTGCTCAACTTTCTCCTGGAGTTTTCTTATTTAGTTTGCACCAGGGGTCCCCGTTTCCCTTTCTTACATAGAGGCTGATGTGGAGGGTCATTACCTTCTGGTGCGGGAGAGGCTTGACGGGGTTGAAGTTACTGTTGTCAACTCGTATGGGCTCAACATAGATGAAGAGGCATTTTATCTGAAGGTGAGAGATGTTTTTTCACGGGACTTGGACTTGAGCTACAATCAACACTCAGTCCAATGAATGGGAGGCAATGAAAGCTGTGCTCTGGGGTTATTTCCTATGGGGTCTGGTGCACCCTACAATCTGAACTCCTGTTGAAGGAGGAGGCGTTGGCGCATTCAAGGTTTACTACCTGTGGGGGCAGAGGGGCGACGGGAGGAAATATTGGGCCAGTGGCTGGTTGCTGAGATAAGGGATAGGCTGGAGAAATATACACTCAGATCTTATCATTATCTTCTGCATCGGGAGGGTGACAGCTTCGGTCAGCTCCTTGAGCAAGATTTATACAGCGCAACATATGCCCAAAGGCATCAAGGCGCTATAGTCTCAGTGGTCTGATTCTGCCAGAAAGCAGTTTAGCAGAGTTGCAAAACGAGCTGGAGGATCTACTTATAGGGTAAAAAGCCAGGTCTTAAGGCCACCAAGAAGGCTCTGCCTCCCCATCTCTTCTTCTGAACTCTGGGCACTGTCACCAGGTTAAGGTGAGCTGAGCGAAAGTTTCTCCTAGGGATATACAAGTGAAACATAGCCTTGATTGCCACTGGGCTGACTTGGTGGAGGGCCTGGTGCACTATGCGGAGGGCTTTAAACATAACACGCCCTTTTATTGGGAACCAGTGTAGATCATGATATCCTTTGGACACCAACTGCCATTTTGGAATGTCCAGAGTGAACCCAGCCAGCTCATTCTGCACTAACTGTAGTATATCTTGGGTGCTGTTGTTGATATCTAAGTGCATTACAAGACTCAATTTTTTACATGACCAGGGCCACTTGTTTCCACGTTGTGAGGGGGATGAAAGGAAAGATTGCATTGGTTCATTATTGGCAGACCCTCGACCACCCATTCTGCACTTGAGGTCTCCCCAGGGTCAAGACGTCTTTACCCAGGAGGGCATAGTGCAAGCCTTTAGCTCTCACCTGGAGCAGGTATATCGTAAACCGGTCCCCTCCTGATCCAGAGCGTATTGATGCCTTCCTGGCCTCCTTGCAGCTTCCTTGGCTGGCAGGGGTTGCGATTAGTGAACTGGAGGAGAACAGTATGGCCTTGGGGAAGCTTGCTGTGGGGAAGGCACTGGGCAGCGACTGTTTCCTGTCGAGTTTTATCAGGTCTTTGTCCCTGTTCTTTCTCAAAACCTACTGGAGGTCTACATAGAGGCCGGGGACCTTGGGGTGCTCCCCCCCTTTTATGCGGTAAGGTTTCATTTCTGTGATGCGGAAGCCAGGACCAGATGCCTCGGACCGTCCGACTACAGGGAGCTCACTATTATCAACACAGATACTAAAGTTCTTTGCAAAGCACTTGCTCTGTGGTTGTGCCCAGAAACCCTGCAATTAATTCATGATGATCAGTGTGGCTTTATATGTGCGCGTAGTACTAGTAAGAATTTGCAGTGCTTAATGCATGTGTTTCATGAGGAAGAGGGCAGGGACGAGGAGCTGGGGTGTTTTCCATCGATATAGCAAAAACCTTCAACACTGTTGATTAGCACTACCTCATGCTGTGTTGAAAGCAATGGACTTTGGGGTGCGCTTTCACACCTGGCGTCGCATCCTGTATATCGGTCCCACCACCAGAGTATGTGTCTGTAAGTTATGCTCAGCTGCCTGGGCGGTGGGTAGTGTCATGCGCTAGGGCTGCCCACTGTCTCCTCTTCTCTTTGCCATAGCATTGGAGCCTGTGACCATACAGATCAGACAGTCCATGTTGGCAAGGGTGCTCGAGGTAGGAGATGTAACGCACCTGGTATCCCTGCATGCTGATGATACACTTTTTTATCTTTCAGCTCCTTGGCAATTGCCCCCTCTTTTGTTGACTGCTTTCAGGAAGATTTCAGGGCTTAAGATTCATAGCAGGAAGTCACTGGTGTTTCCATTAGGATCCTTGGTTACATTCACTTGACACTTTGCCCTGTGTGGTGTTCTGGAGGTTGCATTCCCTCTTAACCTTACTGATATGGGCTGGGGGACTGAGAAGGGTGGTGAGGGACTTCTTGTTTTGGCCTATGGAGGAGGGAGAGCTGGCGGTCCCTAATCTTGAACAGTATGATTTGGCCTCCCATGCCCAACATTCTGAGCATTGGCTGCTGGAGGAGAGCAAGTGGGAGACGTCGCTGTTAATGGATGCATCGAGGGGCTCTTCCCTTCCTCAACTCTAGATGTCTAGGGGTCAGGATGTAGTACTGGTCCCGTATCTTATTCGAATACTATCCCCCTGTGGGAACAGACTTTTTGTGTGGTCTTGGGGAAGGGTCCATACACCAGGGAGTTCACCTTCTGGGATTTGCCAGCTTTTAAAGTACTGTCAGAGTCTGTAGATGTCTGGATGGAGAGTGGCTGCGAAGTCCTGGGGGATAATTATCACATTTGAGGCAGCCCAGGATGACTTCCATGTATGGCCGGAACAGTTCCTGCAGTATGCCAGTATTGCAGCTATTTTGACCTTCTTTGCCGGAGGCTCCTGACACATCCCTTACATTTAGAGGCCTGTTAAAGCTTGGGGAGGCACACCTAGTCTCTACACTGTACAAAGACATGACGGCAGATCGTTTGCATGTTCAGTTTTCTGCTCGGGATGCTTGGAATTGGGATCTGAGGGTGCAACTCAGGGATGCTCAGTGGACGAGGATGTGTGCATTAGTAAATTCGATCTCAGGCAATGCCAGATTTACGCTTATCCATTTGAACTTTTTGCACCACAACAATGTTACGCCAGTGCTGCTACATAAGATGGACCCTGATAGGCCAGCTGACTGTCACATATGTCGGGCACCGTTGGCCACTTTTCTAAATATGGCTTGGGACTGCACAATAGTGTTTGCATTTTGGCTGGAAGTTTCGTCTCCAGTGAGAACTATGGTGTGAAATACCTGTGGGCATGACTCCTGCAGTGTGCCTGCTGGGTGACATCTGTTGATGGAGGGGCCAGAAAATGGCATTTAAATTCCTGCATCTGTGATTGCTCCTGGCCAAGAGGCGGGTGGTTATTGCATGAATGAGCAAATTGGGGCCTAGCATGGAGCGATGGGTAACGGATGTGAAGGTATGGATGGTAGCTGAGGAGATTCGTTTGAGACACTTTCGGCGAGATGATAGGGCTGAGGAGGATTTGGGGGTTTGGGCAGAGCTACTGGCCGGCTTCACACACCATGAGGGTACTAGTGTATTCTCTTTAACGGATGGGGAGGGGTCTGGTGACACTGAAAGGGACTGAAACTGTACCTGTAAGAAATTGTTGTTTCCTCCTGTACATTCAAGGAGCTACCCTAATGTTTTTCATCTGTATACCTGCATAATATTGTGATGTTATAGATTTACCTCTGATGTACGTACCTGCTCTGTCTACTCTGCCTGTGACATGGTTGAAGATGGTTGTTATTTACGTAATTGTTGCTAAAGTTGTTGAATTGGTGAAATGCTAATAAAAATATGTCTTAAAAAATAAATTCCTAAGTTAATTAGAAAAATATATATATAAATGAGCAAAAAGACATCCAAGATAAAAAAAATAGGTTAAAGGGACCAGTGATATGGATTTTAAAAGTTTTAAGGCACAAAAACACCTACAGAAAAAGTCAAGTCCAATAGAAAAACAACATTGCATTGTGGACTGGAACCTAGGTGCAATTTCAGGCTGACCGCGATGAATCCGAGGTTGGATGCACCAAGGTCAAAGGTTTTATCTTCAGACATACTGACCTTTTAACAAAGGTAAATTTACTCATGGGTAATTCTACACATGTCAGTTTATACTTACACATTATAGGAAATGTACTACTTTTGGCTATTCACCATTTCTGAGCGTAAATTTCCTTCAAAGTGTAGATTTACATGTCTTCCCCCATGAATTAGAGGCTGGAACCAAATTTTCGAATAGGTAATATAGCCAAAAAGATCCCTGGAGTAAGTCCAGCACCAAACATGGCCTACCATTGACTCTACAACACCCTCTCATAGAAATTAATGGAGGCAGGAACTAAAACAGAACCCTGTAGACAAGGGCACTGAAAATATGTGATCCTGTGGCCGTGGCATTTTCTGCATAATTATGGGTTTGCAATATTTTCCATACAATCAATCATCTTCTGCATAATCTGAACATTTCAACACAACAAATTTTGCTTCTAGCTCAAACGGATAAAAAGTTACTGAAAACGTGGCTACCACGCAGTGGAAGGACCTTGACAAAGATTGACTGGTCATCTTTTAGTTGCTTATTGTTGTATTTGCTTGTTCAACTTATCCTGATGAGGTCAAATGTTTGCCCAGACATGGTTATCATGTGTATAAATGACAAAATAATGAAATACTTGCCACATTATGCCTCACAGTTTTCCTTTTCTTGCCACATAATTTATTCAAGACTGCCACATATTTTCTTGCGCTGCTGCATAATTCAAGCTTTCCTGCCTCTAGCAAATAATGTTAAAATAAATTAATATAGTTCATTAAAAAAATTAACATTTTATTTAATGTCACAAAATATATAGAGATAAAAATAAATATTGTTTTATGATAAAATATTTTAATAACTTTTTTAAATTTTAATAATTAAATCAATTTCCATTAGTTCTATGCCTAACCTTTTGTAAATGTAAATACTTTAAAGTGAATAGTAAATACAAACATTTTACTTTAGTTGGACATTTTTCTAACCATAAATCTTTAAAAAATATATTTATTTATTATATTTAAATGAATTAAATATTTAATTCAAAATTAATTTAATAGAGTAAAGTTACTACTACTACTAACTTTTTATGTGTAGGTATAGTTCTCCACCATCAGGGCGAAGATCTCCACATGGGTTAGTATAGGGAAAACTTAAAAGAGTTTATTAAATTTTCAAACAAATTGTCAAAATCTTTTTATTTTAACTAATAATGTGAATCAATTTAATATATTTGTATTATTTATTTGTTTTTGTTTTATAACAAAATAAAAAAAATGCTCAAGTACAATTAACTTAATTTTGAGTTTGATATTTAATTAATTTAGCTATATCAATTTAAATAAAATGTATTTCTTCAAAGATTGATTTTCAAAAAACTGCAGTTAAGGTAAAAAATAAAGAGGGGATGGCCTAACAGCTAGAGCAGTCGACCTCGAAGCTGGGGAACCGTGTTCGAGTCTCGGCAATGACGCTCAACAACCTGTGATTCTGGGAAAATCACTTAATCTCCCCGTGCCTAACAAATTGAATGTGTCCATCTGTAACGCAACTGGTGCTCCTGTAAGGCGCTCTGATACCTTCAGGTCGAGTTTGCGCTATATAAAACTCCCCCAAAAAATAAATACATTAGATAGTTAATTATTATATATTCAAAATTACAAGCAGATATATAAAGACGTAATTTAAACTAATTTAATTACTTTAAAAAAAATTACACTTATTTATAAATTTAAAAAGTTATCAAAATGTTACCATAAAATAGTTAATTATATAGTTATATATACTTTTTTACAATAAATTAATTTTTATGTATTTTTAAAAAGTCCATTTTTTTATTTTATTTTAACATTGTTTCCCATTATGTAATATTTTAATTACCAGCATCTGTTATTTTCTTTAGGAGACTGCTGCAGTATCAGTGGTCAGCCGTGAGAAGTACTGGAAGTACTACAGATGTAAGCTGGATTTTATTTACTACTGTTTTGGGTTCTTTTCGGCTGCAGTAACTTCAGAAGTGCAGTTTTTAAAATAAATATAGGCTTACTCTGTTGTGCTTTGGCGTCTCCCTGATCTAAACCCCTCCTTACTCCTCCCTAAACCCCTTCTATTTTCTTTGTAAGTATTCCCCTTTTTTCAGCCACTCCCCCTGGTCCCTCCAACATTTACTACTAACTAGTAAGCTTACTTGCGTGAGGAACTCCCCACAAAAAATATCAGAGAGGTATAGTTTTACTGGTAAAATTCTTGGAGAGTATTGATAAGCAACTAAGAATCAATCCAGAAGCCCAAAATGAAGAAGGGGAGAAACCTTGAATCCCAGTAGCCTCAAAGACTACCTTCAAATAGACACATAGGGGCCGATTCCGATGTCGGACGGACTCTTGTCCGTCCGACATCGGTCCGGAGCCGTAACCGAACGACCTGCTGTCGTCGGTTACGGCCCAGGCAGTACGATGCGACCGAACCCTGTTCGGTCGCACTCGTATCTCCCACAATGGGAGCATGCATTCCCGGCGGAATGCATGCTGGCATTGGAGAAAGCAGGGGTGCAGTTCAACCCTGCACCCTGTGGCCGGCACCCCAAGGTGCCTGCCACCGGGTGCAGGGTTCAACAGAGGGGCACCATAGGTGCCTCCAGGCCGCCATTCGGCGACCTTGCACCCATGGGGGTCCCACTGGGGGCCCCCAAAGACAGTGACCGACTGCCTTTTTGTGCCGGAAAGACCGGCACGAAAAGGCAGTGAAAACTGCCATCGTACTCCCTCGGTCGCAAAGAGGCAGCCGGGGAGTACAGAGGGATTTCCGGATGGCTGACGGGCTCTCCGAACCCGTCGTGAGCCATCCGGAAATCCGAGTCGGATTCTTTTCCGACCGAGCCCATCGGAATGGCTCAGTCGGAAAGGAATCCGAGCGGCAGCTTCCGAGTCGATCGGAAGGGCTCCGACCATCGTTCGGTGCCCTTCCGGCCGACATCGGAATCGGCCCCATAGTATTGCTTCTTAAAGTATTGGTTTTCATCCAAGCTGACCGGACAGTGATAGCAATATATATATGGCAAAATTTTAACTAAAGATTATTTCTTACTAAGTTATTAGTTCTTTATTGAATTGTATTTTAAATTTTTAACAGTACCACCATTGAGGAAACCTGCTGATGATCTATGGGTTATCTGTCGAATCACCGACATTTTTTAAAAATTGTGACACTGTCTATCATTTTAATTTTACTGGGCACTAATGCACTTTGACAGACTTCATTATCTAAATAAAGTATTGTATTGTGAAGATTTACACTTGTGAATTGCACTTTGTAGTAAGTAGTTCTACTGTTGTACTACTTTGTGCACTACAAAATGCAGTTTGCGAATTGGACCCTTCGTCTCCAATTGCTGTGAAAGCTTCTTCTGGTCAGCCCCTAGCTCCTAAGAACAGACTTCTGGGCACCAGCTCTCTCTCCAGCCAGCTCTCCTGCAGCATCTAGTCTCTTTAGTCATCTTTGTCTTCTTGGAGTCATAATGCCTTCTGCTTTTTGAGTCCCTGATCAGGTAAACCCCCTGAGGGCCAACAACTTGAACCTTGGAGAGCAGTTTCAGGCTCATCAGTGTGAGTCTACTCCTTCAGGAGACATGAGTCAGGGTTCATCTTCCAGTGAGGCCCTCTTCTTCAGATGGAGTCTTTCCAGGCCAAGGAATGTTCAGAGGAGGTGGCGGTGCCAGATTTATCCTGTGCACTAGCCAGTGATCGGAGGAATTCTACTGCCCCATTCTAGCAATTTTCTCACAAACCCCCTCCTTTTCCAGCAAATCTCATTTGCCTTACTATAAGATTACCTACAAGCCTCTGTTTCAAGATCTCAGCACCCTGTTCCTCCCAAGTAGGCCTCAGCTTTTCAGCCACTCCCCTACATGAGAGGGTTAAATTGGTTTTCCAATCTACAGTGGCTGGAACCTAACAGTATAGGAGGGTAACAGGGATGTATAGAAGAAGCCCTCCTTGGCATCTGCAAATCAAAATAGCTAGTGCTAAAACTTCCCTTTAATGTGCCACCTGTTTACTCCAAATTGGTAATCCCTGTTAAGGGGTCAGCAGTAAACACCATTTTGCCTACCTGAGCCCAAAAGTCATTGTCCTCTGAGCTAGGGTCATCAGCTCTCCCAACCAAAGTCATTTATTCCAGTTCTGGATGTGTGATAGGTAGCAGAACTGGATTTGCCTCCTACTGTGACTGCAGATGGGCTGTATAGGATAGTCCTTGGAATGAATAGGAGAAGCCCTCCCTGGTATCTCCAAGTCAAAAGAGATAGCTGTATGGCTGCCCTTTGTTCTGCCATCTGTTCCTGTCCACTCCCATATAACTAATCCCGTCTAAGTGGTCAGCAGTTAACACCCATTGGCCTTTCCCGATCCCAGAGACAAGCCATTGCCTTCTGAGTCAGGGCTGTTAAGTCTGCCAGCCAAGAATGTGTATTCCAGCTCTGGAGGTGTGATGATTGGCAGAACTGGTTTTAAGGTAGTTTTTGCCTAAGTTATCTGTTTTCAGGATTGTAACATTTTAAAAACTAAGCAGGGAAAACATTTATGGTTTTTCCCTTTCCTAAATGGAGATGGAAAATAAAGATTTTAATCTCAGCTAGGCCTATTAGGGAAAGGCCAGGCAGTGCCTACAAAGTGAAATAGCTTAATATGTAGTGTGCTCTATTTTTTATATATTAACATACTGCCATGTGTGCTTACAAAGCACTGTTCTAAGGGTGTCTGCTGAATATATAAAATAGGCTTTTCCTACAGAGCAAATACATTTGTTCCTAGAATGTGTCACTGCAGTGCATATAACCTGCATCCCTGACAGAGCACAGTAGCGCTTCTCTCAGATATAGATTTTTATCATATATGTCAATGGTGTAAATGCACACTGTCGCCCACACATGACATTTAACTTTCCCTGCCATAGGTGCACTTATTCTATATAAGACAACACGGTAAGGCCACTAGACCTCAAGGGAAAAAGTGTCCAAATCAACTGACTGAGGTGTAATGGTTTTAAATGAATTTAGCTTTCAAAGTGAGTAGCATTCTTTCAGAGCTTCTAATAACTGATGCAATTAATTCAAAGCCTGGCTTCCGGCTCGTCAGGCCCCACAGACCCAGACTATACTGGACTGCTTTTTCCGTAATTCTCTTCAGATTAATTTCCCTTCTAGTTATTCCATTATTTTTTTCCTTGTACTTTGGATGGTTACCGAACCATTCGACCCTCACCAATTGTCTGCCCCAACCTAATCTGCAATATTCTGTTTGGTGAAATCCTTTAACCTTCCATTACTAATTAAACTACATTCCTCCATTACATCAGTGAAAGAATATAAGCTCTGCTGTTGCCTTAATCTTGTTTCCCATCCTGATGACGACCCATGAATAAACCATGGTCAAATCGCTGTCAACATTCATGGTCAATAGGCATGATCTGTTGAAAAAACAGCTCTGCAGTCCTAACTGTTGTATAATATTGCCTGGCTCTGTATTCCTTTTCTGATTGTCTTGAGCCATATTTTACATTTTCCTATACATGATTCCCGGGCTACGTTTACTTTGTGCGCCTTATGTTCGCCTCTCTGGCAATGAGCACTTTCTGTCTATAAAAATCTTTTTTGAAATATTGATAAATATATGTATTTGGAATACGTACCTGTTGTGGTTTTTGACTACTTTGTGACTGACTCTATGCTTTACACCCTGGATGCACATTGGTGTAAAAGAGTGTCACCTCAGGGCGAATGCTGTTGCTTGTTTTATAGGCGTACTCAAGGCACCATTGGTAGTGGACTTAAAGGAAAATTAAATAGACCAAATAGGAAGTTCCAATGTACAAGATATGATTTAGAAGAAAAGCACACAGGGGCGGCTCCTCCGTGTGGGCGGAGGAGCTTCGTCCCACTGCTTTCTCGCAGTGCGAGAAGCAGAAAAATAAAATGGTAAAACTACCATTTTATGTACTGCTTCTCGCACTGCGAGTAAGCAGAAGTGCCTGGTTGGGGGCGGGTGGGTGGGCGGTCCTGTTCGAGGGCAGGGGGGAGTGGCTTGCCCACTGTTGTGGGCCTAGACTGTTTGGTCGGCCCTCTGGGGCCGACCAAACCAGTCATGCGCACTCCCCCTTTTCTCTATGTAGGCTGCATGCAGCCTACATAGAGAAAATGGCCTCCCTACAGGCGCCCGGCTGGGCGCCGTCCGCACTAATCACAACGCTGCCATTGCAGCGTTGTGATTGGCTTAGGGAAGGGGAGGGAGGCTGCCTGCTTCCTGTTCCACAGGACCCGGCCAGGAGCTGAGACGGCGCGGAACCTGGAAAGGTAAGTTTATTAATTTTTTTTAATTTAAATTAAATCCCCCCCACCCTCACGCGAACCCCTGCGCGACCTCCCCTCCGCGATCAGTAGCTGCCACGCCATCTTCTCTGTCTGCATTCCCACGATCGCCCTATTTATTGGTAAGTCAGGAGCTGTCCTGTTTCCGACGTTAGAGATTGTTCTGGCTCTGATCTCGGACACTTTTTTGCTGATGGTCCAGCCCCGAACAGGGCTGCCAGCTTGAACAATGTTTTTGTTTGGTGTGCGGGTACTAGCGCTCTGAGACAGACCTGAGGCCTAAAATTGTGGACTTCCACTCTCGCGCAATGCACATTAAGTCCAGGATCAAAGCAGTGTCTGGTCATGCGCTCACACTATGGGGCCGATTCCGATCTCGGTCGGAGGCGCACCCAATACCATTCGGTCGGGAAAAAAGCCATGCGAAAGCCTGATTCCCGACCGAACCGTACGCGGGTCCGGCCGAGCGAGTACGATGCGAATTCCCCGACCGACTCGTCCGGGCGTCCCGACAACTCCGACCGACTCGCTCGGACTCGAACCGCTCCGACCGACTCGGTCGGACCCGATTCGCACCGCGCAATGGAGACGTTTCCCGGCCGGGTAAGTACGATGCGCGCCGCGAGCAGTCCGACCGAGCCGCGCACTCCGGCTCGTAGGAGCTGTCGGAGCCGCACTTTGGGGGTCCGTGTCGGACCCCCTGTACGCGCACTGCCGTGCGAGGCGCACACAGGGGGACCCAAGGGTCCCCCTACCTGTGCGTGTACGCCGCGAGCGCTCGCGGCGTACTCGCTGTAGGGGGCGCCCTTGTCCGCCTCGCACCCATTGAGGCAATGGGAGCCCGCGTACGCGTTGTACGACCGGCTCCCATTGAGTTCAATGGGAGTCCGACCGACTCGTGTCCGATAACATACGGCCGCATCGTACTCGTTCGGTCGGACTGCACGGGTCCGATTCGGTCGGAAATCTCTCCGGGTCCGGCTCGGTCGGAGAAATTTCCGGCCCGAATCGGAATCGACCCCTATGTGTCAAAAGCCAGAGCAGGATCAACGGAAAAGTAAAAAAAAAAATGTTATCGTGCGTGTGTGTGCCTATGCATGAGAGGGAGGCCTGGTGCATGAACATATGTGTAAGCACCCCTAGCTATAAGTATCTACTATCGTCCCTGCACCAAATCCCTTTGTTCTGCGTTTCATTTTGCAGCATATTTGGACATCAGCGCTGGGAAGGGCTGCTCAGCAGTCTGTGTTTAGCCTGGTTGTACTAGTAGTAAAGTACTCCTGTAGTCTAAATATGTCTAGTCCGTCCCTCCCAAGTCCCTGGGCCCACCCACTGGCGCCATGTCAGTTCACCCCGCAGCGCATTTCAGATCAAAACAGTGTATGCATAATGTACTCCCCTGGGCCCTGCATCTGGGAGAGAGAAGACTGACCTGTTGATAGCCTAGTGGTAGGCAGTGGCGCGTGACTGACTGTAGCACACTGGCAGAAGCAGGAGTGCCTGCCTTAAAGTTAGTTAACCCATCCACTCATAAATTATTTACATTTCTGCTGGATTGATGCTTCTGAGTAACGGCCTTTAAGTTTTTCATTGACGCAACGCACAGGCTCTGGCAAAGTCCTGCTTTGCTTCACACATTGCAGGCCGTGAAAGTGTGCAAATTCCATCCTTATACTATAGATTATATTTTCTCATCATTTTTCGGCTAAGTACATGATGGTCATGATAATGATATTACACTTTAGAATTGATCAGATACAGAGAAAGACAAAACGCGACTGACCCCCTGCCCTGAGCCTCAGAGCCTGATGCGTGGCTCCGCCTCTCCCACTCACAAAGTCCCTGATTGCCTTATTCTCTCCTCTTGTAGCATTCATTATGTTCAGCCCCCTCCCTCCCGAGTCCCCAGGCCCCCGTGTGTCTTTTCAACCACTACTCCACCAGCAGTCTGGCTGATCAAAACAAAACAGTGTGCACCCCTTCCTCCCACAGAGACAATTCTGGGCATATCACTTAATCTACCCATGCCTATAAAAAAACAAAAAAGAATATACCCTTGTGTAACGTAACTGCTCTCATATAAAGTGCTCTGATACCTTCGGGCCACGTTCAATCTATATAAAACTGCAAAAAACCTGAGAACATTGAAAAAATATGTTTTGCATTAATTCAAATTAGTGATTGTTATTTGTTTTTGATTCTTTCTCAGTAACAGCTACCTAAATCATGTCACAAACTGGTAAATTTAACTGCCTGTACTACGGTCTAACAGCCTTTTGTCAATCTATGTAGCGCGCAGGTAGGTGCCCGGTGACATCCTGCCTCGCTTCAGACATCACAGATCACTGAGGCCGGTGAAGTGCCATGCGCAGATTTGATGCCACCTCCAAGTACATAAACTCAGAATGGATGCCATTCATGCAATGCTATGATGTGTGGATTGTTCATTAATGCCTGAGAATGAAAACACGCTATTGGTAATACTATTACTATATTACACTCTTTAAATGAGCAGTAGCTCACATGCACGGTAATCCTATCTATGGCTGTCCCACTTCAGCTCCTTGAGTGTAATGACAACACAGGATACTGTTCCTGGAACTGTAACATGCATGTCTGTTTGCTAAGAGAGCCTGAGAATGTCTGTGACAACGCATAGGATGAGACCACAGGCAGAGCCCTGCAGCTTGTCATGAAACCTGTCACAAGCAAGCTCAATGTTTGATGCAGCCTGGTATCTATTATATTACATACTCAGACTCATACTCGTGCCTCGTGGGGGTGTTTATTCCATTAACCCTCCCTGTCCAGTGCTTCCCGATCCTGTGCCTCAACAGTGGCAACAAATTCATGCATGCTGTGTTTGTAAAGTGGTTTAATGAAAGCAGGGGCTTCCAAAGGCAAGAAATAAAATGCAAGCCATGTGTCAGGACATAAACAAAAACACCAGACCTGGCCAGAGACTGTTCTGCAGAGATTCTTGCCCTGATGACATTGAATAATTTTTAAACATACTGTTTTAAATACGATTTTCCTTTAATTTATTTTGAATGTAGGTGGTGTGAGAGGCTATTATAGATGTTTTTCAGAGAAATGCTGTTTGTTTCATGCAACATCCATATAAAAAGTTTCTTTTAGATCAAAATAGGACCTCACATATAAGAAATGTGAGTGGGTCACAGAGATTATTTGCAGTAATATTAGTGAGCATTATTGATGTCATAACTAGAATTTGAGAATTACTGTTTTAACCTTCTTGCTTTCTCAAATATGCTTAAAAATGCACCATTTGCCTGCTCTTTTTTCAAAATGTTCTCGGGGGTAGAACCCCCCAAATCCACTTATAGCTGTTGGACTCGCTCGCTCACCACTGGCCTCTCATCACAAACATTTACGCCTCACCACTTTCAAATGTCACCAGCCGCCACTGAAAGCACAAGCACTTTACTACTGTTTAGCAGTGGTAAAGTGCACAGAGTCCTAAGGCTTGCAAAAATACAGTACAGAAAGAGGCAAACAATCTTGGGTGATCATGCAGAAAAGTTGAGCTTACTACAATGCAATATTTCCTCGATCTGATTTATAGCCACGCTTCATATCTTTGTCCCCTGCAGACCGCTTAAGAAGAGTTTGGTAGTTCAAAATGATGTGTCCTCCAAGTCTTGTATTATGTACAGTGAGGGCCTGTGCAGGTAAGAGCGGTGGGGTGGGAGGGGGGGCGTTTCAACAGACGACGAAGAGGAAAAATAAAATGTAAAAAAAGAAAAACACTTACCTTGCGAATCGCCGATGATGCGAGCACAAGGTAAGTGTTTTTCTTTTTTTATTTTACCTCGTCGTCGTCTGTTGAAACCCCCCCTCCCGCCCCACCGCTCTTACCTGCACCGGCCGTCACTGATAACGTCAGGCTTTTCTTACGAATCCAAAGCAGAAACTATGGTCAGAAGTATGATGGTGGAGATGATCTTTTGCTATTGCAGTGAAAGGGAAGGGGGCTGTTACCACATGGAATCATAACTTATTGTGGGTGAATGCATTTAAAAATCAAAGAACCTTCCAAAATGAACTGAAAATTCCGATGGTCACAAAGTCGTCACAGAACCAAGACATTGCAGGATATGGATAGATCTACATTTAAAAATCCCAGAAGCTGAAGTGCAGTGTGTCAGCACTTAGTAAAAGCACATTCACATAAACTTGGAGGTCAAATATCTAAACATTACAATCAGAAGCGCCCACCATGTGCCATACCAGGAAATGCTAATAACATTTTTAAATGAATCGGGTATAAAGTTGTCAGATATGTACACTATGGGGCCGATTCCGATCTCGGTCGGAGGCGCACCCAATACCATTCGGTCGGGAAAAAAGCCATGCGAAAGCCTGTTTCCCGACCGATCCGTACAGTACACCGAACGAGCAAGTACGATGCGCACAACAGCAAAAAATCCGGCCGAGCCGTACTCACCCAAACCAGGTCCTGTTCTCCGACCGAGGCGAATCCGGAAACGCCGAATCGAGTCGCACGGAAGGAAAAATGCAGCCCCGTCCGGCCGGACAAGTACGATGCGCTTTCCGTACGCTCCAAACCCGTCGCTACGCACGGCACGTCAAAGCATCCGGGAGAGGCGCACATAAGCTCCGATTCGCGCCACAACACGATCCACGGCTCCGAGACGAACACGAAACCGACGAGGACGACGCGAAGCGACGAGGACGAGGCGAGCGACGAGGACGACGCCAAGCAACGAGAAGGACGAACGACACGAACCAACCATGAATCCCTTCGTCCCGATCATACCAATATTCTACATTTACTACCGGAACAGGCACGGACGCGTACGGCGCAGAAGGTAAGCCAGACACCAACCACAAAACACATACAACACGTACACGACACATCACACACACACACGGGGATGCTGAATATACTTACACCAGCAACAGCAGCACCATAGGGGCGGGATGCCCATCACCAATGCCACATATGCACACAGGGGCCTGAATGCGCACCACCACCCCTACCCAGGGGGCTGGATGCCTACCACTACTACCACCCTTAGCCAGGGGGCTGGATGCCTACCACTACTACCACCCTTAGCCAGGGGGGCTGGATGCCTACCACTACTACCACCCTCACCCAGGGGGCTGGATGCCTACCACTACTACCACCCTCAGCCAGGGGGCTGGATGCCTACCACGACTACCACCCTCACCCAGGGGGGCTGGATGCCTACCACTACTACCACCCTCACCCAGGGGGCTGGATGCCTACCACTACTACCACCCTTAGCCAGGGGGCTGGATGCCTACCACTACTACCACCCTCACCCAGGGGGCTGGATGCCTACCACTACTACCACCCTCAGCCAGGGGGGCTGGATGCCTACCACGACTACCACCCTCACCCAGGGGGGCTGGATGCCTACCACTACTACCACCCTCACCCAGGGGGGCTGGATGCCTACCACTACTACCACCCTTAGCCAGGGGGCTGGATGCCTACCACTACTACCACCCTCACCCAGGGGGCTGGATGCCTACCACTACTACCACCCTCAGCCAGGGGGGCTGGATGCCTACCATGACTACCACCCTCACCCAGGGGGGGCTGGATGCCTACCACTACTACCACCCTCACCCAGGGGGGGCTGGATGTTTACCACTACTACCACCCTTAGCCAGGGGGGGCTGGATGCCTACCACTACTACCACCCTTAGCCAGGGGGGCTGGATGCCTACCACTACTACCACCCTCACCCAGGGGGCTGGATGCCTACCACTACTACCACCCTCAGCCAGGGGGGCTGGATGCCTACCACGACTACCACCCTCACCCAGGGGGGCTGGATGCTTACCACTACTACCACCCTCACCCAGGGGGGGCTGGATGCCTACCACGACTACCACCCTCACCCAGGGGGGCAGGATGCCTACCACCACTACCACCCTCACCCAGGGGGTCAGGATGCCTACCACTACTACCACCCTCACCCAGGGGGGCTGGATGCCTACCACTACTACCACCCTCACCCAGGGGGCTGGATGCCTACCACTACTACCACCCTTAGCCAGGGGGGCTGGATGCCTACCACTACTACCACCCTTAGCCAGGGGGCTGGATGCCTACCACTACTACCACCCTCACCCAGGGGGGCTGGATGCCTACACTACTACCACCCTCACCCAGGGGGGCTGGATGCCTACCACTACTACCACCCTTAGCCAGGGGGGGCTGGATGCCTACCACTACTACCACCCTTAGCCAGGGGGGCTGGATGCCTACCACTACTACCACCCTCACCCAGGGGGGCTGGATGCCTACCACTACTACCACCCTCAGCCAGGGGGGCTGGATGCCTACCACTACTACCACCCTTAGCCAGGGGGGCTGGATGCCTACCACTACTACCACCCTTAACCAGGGGGGGCTGGATGCCTACCACTACTACCACCCTTAGCCAGGGGGGCTGGATGCCTACCACGACTACCACCCTCACCCAGGGGGGCTGGATGCCTACCACTACTACCACCCTTAGCCAGGGGGCTGGATGCCTACCACTACTACCACCCTTAGCCAGGGGGGCTGGATGCCTACCACTACTACCACCCTTAGCCAGGGGGCTGGATGCCTACCACTACTACCACCCTTAGCCAGGGGGGCTGGATGCCTACCACTACTACCACCCTTAGCCAGGGGGGCTGGATGCCTACCACTACTACCACCCTCACCCAGGGGGGCTGGATGCCTACCACTACTACCACCCTCAGCCAGGGGGGCTGGATGCCTACCACGACTACCACCCTCACCCAGGGGGCTGGATGCCTACCACTACTACCACCCTCACCCAGGGGGGCTGGATGCCTACCACGACTACCACCCTCACCCAGGGGGGCAGGATGCCTACCACTACTACCACCCTCACCCAGGGGGCTGGATGCCTACCACTACTACCACCCTCACCCAGGGGGCTGGATGCCTACCACTACTACCACCCTTAGCCAGGGGGCTGGATGCCTACCACTACTACCACCCTTAGCCAGGGGGCTGGATGCCTACCACTACTACCACCCTTAGCCAGGGGGCTGGATGCCTACCACTACTACCACCCTCAGCCAGGGGGGCTGGATGCCTACCACGACTACCACCCTCACCCAGGGGGGCTGGATGCCTACCACTACTACCACCCTCACCCAGGGGGGCTGGATGCCTACCACTACTACCACCCTTAGCCAGGGGGCTGGATGCCTACCACTACTACCACCCTCACCCAGGGGGGCTGGATGCCTACCACTACTACCACCCTCAGCCAGGGGGGCTGGATGCCTACCACGACTTCCACCCTCACCCAGGGGGGGCTGGATGCCTACGACTACTACCACCCTCACCCAGGGGGGCTGGATGCCTACCACTACTACCACCCTTAGCCAGGGGGGCTGGATGCCTACCACTACTACCACCCTCACCCAGGGGGGCTGGATGCCTACCACTACTACCACCCTCAGCCAGGGGGCTGGATGCCTACCATGACTACCACCCTCACCCAGGGGGCTGGATGCCTACCACTACTACCACCCTCACCCAGGGGGGCTGGATGTTTACCACTACTACCACCCTTAGCCAGGGGGGCTGGATGCCTACCACTACTACCACCCTTAGCCAGGGGGCTGGATGCCTACCACTACTACCACCCTCACCCAGGGGGCTGGATGCCTACCACTACTACCACCCTCAGCCAGGGGGCTGGATGCCTACCACGACTACCACCCTCACCCAGGGGGCTGGATGCCTACCACTACTACCACCCTCACCCAGGGGGGCTGGATGCCTACCACTACTACCACCCTCACCCAGGGGGCAGGATGCCTACCACCACTACCACCCTCACCCAGGGGGACAGGATGCCTACCACTACTACCACCCACACCCAGGGGGCTGGATGCCTACCACTACTACCACCCTCACCCAGGGGGCTGGATGCCTACCACTACTACCACCCTTAGCCAGGGGGGCTGGATGCCTACCACTACTACCACCCTTAGCCAGGGGGCTGGATGCCTACCACTACTACCACCCTCACCCAGGGGGGCTGGATGCCTACACTACTACCACCCTCACCCAGGGGGCTGGATGCCTACCACTACTACCACCCTTAGCCAGGGGGGCTGGATGCCTACCACTACTACCACCCTTAGCCAGGGGGGCTGGATGCCTACCACTACTACCACCCTTAGCCAGGGGGGCTGGATGCCTACCACTACTACCACCCTCACCCAGGGGGCTGGATGCCTACCACTACTACCACCCTCAGCCAGGGGGGCTGGATGCCTACCACTACTACCACCCTTAGCCAGGGGGGCTGGATGCCTACCACTACTACCACCCTTAGCCAGGGGGGCTGGATGCCTACCACTACTACCACCCTTAGCCAGGGGGCTGGATGCCTACCACGACTACCACCCTCACCCAGGGGGCTGGATGCCTACCACTACTACCACCCTTAGCCAGGGGGGCTGGATGCCTACCACTACTACCACCCTTAGCCAGGGGGGCTGGATGCCTACCACTACTACCACCCTTAGCCAGGGGGGCTGGATGCCTACCACTACTACCACCCTTAGCCAGGGGGGCTGGATGCCTACCACTACTACCAACCTCACCCAGGGGGGGCTGGATGCCTACCACTACTACCACCCTCAGCCAGGGGGGGCTGGATGCCTACCACGACTACCACCCTCACCCAGGGGGGGCTGGATGCCTACCACTACTACCACCCTCACCCAGGGGGCTGGATGCCTACCACGACTACCACCCTCACCCAGGGGGGCAGGATGCCTACCACTACTACGACCCTCACCCAGGGGGCTGGATGCCTACCACTACTACCACCCTCACCCAGGGGGGCTGGATGCCTACCACTACTACCACCCTTAGCCAGGGGGGCTGGATGCCTACCACTACTACCACCCTTAGCCAGGGGGGCTGGATGCCTACCACTACTACCACCCTTAGCCAGGGGGGCTGGATGCCTACCACTACTACCACCCCCACTCATAGGATGGACAATGCATGACACAACCAGCACACCACAACCTAGGGAATGCAAGATAAAGACATCCCCCCACCACCATGACAAGCGTGTGTAGGCTGTGTCAAATGCCTACAACACCGAACATGACTTTGAACATACAATGTGACCCCCTAGCACATGTGCCACACATATATGTGTGTGGCACCCACAATGCAAGCAGCCCATGACCATTGTGGCAATGGGGCCTAAACCCCCATCATCACAGTGACCAAAAGGTAAGTGTGGGGTCCATAGCTGAAGCACATTTTGACCATTGTGGCAATGGGGTCTAAACCCCCATCATCACAGTGACCAAAAGGCAAGTGTGGGGTCCATAGCTGAAGCACATTTTGACCATTGTGGCAATGGGGTCTAAACCCCCATCATCACAGTGACCAAAAGGGAAGTGTGGGGTCCATAGCTGAAGCACATTTTGACCATTGTGGCAATGGGGTCTACACCCCCATCATCACAGTGACCAAAAGGTAAGTGTTGACAAAGAAAGAGCTGCAACTGCCAAACTGCATGGATCATTCCTGGTCACAGAACCAAAAACTCATCTGTGGCAAAGTAGTGTATGTGTCCCATTGCAACATAAATTGGGTGAGCCAAATACTGCAGTGCAAATGAGACATTCCTTTGGCCATGTGCAGACAAACAACACCCATGGGGGCTGACACCGTCAACATTCATCAATGACACAATGACAGAAGTGACCATCAGAATGCAGAACCACATATTTGCACCAATGGGCACACAAATGCAGATATCCTGTGGAGACAGCAGATGTGAGGTGAACAGATACCATACCATGGCAGCAATGGGACACACAAACCATGATCACTGTGCTGACCGATGACCTAGGAGTCCCAGGGACAGCAGGGGAAACACACCAAACAACATACAGCCAATGGCACACCCAAGATATGCCAATGCAGTGGTGCAGATGCACAAACACAAACAGGCAGACCAACACTGTCATCATACACAGCAGGTGAGGGGGGTGCCAGTGTCCCCAGGTAACCACACAACACATGAGGAGAGCTGAATACCAATCATACAGATGTGCATACACTGCCACACTAAGGTAACTCATGGATCCAAATCCCCTATGTGGGCAAGCAGGCATTGTCAGATGAGAGGGAGCACAAAACACACATGTCACACAGGCACGTAGGAACAACAACTGACACAGCAAGACACAGACACACCACAGCACCACCCCCAGGGCCCCCACAATGTGGTGACCCTTGGCTGCATAAAAATCCCACTCTGATGACAAAGCTGAATGTGGTTCACACTGTGAACCACAGTCATGTGTCCTGAGCAACAAACTACCATCACACCGACACAAGCACAAATCAATCAGCATGGCCAGTAAGCCAAGGCCAACATGGAGGCAGGGGTCTAGCTGGGCAACAACTCCCATCTGCACACACTCAAGACCACACCCCTCGACCTCCAACAATGTGCAGCAGTGAAGTACACATGCACTGGTGACATTGCACATGCACCCATGACTATTCCAGGGTGGTGGGTGGGAACCAAGGTGCAGAAACACATCACACATGGCCACTCAACAAGACTCCTGAATGTCTGACACACTGCACACTACGCTGTACATGGACATGACGGCGATACCACACCAACCAATGGGATCCCAGCCACAGTCACCCACAAAGAACACACATAGACAACAACCAACATCGCAGCCCGGACCCTGAGGAGTGCCAGCAGTCACACACACAACGTGTCACAATAACTTAAAGATAACACGAACTGAAAATCACATGACAGGGGCAAACAACAAGTGCCAAGGGGAAACCTGACTGTGACCCATCTGCGTCTGCACACAAACTCAGCCCTGACAGCAAACACACCTATGGGTGACACCCTGATGACCAGTAATGTGCCATGCACCCACATCACAGAGAACACAGGGAGAAGACTTTGGGGGAACATAGCTCAAGTCAGCAAGCATCACAAACAGGTACAACACTAGGGATCACAGCATGCGCAGATAAATGGAAGTGAACACACAGACATGCACATACAACACACACCTTGGGCGCAGGCAATGTCACACGTGTACACACTGCCATGAGGGGACTCCACTCCTGTGTGAGGAAAGCTGTGCCATATGTTGCCTCAGTAGGGCCCCATCATGTCAGCTGAGCACTTGGTCACACAATCAACAATTAGCACCAAATGAGGGCTCCCGTCACATCAGCCTGGTCATGGATGTGCCAACGGAATCATCAGCACAGATCCAACACACTTGTATAGCAATGTTGCACTGACTACACGGATGAGTCCTTCCCCATTGATGCCCAAACCTGCATGTCCAGTGGAGATGGCAACACGGTCAGGGAAGTAGACAAATCCAACAATGGCAGGCACAACAGATGTGCAGGGGTGGAAGCCACAGATATGAAATTGCTAATGTAAGTAGGAAATCCCATTGCCAAATACTGAACACATGACACCCTCAGATGCTGCTATGGATGACATGGATACACCACATGATAGGACACATTCCCCCTGGACCACATGGGTTCCTGCACAGTAACACTTCATAATCATGAGACCAGATATCACCATCACTGCAGCAAGGGCATGGTTAGCAGCACCAACAACATGTACATCTGAAGCATGAGCACTAGAGAAAAGAAAGTTGCTTTATTCAGCATATGTGTTGAATGAAAACGACGTCCAGAAAAAAGAGCAAAGGCCAATGGCCAGTCCATTGTCAAAGTTCAAACAGGGTGACACTGGCAGATGTCACCCTACGCATGCCTGCACAAAACCAGGGACAATCCACTAGGAGGGGCAACCGGGGGGCAGGCCAGGCACCGCAGGGACAGGATCAGGGCTCACCAGGGGAGTCAGGGAAGGGGTGGTGGGTGCTGGAGAGCCACTGACAACTGCAGTGGAGGTGTCTGACATGGTGTGTGCCGGCACAACTGGGGGCATGACTCAGATGTCGTGGGTGCCGGCACAACTGCAGTGGACCCTGCAGATGGAGTGGACAGGTCCGCCACTGCAGTGCCCAAGTCAGACAGGGCGGTAGTGGACTCCACTGCAGTGCCTACCTCCAGGGGAGGAGAATGGGGAACAGGCAAGGTGGGTTGGACAGAGGGGGAGGACACCCTCACCACATCAGTGGCACAGACAAGCGCAGCGGGGGGGGTGGTGCTGGGAGAGCAAGTGGCAGGGGGAGAAGGCCTGATCCTCTTGGGGATGGTATATCTGTGGGTGGGGGAACCTGGGGCAGGGTTTGGTGGGGGCACCTGTGCAGTGGGGGCCTGAGGGATGGAGGACGGAGACCTTGTGCCTGAGCTGCAGGGCGGTGGCGGGGTCTTGCTCTTACGACTCCGGGGGACTTGCGGGTGGGGGCCTCAGTCCGTCTGCGCCTGGGGGAGGGTGTCCGGGGGCGAGGGGCACTCTGCTCCGTGTGGGTGGGCTTCCTCTTCCCCCGGGATGCTGGAGCAGCTTCATCGGTGGGGAAGAGGCCGAGGTCACAGAGGAAGAGCTGCTGTGACTTTGGGGTTGCAGGTGAGGCAAGGGAGGGTGCTTTGGAGGGAGAGGGAACTGAGGACTGCGCAGTGCATGTGGATGCGTGTGTGTGTTCCAGGGCCCCATCCCCTGTGAGTCTGGCTTCAGTCCCCTGAATGTGCGTGCGTGTGCGTTTTGTCATTGGCGTGTGTGTCAGTGTGCTGGATGTGTGTGTGCTGGTGTGTGCCTGTGCCGGTGTGTGTGTGCTTGGGATGGGTAAGGTGCTGGGGAGTGTGGATGGAGCAGAGGCAGGAGAGGTGAGGGACCGTTTGAGGAGGGACACTGCTGCCGTCAGGGAGGAGTCCATGGATCTATTGCCCCTCTGTAGGTCAGACATGCCCGATGAGATGCCCTCCATGAACGACACCAGCTGAGTCAACAGCGCGGTGTGCGCATGGAGGACACTCAGCATGGCTGTCTGGCCTACATGGAGCTGGCGAAGGAGGTACACAGACTCCTCACTCAGGGCAGCAGGGGACACAGGGGCAGGGGCTGCGGTGCCTGGCCCAAAGGAGACACGCTCCCGGACATGGGAGCCTCCACGGACCTGGGGAATGGGAGCCGATGGGAGGGCGGTGGTGGTGCTGGTGGTGGCGGGGACAGCAACACTAGCTGGGGTGTGGTGGCTGCTGACACCCGCCTCCACAAGGGAGTCATCCTCAGAGTTGCTCTGGTCCTCAGCTGAGGTGGATGCTGCTGAGGACTCCTCGGTGTGGCTCCCCTCGCCCTCCGTGCCACTGGGTCCCTCCGACCACTCCTCGGCTGCTGACCCAGTCTGGCTCTCTGGCTCCTCCTGGTCCGTGGAGCTGTCCCCTTCCGTGGCCGTGGATGTATCTGCAAACAATGGGGAAACAGACAGACATCAGTCACCTGCACAAAACGCACACACCACTGTGAGCACAGCACATCACAGAGCAAGCCCTGGCATCATTAGTTGTACATTGCTAAAAGTGCCCTAACTGAACAGGAGAAGCCAATTGTCAGTCTGATGCCAAGCATGGCACTCACATCCCACATGGCCTTGCACCCATCTGTCTGGTGTCTGTTGGATTGCAACACCCCAGTGTGGACACATGCACCAAGTACACAGTAGTTGGACAGTGCAGAGGACATGGTGTGGCATGTGGACATGCACACATCACAGCTCTTGCCACTGAGTCAGTACAGGTTTCCGGATGAAAGGGATGCCCAGAGTCAAATAGGAAATGCATGTGATGCATACCAGCGACAGACACCATGATGCACCCATGTCCTGATAGCCAGCGCCACTATGGTGTGCATGTAGCACATGTCACTCCCCTGCAGGCTCACCAATCAGTAGACACATGCCATGGCGGAGGCATGACTGCAAAGTCATACATCACTGTCTCAGTGATGTATGACTTTGCAGCCAGACAACAACACTCTGCACTGTGTCACAATAGTAGGTCATGGGGAATGCAAGTCCTGGAGCTGCACAAGTGCACATGTACATCCCCCCACAACACATCCTCTTAACCCTCATCTGTCCAGGTCATACCTATTGGACATATGGGAGACCTGTGACACTACCCTCTGAACCTGAGCCCCTCACACTCTGCTGTGAATGGGGAACAGCTGCCTGAACTTCACATTCACATGCCCCAGTCTGCATGGGCAGCTGATCAGACACCTATGTGACACACAAGTATCGTCTCCTATGGTCACATCTCCAGTGGCATGCTGAGCCCCTACCAAGAAACTCCACAGCAGTCCTGGCGACTAATCCACAGCACACTGACACAGAGGCAGACACCTGAGGGGTCAAATCACTGCGCACAATGTGTCAGCTGATACACGGGAGTGGGAGTACAGAGTGTATTGTATGGCCTGGAGTAGGCATGACTGTCCAGCCCCACATGAATGAGGGATGAGCCCTGGACTGTAGGCAGCTGGCTAAGTATGTGTGACACACGTCATATACATACTCCTGGGGCCCAAACATTGTTCCCACCCGCAGCATGGGTGTGTGCCAGATACCCCAGCCACATGTGGTGGATCAGCTCAGCAATTGGACCACAGATCAAAGTAACACGCTGAATACATGTCAGAATACAGGCATTGTGTAAGCAATGGACCCACCCATGATGCCCACCACAGAGTCAGGGAAACAGATGCTGTCTCCCACCTTGGGTCAAGCAAACTGCAAGGACACAGTCCTAAGTGACAGAAATCCCTGCATGTAAGGGCCACACCTGGGTATCAGATGAGGAGTGGGCAGTGCACAATAGAGGGACATGGCTCCTGGACAACATGACTGCTGTACTGTGGCAGTTTAACCAGGCCCGAGGAGGGCACATAGCATGTTAGACAGAGTTCACAGTGCAGTCTTTGACTCACCCCCTCCTTGCTGCTCTCTGGCCTTCAGCTGCCCATCCAGGTCTGGAAAGACCACCGCCAGGATCCTGAGCATGTGGGGGGTCAGGGTCCGTGTTCCGCCCCTCCTGCGAGGAGGCGACAGCTTCAGCTGGACCCGTGCAATCCTCCGGGTCCAGCCCCGAAGGTCCTGCCACCTCTTTTGGCAGTTGCGGATCCGGCGCTTGTAGACCCCCACGGACCGGACAGCCCGGACGATGTCCTTCCAGATCTCCTGCTTCCGATGGGCAGAAGCCTGTCAGGATGACAAAGTGATAAGGCCATTACTACACATGCAACATATCCGTGCATGACACAGTTGCATATACATGTCGCAATCACAGGGGCACATGGTGTACACAGGCAGTGCACGGCTGCCCATGGACAGTTTTCCAGAAGTCACTACATGGTATCATTGCATGGGGAGTAAAACCCTGTTCAGAAGCACTGTCACTGCACCATACCTGTCCAGTGCAAGTCACTACACACTATGGGGGGTGACAACTACTCAGTGAGCCTGCTAGCCAGTGGCGTGCAGACTCTCAGCCTTGCTAGTCAGACAAAATGCACATTCAGAAAGGCAGTGCACAGGACACTCACCTGCTCCCCTGGTGTCCCATACAGCTTGCTGTACTGTGGAAGTAGGCTGTCCAGCAGGGCCTGGTTCTCTTCAAGGCTGAAGGCTGGGGCTCTCTCCACAGTACGTGCCATTGCAGGGTCCAGAGGGGCAGAGACAGCAGCAGTGCAGTGGCAGATGTCGTCTTGGAGCATGTAGTGCAGGCAAGTGGGCTCTCAGGGGAACAGCCAGCAATATATATGTGCTGGAGAGGCAGATACTGTCCCTTGTGTCCAAAGTGATAGGTCCAAGTCGTTTGCATCTTCTGAATCTGGCCAATCCATGGAATAGCAGCACCAAAACACGCCCACAGCATCCTTCAAATCTTCAACTTCATGACATACATGATTTTGCAACATTGTTGTGGGTGACCAACTGATTTTCCAGCAACCGACTCGCTCGAAATTCGAAAACGCGTCCGTTGCCAGGCAAGCCCACTGTCAATGGGTGCGCACCGATCGGTCCATTGCAGTTCAACGCGCACAGGGGTACAACGCGTACCCGCACACATTGAAAGCAATGGGCCGGCCGGAGGCACCGATCGGTCCATTGCAGTTCAACGCGCACAGGGGTACAACGCGTACCCGCACACATTGAAAGCAATGGGCCGGCCGGAGGCACCGATCGGTCCATTGCAGTTCAACGCGCACAGGGGTACAACGCGTACCCGCACACATTGAAAGCAATGGGCCGGCCGGAGGCACCGATCGGTCCATTGCAGTTCAACGCGCACAGGGGTACAACGCGTACCCGCACACATTGAAAGCAATGGGCCGGCCGGAGGCACCGATCGGTCCATTGCAGTTCAACGCGCACAGGGGTACAACGCGTACCCGCACACATTGAAAGCAATGGGCCGGCCGGAGGCACCGATCGGTCCATTGCAGTTCAACGCGCACAGGGGTACAACGCGTACCCGCACACATTGAAAGCAATGGGCCGGCCGGAGGCACCGATCGGTCCATTGCAGTTCAACGCGCACAGGGGTACAACGCGTACCCGCACACATTGAAAGCAATGGGCCGGCCGGAGGCACCGATCGGTCCATTGCAGTTCAACGCGCACAGGGGTACAACGCGTACCCGCACACATTGAAAGCAATGGGCCGGCCGGAGGCACCGATCGGTCCATTGCAGTTCAACGCGCACAGGGGTACAACGCGTACCCGCACACATTGAAAGCAATGGGCCGGCCGGAGGCACCGATCGGTCCATTGCAGTTCAACGCGCACAGGGGTACAACGCGTACCCGCACACATTGAAAGCAATGGGCCGGCCGGAGGCACCGATCGGTCCATTGCAGTTCAACGCGCACAGGGGTACAACGCGTACCCGCACACATTGAAAGCAATGGGCCGGCCGGAGGCACCGATCGGTCCATTGCAGTTCAACGCGCACAGGGGTACAACGCGTACCGCACACATTGAAAGCAATGGGCCGGCCGGAGGCACCGATCGGTCCATTGCAGTTCAACGCGCACAGGGGTACAACGCGTACCCGCACACATTGAAAGCAATGGGCCGGCCGGAGGCACCGATCGGTCCATTGCAGGTCAACGCGCACAGGGGTACAACGCGTACCCGCACACATTGAAAGCAATGGGCCGGCCGGAGGCACCGATCGGTCCATTGCAGTTCAACGCGCACAGGGGTACAACGCGTACCCGCACACATTGAAAGCAATGGGCCGGCCGGAGGCACCGATCGGTCCATTGCAGTTCAACGCGCACAGGGGTACAACGCGCACTCCGCACACATTGAAAGCAATGGGCCGGCCGGAGGCACCGATCGGTCCATTGCAGTTCAACGCGCACAGGGGTACAACGCGTGCACCGCACACATTGAAAGCAATGGGCCGGCCGGAGGCACCGATCGGTCCATTGCAGTTCAACGCGCACAGGGGTACAACGCGTACCCGCACACATTGAAAGCAATGGGCCGGCCGGAGGCACCGATCGGTCCATTGCAGTTCAACGCGCACAGGGGTACAACGCGTACCCGCACACATTGAAAGCAATGGGCCGGCCGGAGGCACCGATCGGTCCATTGCAGTTCAACGCGCACAGGGGTACAACGCGTACCCCACACATTGAAAGCAATGGGCCGGCCGGAGGCACCGATCGGTCCATTGCAGTTCAACGCGCACAGGGGTACAACGCGTACCCCCACACATTGAAAGCAATGGGCCGGCCGGAGGCACCGATCGGTCCATTGCAGTACAACGCATCACTGTACATGTGACTGGCATATGTCAGCATGCCTGTCTCAGATGGACATATGCCAGCCACAGATAGCTCCCAGGGAGTGAGGGGCACACCTACATCACGACAGCCTGTCCAAACCTTATCATAAGGCATGTAAGGCTGCATTTCCTATTGTGTGTATGTTGGTGTACATGTTGTCCTGTGGGTGTCACCTGTGGGCAGCCACCCCCAGGCTGTGCACGTGTTCATGGGGACAGGATCCTGGGTGTTACGTGTACGTGACCACTGTGATGTGCAACTGTTCATATCTGTGCATGTGCCATGGTCACATTTCACAGTGGTGTTTGTGTATGTCATGTCACATACCCCGTGAGTCCCATGTGGGACGGTATGTTTGAGCCAGGGTGTCCCAGTGGCACAATAGTGATGGACCTCCACAGTCTTTGTGCATGTAGTGTTTACAATGTCTCTGATTTCATGTGCACAATGGGAGACAGTCTCCACATCCACGTTGTGTGTGCATGGACTCTGATGTTGTGCGTGTGTGTCACAGACGTCCATGTCTGTCCTGCCGTGGCAAGTGGGGCCACTACCTGTGGGGGTCATGTTTGTTTTGCTGTGGTGTACACATGATACTCCATGTGATGCCAGTGTCCATGTGGCATTACAGGGTCCCTGGGAATGTACCTGTCGTTGAGCTGTGGTGCCTGGGGCACATCTGTCCTCACATGTCACTGTGGGGGTGATTGTGACACGGCAGCAGGAGATGGGAACTGTGACACGGCATCATGATATCCAATGGGCCAACCTGGGACAAATTGATGCCACCTGTAGGACCGTGTTGACAGATGTTGGCCATGTATGTACCATACATGTCCTTCCGGTACTGCACACTTCATGTAGTTGTGCCTCATAATGATGTATGTTGGGATCTTGAGTGTGTTCAATGCCGCATATGTGGGGTGACTGACAATCTTGCTTACTTCTCCTCTGCACTGCAGGGCTCCTGCTGTCCATCGGCCATTCCCAGACCTGGCAACGATGGTGGAACGGGACAGCATCCGACGGTACCGCTTCACCAGGCAGCTGATTGAGGATTTGGCAGTGCAGTTGTCCCCACATTTGCAGCCTGGCCGGCCGTATCCTACAGCGCTGACCCCCAAGGTGAAGGTGATGGCAGCCCTACACTTCTTTGCCACCGGTACCTTCCAACATACTGTGGCGACTGCTGGTGGGATGTCACAGACCATGTTCAGCCGTGTGCTCCGCGATGTTTTGGCGGCAATGTTGCTCTTCCTGAACCGGTACATCTATTTCCCTAGACTGCGACGACTCACTGACGTGAAGAGTGACTTTTATGCCCTGGGGAGGATGCCGCATGTAATTGGCTCCATTGATGGGACACATGTGGCTTTGGTACCACCACAGGCCCAGGAGCAGGCCTACAGGAACCGCAAGCACTACCACTCGGTCAATGCACTGGTGGTGTGTCTTGCAGACATGACCATCACACACGTGTGTGCCCGTTTCCCTGGTTCAGCACACGATGCCTTTGTGATGAGGAGTAGTCGCATCCCCAGGATGATGGCACAGATGCAGAACCAGCGTGCCTGGCTTGTCGGTGTGTACTGACTTTGTGCCATTGTGTGTGATCTGATCTGTAGTATTCCGCCCACTTTTCCAAGTCAGCTAATGTGCACTTGTCTGTCCGTAGGTGACTCGGGATACCCCAACATGCCGTGGTTGCTGACACCCCTCAGGAACCCTGTGACACCTGCCCAGATGCGCTACAATGAGGCACATGGTCGGACCAGGAGAGTGATTGAGCGGACCTTTGGTCTCCTGAAGAGCCGCTTCCGCTGCCTGGACAAGACCGGAGGGTCCCTCCCATATGCCCCTGCGAAAGTGTGCAAGATTATCATCGTCTGCTGCATGCTCCACAACCTGGCAGTGCGGAAGGAGTTGCCTCTCATCCAGGATGACAATGACCAACATCCGCCACCTGTGGAGGATCCTGGCCTGGACCACGATGCCAGTGACGATGATGATGATGATGATGGTGATGGTGATGTCCGCACACAGCTCATCACCAACTTCTTTAGCTGAATGTGAGTATCCTGAGGTGTCATGTCAATGATGTGAGTTGGCATGATGTGTGGGTGGTGCTCTGGTGCTGTTGGAGTGTGTCCATGGGCTACTTGACTGGATGTGTGTTGCGATGTGTGGTGACAGGTGGGCTGTACTCCCCAACAGTGTTGACATGCTAACTTGGTTCTGGGTGGGTATCTTGTAACATGTATTGTGCATGAGTTTTGCTGTTCTGTCCTGTACTCCATTGCTTTTGACTGTGTGTCATTTCTGTCCTTCACAGGGTACTTTCAGATTCGTTTGGTCAACTGTGTCCACCGACGACGTGATTGCACATCCAGGCTGGTAGCTGTTGTGTCCCTACAGGTGATGTGCGCCACACCCATGGACTTCCTTCCGTCTACAGTTGTTGACTGTGTGCCCGCTACCAGGTGGGGTTACCTTGCATCTGTAGTGGTTACGGCATGTTGCAACTGTGTAATAAACCTGTGCTTCACTTTGTGATGTGCGTTGTCTGTGGTCACACATTTGACTGCCATTTGCTTACTGCACCTGTGGGCTACTTGACTACAACTGGGAATGGGTGTGGTGTCTGTGCATTGCACCGTCTTCCCTGGCAACATCAGTGTAGGCAATGAGTCAGATGGCCTAGGTGTGTATGTGTCGTGTAGCCCTGGTGGTGTGTCTCCCTCATGTGTGTCACGTTGCCTGTACTCACATGCCTGTGTTGTCCTTGCTGTTGCAGTTCGCATACACAGTGTAATTTTGCAGTTCATCATCCCCATAACAGCACCCACGTTGGAATCACGACAGAGGCAAGTATGGTGTATTAGTGTGTTTATTGTGATACATTTGTGTTAATAGTGCATAGGATGGGTTGTGCTGTACATGAATCTTGCAATCCCAAGTTCCTAGGTGAATTGAAAGTCCGGGTAGACAGGATCCCCAGTATCGGGGCCACAGTTGTCTGACACATTGGTCCAACTTGTACTCCCCATGCAATGTGTGGGAGTAGTGTTGCCGTCAACAGGGTGAACAGTCTGTGCACAAAGGCGAACATCCAGAACAGGTTCAGGCTTCCTGGGAGTTGCGCTTGGCCATCGGCCTCTCACTTTTCCCTCCTCGGACGACCCCTCTTCTTGGGGGGGGCCCTCAAGTGCAGGCTGCTGCGGTGCAGGGGACTCTCCGCCAGAGTCCTCCTCCCTCCCTGTGGCAGTTGCAGTTTGTTCGGCACCAGATGTTGTTGGCACACAGGGAGGTGTGGACTGGTTGCTGTTCATCTGGCGGAGGCATTGTAAAATGTCCCTGTGCACCGCCGTCATCTCATGCAGTGCATCCCACTTGGACTCCACGCGGGACATGTGTGAGTCCACACGGGACATGTGTGACTCCACGTGGGACATGTGGGAGTCCAAGCGGGCATGATGGGCAGCCTGCTGCTGTTTAATGTCTCTGAGGAGCCCCACTACCTGGCTGAGCTCTCCGGTGCTGGACTGGTACGCATCAGCTATGCGTACCAGTTGTGGGTCGTCATGCACACCAGCAACGTCTGCAAGCAGCGACCTCTGTCTCCCACTCCTCCCACCACCCCTGCTGACATGTGCAGTGTGTGCAGTGGCACGCACAGATAACCCTGGTCCACCTTGGGGGTTGGTGGTGGTGGTGGTGTCCATGGCCCCAGGTTGGTCCAGGGTCACTGTGCTGGTGTTGCTCCTTATTCTGTCCATGTCGGCAGGGATGGTATTCGTGGTGACAGTCGTTGTAGGGGTGGGTGCAGGGGGTGCAGCTGGTGGTCCTGCTGGTGCTGCAGCTGGTGGTCCTGCTGGTGCTGCATGTTGACTTGCACCGGATGTGCCAGGTTGTTCTTCATCGTCCGAGGAGGACAGAGGCTGTACGACGCCAGTGAGCTCGGCATCCTCTTGAGCCTGGGACTGGGACTCCTCAGCGTCTGCTGCTGTGTCCCCATCATCACCTGTTTTTGGGAGACACAAACAATGTATGTCATGTTTCTGCAGGCATCAATGGTTGACACACATGACAGTTGTGACTGTGCCTCTGGGTGCGGGCCTGTACATTGCATTGTCCTAAGTCGTCACAGTCAGGGGTTGATATTGGTGTGGCACATTGTCCTGCATTATTTGGGCATTTCTATGTATTTTCTGGGGTGTGAACATGGTCTGCATTGCTTGTGTTTGGTTGACAGCCGGACCTCCTTCCCACCCACCCAGCCAGTCAGTTATCCCACCATGGAACGTGCTTGCATTGCAGGGAGTGTAAGTTGTCTCTCAGGATGTCAGTCAGTGGTGTCCTGCTGTTTGTTGGTGCACAGTTGGCAGCAGGGCCTTGTGCTCCCCACAGCAGTAGCCAGTGTCAGCCATCTTGTGAGTCCTTCTCCACTCCCTGTGATGTGAGCATGGTTCAGGGTGGTGTTGATGGGCCAGTTGTGAGGCTGAGCAATGTCTGTGACTACGACTCCCATCATGCTATTGCCTCCACCCCCTTCCCAGCATGCCCATGCTTCCTTCCTTTTGACTCTGCTTCCCTGTGGGTTGGGCTGGCTGTGCTGACAGGATGGCTGGGAGTGTTGTCCTGGCAGTTGTTTGGCTAAGAGTCCCAAGAGTGTCCCTGTGCTTCACACAACATAACCCAGGGTGGTGGTGCTTTGTGGGATCTTGTGTTAGGATGGAGGGCATTGCATTCTACCAGGTGGGTACTGTGGAGTTTGTGTTGGGGGGTGTGAGGGGAGGTGCTGGTGACTATAGTCAGTGCTGCAAGTCCCCCTTCCCACCCAGCCAGCCAGATATCCCACCATGGAACGTGCTTGCATTGCAGGGAGTGTAAGTTGTCTCTCAGGATGTCAGTCAGTGGTGTCCTGCTGTTTGTTGGTGCACAGTTGCCAGCAGGGCCTTGTGCTCCCCACAGCAGTAGCCAGTGTCAGCCATCTTGTGAGTCCTTCTCCACTCCCTGTGATGTGAGCATGGTTCAGGGTGGTGTTGATGGGACAGTTGTGGGGGTGAGCTATGTCTGTGACTACGACTCCCATCATGCCATTGCCTCCACCCCACTTGCCAGCATTCCCATACTTACTTGCTTTTGTGTGGAGTTCAGTGGGTGTGGGTGTGAGGGCAATGGCAAGATGGCTGACAGTGGTGTCCTGCTGTTGGTTGGTGTGCAGTACCCAGCATGCCCTTGTGCTCCCACGACACAGCAACAGTGTCAGACATCTTTGATGGGCCTTTCCACTCTCTGTGGGATGTGCATGCGTGAGTGTGAGCTTGCTGGGCCATGTGGTGGGGGATGTAGGGCTGTGACTACGACTCCCATCATGCTATTGCCTCCTCCCCCTTCCCAGCATGCCCATGCTTCCTTCCTTTTGACTCTGCTTCCCTGTGGGTTGGGCTGGCTGTGCTGACAGGATGGCTGGGAGTGTTGTCCTGGCAGTTGTTTGGCTAAGAGTCCCAAGAGTGTCCCTGTGCTTCACACAACATAACCCAGGGTGGTGGTGCTTTGTGGGATCTTGTGTTAGGATGGAGGGCATTGCATTCTACCAGGTGGGTACTGTGGAGTTTGTGTTGGGGGGTGTGAGGGGAGGTGCTGGTGACTATAGTCAGTGCTGCAAGTCCCCCTTCCCACCCAGCCAGCCAGATATCCCACCATGGAACGTGCTTGCATTGCAGGGAGTGTAAGTTGTCTCTCAGGATGTCAGTCAGTGGTGTCCTGCTGTTTGTTGGTGCACAGTTGGCAGCAGGGCCTTGTGCTCCCCACAGCAGTAGCCAGTGTCAGCCATCTTGTGAGTCCTTCTCCACTCCCTGTGATGTGAGCATGGTTCAGGGTGGTGTTGATGGGCCAGTTGTGAGGCTGAGCAATGTCTGTGACTACGACTCCCATCATGCTATTGCCTCCACCCCCTTCCCAGCATGCCCATGCTTCCTTCCTTTTGACTCTGCTTCCCTGTGGGGTGGGCTGGCTGTGCTGACAGGATGGCTGGGAGTGTTGTCCTGGCAGTTGTTTGGCTAAGAGTCCCAAGAGTGTCCCTGTGCTTCACACAACATAACCCAGGGTGGTGGTGCTTTGTGGGATCTTGTGTTAGGATGGAGGGCATTGCATTCTACCAGGTGGGTACTGTGGAGTTTGTGTTGGGGGGGTGTGAGGGGAGGTGCTGGTGACTATAGTCAGTGCTGCAAGTCCCCCTTCCCACCCAGCCAGCCAGATATCCCACCATGGAACGTGCTTGCATTGCAGGGAGTGGAAGTTGTCTCTCAGGATGTCAGTCAGTGGTGTCCTGCTGTTTGTTGGTGCACAGTTGGCAGCAGGGCCTTGTGCTCCCCACAGCAGTAGCCAGTGTCAGCCATCTTGTGAGTCCTTCTCCACTCCCTGTGATGTGAGCATGGTTCAGGGTGGTGTTGATGGGCCAGTTGTGAGGCTGAGCAATGTCTGTGACTACGACTCCCATCATGCTATTGCCTCCACCCCCTTCCCAGCATGCCCATGCTTCCTTCCTTTTGACTCTGCTTCCCTGTGGGGTGGGCTGGCTGTGCTGACAGGATGGCTGGGAGTGTTGTCCTGGCAGTTGTTTGGCTAAGAGTTCCAAGAGTGTCCCTGTGCTTCACACAACATAACCCAGGGTGGTGGTGCTTTGTGGGATCTTGTGTTAGGATGGAGGGCATTGCATTCTACCAGGTGGGTACTGTGGAGTTTGTGTTGGGGGGGTGTGAGGGGAGGTGCTGGTGACTATAGTCAGTGCTGCAAGTCCCCCTTCCCACCCAGCCAGCCAGATATCCCACCATGGAACGTGCTTGCATTGCAGGGAGTGTAAGTTGTCTCTCAGGATGTCAGTCAGTGGTGTCCTGCTGTTTGTTGGTGCACAGTTGGCAGCAGGGCCTTGTGCTCCCCACAGCAGTAGCCAGTGTCAGCCATCTTGTGAGTCCTTCTCCACTCCCTGTGATGTGAGCATGGTTCAGGGTGGTGTTGATGGGCCAGTTGTGAGGCTGAGCAATGTCTGTGACTACGACTCCCATCATGCTATTGCCTCCACCCCCTTCCCAGCATGCCCATGCTTCCTTCCTTTTGACTCTGCTTCCCTGTGGGGTGGGCTGGCTGTGCTGACAGGATGGCTGGGAGTGTTGTCCTGGCAGTTGTTTGGCTAAGAGTTCCAAGAGTGTCCCTGTGCTTCACACAACATAACCCAGGGTGGTGGTGCTTTGTGGGATCTTGTGTTAGGATGGAGGGCATTGCATTCTACCAGGTGGGTACTGTGGAGTTTGTGTTGGGGGGTGTGAGGGGAGGTGCTGGTGACTATAGTCAGTGCTGCAAGTCCCCCTTCCCACCCAGCCAGCCAGATATCCCACCATGGAACGTGCTTGCATTGCAGGGAGTGGAAGTTGTCTCTCAGGATGTCAGTCAGTGGTGTCCTGCTGTTTGTTGGTGCACAGTTGGCAGCAGGGCCTTGTGCTCCCCACAGCAGTAGCCAGTGTCAGCCATCTTGTGAGTCCTTCTCCACTCCCTGTGATGTGCGCATGGTTCATGGTGGTGTTGATGGGACAGTTTTGGGGCGGGCAATATGTGTGACTGCGACTCCCATGATGCTATTGGCTACACTGACTTGGCCAGCATACACAGAATTCCTTCCTTTGAGTGGTCTTCACTGTGTGTTGGTGTTGTTGTGGTGGCTACATGTGTGGATGTGTTTGTTAGTTCTATTTGTGCCACTGCCTAGCTGTAGTTGTGGTTGTGTTTGTACATGTGTTGGCACAGTTGGATGTGACTTTTTTGATGGCATGTGTTGTGTTTCTCTGACTGACATACACATTTTGGGATGATTCTGTTCTTGTTGCTGTGTGATTGCTATGAGTGCATGGTTTGACTCTCCCCTTGACAGTGATGTGTGTGTGTTTTGTGGCAGTATATTGTGTACATTTGTTGTGTACTCACCAGGCTCTGGGATGTCCTCTAGTCCATATATGCTCACTGGCGGTAGGATGGCCCGCACCTTCTCCTCCCAGGGCCTGAGGTATATTGGCTTGGCAGGAGGGCCACTGCCGGTGTGTTGGCTGTTGATGTAGTCTTGCTTCAGCAGTTTCCGTACCCTCCTGCGCACGTCATACCACCTGTTCTGGATGTCGGTCTTTGTGCGCCGACATGGTGATTGGGCGTTCACCCTGTTGATGATCCTCTCCCACATCTTGGTTTTCTGCGACATGGGGGTCTGTTGGACCAATGTGCCAAACAGCTGTGGCTCTACCCTGAGGATCTCGTCTACCAGGACTTCCAATTCACAATCTAGGAACTTGTGATTCTTCTTGGGGGCATGGTGATGGGTGGTGATGGTGAGTGATGTGTGTGTTGGTGTGCAGGTGAGGGTGTGTGAGTGTGTGTTTTGCTGGGTGTATGTGAGGTAGGTATTTGTTGGTGTGCTGATGGTGTGTGGCTTGTGTGAGGGATGAGCTGTGGGTGTGTGGTTGCTTTCTCTTGGGTGCTGGCAGTGGAATGGCATTTGCAAAGGCTCATGGTAGTGATTTGTGTCCTTTATATAGGTGGAGTTGTGGGTGTGTCTTTGTTCTCTGTCCCCACCCCCCCAGTATTTATTGGCTTGGTAATTGCTTGTTTGGCCTTTTTTTGGGTGATTTTTCCTTTGTGCTGTTTGTGTATGTTGGAAACGTTCTTGTGACCGAGTCGGACCCTGCATTGGTCTCGTACGGTGTTCTCCGTTTCGTTCACGCTGTGTTTGTGCAGTTTTCTATGCTGCGTACGCGTCGGTCGCGGTGTATTGTGTTGCTTCGGCTCGGTTTTGTATGCGTGTCGGTCGTACGGCTTGTCCTCCGTCCGACTCGCTCGTGGTTTTCGCGCCTTGCATCGTACTTAGCGGTTTGGAGTTAGCGTGTACGTTTCGGTCGGATTTGTTCCGGGTGCGTGTCGGTCGGTTGGATTCGCGTGTTTTTCCGGCCGGATTGCTGTTTTCCGTGCGGCTCGGTCGGTCGACTTGGTTTCGTTACGTGTCGGTCGGATTTTTCGCGCCTTGCATCGTACTTGGCGTGTCGGGCGCCACGGGTACGTGTCGGTCGGTATTTTTTCCGGATCCGAGTCGGTCGGTGCTTTTTCCGGCCCGAATCGGAATCGACCCCTATATGTCTAACTGTAAGGACAGCATACTGGTGCAAACGTTTCAAGAAGTTGACTATTTCTTTCCGAGTTCGCCTCTTTCCGAGCCTATTCAAATTCAACAAGCCACGTGGTTTCTATGCTTTCTCAGTCATTTGTAGATGCAAATGTATTCCACTGCTTCTTTGAGTGCTTTAAAGTTATTATATGACCCACACATCTCGTTTAAATTGCTGTAATACATTTTATGCTCTAAAAGAGTTCTTAAGCACAGAAGAAATTTTCAGTACATCATTTGATCTTTATTTCTACGCAATCATTAGTGTGAGTAGAGAGAGCCAACCTCGCTGCTAATGTTCAAATAAACATTGATCAGACTCGCATATTGATGGAAAGGAGGGACTAAAAATCATTAATTATTTCCACCGCAGACGCTCCTTTAATGATCTTTTAGTGTTGTTGATTAACAGTTTCATGATTGTACACAGAGCACAGTTCCAAAACGTTACCACGGTCAAAGGGCTGTGTACACGAAGAACAGAAATGCAGTACAACGCTACACATCTCACCGTAACAGGTTTTAGAGAACACATAGTAAACAAAATAATAAACCATAGAACGCATTCAGCACATACCAACACAACGAAACATTGCAAAAAACAACAAAAATAATACCATACGACTGGAAAAAGCAACAATAGAAAAAAACACTCAATAATGCAAGAAGATTCTGGCAACCCGACTGTTGGTGGGGAACGACTGGGCATTTGCAACACAGCAGGACCATTCCCTACTGGCAGACATGATGGCAATGGACCCTGGGGGTTACCTGTGTCATCTAGGTGGGACAATCTATCTGCTGACCCCGACAACGGGGTGGTTAAGATTTGGCGATAGGCGATGACCCTGCTGGGGTAACGGGAAAGTGACGCTAGAGATGCCTCTGTTGGTTTCAGAAATGTTGAAGGACCTCCAGACAGTGGAGGGATTGGGGAAAGTGGGACCTTATAGGCATCTCAAAGTTGGGGGATGTCTGAGGGGAAGGGTATATGATCCAGTGGTGGCTGGCATGTACCGAGGGGGGTGAGGCGGGGGGCACAAATAAATCAATAAGTCAAAAATCAACGCACCTTTTTTGCTTGCAGCGCAACGTCCTCCTCCCTCGGGTGTCTTCTCTGGAACCAGGAAACTCCCTTTACCCAATACTGATGCTGCCCTCACAGCATGAGAGCAGCAGCAGGATTGGATAGAGCAGGCTCTTTCAGCACTACTAAGAGCACTGGAAGCCTACTCTTTCTATAGCCCAGCAGTCTAAAGGCCTTATTAAGAGTATGGCGGTGTGGGAGTGGGACTGCCCCATTCCCACACTGCCAAACCCATGTATAAACCGCTCGCCAGATCAGGAGTTTTCTCCTGTCTGCCGATGGTTCTTTGGCATTCCCAGGGTGGTGCCTATGAAATAGGCACCCCAATGGGAACGTCAAAAGCAGTACCTGCACTGCATAAACTGCTGCAGTCCATGCCGTGCATGTACTGGTGTGCATGCACACAGTGGGGGCACATGGTGAGCCCCCCTGTGTGCATCCACTTGACGTGAGGCACAAGGGGGCCCTACACTTTGTTTCCTCACTGCCACACTTTTCCTTGTGGTCACACTGCCATGAAAAGTGTGGTGTTGAAGAAACTCATAATATGCTTGGCGGGGCCGCAGCGGGGCCTCAATATCACCATGCCACCGCCAAGGATCTCTGATCCCTGGCAGTTGCGGTGGTCCCAATCATAATGTGGCAGTCAGAAGACCGCCACCACTGCAGCCCCGCGAGTTTGGCTGTCCGTGGATTACAAAACTCATGATAAACCACTAAGACAGCTAAGTGAGAGAACATCAAAATGCGCAAGTCTGGCTGGCCGGCTAAAAGAGACATGCACATTTTAAAGCATACAGCTCCCTGCTGCTGTCACTCGGCAGCACTGGCCCAACCCCGTCCTGACACTTAGTTCAAGACGGGTTGTTGAAATATAAAATGGTAATAAATAAATGTTATCAATACAGTCAAATGGAGGAGCCGCCCCTGATATTATCCCCTTTGTGGAGCACAGGAAACAATTTTAATTAACAAGGGTCAGTTCCTTTGCTACCTAAAAGTGCAACACATACTTCAGGGATATGAGACCCTACTAAGTGAAGTGGCGGAGCAGACGCTATTGAATTTAGGCTATTAGTATCCCCGTTACACAAGCACTCAATCTTCCAGATTTATACCATTCTTCTGGCCAACAGCCTACCCTGCTCGACACACTTCGAAGTAAATGGGAACAAGATCTAGGGGTATTGAAGGATGATGCTTGGGGAGAGGTACATCACTGCCCCAGAGAAGTGCTCCAGCTAATACAGATAACAATACTTCATAGGGCATACTTCACCAGGATGCACCTGTTCGCGATGGACAGAATTGGCGACCACCTATGCTTAAGGGGGTGCCGGCAGAGGGGGATTTTGATATACACACTGAGGAGCTGCCCTGCAATAAGGGGTACTGGAAAAAGATAGGTGGCAAGATAGCCCAGGATATTGACTGTAAGCTTGAATTGATGCCCAGCTTGGTGATACTGGGGATTTGAGGCTAACCCACCCTGGATAGGTATTCTTTAAAATCCAGCAACATGGTGCTGATGGTAGCACAGAGAGACATAATCAGATACTGAGGGGCAGCCATGATCCTGAATGTGGCAGACTGGGAGGCAAGTCTGAACAGGTGCATGAGGGTGAAGAAGCTGGTTTATCAGGTGCGTTGTTGCCCATGCAAACTTGAGAAAGTGTGGGCCCCTGGTGGGACATGTGAGGGAGCAAGGAATGAGACTGGCCCTATCTGGGGCAGGATGGTGTAACTGTATCCAGGGGGACCCCCATGCAAAACTGTCTGGGGTGAAGCCAGCTGGGTAGAATATTAAGGGGTTGTGTGCCAGCCGCAGGAGGCGAGGGTGGCGTGGGATTTGGGTGCTTCTGGGTTTTGTTCCTTGTTACTTGACTTGACTTTGCATCCTGCCCTCTGTGCTGTCATGAGCTTAGCCCAGAGGAGACATATATGTATTAAAAGGAAAGTTTGGGCATGGCAAAAGGTTTGTTTTGCCAGGTTGATATTGCAGTTTAAAATTGCCCACTCACAGCTTCAATGGCAGCCTGAGACATGTTTAAAGGGCTACTTAAGTGGGTGGCACAATCAGTGCTGCGGGCCCACCGGTAGCATTTAATTCACAGGCCCTGGACACAGGTAGTGGCACTTTACTAAGGACTTACAAGTACATTTAATATGTCAATTAAGTATAAGCCAATTCTACCATGCTTTAAGGAAAGAGTCAAACATCTTAACACTGGTTATCAGTGGTATAGTGTGCTGATTCCTAAAGCCAGAAAAAACTAAGTCAGCAAACAGGAGAGTTGAAGGCAAAAATGTAGGGGGATATATATACCCATTTTTTTGTTCCACCAGCTCAGTGCACTGTGCCCTGGATTTCTGAGTATTTTGGTTATGGACATATTTTGAGGATTGCCGTCCACAACCTCCTTTTTGGTCAGTTGTGTTTAATCCTACGCTGGGTTGCCTTTTTCCCGATTAACTACGTATTTCTTTTACCCAAAAGGAGGGGCATATATTTCTGCTTCTCAGCATTTCCTATTAAAGTAATAGTCAACATGGTTGGACCTGCTCCTATGGATTAAGGGTAGCCGTTTTTTGCTGTTTGATGTTCTGTAGCTATTGGGTGCCTTTTGAGTACTGGCTGCATGCTAACGCATTGGGTGAGCATTGTACATGTGTATTCATTTAGTTTTCGAATGAAACAGACCGTATTTGTTTTGTATGCGGATGTTCGTATGCTACTAGTCCCAATTCATGTTGCTTTTCTTTTGTCTTAAAGGAGACAATGCGGAAGCACCTACCCTGAAGCAAGGGATACCAGCCAGGGACAAAAACACATCCTGGGCACCTACCCTTGAGTGAGTTATTTCTCTGCTTACAAACTCCTTCTCTTGTTTCCGATTTTCCCCTTCCCCCCTGTGGTTTCCCGCCCACGACTGTTCTCCAGTCAGCGTGGAGGGTTAAGAACTTGGTGAGATGACAGACTATCTCCGTTCCCGTTGTACCTGATCTTCAGGTGAGTGGGACCTTCAACAAACATATCCAAACAAAAGCACACTCCACTATTGTTTTTGTGTTTATTTATTTAATGTTATAATTTTGCAAATCTCAGATAATTGCGTGCGCACAATAAATATTCGAACAACATAATAGATCATCAATTACAACTCCACAGACCGGCTCGGATTTCTCAATATGAGTTAATTTGTATGTGGTTTCATTACCACACATCTCAGTGAAAATAGCAATATCAAAAACTACCTGAGACCCATAACTAATACCAATCACTAATACCAATCACTACTTCGTCCGCCTAAGATGGCGAAGGTGTTGGTCTGATTACTGAGCCCGAGTTCTTACTCAAGGTTATGTGGAGTCCATCATTTTTTTTAAGAGACTATATAAAATAATATATATGCTCATCATTGATCTGTTATGTTATGCCCTGAAAATATGTCATTTCGCTCCATGTAATATTTTAAACATAACATACGGCCTTCAAATCGCGGTAGTATATTCTTGTGGTTATTTCTGCCAAAAGGATACGAACTATTCATTTAGCCAAACATAGGTCCAGTCTGTACATTCTGCATAAGACGATTTTAGAGTAATATGTCTCAGGTATGCTTAGTTCATGTCCTTCTGACAAAAGCAGGCATCATTCACCTCCATTGAGGCGCACAACCTTACATCCACTGCAGCCCTCAATGAAACCTAATCTTATTTCAAGCTAGAGAATCCTTCTTTGCAGACTGCAGTGTAATGGGTGTTAGGTGAAATGACAAAAAGCCTAATCTACAATGCCCAATTTCAGCTTTTTATGTTGTTTAGGTATTAGCATGCGAGCCTGAATCCCATCTGCAACATCATCCCTGACTACATGAAGCCATCTGAAATAGATTGCAGGAAAATCTCATGAGCTACTTCGCTAAAAACAGACGAAATAAAAGAATGCTAAGAGCAACTGAACTGGTTTTCAGTGCTTGACGTTATCAACTTCCTTCCTTCATATCTGTCTGGGAAAAAAAAGAAATGAACTATAATCCACAATGCAATGTTAATTTTAATAAATTGAAACTATAGCATCAAAAACAGCCTTCATAATTTTATAATGCAGCACACTGTGCTTTCACATCCGAGGTACCATTTTGTTTTAGAAACTGTTTTCTCCATGTAGACCCAGGGAAAACTATCCCCACTTGAAGCGCACCCTGAATGTCTGAGCTTCGGAGTTGACGACTCTACCCCCAGATTTTTTCTTTTTTTACATGTGCCACAATTTCATTCCCCTGATCATCCCTTCACATAGGCTTTTATTAAGGGTCAATCTCCGGGGTACAGAGATGTCTGCAACAATACACTCACTCCCTGCACGTTTCTTAGCCATATACAGTTCTTAGATGTTTGTCCCTGGTCCGCAATTGCACGGTACTTCCCTCCCAATCCTCTTCTCACCCTGGGTTGCAAAACCATGTGTACCAGGCACCCATGTCAGCACCCTAATGTCACCTCTGACGCCTTCTCCTGAGACATTTACACTGTCTCATACCAAAATATACTGCTCATCACCTTGATCATCACCACATGATCAGTAAAAACAACACATATGCAAACAAAGAAATGATATAGCATCCACATAGATTTCATTAATAATGTCAATGATAAGGTAATGGTAAGTGATGTCATTTGCGATAACATCTGTGACATCATGCGTTTTTTGTTTATGAGCTTAACATTTTCAGACAAGTTAGGGTTTTCATGGCAGGGGTTTGAGTAATGGCTTGTGTATCTAATTATAGCTGCCCAATTTCATCAGATTTGAGTATGATTTTTAACCATAACATCACAATAAATATGGTGCCTCAATGAAATGTCTGAGGTTTTTAGAAACAATGTGTTATGAGTAGAAGAAACTATAACATGTCCTTATTTTTTTCATTGTATGTTTGGGGGCTTTGATCATCTACTACATCCATCTACTACAGGGGTGTAGTGCAGGTCCCTGCAGCTCGAGTGGTGCAAGGGGGGTCTCAGCCCTTCCGAGTGCCCCTAAACAGCCTATGGCCAATTAATATTTGTGAGATGTAGGAAACGTAGGGTTTCCCCACTGGACCCCTGTCCAGCTTTGGTCCTTCATATGGTCCCCAACATTATTGCAGGCCATTTAGCACCCCTCCTAAATAATATCCTGGACGCAGGATCCTTTCCAAATATCTGGAAAAATCTCTAGTACAGCCCATCTTGAAAAAACCCTCCCATGACCCCACGGAGGTCAACAATTATTAGCCAATCTCCTGTCTGCCATTTCCATCTAAAATTCTTGAAAAAGCTCTTAATGAAGACCTGCTTCCTTTTTTAGAGTCTAACGACAAATTGGACCCCGCACAACATGGATTTCGGCCCTTACACAGTACAGAGTCAGCACTGGATGCAGCCACCAAAGAGGTCCGCATCCAATTAGACGGCGGAGGGAAGGCAATACTGATCCTGCTAGACCTCTCAGCCGCATTCGATATGGGTAATCATCAAATACTCATCCAGCGTCTATCTGAATTAGGGATCACAGGCGAAGCCTCAAACATACTAAGATCTTTTTTAGTGGGCAGAGAACAAACCGTAGTGATAGGAGAACACAAATCACATCACTACGCCCTGCCTTGCTGGGTACCCCAGTGATCCTTGCTATCCCCAACTTTGTTCAATGTCTACGTTACCCCATTGGCCAAACTTATCCGCTCTCACGGTTTTACTGCCATTTGTTATGCAGACGACATGCAAATAGTGGTGTCTCTATCTTCAAAGCCGGAGGACGTGGCAACTAAATTTAACATCTGTATGGTTCATATCATCAGATGGATGCGGGACAATTGTCTACCGACAAAACTGAGGTGGTACTATTCGGTAAGGATACATCTTTCTGGAACACATCTTGGTGGCCAGAAGTAGCCGGGCCTTGTCTATCCCCAGTAAAAAAAGGTAAAAAATCTAGGTGTTACTCTAGATGACCAGCTGTCCTTATTGGACCAGGTTAATTGCATTACATCATCCTGCTTTTTTACGCTGAAGATCCTACGAAAAATCTTACCGTCAATTCCTATGGACCTAAGGAAAACAGTAAATGTTGCTTTGGTGTTATCAAAAATCAATTATTGTAATGCCCTTTAATGTGCAAACAAGATGAATTTATGCAAGCTTCAATTACTGCAAAATGTGGCAGCACGACTACTGCTTAAGATCCCCAAATTCAGCCAAGTATCCCAAAGTATTCAAGACCTGCACTGGCTTCCGGTCCAGGCAAGGGTCCAATTTAAGTCCTTTTGCATTGTGCACAAGACACTTTACGGGGTTGGACCTGCCTATTTCAGCAATCATATCAGATGGCACATCCCTCAACGCAATCTTAGGTCATCGACGGCCTCCCTATTGGTCATTCCTAGGGCGAAGACCATAAAATGGGGTGGCAGAAGTTTTTTCCATTTGGCCTCCAAACTTTGGAATCCTCTGCCTTTTACTCTGAGAAGTCAAGCCAACAGACAGTTGTTTAGGAAATCGCTAAAAACATGTCTGTTTGCATCTCAGCCGTAGTCCCTGCCATTTCCCTCTGCTCAAGATTCAATGACAGCTAGCGCTAAGACGCCTCGGCATACACTCGCTTTACAAAACCTTCATATTTCTTCATCACAAGATTACATTATTTTGAGTTATGCCACTGACTTTCTATCCAGCCAGCTACCACCATGCACAAACTGATGCTTCTGACCCCTAGGAGCACTGCTGTTTGCTGTGCACAGTAAGGAGCTCGAAGTAGGGTATGGCCTTTCTCCTGGCAATGTGCCCAACCTCACATATGCCTTTCTTGGTAACCAACAAGCTTGGTCTAGTTAACATACGTGGGCAAGACTGAGAGTACGTGTGGATGATCTCAAACAGCAAACACTACCTGCTCATGAAAAACTCTAAAACAGATGAGATTAAAAGAAACCAGCTCCAAATAATTAAAACTAAGTTTGCAATTTGAGTGACATGTTAATTAACATAAACATCCTCAAAGTAAGGACTAAATCCCAAAATGAAGGGTTTATGCATCCTATAATTCGCTGACTAGAACTAATATAGTAAGAAGAGGGACTAATACAGTGGCAGCTCCTCGAGGGAGTGCTGAGGGGCGGTGGAGCGGGGCGGGGGAGGGGCTGGGTGGGGGGTAGTAAACTCCGGCATACGTCCGAACGGAGTTAAGTAAATAAATAAATAAACAAGCATTGGCATAGCCAATAGGTCTCGCCTTTGGGACCTTGTAAGTAAAAAAAAAAAACTGAAGTGTAAGACTTCACGTTTACATTTACTGCATCCTAAATACGAAGTAAATGTAAACGTGAAGTCTTATACTTCAGTTTTTTTTTTTTTACTTACAAGGTCCCAAAGGCGAGACCTATTGGCAATGTGGGCACAACTGAAATGAAGATTAAGCATGGCTGGTTCAGCAGTGTGAATAACTACCCAGTCTTCGAAGCATGTTGGACTTAGCAATGCTTGCCCAACTACAGTATGTAGAAGTGTGCAAGATACAGCCGTGAGTGCGCTTGCATCATTGTCTAACTGGAACCATGCAATGCCCAGCAGTGTCGACACACTCGTGGTTTATAGAAAGAAAGTATGGTTCACCACGGTGATAAACTGCACTGAAGGAAGCATGCATTGTCCAGCAAGTGTGGCCACAACCGTGGTTTATAGAAAGAATGCATGGTTCACCACAGCGCTCAAAGAAGCATGCATTGTCCAGCAGTGTGGCCACAACCGTGGTTTATAGAAAGAATGCATGGTTCACCACGGCGCTCAAAGAAGCATGTATTGCCCAGCAGTGTGGCACAAAAGCAAAGTACAATGTACATGAAAGGCGCAGCAGCGTGTGCACGAGGGTACAGTAAATGAAACGTGCTTGCTTTTGTAACGAAAACCAAACACATATTGGGACATACACGGTTCAGTAATGCGTGCGCACATGATTTTGTAGCTCCTGCTGGTTACAGCAGGAATGCCACAGCCAATTGTGTAAGACTGCACCGATCCTAGATGTGTGGGAGACATGTACTGCTTAGTGCCCTATTTCGTTCCTGTGTGTGAGAGGACACAGATTAGGTGCGGGGGATGCTGACCTCTGTGTGTGGGGTGAGGCTGCACCACTCAGCGGAGCACGGCGTCGGTTTGGTTGTTAGAAAGCATACACTGCTGTGCTGCCAGTTCGCTGACCCCCGCGCAAGACTCTACTCAGCACTCAGACAGCGGCTCTAACAGAGCAGAGAGGGCGCTGCACGCCCTCAAGGCAGTAAGCGCCTTTTAACTCTAAAACGTGACATTCAGACACACCACGAGCAAGACCTATCCCCTAAACACATGGTCTTTGAGAGTGCAAGTCCCAGTGCCGTGTCCGTGCTCTGCCATATGCACATGCAGACCCCGGTGCAGAGTGCGGCAGTTACCTGGCTGGTGTCGGTGTGGGGGCTCCCACAAAGCTCAGCATGTAGAGGGGGCCCAGGCGCTGCAGCAGGGCTGCTGCGGTCAGCTTAGAGCGTGTGCCTCCTCTCCCCGGCTCACTCATAAACGGAGGGCACGCGCACAGCATGCGCGCGGTCTACCCCAGCTTATTGTTTTGCGGATTAGCGGATGCTCCGGTGAATCCAGTCACACACGGGAGGGGGCGTACAAGCCGGGTGAGAATGGGAACAAGAAGCCTACCTGATAGACTACGACCACATTTAGGGATGTACAGCCACTCGTGTTTCGAAGAAAACGAACAGTAAACACACAGCGTGCTTGCTTCTAGCCGAGGCGGCGTTACACAAACGAGCGCGGCCGCGAAGGAATGTCAGGAATGCAGCTCGCATCCGGCCGCGCTACTGCTCGCTCCTGAGCACCCTAGGCCAGGGGACAGAGAAGACGGGACATGCACCCGCCTTGGACCAATTGCGTGCTGTCTTTCTTTGAAAGACGCATGCAAAGGCCAATTGCGGGTTAATAAAAAAAAAAGCACACGCACGAGCGTGGGTTCAGAGTTCAAAAGCCCTTACTAAATGCCTCGCAGAGCAGCGCATGCGCGCTGGCTCAGGCGAGACCTAATAAAACGAATTACATTGCGCGCGCTGCATCGACGATTTGACGTTGCAGTGCGCAATGTAATTAGTTTTATTTATTTATTTACTTAACTCCGTTCGGCCGTATGCCGGAGTTTACTACCCCCCCACCCAGCCCCTCCCCCGCCTCACCACCCCGCAGCACTCCCTCGAGGAGCCGCCACTGGACTAATACTACAAGGGGCTGAAGATGGTTCAACAAACATCTCCCACCGCGCTTATTGGTCTTTTTGCAGTCTAGGTTCAACCGTACGAAAATTAGAGGTGTGCGCATAATGTCTTTCAAACTTCCTGATTTCACCCTTCGTGTACCATTCTGCAAGTTTACATTTTGCAGAGATTTTTAATTTACAATGGCATGGTAGAAGAGTGGAGCGCTGTTTTCAGTGAATTAAATTGTCTGGAGAAACATTTTTTGTATTTATGCAGAAGTCCCGAAGCAAAAACAAAAAACTTAGTTGTGTTTTAAAGGCAGCATAAAAAGAAAAACTTACATCCTTTTATTGTAGGAGTTAGGGGCAGATGTAGTATTGTAATTCGCAAACCAGGGATGTACATTTTCTACATCAACTGGTATGTGAATAGGAATTAGATTTGTGATGCAACTTACGTACTAATAAGTCACATTGCAAATTGTTCACAAAATGACTGGACTAATAAATGTTAATTGAGAACGTAATCCCCACCAACACCCCCCCCCCTGATTTGCTGTGAATGCAGGGATGAAGGCCTGCGGTGGGTAACTGAACCACAACTCTGGGGCCGATTCCGATCTCGGCCGGTAGGGCTCCGAATCGGATTCGGCTTAACCGGATCCGATTCGGAGCTAAAGGGGCCCGACCGATTCGTACGCGCGTCCGGGTGAGCGAGTACGATGCGAAATCGCTGACCGACTCGTCCGGGCGTCCCGACCGCTCCGACCGACTCGTTCCCGGGTCTAACCGCACAGACCGACTCGCTCGGACTCGACTCGCACCGCGCAATGGAGACGTTCCCCGGCCGGGTAAGTACGATGCGCGCCGCGAGCAGTCCGACTGACACGCGCCGTCCGGCTCGAAAGAGCAGTCGGAGCCGTACTTTGGGGATCCGTGTCGGACCCCCCTGTACGCGTAGCCACGCAAGTCGCACACAGGGGGGACCCATGGGTCCCCCCTACCTGTGCGTGTACGGCGCGAGTCGCTTCGCCGCGTACACGCTGTAGGGGGCGCCCTTGTCCGCCTCGCACCCATTTAGTCAATGGGAGCCCGCGTACGCGTTGTACGACCGGCTCCCATTGACTTCAATGGGAGTCCGACCGACTCGAATCCGATGGCATACGTGCGCATCGTACTCGTTCGGTCGGGCTGCACGGGTCCGATTCGGTCGGAAATCTCTCCGGGTCCGGCTCGGTCGGAGAGATTTCCAGCCCGAATCGGAATCGGCCCCTCTGTGTTTGTATTCCCAAACAGGAAACATATTTTTGAAGCAGCCATGTGCATTAAAGGGAAAGATTCTTTATATGTAAAGTTTTAATGTAAGCATGTGAAAAATCCTTTTTATTTTTCATTTTGTGGCATATGATTGCAATAAAAAATACAAGTATTAACCACATGTTTGCCATTTAGGAGCACATCTGGAGAGAAGGCACTGGCACCTGGACAACTGCAAATCCTAAAGAAGAACCTATTCCAAGACAGCCACTCCCAGTGGCGGCTCGCAGAGGGAGTGCTGCGGGGTGGTGGGGTGGGGGAGGGGAGAGGGAGGGTGGGGAGGGTAGTGGACTCAGACATACGACGGAACGGACTAAAGTAAGTAAATAAATAAATAAAACTATTTACCTTGCGCGCGCTGCATCGCCAACTCGGCGATGCAGCGCACGCAAGGTAAATATTTACTTACTTTAGTCCATTCTATCGTATGTCCGAGTCCACTACCCCCCACCCTGCCCCTCCCCCGCCCAACCCCACCGCCCCGCAGCACTCCCTCTGCGAGCCGCCACTGGCCACTCCTTTGTAAATCAGTTACCACCCCATTTCAGAGATCAGTAACGTATCAATTGTTTGTGAAATCAATTGTGATTGTGATTAAAACCGTTCACACATGCCACTGCAAATTGCAAACCCTGTGTTTTTGTGAATCACAAACTTTGGGGCCACAAAACACCTTTTTTGTTGCCAAATGCAACAGGCTTATACTGCGACGGCCTGCGGCACATTTGAACAGTGCCATGTTTTATCTTACATCCACTGAAATAAGCTCTGAAATGGACTGACATGCAACTAGCGTGGTGTTTGAAAAGTAGACAAAATAAATATTTTTTCCCTTGAATTTAAATTGGTATAATTTGATATCTATTATTATTATTATTATTAAATTAAATTTATAAGGCGCACAGCTACCCGGAGGTTTCCCGGCGCACAGGACAGATTGCAGACAAATCGGACAAGCTTTTTACTGATTGAAAAGCCAGGTCTTCAGGCCTTTGCGGAAGCTTTTATGGCTAATTTTCTGGCGAAGTGGGGAAGGTAGTGAGTTCCACAACATTGGGGCCAGGTACGAGAAGGAGCGTCCGCCCATACGTGAACGTTTAAATCTAGGAACTATGAAGTTAGCTTGGGATGCGGAGCGAAGTAGACGGGGCGGAAGATATGTCTGGGCTAGGGAGCATAGGTAATGGGGTGCTGTACCTAGCTTAATCTTATGCATATAGCATAAGGCCTTAAATTTCGTCCGTTGCTCGACCCTGAGCCAATGGAGATCACGCAAAGAGCCTGTGATGGAGGATGTTTTCGGTACCTGACGAAGTAGCCTGGCCGCAGAATTCTGCACCACCTGCAGCTTGCGTACTAATTCCCTATTTGCTCCTAGATAAAGGACGTTGCCATAATCAAGCCTCGACATGATTAGGGCCTGGATGACTGTTCTTTGAGTAGATTCAGGCATCATCCATAATATCTTATGGAGCCATTTGAGAATAGTGAAGCAAATAGAAGTGGTCTTCGCTACTTGCTGTTTCATAGTCAGCTGATCGTCAATCACTATGCCCAAATTACGTACAGTTTGTACCGGTTTAGGAAGTTCACCCATTTCAGGCAGCCAGTGATGCGGGCCCCACAGATCTTTATCCTTCCCCATGATCAAAATCTCCGTTTTTCCTCCATTTAGCTTTAACCAGTTAGTGTGCATCCAGTTGGCGATTTTATACAGCCCTAACTGTACGGATGAAACACTGGATTTGTCATTGGCGGATAGTGAAAAGAGAAGCTGGGTGTCATCTGCATAAGAGAAGATTGACAACCCAGCCTCTTCCGCGATGGTAGCTAAAGGGCTGACGTAAAGATTGAATAGCATAGGACTAAGTATCGATCCCTGAGGCACTCCATGAGGAGATGCATAGGTCTTGGAGCAAGCCGATGGAGAGAAGACCTGAAAAGTCCTGTTGGTGAGGAAGTTTTTAATCCACTCCAAAGCTGATCCAACAATTCCCAGGGACTGGAGAGCTTTTAGAAGAGTAGGATGAGATACCGTGTCAAAGGCGGTACTCAGATCTAATAGAATGAGTGCCACCGTTTCCCCTTTATCCAGAAGCAGGCGTATTGTTTCGGTAACTCCTAAGAGAGTAGACTCTGTGGAGTAACTGGCTCTAAAGCCTGATTGGGACCCGTGTAAGATGTTATTGGATTCCACAAACCATGTAAGCTGTTGATCCACGTGTTTTACTAGGATCTTAGAAAAAACAGGGAGTAGGGAAATTGGGCGGAAGTTGGAAGGCTCAGCTGGATCCGCATTTGGTTTCTTCAAAAGAGCAAGAACCATTGCGTGTTTCCATTCTGCAGGTAAAGTGGCTTCCCTCAGTGAGGCATTAAGTAGATCCATGATGATCCTCAATGAAGAGGAATTAAGTTTTTGAAGAATATTGACTGGAAGTGGGTCATTAGGGGAGCCTGATTTAAGACTATTTAAAATGGAACTGAAAGATAAAGGGTCTAAGTGTTGCCAGTTTGTTACTTTCATGGTAGACGCCGAGTCCGAGAACCCGACTGGGCTGTTACAGTCAGAAGTGGGGGATGGATTCATTAAGTGCTGTACCATTTTAGTAGTTGCCGACTCAAGCGCTGCATGGATCTTTTCTACTTTTTCGATGAAGAACTTCGCCACAATTTCACAGTGTGCTTCATCAAGTGTCGGGGGTACCAGTTGACAGGTTGCTCCCGAGAGATCCCCAACTAATTTAAACAAGACTTTTACATTATTTTGTGCTGATGTGATAGTTTTGTTCACATATTCCGCACGCGCTGCTTTACATAGGGCATTATATTCTCTTTTAGCAGTTTTATAACACTGCTTGGATTCTAAGGCATAATCCTTCCTCCAACATCTTTCTAAAGCCTTACATTTTGTTTTTTCAATTGTATATCTAGGTGTATATATACTTAATGACTTGTATTCTTCTTTTGAGGCGATGTTCACGTTTTCAAGAAGGTTGTAATAAAATGCAGCTTAAGTAGCCTGGTATTTCACTTTTACATTAGGCAGTGGCATCTATTAACGTTATAGTATGTGCTTAAGCGCATCCGCCTGCTGCTCATCATAGCTACTTGAAACTAGACCACCTTTCTTTAATGAGTATAAAGAAACACAATAGCATCTAATGCTACTAGAAAATTGATGTGTTGACAACTCAAATGGAAATGACAGACGGGTAGGATTTTATACTTTTCGCCTAAGGTTTTTTAGTCTCAGTCGCTGTGATGCAAGCCAGACATCTTCAATTTGAGCACCCATCGTCAGTTGCTCGCCAAAGTGAAAATTCCACCGTGGTTTGCTAACTATGGTAGCAGAACTCCTTTTTTGTTTTTCTACCTCAATTAATATGTTCCTATAAATTAAATTGAGATCAGAATTCGGATTTCAATTCTTTTGCTAGAATGAGGGAGAGTGGAGTACAATATAGATGTCTATACATTCTCATATATAGGCTTTGTCCTCTCTGCCAGTAGTGGAGAGGGGAGAACGGAAATCATTTCACTTACTGTCTTAGATGCTGGCCTTGAGCTCTCAATGCTTTAAGAGCGACTTGCGATGAGCATAGTTCAATGTATTGCCCATATTCGCTTAAACGTTATATTCCAGATTTCACCAGTTTCTCACTGCATAATGAATCGTGCACTTCGAATTGCATTCTGGTAGTTTTTCAAGTTTTTGAGATCCCATTAATCTTGCTAACCTTACCCTTTAAAACATTGTGACCAATTATGGTCATTAAGAACAGACATATTTGAGAGATAGAGAGAACGAGAGAGAAAAGCATAATTCAGGAATACACACACACACACATATATATTATTTTTTTATTTTTTTCCTACTGTAAAAAACAAAGGTTAAATTGACGTTATTGTTGGGATTTGTAATTTTTCTAAGGAATTCCAATTATATCTTACTTTACATTAAAAAAAAAACCTTAGAAGTTCAGTGAAAAAAAACAGAGGTTAATGTAAAGTTATAGATAGATGAAAATTTCAGTGACAATGTAACATTTTAAACAAAAAAAAAGCCACTGAAATTCACCAGTTATAGCTATTTCTAGTAAATCTAACTTGTGCTCTAAAGTAACTGAAACTTGCGCCCCTGCCATGCAGTGTTGTCATCAATGATGTCTTTTCAGATGTTGCAGTGAATGTTATCAATGATGTGATAGAACATGTCATGAGTGATTCAATATGTAAGTTAACTAGCACTAGTACATGATGAGGGCATGGACTCAATTAGGGGTCATCAGGGGTTGCAACTGTGATCCCTGGCCATTTGACAGTCTTGGAAAGAGCTCTGGTGGCATAAAATCAGCTGCAGTGTGAGCAGCGCTTGATTGCACTGCTGTGCTGAAGCTTTGCCTTCAGAGACATCATTAAGGCGTGCCAGCTGGGTCTGAGTGGGTTAATGAACTTGTCTCACTCATTGCCATGGTGACCCCAGGCCGGGACAGTGGGCACAGTCCTTGATTTTATAGTTGTATGTATCTGCTGCGGGCCTGGACCAGGAAGCTGAGAGAATGAGCACGAAGCGCGTGCAGCATGGCTTGGCAGGATTGGACAGTGACTAGCTACATGTGCTGCAGCTAGCAGCACAAGTGTGTATGTGCAAGGGCACATCTGGTGCACCCTACACTAGCTGAGGACATGGTGGCTGGTGCGGTATGTGTACCACCGTATTTGGGATCACCAACCGGGTCCCAGGGCCATCAATCTGGTAGCGTGAAAGCACTACTAATGATGACGGCCCTGGTAAAAATTATTGACCAGCCCCTTGCGACAGTAAAAGCTGCACTGACACGCATGGCCTCTGAGTTAAGTTGGACTTGTGCCTGCTGCGAGGGTGCTGGGTGTGAAAACTCTAGAGGGACTGACTAGAATCAATGCAAGTTCAGGACCGGGCTGTGAGTGACTTGCATCACTTAATTGTCACTCTCTGACTGAGTCGGACAGTCGGTTTACGACAGGGCAGGTGAGGTCGTGTGAGAGTGAGACTGACTGAGTCGTCACATCGACTCCACTAGATTCTCGACTCTCTGACTCTCCTTATGGTGGTGCCTGTCATTGTGACTCCTGTGAGCTGCGGGCCCTGAGCAAACCTCTAACAGAAGCAACAAGTAAAGTAAGATAAGATTATCTGTTTTTGGCGTTGACACAAGATTTTCATATGCCCTGTAAAACTTCAGAAATGATTGTTAACCAGCACACATTTCAGGGTTAACCCTTCTAGCGATCTAGCCATCGTTTAGGTAATGTGAATAGCACATTAATTGCCATTTTTTATGTTGAACACTGCATCCGTGTAGCCACAGCATGCACACGCCGGTCAGTGAGTGCTGGTGGATTGGCCAGCAAGACATTGTCTGTTTTGAACACCACCAAGGCCGGAATGGCCGTACTTGGCATTGGGCGATAGGCGGGCATTTCCCTGAAAGGCTGGGGGGCAGGTTTTGTAAGTGGGACCAGTTTTGTAGCAGTGCAGCACTTTTAAAATCACTGCAAAGTTCCTTGTATATTCAGCAGTTTTCAGGCAACAATAAAGAGTGTCAAGTTAACTGTGGTGATTCATTAATGTACCTGCTGGAGAGAGTGGGGAGTTTTGACTAGTGGTAGTTTTCACTTATCTAAGGAAGCACAGAGTGTTAATATGCCTGTTGCAAAGAACGTGTACCATGCATATCAAAGAACAATATTTTAAGTGGCTAGTGCTTTAATCACAGAGATTCTTTTACTACTGTGCAGTTCATAAGTTTCATTCATAATCTAACACAGTGAACTATGAACTTCTATCTAAGAGCTGCATGCACGCTGCACGGTACAGTTTAGAAAGTTATGTTTTTTCTCATTCTTTCTATCCTGAAATTGCTAAGAAAGGTTTGTTTGGGGAGAAATAAATTCTAATTATTAAAGTCAACCCTAACCACTGTGTTATGATCTGATCCTGACTTTGTGCTTCTCCAGACCAAGCACTCTTAAAAGTGCCTACCAGTAGGTTTGCCATGTGAATCTTACACCTTGTAATCTCCTTTGGCTTATGTAACATTTTCTTAGCAATGATTTACACAGGTATGATTCATTCCCCCTGCATGTGTGAGTGATGGATTTTGAAAATGTGTAAAGTATTGGTTTCAGCGCAGTGATTAATGTAGTCATTTTTAAATGCGAACTGTAACATCTGAATTTGTAAAGGAAGCATTCATGCCTTTGGGCATTCTGGCTGTTAGATAAGATGTTTGTTGCTGGTTAGGTATGCTAATGGAGAACAAGCATGTTATTTATCAACACAATACCTGTACCAGTGATATGCATGTTTTCTGTAGAAGAAATTAATGAAAGTAAACCTGGAAAGGTGCAGTGGCCACAGGTTTAGTAGTATGTATAACATGTCATGGAAGGAAAGGTTGCTGGGAGAACTTGACCTTCATTAAATAGCACTGTTATCTACGTTCCAAGACTGAGATTTAATTACATGGTACTTATAGTTTCTAAAACAAATGATAAAGTGAACTTGTTTTGAACATTACAAGCCCATCAACCATCCCATTTTATGAGTTATTTCATATTGATAATGGCTTATTTCAACATAACTAGCATATTTTCCATTGTTGTACACTATTTGATAAGTTCTTAATCAATGCTACATTATATTAATTGTATATCTGAACATACTACCTGAAACAATGTCTGTAGCTGCATTTTCAATATGATTTGAAGTATGTCTGTTTACAAGGTACTTCTTTCGTATCTGTAGAGATTTTGCAGCCTCTGTGTGTGATGTAAGTAACCATAAGTTAAATGCACCACTTCCTGTGATAGCACCAAGCCAAAGGTCATGCAATGTTGGTTCCTTTGATTTCATGGGGTAGTAGGTCACAGCTGTGATGTCATTAGGTCAAATGCCTTGCAATGTCTCTTCCAGTGACATCATCAGAGTAGGTCAAAGAGCAGATGATCTCACTTCCTGTGATGTCACCAGGTCAACGTTTGTGTGATGTTACTTCCTGTGACATCACATGGAGGTCACATGGCATGTGATGTCACTTATGCTACTCCTAGCGTTTTGATGAATCAACGTCCATTGGTGAGGACGCAAGCTATAGTTACTTTCGAGCACTTCCAGTGGAAACGCAAACCTAACTATACCTACCCACTGGTGAGGCAGGGAGACTGGGAGACAGAGAGAAAACGATAATGAAGCATTGGAGAGGAAGGAAGAGAAAAGTGTTTAAGAACTGTAAATCAGTGACTGAGATGGAGAAAGAACAAGAGAGAGAAAGAGTGAAACGGAGAGGCCTAATCAGAGAAAGAATGAGAAAAATTGAATAAGAGAGCGAGGTAATGAACATATGGAGGGCTATTTTATTCCACATGTTGGTACTGGAGTACTGTGTTTTCAATATTCTCACTGAGTCGTGCTTCTCTCATTATCAATCCAGAATGGCGCACCTCTTTTAATACTTTACCCATGTAGATTCAAATACTAGTGCAAACAAACTGACTACTTATTATAAAGTGCACATACTCAAACCTCAGAACATGTTTGGAATGCCATTGGTGTGACATTTTACAGCGAGCGTGTTTATCTCATAGGACTCCTCAGGTTCGAACAAACATGACATTCCACATCTGAAAAAGATCGAGTAACCAAATGTCTGGTCAATGAATGCGCGTACATTCCCACAGTGAAACCATGCGTGCACTTATTCAGCTTTATTAAAAACCTGCTGGTCATTGATGTGACACCTGCCACTAATACAAGGCTCCAGTCTCAGGCGTTTGTAGGTTTATAATTAGTTGGTATTGAATTTCCTTGAAGTAAACATCAAGATCGGTTGGCTTGAAAGGTAAGTATTGACAACACAAAGCAAGAATCAATACACTTCTTGAGGGACAAGAATCTTGATCTTCATTGAAACAGATGCGGATGGCTGTCTCATTACCTAGCATTTAAATTACTGGCAGGAATTATCCAAGTGGATGCATTGAGTAGATGTACAACATTTCTGCTCTACAAGCGCACCTGCTGCTACCTCTGGTGAACATAATTCATACGTAAAACTATTCAAATAAAAGTGGAGATCTAAGCTACGAGTGTGTTACATTTATTGTGTTTTTATAGACCTTTACAGGTTTTATTTTAGTAGCGACAAGTCAATGTGCTCAGTGTAGTGTCTTGAGAGCTAAAGATGATGGGAGCCTTTCGGTTCCTGGCGGACTAAGTAGAACAGTGACGTAAGTGCGTGAGTGTGGATGGTGATATTCATGACGTAGAATGTGCCATTAATGGTTACACGCTGAGGAATAAAGATGTGTAATACCAAACTATGCGTGTGGCGTGATCATTTGCTGGGGTAGGATGCTACATCTGGCGACAAGATAGGGGATTATGCAAATCCCGTAACCCGAAGAACCGACAGTACGCTCCCGGAGAGTTTGTCGTGGTTCAGCAAATGGCTCGTGCGTGCCACATATGACTCAGTCTAAGTGAAAATTGATGGTTGGAATCTGTGGAGTCAAAGCTACACTCCAGCCAGTAGTAGGTCTGTGAAGAAAGTGAAGGCCTTACAGAAAGTTTGTTTGTCGTCGGATAGAAATTTGCTTGATAAAGTTGAGAGAAGAGGTACTGCGCCACAATGTGACACACAGCTATCATTTATTCAATAAAACAATGCTAAAGGCAGCGACAACCAGGTAATAATAATAATTATTTGATTTGTACAGTGCTTGGTTATTCCTAATGGAGTGTCCCTGCACTAGGAGTGCCCTACCAGCTTACAATCAAAATGGACTAAAAAAGACAACAAACCAGAAACTGTAGAGGCCGCTCCAGACAGAGTCAAAACCTAACTCAAGCCATGCCATTTTAGGGCAACTGAAATAGCCAGGTTTTAAGCTTCTTATGGAAGGTTGTTTCAGAGGATTCCATCCTAAGGTGTAGAGGTAAGGTGCTCCACACTTTCAAAGCTTGAAGGCCAAAAGAACAGCCACCCATCCAGGTTCTTTTCACAAGAGGGTAACCCCGGGCAGGGACCTCCGCTCCGCCCGTGGAGTGTGCGGAGATTTGCCTACTCCGTGTTCCGCGGAGAATGCGTAGTAGGCAAATCTCCACACACTCCGCGGCGGAGCGGAGTTTGCAACCCCCGCCCCCCCTATTAACAATTGCTTAAAACTGAAATAAAACTACTTTTAAAGTAAATAAAAACCACTTACCTTGGCTGCGGCGTGCCGGCTGCTCTCCTCCTCTTCATCGTTGTCGCTAAGGAAACTGCGCATGCGCCTGCGCATTCCTCACGAGAAATGCGCGGGTGCACGCGCATGCGCAGTTTCCCCAGAGACGGCGATGAAGAGGAGGAGAGCAGCCCGGGGACGCCGCAGCCAAGGTAAGTGGTTTTTATTTAGTTTAAAAGTAGTTTTATTTCAGTTTTAAGCAATTGTTAATAGGGGGGGTGGGAGGCGGGTGGCGTAGCGGAGCTCCACGGAGTTCCATGGAGTTTGTTCTCAACTCCGTGGCCCTCCACGTAGCCCCGCTATGCCTGCTACACCCGGGGTTACAAGAGGGACCGTAGCCAACCTGGCGCCAGTCAATCTAAGACTGTGGCAGGGCTGGTAAGGTTTCACCAGGAAAGACAGATACCAAGGACCCCTGCCATTAAAGATTTTATGGCATAGGCACATAACTTTAAAATAGATTATTGTATTCATTGGAAGCAAATGCAATTTGGCAAGGGCATGGCCCGAGGGTGTAAGTCTAGGAAGACTTAACAATAAACGTGCTGCCATGTTTTGCACTCTCTGCACATTTTGCAATCTACCCCATGAGGCACCGATGTAGAGAATGTTCCAATAGTTCAATTGAGATGTCACCAATGCCTGGACTATAGTTTTACTGGTGGCTGTAGGGAGGAGATCCATGATCTTCGATAAATTAAGTTTTCAGGATGCTAAAGCATTTTCCTGCCTCATAGGTTATCTGACTGTCAAAGGCCAAGTTGGAGTCAAACCAGACACCTAAGTTCTTTACTTTTGGTTTAGGGACTGGAGCGGAGGCTAATGCATCAGGCCACCAAGCGGTGGACCAGATAAGAGGGTTTTACCAACAATAAGTCCTCTGTTTTATTAGCATTAAGCATGTGGCAGCTCCTGTTCATCCAGTCTGCCAGTTCCAACAAGCAAGATCTGACTTTGGCAGCCGCGCCTTCCTCCTCCTGGGAAAGGGTGACAATAAGTTATGTGTCTTTGGCATAAAACACCGTGGTAACATTGTGTCACTCGATGATCTCTGCCCGAGGGCACATGTACAGATTGAACAGAGTGGGGCTCAGCGTGGAGACCTGAGGCACCCCCTGCGGCAGAGACAATATATCCAAGGAGAAGGGCCTTTGGCCTACCTGAAAGATGCAGTTTTGGAGGAAGGAGGCCAACCACCCCAGAGCTGTGTCCTGAGACTGCAATTCCATAGCCGCTGTAACAGAAAGCCATGGGACACAGTGTCAAACACAGCGCTGCAGTTCAACATTATTAGTGCTTCTGTCTGACCCCGATCTGCAGTCTGAGAGATTCAGAAGCTAACAATTGTGTTGACTCAGTGGAATGTTGGGCCTGAAGCCCTGACTGGGTCGCATGTAACAGATTGTTAGTCTCTATAAAATTTGTTAGTTGACTGTTAACATGCTTTTCAGCCACTTTTGCAAAAAAAGGAAGTAGCAAGATTTGTCTGAAATTTTCAGGCAATGCCAAATCTAGAAATGTTTTTTTTAAGAAAGGGTACGACAATAGCATGCTTCCATCTCATAGGTTGTTGACCTGTAATGAGTGAGGTAGTAATCAGGCTACGCAAGTGAGATAGAAAAGATTACATTCCCTGAGGCAGAATTTTGGGGAATCGGGTCCATAGGCGACCTAGATTTGACCTTAGTGAAGAGCATCCAAAGCTAATATAGGGAGGGAGCGATAAAACCGGAGAGAACACCCCCAGAGGCTGCAGCATCAAACCAGGCCTCCAGGCACAGAAAGTCCCTAGTAGCCTTAGGAAACGAGTCATAGATTTTTGAGACTTTGTCAAAGAAGAAGCGAGCAATCGAATTGCAACTACCAGGAGATGGAGTGTTCTGGACAGAAACTCGTTCCAGTGATGACAGTGACTTGACAATTGAGAAGAGTTCTCTTGAAGAATTGGATGATGACTCAATCTTCTGCGCATAGAATTGTCTCTGTGTGCTGCGTACTTGCTTATGTTAATTTTTAAGCACCGCATTATAACTGGCTTTACTAGTGACACTCTTTACACCATAAACGTTCTAAGCATTTACAGGACTTCTTCAGCAATGACAGTTTCTCATTGAACAATTGCACAGATGGCTTGACACCGGTCTCCTGAAACTTTAACATTGGTGCAATCCTATCAAGAGCCCCAGTTATCCAGTTTCCTAAGTGCTAGTTAACTGCATCAATGGCCTCACTTACAGCAGGTTCATTAAGCGTAGTGCTTTGATGAAGGACCTAGGAGAGATCTTTGCCCATTTATGAGTTTTACATGACACCCTTTCTTTACAGATGGGAACTGACCTCGTCAGTGGAAACTGAAATGGAATATTATAATGGTCCGACCAAATGACCGGAATGGGATCCCTGACTATCATCGCAGCAGAATTAGAAAAAATGGGTCCAGGGTACGACCAAAGATATGGGTGGGACATGAACTCGCTGCGAGATCTGGAGAGTCCCTAAGTCCTTAATAAGGGTAGAGGCCAGGGGGCATGTTCCATCCTCAAAGTAAAGCTGAGATCACCTAAAACTAGCAAGTTATTGTAGCATAGTGAGAAAGAAGGTAACAGATCTGCCAGAGAAGAAATAAAATTGGAGGCTGGTCCAGGAGGACAATATATTAAGAAACCAGCCAGCGTACAATTGTAATGGATGGTTTGTTTAAAAATAATGGTGATTCTGCCTCCTCTCTGGGAGGCACAGTCTCATCTAACTATGCCATAGGCATGTGGAATAAAATTTAAAATATCTGGAGCAGAAGTGTCCGTAAGGCTGGTTTCGAATAGAAATAACACGTTGATTTGTTGTTCTAAAAGAAAGTAAAAAATCTCAATGTTGTGCCTGGGCAGAGAGTGACAATTCATTGAGTTGCAGCAAACCATCTGGGGAGCAAAAACATTTAACTCCTCGGTAGGAGACCTTGCAGGCAAGCCCCCTAGGGTGAAGCCACACTTACCACAGCTAACCGGTACATTAGAAACATCAATAGAGTGACGACACCCCACAGCCACAATGGTGGCAAGTTGTAGAAGTTGTAGAATTTCATGGGCCGAATACCGTCTAGCATGGGGGCCTGGACGGGCAGGGGTCCTGGCCCCTGCCCCGTACGGGCGCAGATGGGCTTGCTTTGGTGCACCCACTGTGCAGGTTCATGCATCGGCCATAGCTAAATAGCCCACCTCCAAGGAGTGTGGCTCTGATGTGTAAGGAGGCAGGCTGGGCAAAAGAACATGAACCAGAGCCCAGCAGCCCCGGGTGAATGGGTACAGAGAAGCGCTAGAAGCCGTGCTAGCCAAGTGCAAGGAAGCACTAAAAGCAGAGACATTTCTGACATCAAGAAATGCTAAAGGCAGTGACAACCAGGTACGGAAAGCAACAGCGAGGTGCAAGAGAATGATGTGAGCAGATGCAGGTGAATGCAGAAAAACAATAGAAGTTACAATAAACAGACATTAAGAATTTGATCATGATTGCCTAGACCTCAGTAAAGAGAGTCATCTGACCTTAGCACCAGATGTCGCCACCCAAGCAGAAGCACGAGGGTTGCGCTTACTAGGCTGGTGAATTCCATTGGAATGACTGAAAGGCCAAGAGTGGCATTTGGATTGGCAACATTTTTCAATAGCTGCTGAAAGGAGTGAAAAATATGGCGCCGCTGCCTTCTTGATACCGCAAGAAAGCAAAATATTGGCGACAGATGGACTACCTGGGTCGAAACTTTCGATGATTTTATTTATGCTCTGAAAGAAGCAAATAACAAAAAGATCTTTAAATATCTAAAGAATTTCGCAGTTGACGGAGTAAAATAAGTGATAAAGAAAAGACTATGGAAGGTACACTTTTAGTCAGGAAAGGCAAAGAGCTGGTGAAACAATGAATGAGTTTGTAGAAAGACTTGTTTCACTCATAAAGCATTGCAAGTTCAATGAATTTAACAATGAAGAGGCTATGCATCTCAGATTAATCAATGATAGCCTCTCTGATTTCTTCAGACAACGGATGCTGAAAAAGACACTCAGCTTGGAGTGAGTACTCATAGCTGCCAGAGCAGAGGAGAGAGCTGGCAGACAGGCAGCTAACATCAATGAATCAGCACTGAGTGTGAAAAGCAAGTTGAAACACAAGGCAGAGGGCCACAAAGTAATTTCTCCAAAGAAAAAGAAGTTGTTTTTCTGCATGAGGGTAGATGTACCACTACTGGACAGGTATGCAAAGGCTATGGGAAAGGGAACCATTTAGTAACAGTCTACAAAGCTAGGAAAAGATCAAGTGCATCACATTGAGAAAACAAAATGGAGGCAAGATCAAGTGTGTCAGATAGATAAAACAAAAGGATGCCAGAATGTTCCAGATGCAACGTTCTACACACGCCCACAAGGCAAAGCGGCAACATCAGTTGAGACAAGTAGAAACTGACTGACATTCATTGTCATCAAATTCTTTGTCTAAAGTTCATCACCACTATTGTCGAGAGAAAGTCAGGAAGATAGGTGTGCGATATTAATGTTGACTGCTGGACGACGTGCAAATGTAGGATTAGCTTCTTGCAAGGAAGAATGTTGGTCAAAGCTAGGTTGACAGGTGAAAGTGCGAAATTTATTTTGACACTGTCCCAAGAGCACACTGAAAGCGAATGGGTGATTCATACCTTTTACTACAGACAGTGGCATGTCGAGAAACATTATGCCGGTGTAAGAGTACAATGCACTATCTCCAGTGCCCAGTTTAACTCTGTTGGCCGAATATGAATTTACCTTGGAAAAAAATAAAGACAAAAGACGTTTGGCAAAACAGGAACAGTTGGTTTAATCAAACACTACAGCCGGGAGAGTAGCATACAGAAACAGGTCTGAAGACTGACTCAAAGTACAATTGTTTTGAATTCCTTTTTATACATTTCTTGTTGTTTTCGGCCATGTGCGTTTTATTGGGGCCAATCTCCCAGGACCATTGTGGTGTTGCTGCCTATCTGTGGGACTAATCAGGATTTTTCCTGTTCGCGTGTTTGTCCTGCTGGTTACGTCCCACCCCATCTGTGATCTGTCAATCATTAGCCCCAGGGCTAGGGCGCAGGGCCTGCCTTACCACATATTTTTGACTTGGGGTTGATCGAGAGGTCTTATCGGGGAATTTCAACAACAGTGATTCGATTTCGTTTTTGTACATACACGTATCTTTGCGTACATTGACATCAATATTAACAACTCCATCGAAAACCAAAGTAAATACTTGGGCTGCTTCGATGCCACTGCAAATTCAAGGTTCATTCATAGCCACTGTGAAGCATAAACATACGAAAGAACAAGTGCCAATTCATGATTTGCCAGGCACTTCATTGAGTGCATGTTTATTCATTTCAGTACTGTTTCTGATATGGGGATGATTTCGGTAAACTGCAATGTCAATGCCTGTCATGAGATAGTGAATCAGTTTCCGTCTTTGTGTCATGGACTTAATTCCATGAAAGTGCAACTTTCACATAAATTAGGACATCTGTCCTGTTGCCCAACGACATCAGCGAATTGCATTCCATTTACAAGAGGCTGTTGAGAAAGAACTTGATTCCTTAATAAAGCATGACATCATTGAGCGATCCACTGGTCCGACACCATGGGTATCACCCATAGTGGTAGTGCTGAAAAAGGATAGTGGATGAGCAATGCGCATTTGCGTTGACATGCACCAATTGAACAAGGCGATTCAAAGAAAATGACATCCAGGTATGTACATTGCTGAAATGATAACGCAGCTGATAGAGCTAAAGAATTTTCCTGCCTTGATTTGAACAAAGGGTATCACCAACTCACCTGGAAGAGAATTACATGAATATTACTACCTTTACGAGCCATGTTGTCTTATTTAGATGCAAAAGGATAAGTTTCAGAATGTTATCAGCTGCCAAACTTTTTCAGGATGTCATTCATCGCATAAAACAGTCAGTCACAAATGCTTTCAATTACATTGATGACATACTCATTTTTTAAGCCACACAAAAGGAGCATGATAAAGCTCTTCCACAAGCGTATCATCTACTTGTACAAGCCTTGTCATCCCTTCTACCCCACAAGATGTAACTATGCTGAGATCTTTCCTTGGTATGGTCAGTTACTGTTCAAGGTATATACGTGATTTTGCCACTGAAAGTGCCGCATTGAGAGACTTAATGAAATGAAATGCCCTATTTCAGTGGTCAAGTGAATGTGAACAAAGCTTCAAGAGAATCAAGCATGCAATTGAGAACACCACTGAAATGGCATATTTTGATCTGAAATTGTGGACGGAGGTTAATGTTGATGTGATCCCAGTGGGGTTGGGTGTTATCCTTGCCCACCACACTGGACATTCTAGTGCCTCAAGACACATTGTAGCTTATGCTAGCTGAAGTTTGTCAATGACAGAACGTGCTTATTCACAACCAAAAAAAGAAAGTCTTACTGTGGTGTGGGCTTGTGAACATTTTCATGTGTTCCTGTATGGAAAACATTTCACAGTTGTCACATTTCACAGTTGCTTTTTTTGGCAATGATAAAGCCAAGATGCCCCTTCGCATTGAGTGTCGGGGTTGCAATTTCAGGACTATGTTCACACACTTGTGCCTCATCCAAGAAACAGTCAAAACCCTGCTGACTACTTCTTACGTGTGTCAGTACAGTGTCATGCCACTACTTCTAAACCGTCCAATGCCTGTGTTAACTTTATTGTAAAGTCCAATGCCCCTGCTGCCATATTGGTAGAACAAATCATTGCTGTCATGAGTACTGACATGGATTTGCTAGTACTTAAAGATATTATTACACACCAATCTTAGCAACCAAATTGTGGACCTCTTAATGATAACTTTTAACACTAGAAATTCAAAGATATGCAAGAAGAACTTTCAGTTACTCCAGAAGGCATCATCTTATGAGGGTCGGATATTGCCATACCTGAGAGCCTGAGACAACAAGCTATTGAACTGGCCCATAAAGGACGCCGTGGGGTTGTTGCTCCATAATGAGCATTACAGGACTGAGTGTGATTCCCCTGTCATGAGAAAAAGTTAAAGGCATGTCATTTGTGCAACTGTTTGTCATTTAAGACAACCCCACACCTGCTAAACATGTCTAATCTTCCAAAGAATGCATGGAAGAAGATTGCAATTGAGTTTTTTGGACCCCCTGACAATGAACATCATCTACTACTAATTGTTGAGGAATATTTCCGTTTTCCTATGGTGGAAGATCGGTTGTCAACTACTCATGATAAGTCATAGAGAGACTACAAAGTATTTTTGCAACTTGGGTGTTCCATCGATTTTCAAATTTGACAATGACCCACCTTTCAATAGTCAGGAATTTAAAGACTTTCTCACTCATTTCCATATCAGGCATCAGAAAACCACACCTCTCTTGCCACAGGCAAATGGTGTGGTCGAGAGATTTATGAGTACCCTCAAGTAGACTGTTCAGCATGCTGCACTGGAAAAGCTGATTCCAAATCAGTTCTTCAGTCTATGCTTTGTGCATACTGGTCAACTCCCCATTCCACCAAGGGTGAGAGCCCTGCAACTGAAATATTTGGGAGAGCCATGGGAACCCAAGAACCACAATGGACCACTGGGAGATCTATTGATCTTGTTAAACGTTGAACCGTTGATTTGTCTCACTAACGCAAAATGAAAACCTATGAGGACAGACGTTGCTGTGCTTGAAGCACTGTGTTCAGTAGCGGAGACCAAGTCATCGTCAGGCAGAAACTGAAGTTTTGATGCTGACCAACTGAGGCTTGTAACCAGTAAAGGACACATTGTGACTGCTCACTGTCCTGGAAAGTCCATTTTGCAAGATTCTTCACATTTCAAGCACCTGCCTCGATCTTCCCCAACTCCAGATGTCAAGAGTGAGACTTGTCCTCCTGAGAATCCAGAGAGCCCAGTGACTGTACCCATGTCTCTGTCACCAATGCCAGTCATGGACATTTCTCCGGTACCTCCGCGGCCTCACATGACTAGATCTGGGCAACTGATTCGAGCACCAAAACAAGGAATTGAAGAGTTGTAATGTATATATGTATTAATGGTACTTTTTATTTAACTAAGGGGGAGATGTAGTGTCTTGTGAGTTAGAGATGAAGGGACCCTTTTGGTTCCTGATGGACTCCATAGAACAGTGACGTAAGTGCATGTGTGATGGAATTCATGATGTAGACTGTTGAGTTAATGGTTACACACTGAGGAACAAAGATGTGTAATACTAAGCTTTGTGTGTGACGTGATCATTTGCAAGTATCTGGGCTGGACTAGGACGTTAAATTCAGCACCTTCAATAAAAACTCTGCATTAATTAATCACAGACTCTCCTGAATGCTTTGATAGAGTTACAAGTATTCATTTGTCTAACAGTGGTTTCTTGGTGTTGAGCTGCACCCATTTCTGGCTTATAACTATTCCTTGTTGTTGTGAGTGATGTCTTGGTGGTCTTGTCAATCAACTGCTTTTCTGGTTTGTGATGATTACATCTCATAATAACGCAGAACAGAGCGTAGTAGCAGGGCTATTAATGTGTCAGGTATTGTGAACTACTGCTGGATTAAACTTTTGTGGCTCACTGAATCTATACTTGTAGCCTCATGACAGCATTTTAGCACAGCCTCCTTGCGCTGTGTTAATTGTCTAGGCAGGGACACTTTTCCTGCATGGTATATTAGCAGAACGAACCGAGACGTTCTAATATGTATTTCAAATAGGTGTTTCCTACAACATTGGCATATGTGATGACACCCTAATGCAACAGTAATGTTACAAATTAAGTAGGGAAAAAATGCAGTATCCATTTATAAGAGGTACAGCGCATAGGCTTATTATACAAAGCAACTTTAGCTGCAGAAATATTTCTAGTGCACTATGCACCCAACAGCAGCAGGACAGTCTACTGCTTTGCCAAGCCTAATCTGAGGTTTCCTCTTAGATTCTGGTGGACTTCCAACCATAAATACTCGACATATTTCATACTCAGCACAAGACAATGTCATGAGACACAGAAAAGGAACTAAAGGAAACTGAACACCACTGCTTCATTTCAGGTTTTTGAAAAGTGCTAAAAGTCTAGGTAACTTATAGGTCGGAATTGCTCTATAAACATGTAAATTGCTAACTTCATTGTAATGAAATGAAAGAACCTCCCTACCTTTACTTCAAGGCCAAAGGTTTAATCTGAGCACTGACCTTTATTACCAAGCAGGAGCTAGCCTAAGCTAGCCTGAGGACAGACCCTCGTGTCCAGAAATATGTAGCTACTTGTGTCTGTACATCTTTTCCATAGCACTCCATCTTCCGAGGTAGTCAGAGGACATAAAATAAAGAGAGCAGAGTCTGTGCAGTTTTTACATTCCAACGTATACCGATGAAAGTTTTTGCAAAATTCTGTACTAATCTGTCCAGTTTTGAGTGTGTCTCGAGCCTTCCCTGTTTTTCTCTTCAGTGGTGTCTCATGCTTACTGCTGCTGGTTGAGGTACCATATTTTTCTGTTGCTCCCTTGAGTGAGTATTTGGCTTTCCTTGGCTGATGAGGACCACCCAACGTGTAGTTCCACTGATAGGTGAGGATAGTGGCCCGAGGCAGTGGTGACATGGTACACCTGGGAGCAGTGGAATGGTACTCCAGGACGAAGACCTTCTATCCTGCATCTGGAAGAGAGGAACCCAACAGCACTCACAGTTCAATCCGTCACTGTGTCCTAGCTGGGATCCTTCACTTTCCTTTGAATGTATGCTTGGGGATGACTGGTCTGCTAGTACTTTGTTTCATAGACTTGTGCGGTTGTGTAATATGTGATTGTGATTGCGAATGTGACTGACCAATATGGAAGTTCTCCTTGTTAGTTGTTCTTTTGCCGGACTGGTGTCAAATTATCTTGACAATCTTCCCTCTTGCAGAATTGATACTCCTATATAAATTTGAGTTAAAGTCCATGCTCCTCTAATGATCCTACAACTGTCTCGGGAGATTGTTCGAATAAAGATTACAATGAGAAATGACAATAGCCAAGGACTACTTTAAAGTGAATACAGTGGTTGAATGGGCTAGGTAATACTCAGTCTTGCCAGTTGCACACACCTGGGAAATATTAGTTGCTCTGGGAAATATTAGTTGCTCTGCTCACATCGCTGTGCGAGAGAGGGGCATTCAGGTTCTAAGCAGGGTCTCCAAGACAATGGTGGCAAAACTGAAAACTGGTGAGTGAGTGGGGTCTGGGCAGTGCTTAATTTGTAGAAAAAATGAGTGCCAGGGCCCTCATCAGAAGGCCACTGCAGCTTGCATCAACTGTTGCCTCTGCTAGAGCTGCGAATGACAGCATCAACACACTACTAATCATCACACTCTTACAAGTGTGACAATTCCAGGACCCCAAAGCTATTAAAAAAAAGGCCTGGGTGGTAGGTATTAGTAATTTTCTATTGCGTATTGAATTAATAAACAGCTGTTGTCCTTATCTTTAAATTCGACTGACAGTGCCGCAATGTGCAGGCTATGTATGAAGAACAAGGGGACCCCAGTAGTTAGACCAGGGGTAATATATACAGTAGAAGGAAACAATGGTCTAAGGGAGGCCTAGGAGGTCCTCGGGTAGCCAAGGCTACTAATAAATGAGCGTAGTTTTATTCAGAAGGAATACTTTCACAGGGAGTCCACGCAGGACTTGATAAGCAATGTATGCTGGGACACAAGGTTTTTTGGAATTACATCACATTTATTAACAACATAAATGGAGTATCATTCAGTTATTTTCGGTAATAGTTCTAGAGCTCACACAAAAGAAGTGAAGGTGCGTGAAGTGAAAAGGTGCTTGAGTGACATTTAAAATTTACATCGCATTGACAACATTATACAAAACTCCAATCTAATCAAGTACAGTGGAGGAGTTTTGGTTGTGAGGTCGACGGTGTTTCGATCTTGTTAAATAAAGATCATCATCAGGACGAGAGTGTGAGCGGGTAGAATCTATAGGAGGAGAAAACAATGGAATAACCATGGGTCCCGAGTTGTAAAACAATTGTAACAAAATACGGAATCTGTTATTTGATTAGCGCAAACAATAAAGGACAGACAATATATGTGAAGAAAGAGAGGGTTCTGACTTGAGAAAAGCTGAGTCAGGGTGACAAGATAAGTAGGTCACTAATTCAGGAAGAAAATACAAATTTCTAGCTAGTCTATAAGCAGAGTTGTCTGCCTAGGCGAAAAGAAGGACAGAGCTAAGACACGGAGGAACTGGATTAAGAAGTGGATCGAACAATATAAGGCAAGGTGAAAAAAGAAAATAATAAATAAAAAAAGAACGCCAAGCAAGGCGACAGTGGTTAGAGAGAGGCTGCATGTCCTCTGACAGGAGCTGTGAATCCTGCGCTATGCAAGGCAAATTTAGGCGCCATATTACAAGGACCGACCTGAAGTAGAACCAGCAGGGTGTAGAATGGGTTCTAGCGACTAGGAATCCAATTAGAGGGTGAGTCACAATGGAGGCAGGGTGGTGCAAAACCAATCTAAAATGAGTGAAAATACAACGTCATGATAGGAACCAGGGTGGCTATGTGTGGCGGTGCACGGAGGGCAAAACAACCGGAGAACTTACTAGAAAAGCTACGGGGGCCGCTGCGGGCGGGCGGGAGAACCCGGCAGAGAGAGTAATTCTCAAATGAGGCCACAGTGTCTGTAATTGTAAGAATAATTGAATCAGGTTAGGGCCAGGGCGTGAGGAAATCGTAACAAGGAGAAGGAATTCCTGAACGATACTTAGAGGGCAAATCGGAATAGGTCACGAGGCCGGGAATAATTTCATTTGGAGCCGGCAAGAAGGACCCATCTGTAATAGAGTGAAGGCGGTCAGGGCAGGATGAGAGGGATACGTCCAAGTGGATAGGGTAACTGGAAGTGCACTTACTTGGGAACCGGGAATTAATCAGGGTCAGGAGAGTCAATCTGCCGCTTCGTTGTGAGCCTAGGGAATGAGTCTGAAGGTGCCAGTAGAAAGCATCAGTCATGGGTAAAATGAAGCGCGTGGCCCGGCGCGCATGTGCAATGGAGAGCAACTGAGGTGTGGGGCTGGAACCCGCGAGGGAGAAGGAACATCCCAATTACGGCGGCCATATTGGGTGAGTGCGAGGGGACAGAGGGAATGAATAAGGCAGCTAAAGCAAGGAGACTGTTGGGAATTTAGAGGAGAGTCCCCAGGAGGGCATGAGTAGTAAGAATGAATAGATGATGAAGACATATAGAGAAGGTATCAATTATGTACAGGATAAAAGCAATATACAGGCATATTATATACAGTGAGTCAGGCAGCTGCTTAATACACAATCTTATTGAATCCATGATGGATGAGTGCACGGGGACCGAATAGTCCTGAAGGTCTATGAATAAAACAGCTATTGAATTGCAAGAGGGCCGTAGGTAGCCGCAGGAAAATCCCAAGTGGGAATAATTAGTAAATTAGAATAGATAAAGAAAACATATATATACAAATTAAAAACAGGTACAGGCATGTCATATACAGTTGGGATATAGCTGCTAGCAGGCTGTTACAGAATCATGTTCCATTCGTCGAGCGTATTAAGTCCGTTTTCAATGGAGCGACAGTTAAACATCCATTTGCATTCGAGCCTATTGAGGATTGTTTGAGGGTCGCCACCTCTGTTGTGTGGACGAGCCATGTCGATAACTTGCCAGCAGAGGTCTTGTTCCGAGTGTCCCTTTTCCATGAGGTGCTCGACCAGCGGTGCAGTGATGACTTGGCAGCGTATTCTGCTTTTAAGTTGGCATATTCTTGCTTTTACCTTTTGGGTGGTTTGCCAACATAGATGAGGTTACAGGGACATTGTATGCAATAGATTACATTAGACGAATTGCAGTTCGAAAAGAAATTCAGTTCGTGTGTGACAGTGCCATATTCAAATATTTTCGTGTTTTTTGTGAGAGGGCATGCAATACAATTTCCACATTTGAAATGGCCCACTAACGGTGGGAGACCTAGACATGACAGTAGAGTACTGTCATTTTGTGATGGTTTTTGTGCTTTAACCAAATGATCTTTAATGTTGCGCCCTCGTTTGAAGGAAAACAGTGGAGCTTCATTGGTAATGTTGATTGAGGTTAGGAGGGGCCAGTGTACCTTAATCAGTTTAGTTATTTTGTTGCTAGCAGGGCAGAACATGGTGACGCACGCAATGCGTGACATGGTCTTTTTGGGCTTAGGTTCCAGTAAAAATTCCCTATGTGAATACCATGCCCTTTTCATGGATCATTTCACAAGGTGTCTAGGGTAACCTCTATTGATAAGTATTTCACATAGTGCGTCAGCTTCCCTTAGGTAATCATCTTTGAGCTTACAGTTTCTACGTATCCTTAAGAATTGGCCAAAGGGGAGGCCATCTCTGAGTGCTCTAGGGTGGGCACTTTTTTTGTGGAGTAGGGTGTTGCGTTCTGTGGGCTTCCTGTATAGAGTAGTATAGAGCCCTCCCTCAGCTGTTTTGACATTGACATCTAGATAGTTTATCTGTCTGTTGCTTGAGCTATAGGTGAACTTAAGGTCAGGTTGGCAGCTGTTGAGCCAAGTGCAGAAGACGTCTAATTCTGTCGTGGTCCCTTGCCAGATCATGAATATATCATCGATATATCGATGCCAGCTCTTGATTTTGTTACGATGTGGGTTGATCTGGTTAAGGACAAATACTTTCTCTATGTCGTCCACAAAGAGAATAGCAAAATTAGGAGCAAAAACTGCCCCCATTGAAGTTCCCTTACACTCTTTATAGAACTTATCATTGAACATGAAATAGTTTTTCGTCAAAGTTATCTCCAACAGAGAGATGATAAACTCAGTAGGAACTTTGTGTGGTCTGGGCCTGTTGTTGAGATGGGTCCCGATGACTCTGGTTCCCCTGTCCTGCGGAATGTTGGTATAAAGGGATTCTATGTCCAATGTGACCAAGATTTCGCATGTAGGGTCAAATCTTTTGTGTTCCACCAAGTTGATAAAGTGTGTGGTGTCCTTTACGTAGGCTATGGTGTCTTGTACCAGGCCATGTATAAAGAAATCCACGTATCTTCCCAGTGGTTCGAGGATGGAGCCACATCCTGAAAGGATGGGTCTGCCCAGGGGATTTGCAAGGTTTTTATGGACCTTGGGCAGTGTATATAACACTGGTGTCCTTGGGTTTTGTTTATTGAGGTAAAGGAACTCATTATGGCTAATGTAGCCTAGTTCTTCGGCTGCTTTGGTGGTTGTCTGGATTAGATCTTTTATCTCAGCAAGGGGGTTATGTCTCAGTAGTTCATAGTGAGTGTTGTTACTAAGTTGGCGCATGATCTCGCTGTCATACGTAGTTTTATCTTGAATCGTGATTCCCCCACCTTTGTCACAGGGCTTGATGATGATGTTGTCTATGTTTTTTAATTTTAGGAGACATTTCTTCTCTTCTAAGCTGATGTTGTAAGGGATAAAGTTGTGCTGGTTTTTTAACTTCTCAAGGTCTTTAAGGACTAAATTCTCAAAGGAGACTACTTCTGGGGATAGAGAACCTGTCATAAGTGCTGGCGCTGACAATTAAGTGCCGACCACCCGAAACCACCAGCTCAAATTAAGCACTGGTGGGTACAACAGCAGCAAGCTGTAGCCACATGCTGTTCTTCATGTGTGACAACAGGGAATATGTGATGTTACAATGCGTGGTGTTACCACGCGGTAGGTAACAATGCGGTCGTTACATCGTCCGCGTTGTTACCATGCATGGCATTACATCGCAAGTCGTTTCAACGACTTGCGCTAGATGGCGCGCTTGACTTAGGAATAGTATAAATTACTATTCCTACTCCAGTTAGCGCAACAGCAGGGAAGGTGTTGGATTTAAAATCCAACACATTCCCTGGTGTTGTACGCCACCTAGCGCAAGTCGTTGAAATGACTTGCGATGTAATGCCATGCGTGGTAACAACGCGGACGATGTAACGTCCGCGTTGTTATCAACCCGCATGGTATTACCAGCGTTGTAAACGCTGTCTCCCGACAACAGGGCTTCCCGCTGCATCATTCCATCCTGCATTTCCTTCCGTTTACGATAGCAAGATGGTAAAGCAGCTGCCGCCCGTGCAGGTAAGAGCGGTGGGGCCGGGTGGAGGGGGATTTCGACAGACGACAACGAGGGCAAATTAATTATTTATTTAATTTTCCCTAGTGGTCGTCTGTCAGCTCCCCCCTCAACCCGGCCCCATCGCCCTTACCTGCACGGGCCGCGGCTGTAGTCAAGGCTATTAAACATGAAGTGGATGAAAGAGAGCCTTGAAAGAGAGGCTTCGATTTACACGAGCACCGACTTGACTGCTCTCAACAGAAACAGCTTTGAAAACAATCAGCACAATTTGTCAGGTAGAGAAGTACTGACCACAAATATATGAACATTTTAACTTAACTTGTTGCATCCTTTCACTGTTCACCTGTTCCATTATACTTTTGCCAACAAAGCATTTTGCTTCCTTTTTTTGCTGGGCAAGGTGTTTTGTTCTAATTTCTTTTCATTCTATTATTTTTCGAAACTTTGCAGGATTGTTTGTGTATTTTAAACTGAATTCACCTGGACCTCCCTTTCCATTTTATTTTTGCTTCTATTGGCATTCACTCTGTTCTTGTATCATGCAATGCACTACATTTACCTCTGCAATCTCCACATGTTTGTTTCTTTAAACGTTATTGCCACACCCCGCCACTGCTTTCTTTTTTTTTTACTGAGTTCATGGTTCCTTTTTGTTTTCCTATGTGCTTTGTGAACATGGACACTGTTCCTGTTAGTAGTCTAATTATAGGGGCTTGAATTAGGGGCCTATTTAGACTTGGACATAATGCAAGAGTGGAACAATTACCAGTCCGGGTCCGACTATCACCCAAAATCAGACCTAATGTGTTGATCTGACATGGGTATGTCCGCACACTGGAAGACACCGAAAGTGTGTACATTCTGTGCTAGTGAGAAGGGAGTGCAGCATACAGACTGGACTCTCCAAAATTAGATATATAGCATCTCAAGTTCACTAAAACCCATAGACTGCACCCTGCACTGTTCTTGCATGCATAGGATACACAAGATATAATTGATGCTGGGAACCTCCACATTAGAGGTTAGTTTTAGATCATTCATGTGTGCTGAAAAACATGCTCTGATGGATATATAGTAATCCAAAAACAATGTTCCCTAGGAATCACTTACAGAAGTATTATATTTGTCTTCATCGAGTATTTAGTAAATGAAAATAGTACAGATTCATCATTCATTTGTATTCTTTTATCTTTTAGTAATACAATTTTGGAAAAGATGACACTATAAACAATGTAGGTGCTCCAAGTGACGGCACAGTGCAAGTGCAAAAAGGTGAGCCACACAACATATAGCACACGAAGTGTAAGAAATTTACACAATATATACAGTCCAAGGATCACCCAAATAGGAAGCAAATATGGTCTTAATCAGATAGTCTCACTATTCAGATTTCGATAGTCCAACACTGCATGATATGGGCGTAGCACCATTAGTTGACGCTTCGACCCCACAAGCAATCACACAGGGTCTTCAACAGGACTGCATCGCAATCGGTGATGCAGCGCGCGCAATGTAATTCGTTTTATTTATTTATGTACTTAACTCAGTTCGGCCGTAAACTGGAATTTACTACCCCCCACCCTGCCCCTCCCCCGCCGAACCGCAGCACTCCCTCCAGGAGCTGCTACTGCCCTGACCAATAGGACTCTGGTCTGTAGTAGTTCACACTCATGAATGCTTGCCAGAAAAGTCTTCAGAAACTTCATAGAAATAAATCCTGTGAGTACTGGGCTCACTCATGCTGGACTGCAGCTCAAACAAGGCGGGCCCCTCAGTCTCAATCAGGTTATGCAAAGTAAATATTTAGTTTCAGGCTATTTTTGGGAATTCGGGGGGAAACGTTTATGTCAATTTATTAGACTTTCAATCCATTTTAATAATTTCAAGGAATTATATCTGCAAACTTAGGTTCAGGGAGATAAACAAGCAGTCCATTAACATATTTCACATTGTTTTTCAGCAGGATAAGTGAAACACTCATTGAGGATTTTTATCTTATTTTGCTGAAAAAAAAAGAAAAGAAAACTGACATTTTGTGGGAGAATTCTTTAGCAATTTTTTCGAGTACCTCCATTGAAATAAATGTAATAAATTGACAAATCTGTAAAACTAAGATTTATGATTTTTGTCCGTTTATGAATTCTCTCCAATTACGCAAAGATAATTCAGTTTCACAAAGCCCAAATCACTGACAGACAGGTTACAATATAAATACTTTAAAACACAGAGAAAGATAAGAAAGCACAAGAAAAGAAAAGGAGTGTGAAAATGGAGCACTTTAGAATGTAAGAGGCATTGAATTTAAAATATGCATTTTCTTCCACCCTGTTTTCTGAAAGAAGATTATCTAAAATTCATAACGTACCACTTTGTACAGGAAATGCCATTTCCAGATCTCTACATCTCACCGATGCTGCAAAAGTGTGAAGATTAAAAAATAAGTCTCTTTTCATTAAGGTCAATGGAGCTGCACATTGAGGCGCAGTATAAGTCAGGGCGGCTAGAACTAGGAGTTCCAGACAGTATTTAGCTTTCTTTTTTTCTCTGAGACGCATTAAAGTTCAGAAAAAAGAGTCAAGATGGCAGCACACCCCTTGCACGTTTTCCTTTCCTGACTGTTGCTATTGACAGCAAGTCGAGGGGAGAATATATTACGCACTGTCTTCATGATAATAGCTTTGTGGATACAGAAAATATACACTAGCGAACGAGTGGCACCCCATAGTGCTGGAAGGTGACATTTTCTCTTCAAATTACCTCAGATGTACACTCACACACTATATCATTACATTTTGTGACAGCTCACAAGAATAACGTGACCTGCAACCATGAACAGAGACCAAAGGGCCTCATCGTAAGACAAGGTTAAAAGCAAACTATTACAATGCCTTTTGTGGGAGATGTATATGTGCAGACTGTAATATGTTATTTATTACCATTGTTGAGTGGGGTGCTGGCCATGACTCGCAAGTAGGGTAGCATTGAGTGGGTCATTCATCCCCTTCCCTCTCTCATTGTTAATAAACAGCAAATTACTCAGTGCACATGTGAATACATGGCATAAGTGTGTGTAATAGATATATATATATATATATATTTTTTTTTTTTTTTTATTTATAGTGAAATTTGCTTTTCCAAGTGAAGCTCCAATATGGAATTTTGCTCTCCCCTACAGCAAAAATTCCTGAACGGATTTACACAGAAAACAGAACTTCGCTCAGAAAAATATGTTTTTTGATTTTGTGTAAATCTGTTCAATAGTTTTTGAGGTATTACCATTTTGTATAATGGGTCAGCAGACATCGAACAGTTATATTTAGAGCTATCTCAAATTTGCGCATCGCCAATTATATACCTTACATTTCTAATTTACGCACCAACTTCAATTTACTATACATTGCACACTTCAGTACACAGTCATGTCGCATCACTTGCCATACTACATTAATTATAAGTCATCACTCTAGCATGCACTGTGTTCTCAGAAATTATGTCATGTAAGATGTAATAAGTGACTGGTATGATTTCACGTGGTATAAGCAGTGGCGGCTCCTCCGCTAAGGCGGAGGGGCGTCACCCCACTGCTTTTAGCAGTGCAAAGATGGACAAATAAAGTGATGATAACTTGATGTTATTATCATTTATTTGTTCCTGCTTCTTGGCAGCTTTGCAGAAGGGGCGGGCGGGGCAGGGCTGCTCTGCTTTCAGAGCAGGGGGGGAGGAGTGGTGGGCACTCTGTAAGGTATGCAATCACGGGCCGGCCAAACAGTCATATGCACTTTGCATGTTCTCCACCCAGGCTGTATGCAGCCTGGGTGGAGAACATGCACAGGCCCCCATTCCCTGGCTGAGCACCAAACCACGGCGCTCAGACCAATCACAACGCTACATTGCAGCGTTGTCATTGGCTATGGGGAGCTTGGGAGCCCGGGTGCTTCCTGCTTGCACAGAAGCCAGGAAGAAGACGGTGGAGAGGTGGCGGCTGCCGGCCGGCAGGTAAGAATTTTTTTTTTTTTTGTAAAACCCCCCTCTCCCTCTACCACCCCACCCCACCCCACTGCTGCTTCCCGGGAGCAGCCACCACTGGGTGTAAGCTGCTAGGGTATAACCAGTGCATGGAGAAAGGGCAAGTTATAGTTAATGTAGTCTGGCGAGTGATGCTACAAGATTGTGTATGGAGGTGTACGACGTATAGTAAATTGAAGATGGTGCATAAATTATAAATGTAAGTTATAACTGGTGATTCGCAAATTAGAAATAGATGTTATAACTATAACTTTAGAATTTCTAAAGTTTGAATAGTTTAAGTTGGGTTTGTATAGAAAGAAGTAATAAAGATTTCCTAATTATAACAAAGCTTTAACATTTGTTTTTTTTCATGCAATTTAAATGGTGTTTTGTGTAATAAAAATGTTTTTCAAATTGTGGTGTTGAGTATCATTCAGTTGAGTGTTGTTAAGCGGAGGGTGGTAGAGTATAGCGAAGGACAGTGTCATAGAGTGTACTGTGGTAAAGTCTAGTGTTGTACAGTGTAATAGAGTGTAGTGGAGTAGAGTGTAGTGGTGTAGAGTGGAGTATGGTATAGTGCAGTGGCGTACAGTGGAATATTGAAGATTGGATTGGAGTGGCTTAGAGTGAATAGCGTAGAGTAGAGTGGCGTAGGGTGGAGTGGCATAGACCTGATTGAGGTAAAGTGTAATGGTGTACAGTGCAACAGCGTAGAGTGCAGTGTGGTACATTGCAGTGGCATACAGTGGGGATATGTACAGGGGAATAGGAAACACTAGAGTGGCATAGATTAGAGTGGCGAAGAGTGAAGTGGCATACAGTGTAATAGCTTTGAGTGAAGTGGCGTACACTGGAGTTCTGTACAGTGGAATAGCATACATTGGAGTGGTGTACAGTGAAGTGGCGTAGACTGGAGTGGTATAGAATAGAGTGGTGTAGAGCCGAATAGTAAAGAGTCTAATGGCATAGAGTGGAGAACAGTGATGAGGCATAAGGTGGAGTGGAATATAGTGGAGTGGCGTACAGTGGAAAAGGGTACAGTAGACTGGTGTATAGTGGAGTGGCGTAGGCTGGAGTGGCCTAAAGGGAAATAGCGTGAAGTGGAGAGGCATATATTAGAGTTGTATATAGTGGGATAGTGTACAGTGGAGTGGGGTAGAGTGGAGTGTTGCACAGTGGATTGGCGTAGACTGGAGTGACGTGCAGTGGTGTAGACAGAATTGGCACAGAATGTAATGTAGAGTGGTGTGTTATAGAGTGGGGTACAGTGTAGTTGCGTACAATCTAATAGTGTAGAGTGGAGTGGAGTGGCGCAGTGTGGAAGAGTGTAGAGTTTAGTGTCATATAGTGGAGTGCCATAGAGTGGAGCGGCATACAGTGGAGTAGTGTAGAGTAAAGTGCCACACAGTGAAGTGGTGCAGACTGCAGTGTCGAACAGTGGAGTTGCAAACAGTGCAGTAAGTCAGAGTGGGATAGCATAGACTGCAGTGGGTTAGAGTGTAGTGGTGTACAGTGTGATCGTGTAGAATGGAGTGGCGTACAGTGGAGTGGTGTAGAGTGAAATATCGTAGAGTGAAATAGCATGAGTTTAGTGGTGTATATTGGAGCTGCATAGAATGCAGTGGCATACAGTTGAGTGGTGTAGAGTGGAATAGCATTGACTGTAGTGGCGTCCATTGGAGTGGCGTAGAGTGGGGTGCGATACAGTGGAATAAGGTAGGTTGGAGTAGTATAGTCTGGAGTGGCGTTCAGTGGAAAAGCGTATAGTGGAGTGGTGTAGAGTGGAGTGCTGGAGAGTGTAGTGGTGTACACTGGAATAGCACAAAGTGGAGTGGCATACACTGGAGTGGTGTAAAGTTGAGTGGTGTACCATGGAATAGCATAAAGCAGGGTTCTCCAATGTCAGTCCTGGAGGGAAACAACCTTTAGAACGCATGCATTACATCGCATGCCATTAGATCGAGGTTTTTACAACGCAAGTCGTTACAACGATTTGCACTGGAGGGCGCTATAGGACAGGAGTAGTTTAATTTACTATCTAACACCTTCCCTACTGTACGTAGGCTGGAGTTGGAATAGTAAATTAAACTACTCCTAAGTCCAGCGCCCTCCAACGCAAGTCGTTGTAACGACTTGCGTTGTTAAAACCGCGATCTAATGGCATGCGATGTAATGCATGCGTGATATCGTCATACATCCGTCGTGGAGGTCCAGATCCATGCCAGATTTTTCAGATAACTAAATTTATCTAAATGTGGATATGCTAAAAATCTGGCATGTATCCCGCCCTCTAGGACTGACTTTGGAGAACCCTGGCATAGAGTGTAGTGGCAAACAGTGGAGTGGTATACAATACTATAGATTGGAGTGGGGTGGTATGGAGTGCTGTAAACTGGAGTGGCATACAGTGTAGTAGAGTACAGTGGAGTGCCATACAGTGAAATAACATACAGTGGATTGTTATAGATAGGAGTGGTATGTAGTGGAATAGCGTAGAGTGGAGGGGCGTACAGTGTAGTGATGTTGACTGGAATGAAATACAGTGGAATAGCATATAGTGGAGTAGCATGGAGTGTAGTGTAGTAGAGTGGACTAGCGTGGAATGAAGTGGCGTAAATTGGAGTTTCGTGGATTTTAGTAGTGTACAGTGGAGTGCCATACAGTGAAATAGCGTAGAGTGATTTGGTGTAGAGTGGAGTGGCATACAGCAGAGTAGTGTACAGTAGAGTGGTGTACAGTGTAGTGGTGTAGAGTGGAGTGACATACAGTGGAATAGCAAAGAGTGGAGTTGTGTACAGCAGAGTTTAGTAGAGTGGAATAGCATAGATTGGTGTAGCATACAGTGTAGTGGCATACAATGCAGTAGAATACACTGGAATACCATGCAGTGGTTTGGCGTAGAGTGATGTTCAGTAGAGTGAAGTGGCATACAGTGGAATAGTGTAACGTGCAGTGGCCTAGAGTGCAGTTGTGTACAGTGTAAGAGCATATAGTGGATAGGTGTAGAGTGGAGTACAGTGGGGTGGCATAAACTGGAGTGGTGTACAGTGAAGTTGAGCAGAGTGGAGTGGCATAGAGTGTAGTTGAGGAGAGTGGAGTCGCTGACCATAGGGTGGCATGGATTGGAGTGGGGTAGACGGGAGTGGGGTACAATGGAGTGACATAGAGTGGAATAGCATGCAGTGTAGTGGTGTAGAGTAGAGTGGCATAGTACGGAGTGTTGTAGTGGGTATTGGCATACAGTGGAATAGCATACAGTTGAGTAGGGTTCAGCAGAGTGGTGTAGAGTGGAATAGCATATAGTAGAGTTGTGCATAATTGAATGGCGTGCAGTGGAGTGGGGTAGAGTGAAGTGAGGTACAGTGTAGTGGTGTGGAGAGGAATTGCATAGAGTGGAGTGGCATAGAGTGGAGTGTCATAGAATGAAGTGTTATAGAGTGGAATTTTGTAGAGTGGAGTGTTGTAGAATGGAGTTGCATACAGTGGAAAAGCATAGACTGAAGTAGCATACAGTGAAGGGTTGTACACTGGAGTGGCATAGAGTGGAGTGGCATAGAATGGAGTGGCGTAGAGTGGTGTGGCGAAGAGCGGAATAGCGTAGACGGTGGTAGCATAGAGTGGAGTGCCATACAATGGAGTGGCATACAGTGGAGTAGTCTACACTGGTGCGGTGTACAGTAGAATAATCTTGAGTGTAGTGGCATAGGGTGGAGTGATGTAGAGTTGAGTACTATATTGTAGAATAGCATAGAGTGGAGTGTCAACAGTGGAATAGCATGGGCTGAAGTAGTGTACAGTAGAGTGGCGGAGAGTAGAGTGGTGTAGACTGTAATACCATAAAGTGGAGGGTCATAGAGTGGAGGGTCGTAGAGTGGAGTGGCATAGAGTGGAGTGGCATACAGTGGAATTGTGTCCACTTGAGTGGTTTAGAGAATGGAGTAGCATAGCCTGGAATAGCATAGGGTGTAGTGTCTTAGAGTGGAATTGCATACAGTGGAATAGCCTAATTAGTGTAGAGTGGAGTAGCATATAGTGAAGGGGCATACAGTGTAGTGGCATACACTGCAATCTTATAGAATGGAGTAATGTAGAGTGTAATAGCATACAGTGGAGTGGTTTCAAGTGTAGAGACATAGAGTGGAGTATGGTAGAATTGCGTACAGTGGAATAGCGTAGATTGAAGTGGTGTATAGTGTATTAACACAGAGTGCAGTGGTGTATAGTCTAGTGACATAGATTGGAGTGTGGTACCTGAAACAGACGTAGCGTGAAAGTGGGTGCAAAGAATATAGATAATGCGGTTTAAATGCTAATTGCTGGTGTAAATAGTATAAGCAGTGTTAAAGTTATATGTTTTAAAATACTTAGTAATATATTGTGCTGCGTTATGCCATGGTAACGTCCCGGTATACTGTGGTCAATGCCAATAAGAAGGCAGTATTTGATTGGCTAATGGCTTTTTACAAATGTAAAAGGCAGCTATGTAGTATTCAGGACACTTTCACTGCATTCTGGGTTAGGACCTTAGGACCTACCTATTACCACTTTATAAAAGTGGTAAATGTATTTGTAATTTTCTATATAATTCTTTTAGCAGTTTAGAGAGAACTGCACCTTTAATGAAAAAAATTAAGTAGTGCAGTAAGACTTTTTTGTGAAGATTTACATATCTTGAAAACTGAAAATATACTGTAATATACTATGTATGTATATAGTGTAATACAGTGCAATTAGAATTTTTGTGACATATTCTTTTTTTTAAAAATGTTTTAAATACCGTGGTACTCTGTACATTATTTTAAGTATATAGAAACTTATAAATATTTTTCCCTACCTATTACAAGCTATTATCACCTAGTAGCAGAGTTAACACCCTGCCATGCCTTCTTATGACCTCACATATTACATCACTCATGACATGTTTTATGACATAATTTCTGACATCACTCATGAAATCACTGCTGACATCATCCAAGCTTCTTTTGTACACATTACTCTATAAACTAGTATGGCATTAGCGGCCTGAAAGTTAGTACAAAAATATCTCAGAATAATATGAAGCATCCTTAATGCCATCACAGATAAAACTCCCTTAGGTGTAGCAAGCATGTTTTATATGCAACATTGACCATATATATATATATACACTTCAAGAGTTTAGCCTAGTTCACATTAACAACCAACCACAAATATATGGAAAGCCATTATTGCATACGGTGTTCAATATGTGTACAACTGTTCAGAGAAAGGCAAGTTCCTCAAGATACTCAATGTCTGTTCCAAAATGTCAATGAACCTACATTGTGAAATGAAGTTGATATGAGTAGAAAAGTGGGTAGTCTAGGGAAAGAGTTTACTCTGTACCACACTGTTTGCAGACAGTGAAACTCTCAAGAGAAAAACACCACAGAGCAATACAACGTATCTACTAAGAACAATGTACACTCTATGCAGCACTTGTCAAAAAAGACACTATTCTCTTAAAATAATAAAGATCTGAAGTTGCTAAAGATTATACTACCTGCAGCCTTCATACTGTGGTGAAATATTTACAGATAGCCCATCTTCTGAAGCAATAGAAGCACATTTACAGAGGTCAGTACCTGGTGCACAAAGTCTTCTATGTTATGTAGAAATTGTCATACTGAGACGATCCTGTCCAATAACTCAAGGCTGAATGAATACAATACTTATTATCTCCTATGTAGAATCTTTGCCTTGTTGGAATCTTTTTCTGCAGAACAAAAAACGTGTGTGGAACAGTCTACCCTACTACACTCTACTCTGGTCTACTTTACAATACTTCTCTCTAGGTATTCCACTCTATGCCATTCCAGTTAGTTATTCCCCTGTACGCCACTGCACTGTACCTCAATTCACCCTACAACACTCTACTGTACGCTGCTCCACTGTACTCAACTCCACCCTATTCTATTCCACTCTGACCCATTCCACTCTACACCACTCCCTTCTACACTATTCCACTGCAAACCACGCCAATGTATGCAACTCCACTCTACGTCACTCCACTCTACTCTATTCCACTGTACACCACTAGACTGTACCTCACTTCACTCAATGCCAGTTCACTCTAGAACACTCCACTGTACTCCACTCCGTGCCACGCCACTATACCCTACTCCACTTTACACTAATCCACTGTATGCTACTCCACTCTAACACACTCCAGTGTATGCCACTGCACTGTACACCATTATACTGTACGCCAATTTACTCTACGCTATTCCACTGTATGGAACTCCACAGTACCACACTCCACTCTATGCTATTTCACTCCATGCCACTTCACTGTACACTACTGTAATATACAGTATTCCTCTGTACGCCACTGCACTGTACGTCACTCAAGTTTTCCCCCACTCCACTCTATGCCACTCTAGTCTACACCACTGCACTCTACACTACTTCCCTCTACTCTACTCCACCCCACGCTATTACACTGTATGCAACTCCCCTTCACTCTCTGCGCTATTCCATTCTATGCCACTCCACTCTATGCTATTCCGTTCTACGCTACTACACTTTACGACACTACACTGTATGCTATTCCACTCTATGCCACTCCACTCTACACTATTGTACTGTATGCCACTACAATGTACCTCACTCCAGTGTACACCACTCCACTCTACACCACTGCACTCTACACTAGTGCTGAAGGTGCTATTACACTCTACCACACTACACTCTATGCCACGCCACTCCACTCTTTGTGACTTGACTCTATGTTATTCTACTGTACACCACTCCACTCTACAATACTCCACACTGCGCTAGTCTAGTCTGCGCAACTCCACTATATCGCACTCTACAGTACAACACTCAACTCTATGCCACTCCACTGTACCCTATTCCACTGTACACCACTCCACTGTACCACATTCCACTCTACTCTATTCCACTCTACGGCACTATATTCTATGACAGTATACTTTACGACACTCACCTCCACTGTACTGCACCCCACTCCACTTAACCTAACTCCACTCAATGACGGTAAACTGGTTTCAAAAATGTGTTTATTGAAATAAAAAACAATAAAATTCAATGAAAAAAAACAAAGGTTAAACCATTGTTATAGTTAGGAATTTTTTTCTATACAAACCAAACTTAAACTATACAAATATTAGAAATTCTAACATTATAGCCATAACTTACATTTAGAATTTAAGAACCACCTTCAAATTACTAATTCGAGCACCTCCATACACAGTCTTGTCGCCTCACTTGCCACATTACGTTAACTATAACTGCATGCACTCGTTATATTCTTGGATATTACATCCCTTTTACAATGTGAAAACATAGCTTTAATCACAACACGTATGACATTTTGAAATAACATGATTCGTGAGAACACAGTGCATGGAAATGTGGCGACAAAACTGTGTACAGAGGTGCGCGACTCAGCGAACCATAACTTGCACCCCCACCATGCATTGGTTATGACCTCACATATTGCAGCACTTGTGATGTTTCAAATGACATCATTGATGACATCACTGATTATATCAGCCACTAATCTTAATTTACAAACCAGTAAAGCCTTTGAAAAATGGTGCACTAAAGGGTACAGAATCAAATAAAGCATAAATTGCATAAATATATGTGCTTAAATAAAATAATTACCCTGTAGCTCACTTCCTCTAGACACTATATCCATTAAGTGGCCAAGCCCCTACTAAGCACATCATTTACCATGTGCACAAGTTTTGAATCCCCTATTACAAGACACTCAAGCAGGTGGTAATGTTCCTACCATGTACATCCTTTGGGCTGTGCACAGTTTTTTTATGGTAAGTCAACTCTCTCCAGAAACCGAAGTCTCACTAGGCAACCAACAGATCAAAAGATGAGATTTGATTAGCTGCTGACATTAACAAAGATATTTGGCACTCTTTTAGGGCTAGAGGACCCAGTCCCCACGTCCTGAAAAAAAACCATGAAATAAAATCTGGGGGGCAGAGTAGGGATACCCTCATCCCCTAGACCTTGTGGAGGGGGGGGGGGGTTCTGTTTAGGACAGAACTAAAAAAATAATTCTAGCACTGTGGTTATGCTATAGCTTCTGTACTGCTAAGGAGTGTCTACAAGACAAATGCTGTACATTCCAGGAAGTTCACCACCTTCAGTAGAAAGAGCTGCTAAACCATAACTGTTGTCACTGTGATTGATAGATAGATGGATAGATAGATGGATAGATAGATAGATAGATAGATAGATAGATAGATAGATAAATAGATAGATAGATAGATAGATAGATAGATAGATAGATAGATAGATAGATAGATAGATAGATAGATAGATAGATATTGTGTAATGTGGTCCAATATTGCCATCAACAGGTTCTGGTGACACAATAAACCATGGCGCCAAAGGCCGAATGATTTGTAAAAGTCACGAGAACCCCAAGGGGCAACATAGGACCATATTATACATGGTACCTGTAGGAAATTGGGTTACTAGTTATGGGAAGGCAAACCCTACTCCAGCAACAACAACAAATCTTGTCAGGGTAAAACACAAGCACCCCAAATTAACCTTTGCTTACCCCTCTGGTAGCTTGACACAAAAGCAGTCAGGCTTAACTTAGAAGCACTGTGTAAATTATTTATCCAGGACACAGACAGCAATAATGTGAAAATACAATCCAAGAAAAATCCCACACCAATTTAGAAAAATAGAGTATGTTTTAATAAATTAATTGACACCAAAATGACAAAATCCCAATCTGTAGAACCGGAGATATGCAATTTTAAAGGTTTAGGTTAAAAAAAGGGCTTAAAAGCACAAGGTGCCTACTGTGGTTATCTGGCCATGCCGGACTGGGACAAATTCACAAGGCCGACCGTGATGGAATGCAGGCTAGAAACAGGGACCCAGTTAGGCCAGCTGAACATAGTACTTAAGTCCTGGTTGCAGAGCATTGCCAGGTCCCGTGTCAAGGATGCTTTTCTCAGCGGCAATTCTGAGGAAATGTGGGCTGCAATGCGAGGTCCTGTTTTGACAATGAGCCCTGCGACTGCAGTTCCGAGGAGCACCTGGGCACTGCATCTGGGATGCACTGCACAGTGGCAGCTCCGAAGCGGAGCTGCGAGGCGATGCATTGCACTGCATCGGTTCTGCGTGGACCACGGATGGGCTGCCAGAGCACCTTAAGGCCCACTTCCAAGGGTCCAAGACTGGGGTGGTACCACTTGAGGGGCTGGGTCTCACAGCAGGCACAGTCCAGGTGCTGGGTTCACAGTGGTTGGAGACTTTTATATCCCTGAGGCTCTGATCTGGAAGCTAGCCAACGAGCCCTTGGAGGCACTCTGGTGGTCTTTGGTTTAAGATATAGGTCCAGCCCTTCTCACTCAGACAGCAGGGCAGTAGGGTAGCAGTCTTTCTTGCAACACAGCAGCACAGCAGTCCATCTTGTGGTCTTCCACAGGTCCGGATATGTACTGAAGGAAGCTGGGTCTGAGGGTCCACTACTTATACCTGGTGGCAACTTTGAAATGGGATAAGCTTCTGGTGTCCTCCCCCTACAGAAGTGTCTGGAATTTCCTGCCTCCCTGCCCTGGCCCCCAGCTTGTCTGGAGGCACAATATACAAGTGTGAAACCCTTTGTGAGTGTGCTGCGGGAGAGTCTTTGCGATGTTCAAGTGTGTTAGGTGACAGCTCTGCTCCCTCATCAAGTCAGAGATGACCCATCCTGCCAACACCTATTTCCCCTTCATCTCCCTGTCTGGGAGTAATACACAAAGACCAACTGCCAGCTACACCTAGTCATGTGAACCAGGATACAGGCTCCAGGCACCAAATGGCTGGGACAAGAAAGTGCCAACTTTCTAAAAGGGATGTTTTTAGAGTTGTGACTTAAAATCCAACCTTGCCATGAAAGGGGGTTTTAAATTACAATTCTTTGGACACCAAATTCGATATTCCAAATTGTTTCCAATTGAGAGTTGTCACTTGTTAAATGCAATAAGGTAACCCAATGTTATCCTATGGGAAAGGTAGGCCTTGCAGTAGTGACAAAACTTATTTAAGAGTTTTTTATTACTAGGACATGCAAAAGTTAAAAGTACGCATTAAACTTTTTAAATACAATGCACACTTCCCTATTGACAGTTTAGGTCCTACCCTATGGGTGACTTATATTTATTAAAAAGGAAGGTTTATTTTGCCAGGTTGAAATGGCAGTTTAAAACTGCCCACACAGGCTGCAATGGCAAATCTAAGACATGTAGGAGGCTACTTAAGTGGGTGGCAAAATCAGAGCTGCAGACTCAGTAGTGGCATTTAATTTGCAGGCCTGTACCACTTTACTAGGGACTTAAAAATAAATGAAATATGTCAATTTGGCGTAAGCCAGTTTTACCATGTTTAAAGAAGACAGGACAAGCATTTTAGCACTGGTTAGCAGTGGGAACGTGCACAGAGTCCCAAAAGCCAACAAAAAGTGGTTCAGAAAAGCAGGAGGGTGAAAGCAAAAAGTTTGGGGATGACCCTGTAGACAGTGCCAAGTCCAACAGTAGCCAGTATGTATGTTTATATTACATGTTTATTTTCGGGCATTTAGCTTGAAAAAGTTGTTTTTTGAGCAGATAACTATGAGAACTGATTGAAATTAAGATGCTTGGGCATTATTTATCTTTCTTGAATAAATTGTTAATAAAACACTGGGCAATAGCAAGGGTCTGTATATTTAAGCAGTTCTGTATTTGCAGCATGTACCACATAATTATGGAGTTACTGCATTTGCCACATAGTCTGCCATATAATTTGCAACATTTGCAGATTTCACCCAAAAATGTATTTGTATCGCCAATGGCAAAAGCCAGTACTGACATAATTTTCATTTTGCCACATAATGCAGACTTGCTGTATAATATGGTCCTCCATGCTGCATATTAGCCCTGGCAGAGTTAAAGCTCTGCAAAGTTTTTTGTGATCTATCATTATGATGACGAAATCCAAATTTCATAGGCAGGAGCGAAATGTCTGCCATATTTCACAATGTCCTGTGAATATGGGTGTTTCTACTGCAGCATTTCATGCAATGAAAACAAACCATGGCAGTGCAAATAAATGTGGCCACAAGAATAGGTTGATTGTGCTAATAAACATTCATTCACACTTTCATTACTATAGTTCAAAATTCTAATTCGAGTTATCACACTACAGCAAAAGTGATATGAGGGAAACACTGTTTACAGCCTTACAGATTGCATGTAACAGTTACCTACTTTTTGGTCTAACCACATTTTTGCACAGTACACTGTTATCACTTCTAGCATACAAAGCATATATTTCCCCTTACAGCCTCTCTTGTTATCTAATTTGCAACAAAGATTCAGAATGCACTCTTTGTTAAAAAATACATAAAATTTAATTTAAGAGCGGCATGACAGGAAGCATGCAAAGAACGCAGTAAACGCGGAAATGCTGTCAGCCTCTAAAGGCGGAAGAATGGAGCTCTCTGAATAAATTGCTCGCTTGCTGCAGTAAACGAAGTGAATTTACACAAAGTGTTCTATTGTTATCAACACGTATGCCCTCGAGCACTGATTCAATTGCCCCGGCATTTAGGAGGAAGGAGACAAAGATGGCAAAACTATACAATTTAGGATTTTTTTTCAATCCAGTGTTTTTGTGACATGCACTGAATTTACAGACATCTGAAGCAAGATGCAGGGATGTGTACGTTATGAATGCAGCACAGAACACTAACCCGGCGTTGTCTCCTGAGATGACTGAACCAATTGCATTATTGCAGGTTGAACATGAGTGAAGGGAAAACATCCTGCAGTATCAAGCTCACTGCCTCCGGACCCCATTTCACCTTCTTACATCTTTGTCTCTCCCTTCACGTCACCTATTTTACTCATGCGAGGATCTCCATCTGCCTTTACTATCTTTCCCATTACTCCTACCTAACCCTATATTCTTCCTCAATAGGGTTCCATTTACTTCTGCATCTTACTTGTTCTCTCCCTCTCTAGTCTTGTTCTTTTTAGGTCTTTCTTGAGACAGTGCGTGCACTGTCACTTGTAAGACATTTTGTTTACTAAATGGATCTTGGGGCCAGCCCATTGCTTACCATTGTCACTTTTATTTGCTTCCTCCGAACTGGCCAGATGTGATGTTTTCACTTCATATTCTTTTGTTTGGAGCATGGATGATTGGATTGATCCATTGACTGCTTCATTTTGATGAGTGTCCTTCCTCTGCTCGTGTTGTGATTGAGGTACTATTTTTCCTTTCTTCTACACCTATAATTGTTGTTCATGTTGCTTTTGGTTGTCTGTGATGCTTCTTCCCTCCTAACTTCCATTCTCCACTCTCTGTGATGGTTTTTTGCTCCTACTCTCACATTGTTCTTGTTGGTTTCTAAGTTGTCAGTGCTGCTTCCTACCTCCCACCATACTCCATACTGTTTTCCATGTTGTGTCTTCCCTCCCACCATCCCATTGTGTGTGTTGCTTCTTAACTCTCACCTTCCAGTTGTCCATGTTGCTTCTTTCCTCGCACTCTCCCATTGTCTGTGTTGCTTCTTATCTCACACCCTCCCATTGTCCATGATGCTTCTTCCCTCCAAACCTCTCTCCCATTGTCCCTGTTGCCCCCCACCGGCCAAAAGTTTAAAAAAGTGCTATAATGCGCCCATCACTGGCTGCATCATGGCTCTTTTTGTCTAACTTTTAGTCATGCTGCATAGTTATGCTGCTGTACAGCACGGCTGAAAGACATTCTCAAAGCCAATAGCTCTCACATAGGCGAGACCTAATGGATTTCCTAATGCCTGTTCTTATTGTCCCTGTCACCCCCTGCACCCTCTGATAAATGTAAACATCCCAGGGTCTTGCCTGACTGTACATTCAGTCTTCACTAAGAAGTTTTCCAAATGAACCAAACTTTCACCAAAGTTATGATCACCACTAATTTGAGCAAAGCTTTCTTCAATCAATCGTGTTTTCAACATTGCATGGAGAAAAGTGGCACTTGCTTTAAAAGGCAGATAAAATTTCAGTCCAAGTGTAATCTTCAAATGGGCAAAGGGAAGATATGCTCACATTAATGCATGCCAACACATTACATCAATGTACCTCTTGTGATGTGACAACCAATACCTGGGTGCTTCAGTCTAAATCAATTTACTAAAATTAAGGTGGTGAGAAATTGTTTTTTTCTCTGCAGTACTGTTAGAAATGGGGGTCTCTAGTTGGCAGAGGTGGGTACCGTTGTCCAAATAGGGACCCTTGCTTCTAGTCAGGGTAAGGGGGATACACTTCTAAAATAACCCCTGCTCACCCCCATGGTAGCTTGGCACGAGCAGACCGGCTTTTCTCAGAGGCAGTATGTAAAACATTTGTGAACACATACAGTAACAAAGTGAAAACACTACAAATAGACACCACACCAGTTTAGAAAAATAAGTAATCCTTATCTAAACCAAAACAAGACCAAATGACAAAAATCCACAATACAGTATCAAAAATATCCTTGAAAATAGGTTATTCACTCAAATCAAGCTTCTAGCAACAAATAACTCCACCTGGAGCCATTACGACGTTGTGACAGACGAAAATCCCAAAGAACTGCACCGACCGCGAGGTGCGCGGCGTCGGGCCCGGAGTCAAGCAGACCCACAAAGAACAGTACCTTGGAATTGATGAAAGCAACGGCGGTGCATGGCGTCAGGGAGGTGATGCTTCGTTGGCGCCTGCGGCGTCGGTTCCTTACGACCCCAGGGTATGTGATGCCTCTGTTCCTTACTGCAGCGCAAGGGAGGTGAGACGTTGGTTCCCTACTGTGTCGGGGAGGTGACATCACGGATGGCAGTGAGGCGTCGGTTACTTACGGCGGTGCGATGTCGATGGATTCGGGAGTCACCCACATCGAGGATCGGCTCCGCGATGATGAAGCACTGGCGTCGGTGAAGTCGGGGCTGCCGAGTCTATGTGGCACGGCGTTGGCAGGCGTCGGGCCTACGGTGCAAGTCAAGAGGTGCGTCGTGCTCTTCACGAGCGGTGCCCACGGCTTTGGTGCAGGTTACGGCGTCGCTCGCCGGCGTCAGTGTTTCAATTTCCTTCTGTAGCAGCTGAAACAGCAGTTCCAGGTGCAGGGAGACAGAAGGGGTGAAGTCTTTGTGTCCCTGAGACTTCAGAACAGGAGGCAAGCTCAGTTTCAAGCCCTTGGAGATCTTTTCTTCAAGCAGGTGACAAAGCAAACAGCAAAGTCCTTTTTCTCCTTTCCTTGGCAGCAAGCAGCCACTGCAGGCCAACCCCAGACAGCAAACAGCACAGGGGCAGTATTTCTCCTCAGCTTATCCGGCTCTTCTCCTTGGCAAAGGTTCCTCTTGATTTCCCAGAGGTGATCTAAAAGTCTGGGGTCTGGGCACCTCTTTTTATACACAAAAATCCTTTGTTCTCTGAAGGCAGAGAGTGTCTGTACCCAGCCAAAACCAGTTCTGTTCTCACTGGTGCAGCTTCCTGGTAGGAGGTGGAGACAGCATTGTTGAAGGCAAACCAGGCCCATGCAGGTGAAAGGAAATCTCCTCTCCCTACTCTAAATGCAGCCCAGTCTATTCAGCCCAGCCCTGACTCATCAGACTTCTGGAGCCACTGCCCCTCTCCAGCCCCTGTCATCCAAAAGCCAGACATGCAATACACAAACCTAGCTGAGGCACACTGGATGGTTAGGCAAGAAAATACCTACTTTCTAAAAGTGGTATTTTCAAACACAGAATGTAAAAATCACCCTCACTAAAAGATGCACTTTAACATTCTGAGTTCAGGCATACTAAACTTTATTTTTCCACCTTGTTCCCAAGGTCAGTTATGTTTATAAGATGTTATAAACAAACTCCCCATTCTGTCCTATGGGAACAGATAGCCTTGCAATAGTGAACAACGAAATTGGCAGTATTTCACTATCAGGACATGCCACACACATCAGGGCATCCTACCTTTCACATACAATGCACCCTGCCCACAGGGATACCTTGGGCCTACCTTAGGGGTGACTGATATGTAGAAAAGGGAAGGTTTAGGGACTGGCAAGTTTGTGCACTTGCAAAGTCGCCATGGCAGTCCCAGACTGCACACAGGCTCTGCAATGGCAGGCCTGAGTCACATTTTACAGGCTGCTTTGGTGGGTGGCACAACCAGTGCTGCAAGCCCACGAGCAGCATTTGATTTACAGGCCCTGGACACACACAGTGCACTATACTAGGGTCTGACAAGTAAATCAAATAGCCAATCATGGAAACACTAATGCATAACACAATTTACAAAAGGGAGCACTTGCACTTTGGCACTGAACAGCAGTGGCAAAGAGCCCAAAGCATCTAGACCAGCAAAAAAAATGGAGTCCAACACACGGCAAAACACAGGAGGTAAAGGCAAAAAATGGAAGGGAGACCCACGCCAATGGTGCCAGGTCTAACACGTGTCCCCTCCAGCTGAAATGTGGGGAGAACTACCCACCCTCTTGGGAGTTCTCTTCACTAAGGCGGAAAAATCTGGACAAACCATCAGCATTGGCGTGTTCTGTACCAGAGCGGTGTTACACCGTAAAGTCCATCCCCTGTAGGGAAATGGACCACCTGAACAGCTTGGGATTCTCACCCCTCATTTGCATCAACCATCTGAGGGGCCTCTGGTCTGTCTGAACCCGGAATTGAGTTCCAAACAAATATGGTCTCAGCTTCTTCAGCGCCCAAACCACAGCAAATGCCTTACGCTCAATCACACTCCACCTCTGTTCCCGTGGAAGTAACCTCCTACTAATGAAGGCTACAGGTTGGTCTAGGCCCTCTTCATTCAGCTGTGAGAGCACAGCCCCCACACCATGCTCTGAAGCATCTGTCTGCACAATGATTTCTTCTGAGAAGTTAGGTGCCTTAAGCATGGGTGCTGTGCACATGGCAGATTTCAGGGCATCAAAAGCCTTCTGGCAGGCGTCAGTCCAATTCACTTTCTTGGGCTGCTTCCTGGAAGTCAGCTCTGTCAAGGGGGCAACAATTATGCCATACCCCTTGACAAATCTCCTGTAATACCCTGTGAGTCCTAAAAAGGCTCTCACCACTGTCTGAGTCTTGGGGGGTTCCCAAGCCAGAATGGTATCAATCTTGGGTTGTAGGGGTGCCACCTGGCCGCTCCCTACCTGGTGTCCCAAGTACACCACAGAACCCTGCCCGATCTGGCACTTGCTTGCCTTGATCGTGAGGCCTGCCCTCCGCAGAGCTTTCAACACTTCCCAGAGGTGGTGCAGATGTTCCTCCCAAGTGGCACTGAACACTGCAATGTCGTCCAGGTAGGTGGCACTGAAATCCTCCAGCCCAACCAACACCTAGTTGACCAACCTCTGGAAGGTGGCAGGGGCATACTTCATCCCAAAGGGCATCACCCGGAATTGGTAGTGCCCATCTGGTGTGGAGAATGCTGACCTTTCTCTTGCCCCATCAGTAAAAGCGATCTGCCAATACCCAGACATTAAGTCAAACCTACTAAGGTACCGGGCAACCCCCAACCGATCGATGAGCTCATCAGCTCTGGGGATGGGGTGCGCGTCAGTCCTGGTGACTGAATTCAGCCCTTGGTAATCCACACAAAACCGGAGATCTGGCGTGGCACCGGGTGCAGCAGTCTTCGGGACCAAGACCACTGGGCTGGCCCAAGGGCTGTCTGAGGGCTCAATCACCCCTAGCGCTAACATCTTGGAGACCTCCTCCTTGATGCAAGCTCTGACCCTGTCAGTCACTCTGTAAATCTTATGTTGTACAGGAGGACTGTCCCCAGTATTCACATCATGGACACACCACTGAGTGACACCGGGGGTCAGGGAGAACAGATCATAAAACTGTCCCAACAGTTGGCGACAGTCACTCTGCTGTTCAGGAGTCAGGGCGGGGGAGAGTGATACACTGACCCATCGTGGTCCTTTTCAGACAGGAGGTCAGGAAGAGGCTCAGTCTCCTCCTCCATTCCAGCATCTGTTGCTAGGAGCATGACCACTTCGGACCTCTACAAGTGGGCCTTCAGGCAGTTCACATGCAGGACCCGCAAAGGGTTCCTAGGAGACTGCAAGTCCACCAAGTAGGTGGCGTTCCTCTTGCGCTCCACCACCTCAAATGGTCCGGTCCACTTATCCTGGAGCGCACAAGGCTCCACTGGGGCCATGACCCGAACTTTTTGTCCAGGTTGAAACTTGATCAGAGTGGCATTCTGATCATACCAACGTTTCATTTCCTCCTGGCTGGCTTCCAGATTCGCCTGAGCGAGTTGTCTGAAGCACTTAGTCTGGTTTCTGAAGGCCAGCATGTAGCTATATACATCCTGGGGACGTTTACTGGGAGCTTTCTCCCAGCCTTCTTTCACCAGACTTAGAGGTCCTCTTACAGGATGCCAATACAGGAGCTCAAAGGGACTGAACCCTAAGGACTTCTGCGGTACCTCTCTGTAAGCAAACAGCAGGCATGGTAAGAGGACGTCCCACTTATGCCTCATGGGTTCACCAAGACCCATAATCATGCCCTTTAGGGTCCGGTTGAATCTCTCAACCAGCCCATTACCTTGGGGGCGGTAAGGAGTGGTGAACTTATAGGTTACACCGCACTCCTGCCACAGGGACTTCATATACTCATATATGAAGTTGGTACCCCGGTCAGACACCCCCTCTCTGGGGAACCCCACACGGGAGAAAATCCCCATCAATGCACGACCCACCACGGGGGCCGTCACAGTCCGGAGAGGGATGGCTTCCGGGTACCGGGTGGCATGGTCCTCCAAGACCAGGATGAACCTGTTGCCCATGGCTGCCTTGGGATCCAGAGCCCCCACAATGTCAATACCCACCCTCTCAAAGGGGGTGCGGACCACAGGGAAAGGTTGGAGAGGAGCCTTGCACTTCCTCCCACTCTTGCCACTTGCCTGGCAAGTCTGACAAGACCTACAATGAGTCTCTGAGTGCTTGCGCATCTGGGGCCAGTAAAAGTGGGTGACAAGCCTTTCAAAGGTCTTGTTTTGCCCCAAATGCCCTGCCAAAGGCACATCATGAGCCAGACCCAGTAGGAAGGCTCTAAAGCGCTGGGGTACCACCAGCACACAGGCTGACCCAGGCTCAGCAACCTTAGGCTCGCTATACAGGAGACCATTCTCCCAGTATATCCAATGTGATCCGGACTGATCACCTGCTGCCTGGTTTGCAGCCTGTTGCCACAAACCAACAAGAGAAGGGCACTTCTGCTGCTCCTGACAGAATTCCTCCCTGGTGGGGCCTCCTTCCTGCTGCCAATGGGTCAGCTCAGGCAGGTCCCCCAGTTCAGCCACTTGTTCCCCTGTAGGCTCCAGGGCATCCCCCTCAGGGTCTACCTCCTCCTGGACCGTGGGAACTTCAGGGGCCAGTTTCCAGCGCCCCCTGCCTCTTCTCTTTTCAGCAGGCACCTGGGCCACTTTTCAGGCTCCAGGTCCTATTGAATGCCCTTACCGGCTGCCATGGACCGAGTGATCACGCATGCCCACTCAGAGAGACCCAACATCTCCAAATGAGGCCTCCGCTCCACCGTCGCCCAACCGGAGCTCTCCAAATCATTGCCTAGCAGACAGTCAACAGTCAACAAGCATGGCTGGCCTCACAGCTACTCTTAAGGTACCTGAGACCCCCCCCACTCAAAGTGAACCTGTGTCACTTTACAGAGGCACTCTGAAATGTCAGCGGCAACTACTGGGTAGAATGTGTTGGGGACCACCTGCTTTTCAGACACCAGCCGACAACTGAAAGATGTCACACTGGCTCCACTGTCTCTCAGAGCTTCCACACTATGGCCATTGACGGTCACCCACTGCCTGTACTTTTTAGTGTTATCAGGCAGATGAGTCCTTGGGACCATCTCACTGTCTCCTAAAGAGACCAGGGACATCTCTGGGGGACCCCACCCACCTTGGGCACCCAACTCCTCCCCCAAGGCTACATTGGCCAGTTCCCGGGGTGGTGCACCAGTGGGTGTGGTGGTAACCAGTTTGGGACACTTAGGATCCCCCTGGAAGTGACCCACCTGACCACAACTAAAACAGGTCTTGGGACCCCTCTGAACAGGCTTACCTGTCGGGAACCATGGTTTCTTCTCAGTGGGAGACTGGGATCCCTTACCTTGGTTCCCTTGGGGATTACTTTGGGGCCCTTTTTGGAACTCCTTTTGTTTACCCTTGTCCCTCCAATCTTCTGCTGGGGACACTGCCCACCCTTGGTGGAGTCTCCCACAAAACCTTTGTGGACCCTGGTACTGACCCAGCAGTCGGCCTCCACAGCAAGCTTCCTGGGGTCAGTCAGCTTACTATCAATCAGGTGCTGGCGTAGCTCTGGAAAACAACTACTGGACAAGTGCTCCCAAGCAACCAAATCATAGAGCCCCTGTAAATCAGTTACCTTGCTACCCTTCACCCATCCATCCAGTGCTCTGCAAAAATAAGATACATACTCCACCCAAGTACTTGAATCCAGCTTCTTGCATTTCCTAAATTTCTGCCTATAAAGCTCTGGGATCAACCCATACCTGGCTATCAAGGCTTCCTTCCTGGGGGCATAGGACATCTGATCCTCAGTGGGCAAAGCTAGTAAGGTCTCTCTCCCTTCACCGATGAAGCGGCCTCAAAACCCCACTCCCCAATCTCTCTCAGGGACCCGGTGGGATTTCATTGCTATTTCATAGGCCTTAAACCACTGCCCAATGTCCTCATGCTTCATGAAATCTTTGATAACATCTTTGGGAATGTATACTTTTCCTTCCCCAGGCACTGATGGTGTGCTGCCACCAGAGGGAGTGATCTCTAGACTCTTTGCTTTCAGCTCCAACCCCCCCAACCCTCTCTCATGCTCTAAAAGCATCTTCTTTTCCTCCATGGCCAATTTCTTGCTCTCCAACTCCATCTCTTATTCTCTAAGTCACCCTGGCTCCCCAGCTTGACCCTAGCAAGCTCCAACTCATGCACTCTGCTTTTCTCCCTGTCCTCCAACCAGTGGCGGCTCGCATAGGGCGTGCTGCGGGGCGGTGAGGCGGGGAGGGGCAGGGTGGGGGGATAGTAAACTCGGACATACGATGGAACGGAGGAACGTAATAATTACTTTCCTCCGTTCCGTCATATGTTCGAGTTCACAACTCCCCCGCCCCACCACTCTGCAGCACGCCCTATGCGAGCCGCCACTGCCTCCAACTCTTCTGGAGACAGACCCCTTGAAGACACACTGCTGCCTTCCTTGGAAGGCACCCCCCCTCCATTTAGGCCCACTAGCCCATCCTGCTGCCCTTCTAAATTCTCCCCCTCCACAATAGGCTCCTTGGTCTGCCCACTGGCATTCCTTGCTTCCAACCAGGCCCTCAGCGCCTTTTGAAACTCCTACTTTCTGGTGAGGCCTCTCACGGAGATTTTAAATTTTTTGCAGATGGCTTTAAGTTGTGGCACAGAGTAGGTATCAACCCTTTCCTCTTCAAATTCAATATCCACAGATGCAAGTGATGCTGCTTTGCTCATGGTGAAGATTGGCAGTTCTCAAGATGAAAAAAATTCCCAGGAAAAAAAACTCTACCAAATGTATGTGGTTGCGTAATGGTCTGCACTATACTAGTAGTGTACACCAATCACTGTATGTAAGTCACAAATGCAAGTCCAGATACTCACCGCTGACCACCAATGTTAGAAATGGGGGTCTCTAGTTGGAAAAGGTGGGTACCTTTGTCCAAATAGGGACCCTTGCTTCTAGTCAGGGCAAGGGGGATACACTTCTAAAATAACCTGTGCTCACCCCCTTGGTAGCTTGGCACGAGCAGACAGGCTTATCTCAGATGCAGTGTGTAAAGCATTTGTGAACAAATACAGTAACACAGTGAAAACACTACAAATGGACACCACACCAGTTTAGAAAAATAAGTAATCTTTATCTAAACCAAAACAAGACCAAACGACAAAAACCCACGATACAGTATTAAAAATATCCTTTAAAATAGGTTATTCACTCAAATCAAGCTTCTAGCAACAAATAACTCCACCTGGAGTCATTACGACATCGTGACAGATGAAAATCCCAAAGAACAGCGCCGACCGCGAGATGCGCAGCGTCGGGCCCAGAGTCAAGCAGTCCCACAAAGAACAGTCCATATCTGGTAACTTTGTGCTCCCCGGGTATCAATAGGCCTACACTGCTAATATTAAATTAAAAAACCAAACAAGGTAAGGTGCCCCTAGGTGAAATAAGTCAAGGGGCTGCAATTGCATGACCCTTCATGCGTATCCAATTACGGCTATGAATGGGTCGTTACCCATGGAATTTGGTGGCATGCTTTAACATTGGACCCTCACCCTAGTATGATAGTGAATCTGGGTGGGCTCAAAGCGAAGTCTGTAAGCTCTTTGATATTTTAGGGATGAAGGACAATAAAATTATCTAGGGTATAACCGTATAAAGACTATTTAGTATTGTCAACCTAATAATGTTTAAAAAACTCAGTACAGTAGTAGTACTGTATTTGGATGTGATTGGGTAGTCATAGCCTAAGTGTCCTTTATTGTGGTCTACATATTACTGTCATCATTGTTTTGCCAGTATGTGTCATGAGGCCTTCATCAGGACCAGAATATCACTAAACAATATAAACAGGAATCCGCTAATAATTCTCCAGATAGTCTCTTGCTTTTTGATTTTTAACATACAAGACGTGCACACTCTTATGGAGACTTACATCCATGATCGGACACATAAGTCATCCCAGCTTGGAGTATATAATAGCCCCATAGGGTGCGTGGTGGGACCGGCAGATGCAGGTGCGCGGATGGCATTGCAGGTGTACCATTCTGACCAGGTCTCTTGATGCAAGAATCACTACAGAGCTGGTCCCACCACACACCCGATGGGGCCATTATATATGCCAAGCGGGCCGGTACTCCGTCAGAGCATGAGTGATATCCTGTACACCGTATTATAAGTGCCAGAATATATAATGCACTTGTAATAAAGCAGACAGCACATCCTCCACGTTTGTGACAAGTATCCTGTCCCCCAAACTCTAAATAAGGGCCTATGTATAAGAGGTGGGTAGTCCCTCCGGAGCTTTGAAAAACAAGCTCAGGACTTAGCAATCCGTGGCTGTGACTCATGGTAGCTAGTGGCAATTCCAAACTGAGTGAGGCAGGGCCATATCTGGGGCCCATGTACAAACCTCTTCTGCCCAGAGGTTGGAGATGTTTTTGCTTAGGCTACACTTGCATCCTCGACTGCACAGAAAGTGCCTAGCGTCGCAACTCCTGTACTTTATTGACTAGTGGATGCATTTGGCAGACCGTTCCAACACCGACATAATAGTATTAAAAATAGAACACAAAAGCAGTACATTTATTTATAGAGCTACGGCTGCTGCAGTATCTGAGAGATTAAAAAAAAGATTCATATCTCTGAAACAATGATACATTTTTTAATAAGTTTGCGCTAGACGGAGAGCAGGGAGGAAACCCAACAATGATCCCATTTTCAATTCCAGCAGCCAAAATAAATATCACATCTTCCTGTGCTGTAGTTTTTTGTTAAGGTTCATTAGAGCGGGATTTATGGCAAGAGATAGAGCCAGATAGACTGCTCTGCAGGCAGCAGACAGGAAGCTGCTGTAATTCTCGCTCAGAGCAGCGCCACATCACCCCAGCTATGACTTTGAGGAACTAGCCGCAGAGGAGCACGGTGCCGAGCAATAACAGCGGAATGAAAACAGCACATCATGCCGCTCGCCTTTGAGAGCGGTGTTCACCAATCTGGGTGTGCTCAAAGCTGCCCGAAAAACTGTGAAGTGCACAATTGTCTCAGCCTAATATAAACTTATTTTGACTTGTACTTATGTTGGTTGTCTACTTACTTATATGCTATTGCGCGACCTCCTCTGATGTGTCTGTAAAACTTACCTTTTGTCCCAAAGTTTTGTCCTGAATTTTGACCTCCTTTCCCGAATTTTTGTCCTGAATTTTGACCTTTTGTCCTGAATTTTTACACTCACCGTCCTGAATTTGCACCCATGCCAGTTGGTCACTCTAGTGGGAAAACAGACAACTAAGCTTGTTTAATCTAAAAAAATACATGATATTGAACTGTGCTAAGCATTTATTGATTCCACCCTTACATTGAGCCTCGAATAACATACCAGTAACTGGCATTTTCAGCACCACGAAATATAACATAGACAGAAGGTTTGTCATATCACTTATGAGCATTTTTACATAACCACCCTCTAAGATTACTGAATCAATCAGTCATCTCAAAAAGCACTGGCAAAGAAAAAACACCTGTATTTTCAATTGTGATAATCTTCTGTGTGGAGGATGAGCAACTGATATGTGTATTGTTGTGTGATATACTGTGTGTACGGGGGGTTGCTGTGAGGAGGGATAGCTGTAAGTCTTAGGTTTGATTGATGTTTAACGGATCAAAGTGTTATTGGACACGCTTCAGAGATTGTGTGTGAACTACAGGCTGTTCCAATGTGTGTGACATACCCTAGTGGGTTCATGCATGCACCGTAAAGACTGGTGTGCAATCTACAGGTTTTAAAATTAGTCACAGTACTGGCCCATGCTTTAATCCATCCTGAGGGAATTAAAATGGCCTGCTGAGATGATTAAATAAAAAGGAAATGTAATTTATGCGCTATGTGGACAGTCAGAAAGGATAATGTAGTTGTCATTTTGTGAGATAATTCTTTGGGCCACGCTCAGATGTAGGCATGCAGTACAAAGTGGCTGCTTGGGGGCAAGTAGGCACACTACATGACAAAGAAATAAACATGTTCCTAAATAAATACACGTGATTCCAGCAGTGATCTGGATGTAAACTGCCAGTGAAAGCGTCGAAGATGTCAATCTTTCATCCTTCTAAAGTGACAAACATGTACCGTTAAGAAGCCTAATGTAAAATAATGAGGACAGACCAGACCTTTTGAAAGCCTGGCAGGATTGAAACCAAGTCACTTCCACATGATGTGTGCCAAGCTCAGAGTCAGTGCTCGAGTTCACGGGAGCTGAGGGGGGACACTGCATCTAGGGCCGCGGCCTCTCACTTGATTCAAAGTTCTAGCTATGAGTCTCTCTCCTCAGTGTGCTTGGAAACTAGATCCTCAAAATGGCACCGTGGGACAAATGCATATTACTCCTTTCACTACCAATCACTGCATGAGTAGAAGCAATAACTTAACGAGCACAAGCAGAACTAACCCAGTGAGCCTGTCAGCAGCACCGCCAACAGCATGATCAATTCCACCAAATAATGTGAAACAAATTACCCAAAGAGACTGGAAAGTGTCACACAGTACAGCATGAGCTATGGTGACCAAGGATGACCCGAAGTGCACTACAGAGCAGCATTGGTAAAGGTCCAAATGGCGTCAGCTGTAGCATCCAAGGCACCATGAACAGTATCACCCCAGACATGAGCAATTACAGGCCCTGTGATTATTGGCAATACTTCATTGATGGTGAGCAGTAGCACCCCAGACAGCATGAGCAGCATCACCCACGATGAGCAGCGACAGGTCACAAAGCGTGAGTAGTAATATAGTCCCAGCCAACACCAGCATGAGAATCACTAGCCCAGAAAGTATCACCTATGGCCAGCCACATGGTGAGTAGCAATAATTCATAGCATCCGTAGGAACGAACACTGGGCCACAACAAAGGAACAGTAAGAGCACTCCAAGGGCGAGAGCATTATTACCTCGGAGTATTAGTAGTACTGCAGCAGTGCTGGGGAGGCAGCAGCAGCTGCTGATGATCCCTCTTTTTAAGAGCACCGGCTCTGCGCCCAGCTGAGGCCGACCACAGTGACATCACCGTCCAGCGGCCAGAAGCAAAGCAGTACCCAGAAAATGTAAATACCCCACTTGAAACATGTCTCTATTCGCACCGAGAATGCAAGCCGGACAAACCAGGTCCTCCTCAGAAGAGTTCTTTTCACCCTTCCATCCTCCTTCAGTCCATCTATCCATCCATCGATTCACCCTTCAGTCTAATCATCCATCAATCTGCCCATCCCTTCACCTCTCCACACACCCGCCCATCCCCCACCAAGCTATACCTTTTTCATCCTCCGTAGGCCCATCCATCCTTTCAGTCATCGATCTTTTCATCCATCCATTCACTTTACTTGTTCTGTCCTTCCGTCCAATCACCCTTTCATCTGTTGATCCTTTCATTCTTCCATTCAACCTTGCACCCTTCCACCTATCAATCTTTTCACCTCTTTCCTTTCTTCCCATAACCTTCTCTTCCTCTCCCTGTTCTTTCGTTCCATCTTTTTTCTCTTATCCTTCCTTTTTCTTTCTGACCTCTCTCTTTTTCAGTTTTCTATTCGTTACTTGCTCTGTATTTTTCTGTTTTCGTTATTTTTCTTTGTTTTCTTCACTGTGCATGCCGGCCCAGTATTCACAGCCCTTTGTATGGCATTTCCTAACAATGTTATTTATGAGCATTTTCTCTGCAGGCATGCAGACAGAAGAGGCCTATAAACAACTAATTAACATATAAGTGGGATGCATTTCACTAGCGCAGTGGGCCTAGAGGCGGCGCACACTTAGCTGGAAGCAGTGACTGAAGCACACTGTGACCTTGGGAGCAGGCTAAAAATACAGCAAGCAGGCACAATGCAAGAAGAGGCACCCTGCTAGCAGGCCAGTGCCACTACCAAACACTGACTCACATGATCTGCTGGTGAGTCACATTGCAGTGGCGAGCAGCACGTCACAGACTGAACCCATGAACATATGGCAAAAGCGCGCACCTTGCGATGCTATTGTTAAATCTACTTATTTGTATGTATATGCAGAAATAATCCATATGTTTCAGATGAGTAAGCTCATAAAACTGTCCGGTTTATGGTCTGCCACTGTACGCTTGCAAACAGAAAGTGCTTTGCTCTCGCTGACCAGAGCATGTTGTGTTCTGAATAAAAGTGAGTTTAGTTTAGGTTATTCATTTCTAACACACCACCTACCTCTGCAGAACACCTGACGTGACACAGGACGCATGTTGAACACCTGAAGAATTATGCCGAATCTTGCAGTCCAGGAAGGAATTGACAGCTACCCCAAAAAGACGATTTTCTGTGTTCGGGCAATAAATCATCACTTTTCTTTAGTTTCCCTACATTTATTTGTATTGCCAGTTGTTCTTAGAAAAACTATGCTCTGCAGTGCGACTAAAAAAAGTGCGGATTTTGCAATTGTTACTTTTCAGTGAACATTTTCATCTAGATTTACTGTCCATTTCCATGTGTTTGTTTTCACCATCAAAACTGATTCAAGCACAAATAACAGACAGCAAAGCCAAGAAAAGCATCCTGGATTTTGCAAAAGCATCTTGAAACGCTAACAATCTCAGTGGCAACAAATAAGAAACACAGTGCATGTTTACTCTCTGACAAGAATCAGTCCATGTGTCATAACAAATCAGCAGTAAAGTCTTAAAAAAGAATAAATGTAGAAAAGAGAATCCCTTGGTGGAATAATATACATACACACTTCATACAAAGCTCAAACACACAAGGCGGATATATGACCTATATGTTACACCAAAAAACCTACCAAATCTCTAGCCCATGTGGTAGAATTACACAAGCAACAATTGCCTTTTTGCTATTAAAAATATATACTTTATTAAAATATCTGTGTCACAATATTGTTAGAGCATTATAAAAACATTATAAAAACACAATTGTCTGTATTGGAGACGTTAGGTTCGGACTGAGATGCCCGTGAGTGGTGTGGTGATGAGCGTTTTCGACTGAAATTGATTTTAAATTATATACAACTTCTGGAAAGTTTTAAATACATACATCGGATACCAGGCTAGCGAATTGCCAGGAATATACAGACTCGAACGAAGAAACACGCAACGAACTGCAAAAAGATAATAACAGTACGAAGGGGCATACATCGGATACCAGGCTAGTGAAGTGCCAGGAATATACAGCGTTTTCGACTGAAATTGATTTTAAATTATATACAACTTCTGGAAAGTTTTAAATACATACATCGGATACCAGTCTAGCGAATTGCCAGGAATATACAGACTCGAACGAAGAAACACGCAACAAACTGCAAAAAGATAATAACAGTACGAAGGGGCATACATCGGATACCAGGCTAGTGAAGTGCCAGGAATATACAGGATTTGGAATTAATGGCAACCATACAGTGCCAATAGAGAGATCAATGATTGTCTTGATAAAGATGGAAAAACACTAGAGCCATCGAAACGCGTCGACGCCTTTTTAAACATAATCCGTGAAACAAGTCTACCTTACAATAATCGATTATACTTAGGAGTAGACAAAGAAATGTTCTGAATGGATATGTTATTTCATGACAAAATGAACCGTCTTTGTGTTTCTCTCTAAACAAATGGTGTTGCGTAGAAATATATGTATGTGGGGTCTGTAATGAATGTCAGATTTTTGTTTTAATAATTGTACACCTGGACAATTGTGTTTTTATAATGTTTTTATAATGCTCTAACAATATTGTGACACAGATATTTTAATAAAGTATATATTTTTAATAGCAAAAAGGCAATTGTTGCTTGTGTAATTCTACCACATGGGCTAGAGATTTGATAGGTTTTTTGGTGTAACATATAGGTCATATAGGTGGAGAGGTGTGGTGCAGCGGCCAGGGCAGCTGACTTCGGAGCACAGGGGTCACGGTTCGATCCCTGGCTCCGGCGGCAGCTCAGCTCAGCACCCTGTGACTCTGGGCAATAGCTCACTTAATTTCCACAACGGCCCCCAGCGCCTTGAGACCCGTAAGGGTGAGTAGTTTGCGCTTTACAAATACGGATTTAGATTTATATATCCGCCTTGTGTGTTTGAGCTTTGTATGAAGTGTGTATGTATATTATTCCACCAAGGGATTCTCTTTTCTACATTGAAGTAGTACCTCATTCCCCTGGTTGGTTAAAGGGGTCTCTCTCTTCTTCTTTCATTTAAAAAAGAATAAAAACATGACCTGCACCCACATACTACACGCGTGCCTTTAAAATGGAAAAAATAAAGGGTTTAAAAATAAGAAACACTAGTGCCATCTGCAAAATGTCGATCATCTTGAATCACTGTGTCTAAAGGGAGAACTATGTAAAACAATAATACAGAGATTGACAAATCTAGAAGTCATCCTAAAAATCTCACTGAAAAAAGACACACCACACTACCCTGTCCACTGAAATGCTCAACTCTAATGAAAAATATCACCATCTCATTGCTTTTTTCCGTAACAAGACCGCAAACTTCAGACACAAAATCAATCCGACTACACTCAAATCACCCTCTTTCATAAAAAAAAACCCTTCATCTATCTTTATGGGTTTTACCCATTTTGTAATGAAAGACAGAATTAAAATCAATAGCCTCCTTCAGACTACAAATCATATTGAAAACCCTTTTCTGGCATCTCTATTACAATCTATCCCTATTCGCATCAAAATACTACAGCATCGGGCAATACATGCTTTCATTCTAACCAAAAGGTTAGTTAAGTAATCCTGCATCTTAAAAACCCAACTTGAGCCCCATGGATCCTCAGAGCGTAAGGCCCACCACAGACATCCCTCTCCGTTTGACATTGAAAAAAATGTGTTTACTCCCAACTAATGAACTATAAACTACTAACAACCTATAAGGAGAACAGCATTCCGCTTTCAGACCAGGATGCAGGCGAGCAACTCTACTCCACAGGTAATACATAAAGCACTCTACATTTAAATGGACTGGTGAAGTCTGCCTCTTGACCTTACTGGTCTTTTCTGCAGCTTCCTATACCATATTAATGTTATGAAGACACTGCTGGGCATAGTCAGAAGAGTCCTGGACTAGTTCACATCCTTCCTGGCTAATAAACACAAGTATTCAAAATCATGGAATCACAATTCCCACAAGTATCAACGCCATTTGCAGTCGCAAGGGGGTCCATACTCTTTCTCACTCTTGTCATTTTCTGCATGCAACAACTGTGAGGTCTGTTACATTATATGGACATCTTATTTTGCCAATGCGTAGACAGCACACAGCTGAAATCTGCAGAAGAACACACTCCTGTCCAAGTGTGTGACATTCATCAATAAGTGAAAGTCAGAACACTTCCTGAAACTCAGTCCATACAATAGTAAAAACAGTCTTATAGTAGGCCCAGTCATACAATGTCATAATGTCATCTTCAGTATTTGGGAGCGGCGGACAAGGCATATTTTGGGAGCTTTCTAAGGAGCACCGTTTTAATTTTTTTACCAATTTCTAGCTAACTCAAGACCGCATGATGCCAAATACTACTAAATTATATATTAAGTTTTAACAGGATCACACAAAAACAGTTGAAATTTGTCTTACCTGGGACAACAAAAACCCTTAAAATGACACGGAGTACAGACCCAGAGGTATAGATAAGCAGAGATGGAGGTTTGGAAAGAGAAAGAGAATGAACAGAGGTCAAAGAGCGAAAGTTCGCTTTCTCAGGGGGGCCCTTTGAAGTGGGGACCCTGGGCAATTGCCTCTTTTGCCCATTCCTTGAAAGATCTCCACAGTCATATTGGCTAAACTACCTTAAACCAATTGGAATCACACCAAAATTGTCTCCAATGCCACATTCCTGCGGTCCCATTTGGAATCAAAACTACATCATGAGCAAGAGATAAACACCTCCGTGAAAGGAGCATAATTCGAACTACACCTACTTTGTATACTTAGAAGGTTCATCTGAATGAACGACCATTGGACTGTTGTGCAAAATTAGTCCTTGCTAAACTAACCTGTGGTATCTCAAATATCTTCTCTAAAAGTAGACTGGATCCGCCAACGCTATCAGCATGTCGCAGCTTGCCTTTTATCAAGTGCCTAATTGTCGCGATCCTGAGCCAGGGAAGGGATCTTTGTTTGTCTGCTCCCTCCTCCCCTTGTAATGTGTGCATGTTGAGTCCCAGAGGCAACAGGGCGCTACCGAAAGAAGTGCAGGTTCTAAAAAACTACAAAGCACAGAATGCCAAGGGACATCGATCCGCACACCACGGCAGGAGCCGCCTGTCTATTCGATGGCTATAAAGCCCCACCCTTTCCTGTAAACGGGGCTTGACAAACTTCCTGATTATCCCCGTGGAAACAGCGCTAAGCAGATGGTATTCCCCGCTGGAGGTCGAGCGCTGGTTTCCTCCGACATTGCTGAGCCCGTTTACTACCGTTTCCAGATCTATGCAGAGTCTGGACCCATCGCGGTTACTTTTGTGTTGCCCGGAAACCGGTGTTTTATTTTGCCAAGATTGCTATAGGGCGCGGACGCCCTTTCAGGTATTTAGGCATTCTCGCGGGGGTGCGGCGAGGATTACGTTCCTCCCGTACTTCCTACTTCATTTTGGATAAGCAGCCTCCCGGATGCAGGGGGGGGGGGCTGTTACCTTTATGTTTCCTTGTGGTTCTGTACTCGCTGTGAATTGAACAGCGATTACGGCTACAGGGAGGAGTGCAGGCGGAAACTTTACAGCGCTTCTTATCACGCGCCTGCATTTCCCAAAAAGCACTAACACGAAGGCGCTGTGACTTCAACAAGCCTCTTATTTTCCCAGAGACTATTGGGACAGGAGGTTCATCGTACTCCGGAGTCATTGCGGTCTAATTAAGTGAGTGAGGGGTCCTTTGGGCAATTAGTCAGGGGGTATATGCTGCATGACTGGTTTTATTGCCATCCCTCCACCTCACGTTTGTTTCCTTGTTGTTTCTCTCCTATGCAGTTTCCCCATGAGGGATTTTGACTAAACGCTGGACGGCTCTTCCTGCCAGGCGCAGTCAAGACGCTATACCAAAACCGCAGTGTTTCTTGTTTTCTCCACTTCCCTTTTTCCCCGGGGTGCTCCCTTGCGCAGTGGTGTTTGTGTCCCTCTGTGTGGGGTTGTTCCCAGGGGAGGAAGGGGACTCTCTTCACGTCATCGTCCCTGCTGGCCGATCTGTGTGAGGTTAGTGGCCTTCTTGGTTTTATGCTACTGACATCCTGACAGATTGTCAAGCCCAAGTTAGTTGCCCAGCCTGGACGATGGACACCAACGTGGTGTTGGCCTCATTGCTGGAGAGCCTTGCGGCTCTGCAGCGGGAGGTACATACCTCTCGCCTGGAGAATCAGGAGCTGAAAAAAGAGATGGGTACTTTGCATAGGGAGGTAGCGGGTATTTCTAGAACAGGTGCATGGAAGGGGTCATACATTAAGGAATGGACACTTCCCCCTCCAGTCTCTACCACCACACCAATCTCAGGGGGAGGCACACAGGGCCCAGGGTTCTTTACGGTGCCAGCAGCAACCTCACCTCCTGATGGGTCTACCCCTACAGTCCAATTCATACAGAACCATGGTATCCCCCTCGCACCACCCGAACGTTTTTATGGGGACCCCAAGAAGTTTGAGACATTCCTTAATCAATGCAGGCTCCACTTCCTCTGCCAGCCTTCGGTATTTCAGGATGATGCAGCTAAAACCTCCTTCATGATGTCTTACATGGGGGGAAACGCTGCTAGCTGGACCATCCCATTGATGGAAAGAAACGATCCAGTGTTGCACAACTTTCAGGGTTTTTGTTTGGAGATGAGGAAGCTGTTTGATTGGAAGTCACACATGATGTCTCTGGACCGGGAACTAATAACTCTTTGGCAGGGGTCACAGGATTTGTTGACCTACATCACCACCTTTAATCGCCTCCTGGTGGAAACAGACTGGCCCCAAGAGAAACGGACTACACTGTTCTATCAGGGACTGCGAGGAGAATTAAATGATGTACTGTCGCAGGTAGTCCAGCTACCACAAACCTGTGAGGAGTTAATCGACCTCACTGTCCAGCTGGATCACCGTTTACAGGAAAGGAAGGGAGATAGAACTAGAAGTGCTCCCCGTTTTCTCCTTCCCCGACCTAAACCAGCTTCCGAAGAACACCCGAAGCAGCCTGAAGGACCGGAACCCATGCAAATAGGAGGACTTTGGGGCCCGCTCACTACTGAAGAAAGAGAGAAAAGACGGCAGCAAAAGCTGTGCTTGTACTGCGGGAAAAGTGGACATTTCATCAGGGAGTGTCGAGCAAGAGCCAAGCTACCCGAAAGGATGACCACCTTCAGGATGCAAGCTGCTACATCTCCACAATCGACGGAAAACTAAAAAACCCAAGCCAGGAGGGGATCTCTGTCTTGGGTTCAGGAACTAAAACGATCTCTTTAGCTTTGGCTAATACCATTCAGCCTTCCGTGGCTCATATGAATGTGTGCGTCACCCTGTGGGTGTCCGAAAAGAACTCCATTGACGTGTCTGCCCTTTTGGATTCCGGAGCCACCGGGAACTTCATTGATCAGCACTACGCCTGGAATATTGGGGTACCATATGGAAGCAAGAAAACACCTGAGCTAGTGAAAGCAGTAGACGGAAAGGCATTGACGTCAGGATCAGTAAGGTACCATACCTTTCCCCTTACTATGCGAGTCGGAGAGAACCACTTCGAAACTATCCAGTTCGACCTAATAGACGCGCCGCACTTCCGTCTAATCCTGGGCATGCCATGGCTGACACTTCATGACCCTGTTATCCGGTGGGCGGACCGCACTGTTTCCTTAACCTCCGGATATTGCAAGGACCAGTGTATCAAGCAACCCACACACTCAGACGTTTTCTCTGGTACGCAAGGTGGACTCTTAGCAGAGGGATGTGAAGGCCTCGGGTATTGCTGTTCTACCGCGCTACCAGAAGTCTACATGGACTACAGGTCGGTCTTTGACAAACAGGAGGCGACACACTTACCACCTCATCGGATGTATGACTGTCGCATCGACCTCTTGCCTGGAGCCGACATCCCTTGCAGCAGGGTGTATGCCCTAACCGAGCCTGAGACCCGCTATCTAAAGAATTACCTAGAGGAGAATCTGGCTTCTGGCTTCATCAGGCATTCCACGTCACCAGCCTCGTCTCCTCTCTTCTTTATAACTAAGAAGGATTGCGACGAATTGAGGACATGTATCGACTACAGAGCGATCAACAAGGTGACTATAAAGAATCAATACCCCCTGCCCTTAATACCGGTATTGTTGGATCAGCTAAAAGGAGCACGAGTCTTTACGAAACTGGATCTCCGAGGGGCGTACCACTTGGTAAGAGTTAAAACCGGCGATGAGTGGAAGACAGCCTTCAGAACCAAATTCGGGCTCTACGAATATCAGGTGATGCCCTTCGGGCTGTGCAACGCCCCGGCGGCGTTCCAGTTCTTCATGGACGAGGTGCTTCAGGGTTTGTTGGACACCTTCTGCATCGTGTACATCGACGACATACTCATTTATTCGGCAAACCCCCAAGAACACGTCACCCATGTTAAGGCTGTGTTGGACAGACTCCAACAACATTCGCTGTACGCCAAACTGGAGAAATGCCTTTTTCACGTTACGGAGGTCGTTTTCCTAGGGTATGTCATCAATGCACAGGGTTTTCAGATGGACATGGGCATGGTTGAAGCGATCACGCAATGGAAGGCACCACAGCACGTCAAAGCAGTACAGAGCTTCCTTGGTTTCGCGAACTACTACAGACGTTTTATCAAGGATTTCTCTAAGATAATACACCCTATATCACGTCTGCTGAGAAAAAACACCCCTTTTACCTGGGACCAAGAAGCGGATCGTTCCTTCACAGAGCTGAAAAACCGATTCACCCAAGCTCCCATTTTGCGTCACCCAAACCCGAGCCTGCCGTTCATTGTGGAAACGGATGCGTCGCAATTCGCCATAGGAGGAGTATTATCACAAAGACATCCCGACACAGGACAGCTTCATCCAGTGGCGTACTACTCCAAGAAACTCACCCCTAGCGAGGTAAATTACTCCATCACAGACAAAGAGCTATTGGCGATCAAAAGAGCGTGTGAGGAATGGAGGCACTATCTCCTGGGAGCTTGTCACACAATCGAGATATTCACAGACCACCGGAATCTGTTGTTCCTGAAATCCGCTAAAGCCCTCACACCACATCAACTGCGGTGGTCTCTGTTTTTCTCAGACTTTGATTTCGTCATAAAATACAGACCCAGGCCCCAAAACGGTAAGGCCGATGCACTGTCACGACTGGGTGAACCCAAGGACGTTGAACAGGATGTGCCTCAAGAACCTCCCTCCATCCTCCCTGAAAACGTCTTCCAGCACGAAACCTTAGCGTTGATCACGTCAAAAGACTTCCTAGAAGACCTGAAAACGTCCTTGGCCCACGTGGATGGTCACACCTGGATACAAGAAGACCCAGAACACAGGACCATGAACGAAAATCTCTTGTACCACTACCATGCCTTGTATGTTCCACAAACAGCTCAACAACTACAAGTGTTAGCTTGGGCTCACGACTCAACGTTAGGAGGACACCTAGGAGAACACAAAACCATAGCCGGCGTCAAGAGATCCTTTTGGTGGCCTTCTCTACGAAACGACACCAAAGACTACCTAAAAAACTGTGCCATCTGTGCTCAAGGCAAAGCCAGCCATTCCACACCCGTGGGGTTGTTACGCCCCATACCCATACCTCCACTCCCTTGGCATACCGTGTCGAAGGAATTCATTGTTGAAATGCCACCCTGTGAAGGGTATACCACCAACCTAGTGGTGTTCGATCACTTGACTAAGATGGGTCATTTTATCCCACTAAAACGGCTGCCTACCTCTGCCGAACTGGCTGTTGTCTTCCTCCAGCATGTGGTTAGGGCTCACGGACTACCCAGGGTACTCATAACAGACAGGGGTACCCAGTTCACCTCTCGCTTTTGGAGAGCGCTATGTGATACCATGGGAGTGGAGGCCCGAATGTCCACCAGCTACCACCCCCAGACGGACGGAAAGACGGAACGACTCAACCAAACGCTTGAACAATACTTGCGTTGTTTTACCCTTCAAAACACCATGGACTGGTACCCATTGATCTGGACAGCAGAGTTCGCCTACAACAATGCAGAACATTCCACATTGGGGTGTTCCCCTTTTTTCTGATTATATGGGTTCCATCCGAACATGCTCCCTTTCGAATGGCCTGTGGTCTCAAAACATCCCACCATACAGGAACACCACACCCATCTCAGAGCAGTGCTCATCGAAGCAAAGTGTCAGCTAGAGGCATCACAGATTGCACAGAAACATCACGCAGATAAAAGGAGAACCCTGAACCTGCTTATCGGGTGGGAGATAAGGTGTGCTTGGCGAAGAAGAATCTACATCTAAAAGGGGTGGGTAAACTAGCTCCTAAGTACGTAGGCCCCTATGGCATCGAGCAAATCATTAATCCTGTTGCCGTGAGGTTATCTTTGCCCCAGTCCTGGAGCATCCACCCCGTTTTCCACGTGTCCTTGCTCAGGCCCTGTCCAGTCAGTATGAGGTTACCCTCTACACCATTGCCTGTAGACGTAGATGGGCAGGAGGACAACGAGGTTAGGGAACTGATGGATTCTAGGCTCGTGAGGGGACGAGTGCAGTATCTAGTGGACTGGAAGGGGTATGGAGTGGAGGATAGGACCTGGGAACCGGTAAACAACCTGCACTGCCCGGAGTTGTTGGAACGGTTCCATACCAAGTACCCAGGCAAACCAGGGCAACCGCCGAGATGGCGGTCATCGAGAGGGGGTTCTGTCGCGATCCTGAGCCAGGGAAGGGATCTTTGTTTGACTGCTCCCTCCTCCCCTTGTAATGTGTGCATGTTGAGTCCCAGAGGCAACAGGGCGCTACCGAAAGAAGTGCAGGTTCTAAAAAACTACAAAGCCCAGAATGCCAAGGGGCATCGATCCGCACACCACTGCAGGAGCCGCCTGTCTATTCGTTGGCTATAAAGCCCCATCCTTCCTGTAAACGGTGCTTCACAAACTTCCTGATTATCCCCCGTGGAAACAGCGCTAAGCGGATGGTATTCCCCGCTGGAGGTCGAGCGCTGGTTTCCTCCGACATTGCTGAGCCCGTTTCCAGATCTATGCAGAGTCTGGACCCATCGCGGTTGCTTTTGTGTTGCCCAGAAACCGGTGTTTTATTTTGCCAAGATTGCTACAGGGCGCGGTTGCCCTTTCAGGTATTTAGGCGTTCTCGCGGGGGTGCGGCGAGGATTACGCTCCTCCCGTACTTCCGACTTCATTTTGGATAAGCAGCCTCCCGGACGCGGGGGGGCTGTTACCTTTATGTTTCCTTGTGGTTCTGTACTCGCTGTGAATTGAACAGCGATTACGGCTACAGGGAGGCGTGCAGGCGGAAACTTTACAGCGCTTCTTATCACGCGCCTGCATTTCCCAAAAAGCACTAACACGAAGGCGCTGTGACTTCAACAAGCCTCTTATTTTCCCAGAGACTATTGGGACAGGAGGTTCATCGTACTCCGGAGTCATTGCGGTCTAATTAAGTGAGTGAGGGGTCCTTTGGGCAATTAGTCAGGGGGTATATGCTGCATGACTGGTTTTATTGCCATCCCTCCACCTCACGTTTGTTTCTTATTGTTTCTCTCCTATGCAGTTTCCCCATGAGGGATTTTGACTAAACGCTGGACGGCTCTTCCTGCCAGGCGCAGTCAAGACGCTATACCAAAACCGCAGTGTTTCTTGTTTTCTCCACTTCCCTTTTTCCCGGGGGTGCTCCCTTGCACAGTGGTGTTTGTGTCCCTCTGTGTGGGGTTGTTCCCAGGGGAGGAAGGGGACTCTCTTCACGTCATCGTCCCTGCTGGCCGATCTGTGTGAGGTTAGTGGCCTTCTTGGTTTTATGCTACTGACATCCTGACACCAATGTTATGTTTATGTTATCCTTGTCCTCATCATCTAGCACTGACTTCCTGTCGAAGCTTGTGCTATCTGGAAAATAGCATATATTACATGCAAAGCTATTCACAGCAATACACCAAAACTCATCATCTTCGGTTGTCTTCTAGAGTTGTTCTGCAAAGTCCTCTTGTGCCTAAAAGTGATAAATTCCAGGAAACTACCATATCTTCATATGCCACAGCTGTCTTACCAGATTCTAGAATTCCCTTTCATACGAGTTGAGATCAGGCCGTATCTGTTGCATGTTAATAAAAATTAAGGGGCCTATTAGCAATAACCGGCGATAATTATCGCTAAGCGCAGTTAGCGCTAGGATAATTATCGCCGGCTATCGCAGGTTTCTATCGCGGAGATAGCGTGCTATCAGCAACGCTTATCTCCAAAGCGATAGAAACCCTGAAGAACAGTGTGAATATCGCTTGAAAACAAGCGATATTCACACTGTGACCAGTGTTAGCTTGGCGATAGGGCGAGGGGGATTTAGCCATGTAAT